>JAGXOD010001430.1:1200000-1800000 GCA_020368025.1 Brachyhypopomus occidentalis
CATTAATTACCAAATGCTAGATCAAACAAGTAAGTTTTCAACCTAGACTTCTAGATTAAGACTGTGCCAGAGTCCCGGACACATTCTGGAAGACTATTCCATACTTGGGGGGGGCCTTATAAGAAAAGGCTCTTCCCCTGCTGTTACCTTATTAATTGATGGAACTAATAAGACGCCATCACCTTAGGCTCGTAGTGAACGCTGGGGTTCATAATAAGAGATAAGCTCTTGGAGGTAGTCAGGAGCAAGTCCATGCAGTGCTTTATAAGTCAATAGAATAATTTTAAAATCAATACGGAATTTTACTGGGAGCCAGTGCAGGGCCGATAAGACTGGGCTGATATGTTCAAATTTCCTAGTTCTAGTTAGAACTCTGGCTGCGGCGTTTTGAACTACTTGAAGTTTATTTGTATTTCTATTTGAGCATCTTGACAGTAACGAGTTACAATAATCTAATCTGGAGCTAACAAAGGCGTGTACTAGTTTTTCTGCATCATGCTGGGATAATGCATTTCTTAACTTGGCAATGTTACGGAGATGTAGAAAAGCTATCCTGGTAGTATTATCTATGTATTTATCAAATGATAGGTCAGAGTCGAATAAGACGCCAAGATTTTTTTGGCTACCAAGCCAGGAGTAATGGGGTAATCTGCAAGATTTAACATTAGATCTGGTATTTTCTGTCTTGTGGCCTTTGGGCCCAGAAGGAGAACCTCTGTTTTGTCACCATTAAGGTGGAGGAAGTTTAGCGACATCCAACATTTAATATCACTTATGCAGGCCTCAATTTTTCCTAATCTGGATTTGTCATCAGGTTTAGCTGATATATAAAGTTGGGTGTCATCTGCATAGCAGTGAAAGTTGACACCATGTTTATTTATAACTATTCCTAATGGTAACATATATAATGTAAATAATAGTGGTCCTAGGATGGAGCCTTGCGGGACTCCATATTTCACTTCAATATCAATATGTAGAGACGTTTGTCCATATCATAAGCTATATTCTATACTTGCAGTGTCCTGAATTTGTTAAACCATGTGCTGTATGCATTTTTTTTTATTTTATAGAGGAAATAACAAAGTGGTGAATGTAGCCAAGGCATGTCTTTTTACTGCCTTGTTTCTTTCTTTAGAAGCACTGCTAAGTCTGATTTGGAACAGCCTGGTTAACCTAGTCAGTACAGTGATAGAGGCTGGTAAGTGTCCTACAGGTGCAGTCAAACACTTATGTACATGTATGCAGATTTCCTGTTGCTGTCTAGGCTCGTGTCCATTGTTTTTCTGTGTGGTTTTACAGTGGGCAATAAGAAGGAAAGACAAGGCTCTGAGGTTCTTACCCTGCTGCTGCAGGCACTGCAGGACATGCTGTGCTCTGAAGCCCTGCCAGCTCCCCGGGCTCTGGTACGTCATCTCGCCCCACAAACCCACGGCTTAGACGTGTGGTGATATCTAGAGGCTTCTAAACCTGTTCTAATCTGCTTGGTAAAGTTTGATGGTTAGCTTCCAAAGCGCCAGCCTTTTATGGCCATTGTGGCAGTACATTTTGTGGTGCCATGAGAAACCTGTAAATATAAACTTTGCCTTGTACAATCTGTTTGTGTTACAGCTTTTATTGGAAACCACTGTAAAGGGGATCCCAAAGAAAGTTCTGGGATCTGCTTCATATCAAGTGGCCAACATGGATGTTTTAAATGTGAGTGTAACATGATCTTAAAATGGCTTGCTGATGTTTTCAGTTTCCTAAATGAGTCCAGTGTTTATAAGTGTATGACTGTGTGTGTGTGTTCACACATGTATGTAAATGCGGTTGTATCCATCTCTTTGTCTTCCCCAGGGTACTCCAGCTCTTTTCTTAATACTCCTCATTTACAACAACAGCCTGCTCTCCTCATTTGTGGAGGATGAACGGTAAGCACTGTAGATCTGCAATCGTTGTCTTAATCTTATCAAAAGCCAAATGAAAATAAACCTTGTAAACCTTACACCAAATATTACATTTAAAATGCATCAAGTTTGTCTGTGCTGATCGCTGTAGTCTTTCAACATTAACAGAAATGCCTTATATCCTACAGCAGAGCTGCAATGGTGGAATTTGCTGTACATCTGAAGTGAACTGAAACTCTTATCCTGTAGGTTTTTCCTGTGCTTGGAAACCCTTGTCAGCTGTGGTCTCTCTGGACCTACATCCCCTTTGACCTTTGGGGAAGCAGTTTTAGGGGCTGTCAAAAACAGTGTGGGGGCAGTAGAGAGCAGAGAGCATTTATGGAGAATGTGGAGTGTGATTGTGAACCCTCTGACTGATACCATTACCCAGGTTTGAACTGTGATTACTCTTGTACACCCTTTCAAGCTTTGGCATTTTATTGTTTGGACATTTAGAAATAATGAAAGTAATGCTCAGCTTTCTCTTTCAGACAAATGAGGTGAACCAAGGAGACGCCCTTGAGCACAATTTCAACGCAATTCACAGTGCATTGATGTTCCCAATTAACCACCTTTTGCGTGGTTCGGCTCTTCCACAGGTCAGCGGCCAGCTCTGCTTCCCAGTAACGATGATCTGCACATTAAGGAGAAAATGTTGTTTTCCCATTATCTTGCTACATATTGTGTTTGCAGTATGCTTTATGATGTATTGCAAACACGTGTGCAATCCCTTGACGGAATATGATTAAAGGTTGGCTTGTGGTATTGTTGCTCAATTTATGCTTGTTGTATCATGTGATTCATGAAAAATACAGAAACGTGTATATGCATTTTGTATTGGATTGAAATGACTACTCTTTTCCCCCTAACATAGATGACCCAGAAGTCTATGCTGAGCACATGGTCTCGGCTGTACAAGGCATTTGCTCGCTGTTCAGCTCTGGTGGCCACAGCAGAAGAGAACGTTTGCTGTGAGGAGCTGTGTTCCAGGATTTCTGCTACACTGGATGGTCAAGCCCTGAAGGTCAACAGTGTGCATAACTTGACCTTTGACTTGTTCAATATGTATTTATTATGATCATGAAGCTTTTTGCTGCGCATTCACTAGAATCCCTCTCTCCCCTCTCTATTCAGTGTTTGTCTACTCTTGATGGAATAGCAAATATCTTGCTTGTCATCGTGGAGAGTTTGGATTTCTCTCCATTTACCCCTCAGTTTCAGCAGAAGATGAAATGTAGGACATCCTGTGTTCTGTTCTAATTTCAAACATGGCTTGAGTAGTGGCTTTTTGACTGACACAGTCGTTTCCTCCACAGCACCTCATACGCCCCTGGGCTGGGTTCGCAAGAAGAGCAAAGCTCTGGGAAATCTGTCCAGCGTTCATGTGCTATTGGTGCAGGCTTTAGAGGCCTTCCTTGATTTGAACTCTTCAGAAGAAAACAGTACAGGTTTAAGTGACCTGGTGTCCACTCTTATCTCCATTGTGTGTAGCCTTTTCAACAATCTTGCATTACCCACTATTATTCAAGAATCTCTGGTATGCCTCATCAAACCTCTTGCTCTATTTTATGGACAAGAAGTAAGGTGAGTTTCTTGCTTTATTAATAGTTTAGTCTTTTATGATCAGAATATTATAAACATATAAAACGTATTTCTGAAATACCATAGCTCAATGGCTTTCTGTTTGTTTTAATCCATGTAGTTCAGAATGTGAACAGTCAAAGTCCCACCCTGTGCTAGCATCCAAGGTAATTATAGCTCAACCTTGTATTATCAAGCAAATTACTTTACTTAATTCAAAGGTAATTGCACAACAGTTGTTTAAGAAGAATTATATATATTAATATATTGTTAGATTTGACAGCAACATAGTTATTTTACTATATAGCTGAACTCTGAAATAATGCTGATGGTTACTTTACTCTCAGCTGCTGTTCACAACTTGGAAGATAATATCAAAAATGTGTGGCACAAAAAAAAGTAATGTAATGTAATCTCATGTTAAGGTAGATTACATCACAGCTGTGAATTGGTCACATGGATGAGTGAATAGCATATTTCTTTGGTTTTGTTGGTAATTGAATATCACTTATATTTAACTTAATACTTAATATAACTACCATGTTCGGTGTAGTTGGAGAAGCTGCTTGGTGAGATGCTGGGCTGCCTCCAGACACGCTCTGCACTGCAATATGACGACGAGCTACTGGCAGTGCTCGCTCCGCTGCTCTGTGTGGTTTTTCCACACAAGAGTAAGCAAATCCGTACAGTCGTCACTCAGTTCTGGAATGCTACTTTTGGAAAGACACTGGTACTCACTTATCCAGAGGTGCTCAAGTAAGTCCAACCAATGCAGATTACTACAAAAATGTTAATCAGTTTTACACCTATATAAACATATCAGGATGAAGTAAATTAGAATCATTTCAGTTTTCTATGTCTGTCATTATATTATATGTACCTCAGCACGGTCTTGGTTGGGGGAATAAAAGACAAATCTGTTTTCTAGGCCTGTTTTAAGTCAAGCTAAACAGAAGGCTCCTTTAATATTACCTGGTTTTCAAGCAGTAGAAACCTCTGAGGATTTCAGTGGAGAGTGCTCAGTAAGTTCTTTTTGACATTTGACAATTTAAGTGGGATAGGGGAGGGGTGTTGCTGGATGTGAGGTTATGCACAATCACCCTGAGTGCATAGTTAACACGTGTATGTTTTGTGCAGAGTGAATGTTCTCAACTTGATGCTGAAATCAGTGGGATAAAGGTGACTTCAGTGGGGAAGAGAGAGTCCTTGCTTACCAGAGCAGCAGAACTAAAGGAAAAGAGTTCTGCAGGTCCCTCCAAACCTGTATCTGTAAGTAAATAAAAATAAAATCAAAATATCTTGACTGTTGCATGTACAAACATGTATGTTTAAGCTAATTGTGGTGTCAATTTTGTAGGTGAAACTGGATTTTGGATCACCCAAAGTTCAACGCCGAGACGTTCTTGAGGAGGAGGCATCAGTAGATTTTGTTTTCATACCACCTCAGACAAAGGAGAGAGTGTTGACAGAACACCAGAAAGAAGTTAAAAGGACAAAAAGGTAAAACTAATGAAGCAAGATTTGGCACTACAACTTCTATTTTATGGTTTGACTCATGCATTTCAAAGCACTTCTGTTGGTCACTTTGGACAAGAGCATCTGTTAAATGCTATTAAAGTATAGGAACATACATCCCTCATATTTAAATTTATAACCCTAGACAATGGATGTCTGCTTTGTTTGTTTTCCCAGGATTGACATCCCTACCATGTACAATAATCTGGATGCCTCTTTAGATACCACCGTCTTTACACAGTACAGTCAGACCCAAGAGGAATCTGTGTATGTTTATCTTTTTGGAATTGGTTCCATTACCCAAACATCTCTGCTTTTCATTGCTGTACTATTTACCAAAACTGTACTGTTTCCATTTAGGGACAAATTGCAAGCAGATGAACAAGATGAAACCAAAGAAGTCAGTACAGTTGAAACTGAGGTAAGAGTAAATGTTGGACAACATTTGAACGTCATTATTCATCCTTCATCTTTGTATTGTGATAACTCATTAAAAGGTAGAGTGAATATCTACAGAATCAGAACTTTTTTTTCTTCCAGGCATTAGAGACTGAAGAGTCCTTTATAAGTAGCAATCAAGAACCTGAAGATATCGGTCCAGAAACAAAGTCACCAGAGAAAGAAACCAATGAAGTTACCGAGAGAGCATCGCCTGCAAATCTCTCGGTATCAGATGTGAATGATCACGAGGACTCTCCTAAAAAGGGCAGTAGCCCAGATGTGTCTGGTTCATCTGACATGATCTCTGGTACTCCACCAAAACCAAGCAGCCGGCGTCAATCCTTCATCACCTTGGAGAAATATGTAGAAGGAAGGCCCACCAGTCCCATGAATGTTACAACATTTACTGGCCCACTTACTAGGACTTCTTACAGTCAAGACACTCCAAAGTCACAACAGTTGATACCAGATGGCTCTTATTGCTCACAGCCAGAAGAGGGTAAAGGGGCATCAAAAGCATGTGCCAAGAACATTACCCAACATTGTACTCAGAAGACAGAGGAAAAAAGTACAGAGCTAAAGACAGAATCAAAACCAGTGCCTGTACGATCAAGTGAAGGCACCGGAGATGATGTGATCCCAGACACCCAGAGCCAAGGTTTGAATGACACGAGTAATAGTAGTGAAAAGTGTTTGGAAAGCTCCTACTTGGAGGTGGAAACTGAAATTGCCTCACTTGAGGAAGATTCAGAGGGTGTTGCTTCCTCTAGTCAGGTTGAACCAAGGAGGTCTGGCAGACGCAGAAGTAGACCTGTCCGTCCAGGTGAGGAATCGACAGACCAGGAATCAAAAAACAAACCGCAAAACAGGCATTCTGTTAATGAGTTGACTTTGACTGATGTGCAGAAACCCTCATCTTCCAAGCCAATGGACAGTGGAAGGAGTAGAAGAAGTAAAGTTCTTGAGGAGAACAAGGGTGAAAATGGTAGATCGCCGAATAGTGAGCTTAAAGATGAACGTAGCCAGAATGGTTCACAAGCTTTAGCAGCGAATTCAGCTACAAGTTTATCACAGGGAAGAAGTAGTAGAAGTAAGAGTAGAGAGCTTAGCCAGACCGAGCTTGTTAGTGATAAGCGATCTCCTTTGAGTCAAACAGAAAATGAAAGAGAATCTCCCCTCAGTCAATCACAAAGTCAGTCACATAGCAGGTCTTCAAGGAGAACAAGAGTGGTTGGCACCAATGTTGAAGATGTTTTAGGCAAGAGGAAGAAAGCTGAAGGCTCCCAAAGGCATTCCCAAGCTGATTTATCCATGTTAAAGGACAAAAATGTCGACGTACTGTCATCTGATCCTGAGGCTGGTGGTCAATCACCTGGCAGACCAAAAAGAAGCAAGAAATCTGAGATGCTTGATGCACAAAACAAAGATAAGCCTGGCATTGAAAATGACCCAAGTCAGTCTGATTCTCAAAAACTGATGCCTGTGAAAAGCAGAGTAGGTAGAAGGAAAAAGGTTAATGAAGACATGAGTGCTAGTACAGATGCCACCCCATCTGGTATCCCCAGTACTGAATGCTCCCTAGCTGATGGCACCAGTGAGATACAGGACTCCTCTCAAAGACATGGTAAATACAATACTCGCCGGTCATCTCAAAGCTTGTCTGAAAGCTCAGAATCTGATGCTTGTGACATCAAAAAGGGACAAGAACAAAAATCAAAAAAGTCTGATTCAAAATCACAGATGTCTGATTTGACTGCAAATGTTGGTGAAAACAATACTGATAAGATGTTGGTCAAAGATGCAAATATTCCTTTACTTCCAATTGAAGGTTTTGAGAAGGATCCAAAAGACTGCTTAAATATTAGTATGTTACATGAGGATAAGGTACTTACAACTGAACATCCAGTAATTGAACCTGACGCCTCTGATGCAAAACCATGTGAAGTGGAGCAACAAAATAATGAATCAAAAATGGAAAATGATACTCATAAAATGGAGATTAGTCCCAATACTGAAGAGAAGCCTGCTGAGGATGGGGCAGTGATATCTTTGCAAAATAGCCTTGTTTTACCTGAAAAAGTGGAGCTAAAGACTCCGCAATTACACCGATGCCCACATACTAAAAGAGGCCGTGGACGTAGACGGTCCACAAGCTGTAACTGTCTCCTGGGTAGTGGCAGACAACCTTCTCAAGAAAGTATTTCTAGTGATTCCCAAGTTTCTCAGGACCTTGGAGATAAGATTAATCTTGAAACTTTAAGCTTACCATCTGAATCTGAGCTGAGCATAATTAAGCCCGTCTTGATAGAAAATGAGTCTGTGGCACATGTAGATAATTGTTCTGTAGTTATCGGTGCAAAGTGTTCAGTAGCCTTGGCCCACTCAAATGATGCACAGATGCTTACTGAAATCCCAGAAAAAAACCTTGATGAGGCTGCGTCTGTGTTGTCTGTAATGAAAGGTCCAACCCAGGAAGAACAAAAAGACAAGGTTGATGCAGAGGATAAGCATCAAGAAAAAGAACCAAGTAACAGTTCCTCAGATAATATTTTTGATCAAGAACAACCCCAACATTCAAGTACTCAAGATGATTCTCTAAGCCAGAGTAGGCCTGAGGTGGATAATACTGTATGCCAAGAACAATCGGAATGCCATGTTAAACAGGAGGAAGAAGCTGACTTGGCTGTAAAAGAAAATGTCGAAAAGCTGGAAATGCCAGAAAAGGAAGACCTTGTGCATGGAATAGGTGGTGATGTTATTACTTCCATCTCTGAAGGAACTGAATTGGATGGTCCATCACATTTAGAAGGGGATGATGGTGAAGAAACGCAGATAGACAAAGATCTCCAACCTGAGACTGATGAATATAGTGAATCAATCTTGCCTTTACAGTCTACAGAAACATGTCTAGATTCCCCACCCAAGCAGATGTCCTCAGATCACTGTAGAGATGAAGAACAGCAGAGTCCAAACGGTAGTACAAGTCGTGGAGTATGGTCACCATCAGCTTCTCCATCTACAAGCATTCTTAAGAAAGGCCAGAAGAGACAATGTGAAGAGGATTCTCCATCTCCTCTCCTTAAGGTAGCAAGTCATACATAGAATGCTTTCCATTTAATGTTTACAACAGGAATAATGTTCTATTATTTGTTTTATTGTGCAGTCCCGGCGAGTGTCCTTTGCAAACCCAATTTACCAGCAGGAAATGGCTGATGATATTGATCGTCGTAGTCCAGTAATACGGACCAGCTCCCCAAGGTCAAAGGGTATAGGACACCCCAAGGTATTGTATGGACTCATAAAATTGTATATTTTGGCCAAACAAATCCAAACCAGTCTAATCAAATGAACAAAAATCTTTTAATTGCAGTACGTGGCAACACCTACCAAAGGCTTGCTGACCCTCAGCCCTCGCAATCTTCGCAGTCCAGGATACAAGAGTTCAAAGAAATGCCTGGTATGTATTTTGTTTTATTGGTTCTTCAACTACAAAAACAGAAATTATGTGGGACAGGACTGAAGGGGGACTTTTCTGTGTTGCCATATAACTTTCTAAACTGCTGACAGTATATGAGTAATGCACAGTTGTGAAAAGAGCTCTTTCTACCTTAGTAATTTTCAAATTTTCGCAACAGATCTCAGAAATGAGTCAAGAGCCTCGACCCATTCCAAAAGATTGTGTTTATCCAGCTCTGGTCGGCTGTTCTACCCCCGTGGAGGCTGTTCTGCCTCAAATTTCCTCCAGCATGTGGTGAGTCATGTTGATTCATGAATAAAAAAAAAACATAAACTTGGTTGTCAAATCTAGGTTTCTCACACAATTAAAACTCTTAACTGAAAGTAACTATGAAACTATGAAGAATGTTCTGTGTGGCATAACCTTTCATTGTTTTCTTACCCTTTGTGCTTAGGCCTCGTGGATTCGGACAGCTAGTCCGTGCTAGAAATATCAAAACTGTTGGGGATCTAAGTGCTCTTACCTCTGGTGAAATCAAGCTGCTCCCTATTCGCTCACCTAAGTTGGCAAATGTCAGGAAAGCCCTCAAAACCTATCATGAGCAGCAGGTAAACTCAAGCTAATAAGCTAAATAAACTGAAAAAAAACCTCATTTCTAGCTGTGTGCTGACATCTGATTTGTTCCCAAAGCGAAAAGGGCGGACAGATGACCTGAAATGCTTTGATGAAACAGAAAAAATGACCTCTGAACCTGAGGACATGGATGCACCTTCAAATCCAGAGGAAGAGCAAATGTCTAGAGATTTGAAAGGTATATATGGCAGTATGATGGAATACAGGATATTGCAAAACATAGGATATAGATATCAGAAACTGAATGTCATTTTTTTTCCTTCAGAAATTGAATGTCCGGATGTTCCATCAGCTTTGGAGCAGAAACAGCAAGAACCGTTGTGTGTAGAGCTGTTGTCGGACATGGTTGCTCTTGGAGCCAGGCTAACCAATGAGGAGCTTAGCCGCTGTTCACCAAGTGAGCTAGTTCGGATGCACGAAAATCTGAGTGGCATGATGAGAAGTATCGTGGATCATCTTCAGTCACGTTTAGTCAATATTGAGGACAGTTTGCCATGATGGTATCCTAAATGTTCATCCTGGGCTGCCTTCATGGGACATCATGCCTCATTCATGGGGCTTTTAACACAGTCATTAGAAGAGGACTGATTGTTTTAGTTATAATTTTAGACATGGAGCTACAAATACATTCTTGGAGCATAATAGCTTGTACCATTTTCCTGTCATCACATGGATTGTTAGTGTTGGGATTTTCTGGGAGTTTTTTTTTTAAAAATGAAATGCAGGAAGCAGATGGCACTTTTTATATTAATGTACTCTTTGTTTAAATAAAGTAATGAAGGAGTAAGAGTTGTAATTATCTTTTTTTTTGTACCAGCATGAGTGGTGTACTGATGCACAATCAACATTTCACTAATGGTGAAACATGCCTAATTTACCCTTTAAGGATTAAATATACTAATGGAGTATTTTAATTGCAACAAATGCATGTGTGTGTAAAAATATTGTGTTCAGTCTTTAAATTGGTTATTCTCATTCTAAATTTATACATTTTGTGACCTCTATTTTCTGTAACAGTGAATTACTTTATATAAACTAAAGTGATTGTCAAATGACGGGAAGTATACAAACTTTCTGTGCTGACATTGGCAACATGAAAATGGCAATGCTGTACTTTTAAAATAAATAAATTGGTATTATGGTCAGCCACTTTAAAACCACTGGCAGGTGAAGTGAAGAGCATAATCTTGTTACACTGGCACAAATACCAGACTCTCATCAGTGGTGTAGCAGTAGTGAAGCAATTGAATACGTTTAGTTGGTAAATCAAAAATGTTTTACTGTGTAAATAAGATTTGTTTTTTTATCTGATGAATGAAACTTGAACTTTATTTGGAGTGACCAAGGTCGTCTAACACTTGTCTGTGAGTAAGCTTGCAGTTCTAAACTCTCCTCTGATTCATTAATGTTACAGAAGATGTTGAAAGTTTATCAATAATGGTCCACTAAAAAAATAAGGTGTTTACTCAAAGCTGTATATGGTGGCTTAAGAGCAAGGTATACAATATTAGGCAGGTGGTTTTAATGTTATAGCCAATTGGTGTATAGTGAGGTTTATCCACCCCACTGTTTCAGATATATTGGCACCAACACCCAAGGATTCCCATGCATAAGCAGACTTTATCACTCCAGAGTCACATCCTCCCCCCACTAGGAATCCTGACAGTGCAGCAGACCTTGGAGGAGAGTCATAATAATGACTGAGCTTATCAGCTACAACAGACACCAATGAGATTCATTAAAATGCAGAATTTGGCATGGTTTCAGTTTTACTACTACCCAATCTCAGTGCAGTTTGTGATAGCACTGTCCATAAAAAAGATAGACTTGGACTCTCAGGATCAGTACTAAAATAGTTAAGTTCATGTCTGAAAGGCATCCCATTCCTAATCCATAGGGTTCAATATGACCTTGGTCCACCTTTTGCAGCTAGAGCAGCATCAGCTCTTCTGGGAATGCGGTCACATACTGAAGTTGGATGAGAAGGCCTGGCTCTCAGTCTCCACACTAATTCAGCCCAAAGGTGTTCTATTGAATTGAGGTCAGGACTCTGTGCAGGCCTGTCAAGTTCATGCACACCAGACTCTGCCATTCATGTCTTTATGGACCTTGCTTTGTGCCCTGGTCATGTTGGAAGAGGAAGGGGCCACCTCCAAACTGTTCCCACAATGTTGGGAGCATGGAATTGTCCAAAATGTCTTGGTATACTGAAGCATTCAGAGTTCCTTTTCAGGAGCCAAGCTCCTGAAAAACAACCCCACACCATAACCCCCCCAACAAAATTTACACTTGGCATAATGCAGTCAGACAAGTACCATTCTCCTGGCAACAGCCAAACCCAGACTTGTCCATCAGATTGCCAGATGGAGAAGCGCGATTCGTCACTCCAGAGAACGCGCCTCCACTGCTCTAGAGTCCAGCGGCGGCGTGCTTTACACCACTGCATCCTATGCTTTGCATTGCACTTGGTGATGTATGGCTTGGTGATGTATGGCTTGACCATACCCATTCCATGAAGCTCTCGACACACTGTTCTTAAGCTAATTGCAGAAAGTTGGCGACCTCTTCGCATTATGCGCTTCAGCATTCGCTGACCCTGCTCTGTCAGTTTACGTGACCCAACACTTCATAGCTGAGTTGCTGTCGTTCCCAAACACTTCCTTTTTCTTATAATACAGCTGACAGTTGACTGTGGAATATTTAGGAGCGAGGAAATTTCACAACTGGATTTGTTGCACAGGTGGCATCTTATCACAGTTCCACGCTGGAATGCACTGAGCGCCTGAGAGCAACCCATTCTTTCACAAATGTTTGTAAAAACAGTTTGCATGCCCAGGTGCCTAATTTTATACACATGTGGCCATGGAAGTGATTGGAACACCTGATTCCGATAATTTGGATGGGGTAGGGAATATGTTTGGCAATATAATATATATATATATATATATATATATATATATATATATACCATATATTTCTGATGATGTGGTCTGACACTAAATACCTTTAAATCTAAACTAAAAAACTAAAAGCTTTATTTGAACAGGCCTCAGATTTACATTTACATTTACATTTACGACATTTAGCAGACGCCCTTATCCAGAGCGACTTACAAAAAGTGCTTCATTGTTTTACTCAGAACAAAATCTCTAGCTAGTTAGTTTAGGCTAAAATCAGGAAGAAACTTTAAGCAAAGATATTATTAGATACAGTCAGTATGGACGCCTAGATATACTCAAATATATACTGAGAAAACCCTACTTAACAGATAAAAGCAAGAAAAGTCATTACAGTCACAAATATTTAATACATGCTAGTGTAGTAAAATTTAATTTAAGTGCTCTTGAAACAGATGTGTCTTCAGTCTTCGCTTAAAAACAGCAAGAGACTCTGCCATTCGGACACTCAGTGGAAGTTCGTTCCACCACTGAGGTGCCAGAACTGAAAAAGTCTGGATGCATGTTTTCCGCATGTCCTGAGAGATGGTGGGTCAAGCCGAAGCTGTGCTTGAAGCTCGAAGAGCTCTGGGTACAGATCGGGATTTGACCATTGCCACCATGTATGGAGGTGCTGGTCCATTCTTAGCCTTGTAGGCCAGCATCAGGGTTTTATATCTGATGCGGGCAGCTACAGGAAGCCAGTGAAGAGAGCGCAGCAGAGGAGTAACATGGCTGAACTTAGGAACATTGAAGACAAGTCGAGCCGCCGTGTTCTGGATCAATTGCAAGGGCCTGATGGTACGCATAGGAAGACCAGCCAGGAGTGAGTTGCAGTAGTCAAGTCTTGAAATGACAAGAGACTGAACAAGCACTTGAGTAGCCTCGCTAGACAGAAAAGGTCGAATTCTCCGAATGTTGTAAAGGAGAAATCTGCATGACCGAGTCAGGTTTGCAACATGGGTTGAGAACGATAACTGGTCATCCACAACTACACCAAGACTTCGAGCTTCAGCAGATGTGGTGACCAGCGAGTTCTCAAAAGAGATGGAAAGATCCTGGTGAGGACTTGAAGTTCCAGGGATGAACAGTAATTCAGTCTTGCTGGGGTTCAGCTTCAAGTGATGAGCCGACATCCAAGATGAGATATCAGCAAGACAAGCCGAGATCCGAGATGAAACCTGTGTGTCAGAAGGTGGAAAGGAAAGGACAAGTTGAGTGTCATCAGCATAACAGTGATAGGAAAATCCATGGGAGAATATTACATCACCAAGAGAACGAGTGTAAAGAGAGAAGAGCAGAGGACCGAGCACTGAGCCTTGTGGGACACCCGTGGTGAGCCTGGAAGGAGCAGATGTGGCCCCCTGCCAAGATACTTGGTAAGATCTCCCATCTAGATAAGACTTAAACCACTGCCAGACAGTGCCAGTGATTCCAAGTCTTCTGAGGACAGACAGGAGGATCTGGTGGTCAACTGTGTCGAAGGCTGCAGAGAGGTCAAGCAGAATTAGGACCGAAGACAGTTTGGCAGATCTAGCAGCATGCAGCTTCTCTGTAACTGCGATGAGAGCAGTTTCAGTAGAGTGCGCTGGTTTGAAGCCAGACTGGTTCGGGTCCTGTAGGTTGTTCAGAGAAAGAAATAGAGAAATAGATTAAACTGTCCCCTTACATCCTGTAGCACTGCACTTTTACCTTTTAATTTTCAGCATTACCTTGGATATTTTACATGCTTACATGCATTTACATGGTTAACTCTTTAGTGCTTTAATTGCAGAGATGTATAGTAACGAAGTAGATAGAACTACTTCACTACTGTACTTTTAAGTACTAAAATGCTGTATCTGTACTTTACTGGAGTATTTTTTTTCTCCTACTTCCACTTTTACTTCGCTACATATTTTCCATTAGTTTAATACTTTTACTCCGATACATTTGTTAGCTAGGAATCAAACCCTATTATCATCACTTCCAGCGCGGTAGATGGTGCTGTCACCGGGTCAACTGCGGGAAAACTGCACATTCTCCGGTCGCGTCCCGCCTTTTACTCTGCTGCCTATCTTCACTGAGCACTTGAGCCGTGAGCCTTAGTCTGATTCAAGATGGAAGAGCCAGCAACACCTCCTTCACTACTTTCAGTACCTTCCACACCTTCGACATCGAGTGATCGTGGCGGTGAGGAAGGAAACCACCCCTGGCCCTACCTAGAGACAATGTTTTCGTTTGCCGGAGTGAAAGAAAATTCCTATAGGATGAAGTGCCTACTCTGCCTCCCTAAAGAGTGTGAAATACTGACCTTTAAAAATTCATTCGAATTTGAAGAAACACATCAATGTAAGTTACAAATATAACGCACAGAAGACACATCAGTTTGAGCTATCAGTAAGCGCTAGTTAGGTTAGCTATCTTAGCTAGCTAGCTAACTAACCTAATTATGACATGCTGCAGCATTCACTTAACATTAGCTGGCAATCATAAGGGCTATGTAACGCTGAATTGTGTTTTAGCAACAGTATGCCGTGTCTCTTTTCGTGCTGACTAATCATGTGCCCATTTTTATAGTGTAGTGTTTTTATAGGGTAAGGGTATTGATTGAGGGTAAACGCAGGGCAGTAGGCTCACCAGTTTTTTTAAGTTGCTACATGTTTTTACATACAGAACACTTGTATTTGTGGCAGCTTTGATTTGTAAGTGATAGAATATAAACAATCTGATAATCAACACTTTGACAGCTTTCTTTAATTAATACAAAACACAATACTTCTAAATAAATTTTAGAATAAACTACTTGCAATACTTATGTACAAAAATGCTGAATACTTCTGTCCACTTAAGTATAATTTAAGTATAAGTATAATTTAAGTATAATTTTTAAAGAACACTTCAACTTCTACTCAAGTCACTTTTTTGATAGAGTACTTGGGTCTCTAATCCTTTATACATGTCTGTTTAATTCAAACTTTTTTTTTTTTAGTTACTAGTTTATTAGATCTCCATTTGAAATGTGTTCTGTCAGTTATGGTTATATGTAGTTATAATTCAAAGATGCACTTTGAATTGCTGCTGTATATAAAATGTGCTATATAAATAAGCTTACCTTTAGCAAGCTTGGTTGTATTTGGTTTAATTATCCATAATGCTGGTTTGTAGGCATTTCTCATGACACAATACATTTACCACAAAAGTGGTGTAGTTCCATATGCTGTTAGTCCTTAGCACTGAATAAATGTTTACAGATATTCCTTTACGTCCATGATGAGGCCCTATATTGATGACAAGAGACGCATTTACTGCTGAATCGTGGTGTGCTTTATTAGCTACGGAGTCATGGTATATGACTCTAACCCTAGACCTAGGGAATCGGAAGAAACAAAACACACATGCAACTTGTGATCAGCCTTCAACAAAGGAGGGAAGAGGCTTGTTTCGTAGTCTTCAGTACATGAGGGACTGTTATTATTTCCTCAAGGTTTGCAAGTTCAAACATTTGTTTTCCTGTTGATTTGCATTTGGCTTTTTCGGCACTTCATTTCTGGCATTTGTTAATGTTGGTGTTTATTAAACACTGAATATGCCAATTTTGGTTTTCCATAACAGAAAAGGTTTACAGACACTAAGCCCATCTCTTCTTGTGCAAAAGTTTCAACACTGGACACTCCAGGGAAGCCTTCCATAAAATCAACTGAATCTGATTTTGAATATCTCAGTAATATACAAAAAATGGGCTTTCATTTACGCAACTCTTACGGTAGTTTTGAAACATAAAAGATACATACAATGGTCTATCAAACAGTTAAGTACTGTATAATGTTAGTCAGTTTCTCACATCACAGCCACTGATGGGGTGACATGGGCATGGACAAAATTACACTTTTATGCAGACAAACACTAGGCATAACTATACTAACCCTAACATAAATTACACATGAATAAGCTTTGCTCGAAATGCCTGAGAGCTTTAGCCCAATGGATGCCGTTACTTCTGCGTGTCTTTAGATTGCCTCTACATAGTTGGCTGGCAGCATGCCAGTCTTCCCGGTACGCTGCACAGTGCCGTACATCCAGCCCTCATCGATGGACTGCACGTTCACGATGACGTCTCCGTCTTTGAAGGACACCTCATCGCTGTCGGCAGCAATGTAGTCATACATGGCACGTACGGTTTTCTGTACGGAAGAAACAGGGCATTACTGGCTTAATTTCACAGATTACAATAATTGTAGACATTGTGATTTATGCTGAAAATGATTTTGTCTTCGACAAACACCCAGAGGTTTTATTCTAGTGTCAAGCCAATCAAAATTGCCAATCCGATAATAATGTATTAAACGAGAAAGCTTTCTTTGTCCTTTTTGTCCTTATACTTACTCCAGTGGTGGAGGGGTGAGAGGGCACAGAGGACACTGTAGTCTGCTGTGTAGCCACAGAAGAGGATCTCTGCTGGAGCTCAATGGTCTTAGCCTGCTGGTAACCTGTAGGGCAGAGAATAAACAGCAGTACTCATCTGGAGTGTTTGAGCTTGGAATAATAAAAACAAATTTGTTAGCGTGTTTGCATAGTATTGCAAAGGTCAACATTGTATTATGATTAACAATTTATGTTGTAGTTCTGTATTCTGTATGAATTTAGAATGGCTACCTGTTAGCAATATCTACCTGTTAAATGCCTATTGTTGTTCAGCATGCAAGAAACATACCTGTGGAAGGAGTAGGGAATCCGTTGCTGTAAAGGGACATGTGGTGCTCGACGTTCTCAGACACCTCTGACTTCTCATCACCAACACCGCTCATGGCGCTGGTGGACCGCGAGTGCTCTTTACTGCGGCGCTGTGCCTGAACTGTAGGATGGAGAAAGCTCAACAGTCAGCTTGGCATGAGATGATTAGCGACCCCAAAGATTTAAAGACAGGAATATGTGGACCCAGCAACCACGGAGACAGTTTTTGTTAACCAGTGCTGGTGAATGAGAGGAAAAATGATATTCATCCATCTACATTTTCACATTAATTCCATCCCTTCGGCCCCCTGTATATTGTTAGTCTGATGTTGGCTTCCTTTAAAAGCATTGACATTATTTTCCTAACTTATTAAATTTTTTTTATTTAAGAAGTTAAATCAAACTTTCCTTTTACAGATCACCAAGATGTACTATAAAAGCTAGCTGCCTACCTGACAACATATGGAGACTTCTTGACTGGATATTGTCCTCAGCAGGGTCATAGTCAAAGACTGATCCAGGGTTTGTGCGCCATACACGAAGGTCTGCGAAAATGAAAGAAAGGTTACATAATTGCGAATTCTACTTCAGTACACTGATTTAAAGGTGAAAGAAACATGTGCAGGAGATGCATGGTGATGTTTGCTGTGTGTCAGGAATATTGAGTGAGCTGACCAGTGATGGTCTCCTGATCATGTTCTATAGTGCGTCTCCTCTCCATCTCCACAACACGCCTCTGAATTCCGCGGTAGCTGATATCACTAAAGTCCTGTGTGTTCCTTTTTACACGCTCCGTCACAAGGTCAGTGGTGGTAGGGGTGAAGCTACCCTTACTCTTCTCAAAGTCCTCATGGTATCTCACCTAGGGCACAGAAGAGACCACCTTTTAAGTGTTGTTAAAATTTGCTTCATTTCACAAATGCGTGAATGGCACAAACAGGAGTGTGTAAACTGAAGCTGACCCCAGAAATGATGCGCTGGGTCTCTTTCACACGTCTCATCTCAGGAGTATCCAGTACGAAGGCTGCCTTGCCCTGTACCTGTTTACGGAAGCTGTCAGAGTACAGGACCTGGGCAACAGAAAGAAGAGGTATCGCAATATAAGTGATTTACTAAGATATACTGAGCTGTGACCGTCTTTCAGGCTAGGGTTGAAATGAGGGCAGAGAAAGGAACACTAAAACCAGCACAGAACCACAGGACCACAGAACATAAAAACAGGATGTTATTGCCTCAGACGGATGAATTAGCAGAAAGTTCCAGGCTTTGAGAAAGATGGAGGTGTGTTTGTCTGACTCCAAAGAAGTGCTATAGGACAGGGGAAACCAGGGACGTTAGAAAAGGATGTACAGTGTAGAGTTTCAGTGGCATGAGTACTCCTCCCCCTTGAACTTTCACATTTTGTTGCGTTACAACTTAAATGGGTTGTTCACCATGTGACTGACATTTTTCAACTACTTGAATGTGGAATTGATGACGCAAAGGTTAACTGGACAAAAATGAGACATCTGGTATATTAAGTAAAACATACTGCACCCCCTCCCAATACTCGGCATGAGGTTTTGCTGCAGTTAAAGCTACAAGCCCTTCACGTTGTTTCAGTTAACTTTGCACATCTGGATCTTGACATTTTTGCTTGTTCTACCTGACAATTACTCAAGCTCTGTCAGATTGCTTGGATATCACTGGTTAACAGCAGTTTTAAAATTTTGTTACAGATTCTCAATTCGGTATAATGCTGCCACCTCAATGCTTCACTGTGGGGATGGTATTCAAGGCCAGCAAACCATTCCATCTTTTTCTGGAGTTCTACTGAGTGTCCGTGCTGCCTTTTTTACAAATTCCAAATTCCGACTTTGTGGAATATCTGACTTTTCAGTTTTTAATGTGTGAATGATTTCGCTAATTATGTTGATTTGTCTTATACTTCATTATCATGGACTATTCTGTGTAGATTCGTGACATATGTTTTCAAATAATGTCATTTCAATTCCAGGTCGTAACACCAAATGTGAAATATTTCAAGGGGGTGAATACTTATGCAAGCACTGTATATTAAATGTTTTACATTTACATTCAGCAGATAAAAGAATGAAGTTAATATTATTAGCCACCTAAGCAAGAAGAAAGAGTTAGACAGGTTATGTTGGACACTAGTTCTAGTGCACACGTCCTGTCGTTGAATACCGAGCTAATGTTTTCTTGGTTCCGTTTGACCCGCTCCATCTCTGGAGTGAATACCACAGGAGTTCCTTTGACAGAGGAATCTTTATACAAAATCTAGAGTGGAGAAGAACAAAACCCACAGAGGCCAGTCAGAATCAGACACCATGACACACACTCCACGCATTCCTGCACTAGGAGATGCAGGTAAGACAAATGCCACTCAATACAACACTGAATGTTATTTCCCACAGTGGTAGAACCCTGAAGTGAAGGGTTAAAAAAAGCAAATCCATGGTGTCAGATGAGATGGTGTCAGTTTGTTTATATTAAAAGAAAAAAGGATGAGGTTACTGTTGATTAGATGCAGAAGTTTGAAGTTGCATGAGCTTGTTTAAAAGCTGAAATATAACTGGAAGCCTTTCCGTGATATAAGGTGTGCATAAATGACATCTGGAAGTGTGGTGGACTTGTGTTGTATTAGGAGAACTAAGTAAAGTACAATAGCAGTCAGCCTTGACTTCACTATGTATCTCAGGGGCTAACAGGTAATGAGACAGCAGGGCAGTGGGGAGTGCTAGCATAGGAGAGAAGGAAGAGTTAATGGGGGTGAAGGCACTCTCATAGAAACTCTGAAGCTTCCACTACCGAGCTGATGTTCTTCTGAGTCTCTCGGACTCGCTTCACCTCGGGGAGGTCCGGTATAGCTGTGCCTCGCCCCAGTGAGTCTTTGTACTTTATCTACCCACATGGTTCCATGCAGACAAGGCAGATTATGAGGGGCAAAAATGAACCCAATCAGAACAAGAACATTTAGACTGAAAACATCAAAATCACAAACAGATGACAAACATTAAAAACACATCAAACCTTGGAAAGAAAAAAAAAATCTCCCAATGGAAGGAACCAACCAACACACATTAAGAATACTAAAACTTAAAAAGCTCCAAAATATGAAAGAGCAACTTGAAGACATTTAGGCAAATGAAGCTGCATAGTTATTTTTCATAAATTCAACAGAGCAATCATTTCAAGGCGAGTATGAAGTTTTTTTAGAGGAATTAGCAGAGAACGCAGCAGTCTCATCACGGAAATTATACGTGTTGTCAGTGAAGGATTTCAAGTGCTACTCATTAATTGGTGGGGCCACTAATGTTAATCTGGGGAATTCTATAGGTTGGTCTAAGAGGAAAAGGGTGGCGCAGTGACGGATGACTAGGATGGGGTCACACCCGATTGTACCGTGCTAATATTTTGCTGATTGCGTCTAACTCTTTCCATCTCTGGTGTTTCTGGCACGGCAATTCCGCCTCCTAAATCATCCTTGTAACGAATCTTTAGGTAAGTATATGCAAAAAAGGATTCAGTACATTTTGAAAATATTCAGTACATTTAAAGCAAATACTTAAAATGGGTTTAGTATAAAAGTAATTTGAAAGGCTTGAGTAATTAGAATAATTAGAACAGCTTGCTGATATGACAACAAATTTGAAGATAATTAAAAATGTTAGGAGGTCAATTTGAGGTCTGCATAACAGTGTATGGTAATATAAAAAGGAAGAAGACTATTTTAGGGCAACACTATTTTGAGCAGAAGGAAACTAGAAAACTGACATACAGAGTTAGAATGAAGGACCAAATTGGGTTAAAGCAAGGGGTTGAGTTTCTAATTATACAGCCGAGAACTCTACCGAGCTTATCATCTTCTGACACTCCTGCACTCGTTTCACTTCAGGCAGGTCAGGTATAGATATGCCTTGATTGAGCTTGTCCTTGTATTTGATCTACTCCACATTTCAATTTGGAGCATAGAGATAAAAAAGACATGATGATAGAACAAGAATATAAAACATGGACATGAAATCAAGAAAGTGTTCGAAACAACACTGGGAAAAACGGACAGCGCTGGAAAAAGGGAAACAATACACGCTTGTCATGTAAATGACAGGACACTCAGGTATGGTGCATGCCTTGTCACATTGGTATAGTTGAAATTCATAAAAACAATTTTAGTTCATTCAAAGGTCATTTTTTGGATGACGTGGTATTAAACAATGCGCATATTAACATGAAGTTGACATGACGGTCATTAAAATTGGAGGGTTCTGATGATTTGGGATGGTTTAAAAGGGAGGTTCCTCATTCAACCTGGGTTCTGCAGAGAACTTGGAGGGGGGGGGGGTAACGGTGAGAGGTGGAAGGTTGGGATAGGGTCACACCACAGTGTACCGTGCTAATAGTCTCCTGATTGCGTTTAACTCTGTCCATCTCAGGCGTTTCTGCAATAGCAGTTCCTCCTCCCAAACCCTCCTTGTACTGAATCTTTGGAAGTGTAAAAGGTAAAAAGCATTATGACCATTTGCTAAGCAGCTAACACTCCACTTGTTTGTATCTGTGGGAGCTACTGAATCTTGGAGTAACAAGAGACCAAAAAAAACTTGTAACAGATCTTACATAGCATCACAGAAGGCAAACATTCCATGGCTGGCATAGCATGCACAAACTGTTACACACCTGGCAATAATGTAAAGCATAAATGTTTTAACTTCACAAATGGTTAGGGCCACTTTATCAAACAAATCAACTTTACGTTAGTCCACGCTCTGCTAGTCTGTAGTTAATAACTAGTTCAAATTGCTACATAATATAGGAATTGGCTGCTAGTCAGAGTATGTTAACGTATGACTGCAGTGAAGAGAAAAAAAGACAAAGAAAATGGGGAAAAAGCAGTAACTCCAAAGAGAAAAGGCCAAAAGTGTGCGGTTAGGAAAAAGATGGAAAACTGGGTTTAAAAAAGGTACTCAGTAAAACAGCGGGTACCGAGCTGAAATTCTTTGTGTTTTCTTTAACGCGCAGTATTTCGGGGGTGTCCATTACTGCTGACACTTTCCCCTTACTCTGTTTAAGGTCAATCTGGTACTGTAGCTACAGAGAAAAGAACACAAGTGCAGTTAAACTGGCACACAATGGGGAAAAAAAGAACAACCACCTCCATAAAAAATCTGCATGAAAAATCAAAACATTGCAACAAAATGTGCTCAGTATGTTCGTATGAACACGTTGACTGTTTATAATCACAGATAACTTGCAGAAATAACAAGATGGAATCATTAATTATGTAAGTGCTGTCTAACAGGAAAACAGTTGAAACACCACATTCACTGGGAATAAGGAAGGAACCCAAATCACAAACACAGACAGCAGTAGCAGCCAGGTGAACCTCTGCTATAACACTTACCGTGCTGAAGTTCTTCTGGTTTTCACGCACTCTCTGCATCTCAGGAGTGTCCAGGACAGGGACATAGTGAGACATGGTCTTCTCTGCCTCCTCCTTGTACTTTTTCTGTATCAGAAATGAATGATGTTAGACAGGTGCACAGACTGCATATGAGAGGCTTTTGTGTTGGTCTATAATGCAGGCATTATTCTAACGATAAAGAAAACCTACAGTATTAACAGCTTAAGATGACGCTACTTATTTACTACATGTAGTTGAAAGTGTATAATTGCATACTCAGGGGATTGCCATTAACCCGTACCTGGCTCACAATATTTCTGATCTGCTGAGCGTGAATGATGTCAGGGGTGTCAATCACAGTGGTGTAGGTGGCCCTGTCGTGCTCAGCATTCTGTTTGTATTTGGCCTGTAAAACATTACAAACAGTACTCATAGCACATCCTCATAACATCCAAGGAACACACCACCCCACAAACCTGCATTTTTAAAGCTAACATCCTACTTTTTTATTTATGCTTTTAATTAACTTTGGTTTGGGTTGTTATAGGTCAGGGGTGTCCAAAGTGCGGCCCTCGGTCCAAATACGGCCAATGTTCAAATTTTCACCGGCTTGCGTTCCAAATTTTCTGGCTCACAGCCTCTGTTAACCACATCATTTTATATTTCACCAGAAAATGTCAGTGTATACAATACTATACACTGCTATACTATACACTATACTATACTATACACTGCCCAGTGTACAGTAACCCCTCTCCCCCAAGTCTGGCCTCACTGCAAAAAGTCTGGACTCCCCTGTTATAGGTTATAAGGGCTACGGATAATGAACTGACCTGGCTAAGGATTTCTGTGGCATTTCTTGCTCTCATGAAGTCTGGGGTGTCAGTAGCCAAAGCCAACATCCCTTTGCCCTTTATCTCTTCCTCCAATGACTTCTTATACTCTCTCTGTAAAGGTGAAGAAAAGTCATTAGTTGTCTGATAATACAGTATTAAATGTGCAAAGCTACCAATTTGCAAAGCCGCAGCATCGTCACTAAACTAATTGGACTCCGCTAACACGAGATATAAGAGGTTAAAGAGTTTAATTAAGTTTCTAAATTGAACCCCTAGAGGATGTTAACAGCATTGGGGCATGGGAAATGTCCTGTTAGAAATTAAGAGGAATATTAAGAATACAGGATAGATCATTCAGAACTGAAAGGAAAAAAAAACATCTTTAGTGGGAAGTGCAGAGGAATCAATAAACTTAATTTCCAGACCTGGTTAGAAGAGGAGGTGGTCCATTAGAAAGAGGGCGGGCTTTTTAGTGGTTAGCAGAGGATCAGGACTAAGCCCTGTTAGTGTGGTAAAGAGGTAAAGAGGCGTGAAGGCGTGGGGAGTAAGAGTGACACGCTCGCTCTACCTCGCGCCATCCTACCTCGTTGAGGATATGAGTAGCATTCTTTGCTCTCAGTAATTCAGGAGTTTCCTCCAGCACTGTAAGCCCTTTACCCTTCACCCCTTCCTCTAGATCCCTCCTATACTCTTTCTATAGAACGGAGAAGAACAGAGAGACTGTAGACAGAGCATACAGCAAGGCACCGACATGCAGAACTGCTCAGGATCAATTCTGCTCACACGCAGAACTCAATGTCACCAAGCCTCCACTCTGAACCAGGGTGTCTAATGCTAAACCATAGCAAGGGTAGGGAGTAATGGTAGTGAAAAGGTAGCCCAAGAAGAAATCATATATGTTGCAGATGTGCACTGCGTCTGTTTTAAGTATTTGGCTTTATATTTCCAGAAAAATAATTGTATTTCTTTTCTATTCTTTTCTTTTCTTTCATTTCTGACACTCCCGGAGTTTGTATAGCAACCTGATAAAAATTAGAGTAATGGCATGTAAGGATGATGGTGATAATCAGGTCCACACAGTATTTATGATTGTTGTTGTTGATGTACGCAAGGGCTTAAAAATAATTTTGCTTATTATGGTTCTTGAACTTCTTGTTTTTAATCATAAGACTTTAGGGTTAGAACAAAGGCATTGGTGCATTTGGAAAGTAACCTGATAAAAATGAAAAAATATAAGAGTTCTTATGAAAATACAAGAAAAGGTTCCTTAAAATGGCACAATGTTTTGAATTGGTAGAAAAGAAATTCAAAATTCAAAGTCAAACTTTTCAGAAAGGTTAATAAAACACTCAGTTAAAAAAGATTTGTTGAAATTACAGTGGATTACAGATGGATTACAGTGGATGAAGAGAGCATTAACAAGTGAAGAAACAGACAGAAAACACGAGCGCAGAGGAGGGACGTTACTGAGTGTATTACGACTGTGTGGTGATCCATGCAAACTAACCACAACCTTCGTGTGCGTCACCCGGAACATCAAACGCATTCGGTATGGTGAGACGGATGTGTGACGGTGGTCTTAGTATGATTACCAGGACAGCAGGTAGAGTAAAATATAGGTAGGTTCATCTTTTACCTCACTAGCAATTTTGGTGGCATGTCTGACATGTATCATGGCAGGGGTGACCTCCAAGCCTGACAGGTTCTTGCCTTTCATGCTCTCCTCAAAGTCCCTCTTATAGTCTTTCTATCCACCGCAAAGATAAAAGAGTGAAAGACATGTGAAGCCCCAGAAATACAGCCTTTGGGGACCTGCTGTGATCACGGACACAGCAGATCTTCCGTCAGTGTCGTGTTAGATCATTGGTGATGTGTTGTTCTCCTCATTAGCCAAGTTATACTTAGAATAGGGTGGTGCTCTACAGGGTGCTGAAATTAAACATTCACATTCACATTACTCAACATTCTGTAGATACTCAGAAGACAACAAAAAATACTTTACCATCTCCTTGGGTCCTGGCTGGAAATTGAAACATATATATCCCTGTACTTACCGCATATGTCTGACTTCTCCATCATAGCACTATTGTTCAAGGCAGAAGGGGAGGCTCATTTTCCGATGCAAATGTCCTCACTGTCAGGCGTTACGGCAGCTGAGGCTGAGCGTGAGGAGATTTACCTGGCTCTGCATATGCTGCGCTTCCTTGGCGGACACGTAGGTGGGAGTCTCGAAGTCCAGCATGGCTTTCCCTCTTTCCTTCTCATATTTCTCCTTGTACTTCACCTGTACATGAACAAAACCACAAAGGTCAAACGCTTGCCATAACTATGGTCAGCCCAAGAGATCAGATCATAACCAATCCATTTACTTTTGGATTACTACATTTGTAAATAATGATTCAGTAACAATAGTACTGGACCCATAGTTTCAGTTCCTGATATAGCACTGATCAGATCTGGCAAGAGAGACTGTTAATTCCTGTTGAAAACCATTTGTTTATTGAAAACTCATTAAACAAAAAGAGGAATCAAGTCTATGGCAATATACAAATGCCATCAGGGTTAATGAAGTGTAAATTGAGTACGTTTTACTATTTTGATATAATGCACTTGCAAATTGTACTGAAATAATAGATAAAATAACTAGATAAAAAATAACCCCCCAAAATTAAACAATACAGTCTCTCTCTGCATGAGGGACATGGCTGGTGGGAATGTGTGTTCTTTTTAAATGTCAAATGGAAACAAAAACGGCTTCTCTCAAACTGACACGCAAACACGCACGCATACAAATGAAGGAAAGCGGGGTCAGTCAGCGGGATAGGGCAGGACATGGCAGGACTTACATGGCTCTGCAGATCAGAGGCCTCTTTGAGGTGGAGCTGTTCAGGCGTGTCAGGAATCATGTGATAGTGACCTTTACTCTCCTCAAATTTCTTCTTGTACTGGTACTAAGAGGGAATGCTCTGTAAAGCCACTCATTGCAATTTCACTTGTCCCTTATATAGAACCACCTTTCACCCATTATTTACACAAAAATAAATAAATCGCTATTTATGTTAAGATCTAAAAAAAAAAGAGTAAAAAAAAATTATTTTGAAATTTAACTAAAGCCCCAATTTTTTTAAACTTTAAAAAAAAAAATTTTGTGCAGTTTTCAAAGATAAAACGAGAAAAGGGAAAAAATAAGTACAAACACAAAAAAATTAGGAAGAAAGTTAAGGGGTTCAAATGATAAATGTTTTGTTTGTTATTCCAAATTAATCAATCAAAAAATCAACAAATGAAAGCTCTAGTTACAGTGTCATTAAGAGGGCTCTATAGTCATACAGGGGTAAAGGTAGAAAAAGGTAAAAGGTTAAAGCAAATTGCTAGTAAGGGAACAGGTGTAAAGTCAGAGGTGGGGAGAGTGAAGATCACTACCAGATGATGTCCTTCAGGAAGGGGTCAGTGTTTCAGGGTTGTAGAAGAGGTACCACATTTACAATGAAGGAATTATTTGTTAAGTTGCAAAGGGTGGTTAAAGTGTGAGATGAAATCACAGGAAATGTGAGGAAGGATGAAAGTCTTCACAAAGATCTTACACTGCTGGCCAGCTTGCTGGTGCTAAGGCCATGCTGCATGGCCAGGGACTCAGCCATGTCGGTCACAGGCTTGTGAATCTTCTTCAGGTCTCCCTTGTACTTCACCTGTCAAACAAAACCATGGCAAAGCAAACAAACAAACACCTTCAGCTTCACATACCTGCAGCTGTCAATGAAGAGGAAGATGAAGGAGAACAAATACAGTGCAAATACACACCTCACTTGCAAGTGTGTTGGCATCCTTCAGAGTCTGATAAATCTTACTTTCCTTCAGGTCATACTGTGGCTTCTTTCCTTTCATCTCCTTGTCAAATTTCTCCTTGTATTTCAGCTTTATAGAGAAGAGACAATGGGGTTATTGAGTGATGTCGGGGGAGGGCACGCTGCAGAGAGTGCAAGCCACAATGCCTGAACAAACACGAAGAGATTCACTGTCGAGTGATCACCTCAGTATTCACATGCTTTTGACAACACAGACAGGCTGAACAGAAAGGCTACTTGGAAGGAGGGTGGAAAGAACCGGACAGGCAGAAACCCGAGGCTGCCAACTGAGTCTGATACAACTGAGTGTGAGTTTTAGTACACCACATTTCTTCCAGGGGGTTGCCATTCTTTGCCAGATTCTTTTCACAGAGTACAGGTCCCAGGTGGCAGGCGCAAGACATGGAATATACAAGGCAGACCATACAAAACATATATTCTATATAAATATATGTATATATGAGAGTAACTGAAATAAAGACAATTACAAAGCCCAGATCACAATTTTGAAAGGACATCCATCTGATGAGGAATCATATTGAGAACAAGCAACAAGCAAAGGCAGAATCATCTGAGGAAAGTGCAGAACAAATCAACAGACCATAAATGAAAAAGACTGAAAATGCCTCTTCTGGCAGAAGCACATCCACAACGCCACCTAGTGCTCTGAGCACAGCAGCCATATGGCTATTTCAAATGTTGTGTACAGACGTTGACTGGGTCTGCACAGTCCCCGTTTCAAGAACACGTCAATGACATGAGATGCAACAACATATGGTGATTTTGACATTTTCATTCTGACAGTGACTGAGTAGAGGGTGTGGCAAATTTACATTTCAGTCATTGGCAAAAAAGTATTAAAACCAAACAGTACTAGACTACTTGTCTATGCAACAAGGCAAAAGCTTGCATCAAAGCGCAAAATGGGACAAAAGGCAAAAGTCCCAGAAAATAACAGTATATAAGAAAAAAAAACACAACAACCACCATATATGGTTGGGAGTGTGTCAAAATCCACTTCCCTAAATTTAAATGATAGTGTGAGAGAGTGAGAGAGAAAGAGAGGGAGGGAGAGGGGACAGAGGTACACCAGACAGACAAACAGGGTGACTGGCCCTGGGGTTCAGGGCCCCTTCTTACATCACTAGTCAGGGCACTCATTCTCTTAATGTGCCGCATCTGGGGGGTATCATAGGAGGCAGCTCCGTGGAGGGAAGGCTTATCCTCCACCTACAAAGCGCAGTGAGATGGCAGGGTGACAGCAGTGAGAATGGGACAGGACAACCACAGCAAATGGATGGGGAGGGGAATGAACTGAATGAAGAAATGGAAGGATATGGGGTAGAAAGGGACAGTGATCTAGTTGTAAAGGACACATAGACAGTATTAGACATGAGGATTATGCCGGTGGACAAGTCAAGCGCTGCTGGAGCGTTTAACACTAACCACTGCAGTTAATATGATGAGACTGCTTTCTAAGAATAACATGCCTGCAAAATTAAGTAAACAGGGGAAAGTAACCAGAATAGAATTGCATACTATTTGACACTGGTTGGTCAGTTATAAAAAACTGCATGAAGAGAAAATATAATTGTGTAATCAAAGCATGGCTAAAGCAAGGGGCGAGAGATGATACCTGACTGGTGAGCTTGGACACTTCGGTCGCCAAGGTGATGTCGGGGCGGCTGACCAGAGATCCTCCACGGCTGGCCTCCTGCCGAGCTTTGTCCCGATAACCAATCTAAAACCACAGCAGAGGTTTGTTTGGTGCACTCATGATCAAACCCTAATACAGCAAACTGAGTGTTGAACGATGAACAAATGACTGGCCAAAGCTTATGTACCTCACTGATGAGCTTGGCAGCCTGGGTAGCCTTCCTGATGTCCGGACGGTCGGCAACAGGAGTGTAATGAAGTTTGGCCTTTGCCTCCTGTTTATAGTTGATCTACCAATGGACAGCACACAGATGTGAACCTACTGTATACTAACCATCTGACATCACATCATCCATGTGAAGATGATCGCACTGGGAAGAAGTTTTGTGCTGGTAAACAGCCTTACATTGCTCTGGTTCTTGGCCACTTCCATGGCGTGCTGCACATCAGGGGGAGCCGTCATGAGGTTGTACACTGACCTGCCTTTCTCCTTCTCAAACTTCTCTTTGTACAGTTTCTGTGGAAAACATGGAAAAGGGGGGTGGGGTGGAGTGTTAAAACCCTCGCTGTCCCAGTAGAACTTGACGAGGAACATAAGCAGACCTGTCACCTGTACTTACGTTGCTGGTGATTTTGCCAATCTCCCTGCTGTGGGCGGTGTCGCGTGTCTGGGCTAGCGTGGTGAAGGAGCCACAATGGAGCTGCTCCTTCCCGGCCTGCTTGTATTTGCTCTGCCAGGGTGTTTTATTTCAAAAGTTAGTGGACATTTCTAAACGAATAAATAACAATCTTTAAGGACTTCAGTAAAATCCATGTAGTACCTCAGAAACCAGGGAAGAGACCGACTTGGCGTGGAGGATCTGGGGTGTATCAAGTACAGCCAGACACTGGCCCTTGGCCTCTTCATACTTTTGCTTGTATTTCACCTGGTAAATGAGAACAAACATATTGCACATCAAACAAATTACAATTACTGTTGACTGGCAATCCATTGAACGAATGGCACTCACGTCACTGGCGAGTTCAGTGTTCTTCTTAGCCAGGAGGGTGTACTTATCATCAGCGACAGGCATTACGCAGCCTTTCAGCATCTCCTTGTCATACTTGTATTCAACCTGTGAAAAGCAACGAGATCATTTCCATCATCATTTTCTTCCCTCTCAGGGCATCTTGGCCAATAACAAAGACTGGAAACCAAACAGCACTTACATCACTCTGCTGGAAATTGACTTTGGCAGCATGGACAAAGTCAGGTCTGTCAGCCGTCCAAATCCACTTATTCTTTGTGGCCTCGTACTTCTTTTTGTAGTCAAGCTGCAGGGGAGACGGAATAAGCAGTGAGAACATTGCATTTAGGAAATCAAGCACGTCATCTCAGATCACGGATCAGGACGGGCTTACATGGCTGATGTTCTTGTACGCCTCCTTGGCCGCACGGATCTCGTAAGCATCGGGAGCGATGTTGATCTGAGCTTTACTTTTCTCGTACAATTCCTTGTATTTCAGCTGTAAAGGAAACAGTGATGTCGTTTTCAGTGTCACGCGTTGCAGATTATTTGGATCAATGTTTTTGTCCATACGGGTGCAGGACTGGCACTACTATAGTGACTTACAGTACTGGTGAGCTCCTTGACCTTCTTCATGTGCACATTGATAGGGGTGTCATGGCCCAGGGTGTAGCCTCTAGCCTTGTTCTTGTTATATTCCATCTTGTAGATGATCTAGAAAAGAAAGCAATGCATGTACCAATTTCATTAGTTCTCCGAATCCAAGTTGCCACTCAAATTGAAGCTAGTAAGGTCAGATTCCAGATGAGCAGAATGTTTGATAATCAGACTACCTTAATCCCTCAGTCCTTCTCTCCATGTGCACCCATCCTTACAGATTTATGCATATTACTTGGGACTCTTTTGACTGATCACATCTGACTGGTCCTTATTGCACTATTGAAACGGACTCCTCTACCAGTCATTCGCTTGAATTGAATTTTTGCCCCTGTTGTAAGCAGCCTTGGGACAAGTGAATGAATGTAAATGTAAGGAGTCGCAGAGCTGAGGAGGGGGAGGGGAGGCCTTACGTCGCTGATCTGCTTGCGACGCTTGTGGACCTGGTGCTCCGGGGTGTCCAACACTGCTGTGTACTTCGACTTGACACGCTCATACTGCTCCCTGTACTTCCACTACAGAAGTAAGAAGCACAGAACAGAAGTCAGGCTTTGTCAATCTAACAGACAATGACCTTAAAATGTGAACAATGCTGTGATACTGGATAAATTAGTAGCAGTTAGATTTGATGGGGATTTTAGCAAAGCCAATGTATTTTACCATAACCAAAACCACTTCTTAATCTTCTTGAATTGTTAGAACAGTGGTTTGGTAAGTAAAACTGCTTGCTTTGGCTAGAATCCAAATGAAAGCATGCTACTGAATTGCAACAGGTTCGGAGATTATCAAAATAATGATATTAAACTCTGCAAGCAACACATGCATGAAAGAGCAAGCAACATTTAGAAATGCCAAAGTTGGAGGTTGAAAGCAACTTCAGGCTCCATTACACAGAAAGACAATGACGAATAACTGTTACCTGGTATTGCTTTTGAAGCTTATATTTCTCTGAAAAGTATCTACAGCTCCTGCATCTGGATTATCTTTTCCTTATTGTGCAACTTTCTATTAGTCTTTTATAATGGCGCATCACAGGCATCAATAATAATACTTGCATATTTCTTTCCTATAGCCACTATAACTGGCGTTATATAAAAATAATTGGAAATTGGCATTATATAAAAATTTATTTAAATATTTATAGTTTTCTTACAGTTTGTCATATAGTCACCTTCATACAGTGACTGTCATTTCTAGTCACTTTAAAATATCAAATTCTTATTATATAAGATTTTGTCATTTTTCCTTTAGATCAAATATTTAAAAAGGACGTAGAACGAATAGGCTAAAACATACATTGCAGTAGTGCATGTGCATATGAAACGTTGCTTTCTTCATGAATCCTCCATCTCACACCTGTCAGATGACATGACCTTAATGAGCAGGATGAGGGTTTCATTAGATGTTTTTACGAGGTAGTGGATGATGGGAAAACGTAGCCTAAGGTAGTGATGGGGAATCAGTGCACCAAACCACAAAAGGTGGAGTTAGGACTTGAGAGGGTGGCAGCAGTAAAGGTCTGTGGTGCCGCCTGTGGGCCGATGGTTACCTTACTCCACATGCTGGAGTTGTACATGGCGTTGAGGATGTCAGGGCGGAACAGCTCGTTGCAGCCGCTCTTGAGCAGCTCTTTGGCCCTACGCCTATACCTGGCCTGTCCGTGGAGGAGACATACACACAGACACACACGGGGGGTCATGCCACACGGAAGGGCAGGGAGAGGGGAAGAACGGACAGTGACTCCTGCAGCCCTGAGACGGATCGCTCCAATATCAATCTGCTCGATCCAGACAGGTGGCTCCGGTGCGTTCAATCATGAAGGCCTTTCTGAGCCAGAATGATTGTTTTTCATAACTCGGACGTGAATGGTAATGTTTCAGGGAAGGCACCATCTGGACCTTACAGATTGGTATTATGGTGCAGACTCAAAGGACCCACGAAGGGTCATTTGTGTGGCACAGCAGCAGACACCTGATAGGGAGAAAAAGACGTAAACAAGTGACATCACAGCCATGCGACGGCACCATCCAGCAGGTGGGAGACGACCTCATGCTGGGCCCCTGGGGCTGGGCCAGGGCCCACAGGGAGACGCAGCAGCTGGGGACATTACCTGGCTCCACTTGCTGACCTCTTTAGCCAGGAGGTTTCTAGGGTCATCTACAACTATGCTGTACTTATCCTTAGACTTCTCGTAGGCAGCGCGGTAGGATCTCTGCTCAGAATATCAAGGTCAGAGTTAAAGGCAACTGCCTCCGGTCCACTGAGGCTTAATACCCAAGCAGGAAAAAAGATGATTTACACTCATCCAGGAGAGAGGAAGTCATTGGTAAGGAAACAGAATGCAGAAGGGCAATAGTTTTAGACAGTCATTTCAAAAATGTCAATTAAAGGCATCTGTAAAGAAATTTACCTTTACAATTGAATCCATTTTAGATGCAGAGAAAAAAATGTTAAACTTTTATACATTATATGACACAAACATTAAATATTCTAAATTTGCTGTATTTGGCTTTGAGAATTCGCAAGTCGTTCTTTAATTAAACGCAATTAGAGAATCCTTTACTGAACTTACATCATTGGCGAGAGCAGAAGCATTTCTGATGGCCTCAAAGTAGGGTGTGTCACACGTGTACTTAAAGTTGCCCCTGTTCTTCTCATATGATGCTTTGTAGTGTCTCTGTAACATCGGAAAATAAGTAAGTGATTGTTTGGTAAGGGTGCCAACATATTCATGATATTTTGCTCTTGTGATGTCTAATGCCCGGGGCTGACGCACTCTTTACCTCACTGTAGAGAATCTTGTTTTGCTCAGCATGAACCATATCAGGTCTGTCCCACACATAGCAGCCAACACCCTTTATCCATTCTAGATCCTCTTTGTATTTGACCTGATAGGAAATGAGAACAAGTATTCAATAGGTTCAAAAGCAATTAAAAGTGACAATGTCAAAGTTCCACTCAAAGGTATCCTCTTGATGGTGCTATATTATAAATTCATATGTTAAAAACTAGATGTACTCACATCACTGGCTTGGTCTCTCACAGTCTTGCTGTGGAAGAACTCAGGACGGTCCGGGATGGACTTCCATGTGCCCAGGCTATCAATGTACTTCTCCCTGTACTTCACCTGTGACAGGTGCAGTGAGTCAGGGACTGAACACCACACGCCGATTCCCACAGCATTTCAGATGAAGAAAGAAGGACTTCACTGACCTCGCTGATGTCATCCCTGACCCGCTTAGCACAAACGATGTCCAGGGCATCTTTAACAGTGTGGTAGTGTCCCTTAGCCTGCTCAAAGGTCTCCTTGTAGCGCAGCTAGAGGAGAAGGTTAACAAAATCCGTCAGTCGTTTTCCTCTTTCTCTACTTCCTTGACCAATACTCATCCTCCTGCCATTAATTCCTTAACTTATTTTTCTCCTCTATCCACAGACGAGGTCCTACAGCTACTTAAATCCAGCAACCCGACAACCTGCCCACTGGATCCCATTCCATCCACACTCTTCCAGACAGTCTCCATAGATCTACTGCCCTTCATTACGTTCATCATGAACAGCTCCTTGTCATCAGGCCAGGTCCCAGCTGCATTCAAGTCTGCCAGAGTGGTCCCAATTCTGAAGAAGCCCACCCTGGACAGCTCGGATGTCTGCAACTACCGACCGGTATCACTCCTTTCTTTCCTATCAAAAATTCTTGAGCGAGCTGTATACAACCAACTGTCTCTCTTTCTCACTCAGAACCTGCTCCAGGACCCCAACCAGTCGGGCTTCAAACCAGCACACTCAACAGAAACGGCCCTCATAGCGGTGACTGAGAAGCTCCAGACTGCAAGATCATCCAAACTGTCATCGGTCCTGATCCTTCTGGACCTCTCTGCAGCTTTCGACACGGTGAACCACAAGATCCTCCTATCTGTCCTCGCCGACCTGGGAATCGCGGGCTCTGCATGGAAGTGGTTTGAGTCCTAACTAGAGAGGCGTTCTTACCAGGTAACATGGAGAGGGTCTACATCTGCTCCTTGCAGGCTCCTTACTGGTGTCCCTCAAGGCTCAGTGCTAGGTCCTCTCCTCTTTTCACTCTACACCCGTTCTCTTGGTGATGTAATTACCTCTCATGGTTTCTCGTACCACTGCTATGCTGATGACACTCAACTAATGCTTTCCTTCCCACCATCTGATACTCAGGTTTGCAGTCGTATCTCTGCATGTCTGACTGACATCTCTTCATGGATGACAGCTCATCATCTAAAGCTCAATCCCAGCAAGACTGAGCTGCTGTTCATCCCTGGAGCTACAGGTCCTCAGCAGGATCTTGCCATCTCATTCGAGAACTCTTTGATTGTTCCGTCTAAAGATGCAAGAAACCTTGGGGTGACTCTGGATGACCAGTTGTCGTTCTCTGCCCATATTACGAACCTGACTCGGTCATGCAGATATTTTCTCTACAACATCCGACGTATCCGACCCTTCCTTTCTCAGGAGGCCTCCCAGGTGCTTGTCCAGTCTCTTGTCATTTCAAGGCTCGACTACTGCAACTCGCTCCTGGCTGGTCTTCCTCTGCAGGCCATCAGGCCCTTGCAACTGATCCAGAATGCAGCAGCAAGGCTTGTCTTCAATCTACCCAAGTTCACTCATGTCACTCCACTGCTGCGCTCCCTTCACTGGCTTCCTGTGGCTGCTCGCATTCAGTTTAAAATTCTGATGCTTGCCTACAAAGCCAAAAATGGACCAGTTCCTCCATACCTTATGGCAATGGTCAAATGTCTATCCGCACCTCGAGCCCTCAAGCGCTTCAAGTACGGCTCGGCTTGACCCGCCATCCCTCAAGATTCAAGGAAGACATGCGACAAGATGCTTCTCTGTCCTGGCACCCAGATGGTGGAACGAACTTCCACTGGCTGTCCGAACAGCGAACTCTCTCGCGGTTTTCAAACGCAGACTGAAGACCCATCTCTTTGTAAAGCACTTATAAGCACTAATCAACTGAAGCATTGGTATAAAGCGTAATTGCACTTTATCTTTAGGAACACTATAGCATTGCACTATACTGCATGTAGCCTTGTAGGTATTTCAGTCTTGCTAGGTATTGCACTGTGTCTAATCTTATATTTTGTTGTCTTCTTTCTAGGCATCAGCACTAGCAACGGTTTATGGCAGTGCTTGACCTCAAGTAGTTTGGACTTAAACCTGTTTATACTAGATAGAGATGCATATTCTGACTGAACACATAGTACTTTTGTAAGTCGCTCTGGATAAGAGCGTCTGCTAAATGCCGTAAATGTAAATGTAAGCTAGAGGGAAAAGCACACATGAGACCAACAGGACACAGGGGTCTACAGGGGGTCTACAGGACACAGGTGTCTACAGGACACAGGGGTCTACAGGATATAGTATGCAAGCTTTATACTTACATCACTGGAATTTAGATAGGCCTTTTTGGCACGTATCAGTATGGGCGTATCATGGACAGGAGTGTACCTGTACTTCATCTTCTCATACTGTTCTTTGTACTTTTTCTATAGGTGCAAAAACATACATGAGAATAAGCATAAATATGTGGAAGTAAGTTGGAGAAAACTTTTTTTTTTTTATAAACATTTCATTAATAATGTGACTTACCTCACTGTATACCACTTTCATAGATCTGGCATGACATATGATGGGTGTATTAAGCTCTGGGGTGTAAAACGCTCTCTCTTTGGAGGCAACATCAGTGTACAACCACTAGAAAAGAGAGACATATGAAGGGTCATATGAAACTTCATAGATTCATTCTTCACTGACATGGCTCCTAATCCACAGTTCCTCAGAATGACCTCAAAAATTATTTTATAATCTCTGCATCCTTGTACATTTCATAAACATTTTAGAAATGCTGCACCTTGTTGGTAAGAGTCTGGGCCCACTTGGCTCTCTTGAACTCAATGGCATCTGCTGTACTGGTGCACTTGGTCCTCTGTACATTGCCATCAGCTTTGTATACCAGCTGAACACATCAGGAGAGACATTGCATGCAGAGTTAAGTGGCTTTGAATACACAGGTGCATTCAGGTGTATGTATAAATACCTGCTGGCCCATAACCCGAAAATGATGCTAAACAACTCACGTCACTCATGTGAGTCTTCAGCTCAGATATGCGCTTGTACTCTGGTGTGTCCAGTACTGTGGAGAAGTTGGCAAAGTTCTTCTTGGCCTCAATGTCATAGGAAGACTTGAGGGGATATGGGAGAACATTAATCAGTATCAGAGCATTAAACCACTAGCACAGAACAATCTCCATGTGAGTGGTTGGTAGATGGTGATGATGATGATGATGACGATGGCAGCAATGATTATGTTATTTTTAATTTACCCTAAATTTGTTGATATCACGGATGCGGACCATCTCAGGAGAGTCGAACACAAAGCAGCCGATGCCTCTGAGCCAGTGCAGATCCTCTTTGTATTTCAACTACAAGGAAGGCCAGCAAACACTGTTACCACATATGTTACTGTACATGTAAGCTACAGTAAGTGTTTTGTTGAACTGTTTCATCACATGCGGCAAGGCAGAACAGAAAACCACCTAGCACATCAGTAATTATGTAGTCATTTCATTGTCTCTGAGTGTGGGATATGTAGTCTTGGGCACATACATCACTGTTTATATGATTCACGTGGGCATAGTGCAGGAGTTCTGGGGTGATTGGCATGGGCAGGAGGGTTCCTCTGCTGTTGTAGTATTTCTCCTTGTAACAAACCTGTCAAGGATTGGGGAAGTTGGTCATTCTCATTGCTATGCTTTGGGCTAACAAGTAAAAACATTTGTTTTTGCGATCTGTGTTTATTTTAACAGGCTACTCTGTGCAGATTTAACTGGTGGAAAGAATACAGTGAAGCAGGCAAGTATACTGCTAAGGAAATTTGAGCAGGGTATAAGAAGATTTAAATACAGATTACTCACATCACTGATGGCCTCCTGGGTGGCCTTAACTTGCTTGATCTCAGGGGTGTCATACACGGTATGAACTTTGTCTTTATCTTTCTCATACTGTTCACGATATAGACGCTAAAACACAAATACCATAAAATACTTAGCATTTCTAAAGTAAATTGTTAATACACAACTAGTAAAGTTGAAAATTTTAATTGTGATTGTTCATCTTACCTGGTTGATGATCTGGTTGGTCTTTCTGACATTGACAAAATTGACACCATCGGGGTCCAATTTGTAATTTTTGGCCTTCATGAGTTCATAAGCTTCCTTGTACTTCACCTTTGCAAAGTGAACCCAAACACATATGATGAGACATACTGTCCATGTCAGATGAACCTTAACCACAGCTTAACCATTTGGTGGTCATAATGCTTCCTCACATTGCTGGTTATGATGGTGTTGGCTTTGGCTTGCTTGACAAGTGGCGTGTCATAAGGAAGAGCATATCCAGTCGGCATGAACTTCTTGTTGGCCTCCTTGTAAAGGTTCTGGAAGGGGAAAAGTAAACAGACGTTAGGCATAAAATCGCAATGTGATTCATGGTTATGAACTCTTCCAAGATCAGGTGGGAGGGGCATCTTACATCACTCTGGACGAGATTGGCCAAACGAACTCTTTCAGTGTCAACGGTCACAGCAGGAGCAGTGTTTGTACCCTTCACGTTGGTTTCATAGTCACTGCGGTAGTTGAGCTGAAGAATGGAGGTACAGGAGTTAGTGTCAAAGTACCAAACTCTTGACTGGCCTGTACAGTAAGGATTTAGGCATGATGGCGACAAATCGTTCTTCTGCGTGCATTGTGGGAAACCTACCTCGCTCAGGTTCTGGGCACTGGCTTTGCAGGTTGCGTACACGGGAGTGTCCACCACCACAGAGTAGTTCTTGAAGTGTTCAACTCCCTTGGCTCTGTATATGTTCTGAGGCAGACAGTGGAAAATGGTGTTTGAGATTTGCTAGGAGGGTTGGAGTAGCATGTGAGGCAGTGCAGGAGAGAGTTAGTGCGGGGATCTACCTCGCTCTGCAGCTTCATTGCCTGCTTACAGCGCAGGATCTCTGGCGTGTCCCAGACATAGCAGCCAATGCCCTTCAGATAGTTTATGTCATCTTTGTAGAAGACCTGAGGAGAAAGATAGTAGCATGCAATCAATATTGTGGAAAAGTGTTGAAAATAAAATAGTAAAAAGTGCAGGAGACTAATGATTGTAAAACGGAAACTGTGAATACAGTTATGATGTCTGATCCAGTAAACTGCATCTCAAACTGAAATTATAATGGATCCATATGTGATGTTAACATATGTGAACTGTGGCTTCTTCAGTTGTACATATTAAAGCCATACATGAACATAAGCAATATGATCTAGTAAAAAAAAAGGAAAAAAAAAAAGAGTTTACTCACATCACTCAGCTGCTCGTTGACTTTGCGGGCATGTGTGTAGACCTGCATGTCAGGCATGCAGATCCACTCGTGGAGGTATTTACGGTAATCCACACCACTGATCATCTTCTGAGTGCTGCGTGCAGCTACCACATCTAGCATGTCATGAGGAACATGGATTTTGGCTTTGGTCTTTTCCCAGTTCTCCCTGTACAGGCGCTGTAGAATGATATACAGAAGGAATGTTTTGTTGTGATCTGGTGATTGTGTTTGAAATATCAGCAAAAAAACATGACATTTTACTTACATCCAGGTTGAGCTTTCCAGCTTTGATGCACCTAGCAGTAGCCGGGTCATCTTCCAGGCACTTAGGTAGGGTGTAGAGTGCCTTAAACTTCTCATAATCCTCCTTGTACTTCACCTGCAGGAAACATACAGAGAGTATGATCAGTTCAGAAATTCAGGACAGCCACAGTGAATCTAAACTCCCCAAATGAGAAAAGCTGGATGGGATCCTACTCACTTTGCTCAGTATGACCTTCTGCTGCTTAGCATGGGCCAGTTCATGGGAGTCGTGGGGAATGCTGTAGCTCTTGGCCTTAATCCTGTCCCACACGGCGGAATACACTTTCTGTGGGTGAGAAGACAATGCTTACACACACACACGGCCTGAGAGACCGCGCAGAGGTCAAAGTGCTTTAACATAGTGAAGTCTCACCGTGCTGTAGAGCTGCTTCAGGTTGCAGCACCTTATATAGTCAAAGCTGTCCAGAACAGGGGTGTACAGGTGCTTCTCTTTGTGGTAAGCTTCTCTGTAGTTCAGCTGTGAAGTGTTCAATAACACAGAGTAAAATGCTTTAAATACACAACAATAGGGAAGGCAATGGCATCTTGAGGATGCCTGGGTATAAGATTAAATGATGAATTAACGACTGCAGTCATACCTCACTGGCCCAGGTGTGACCCAGCACAGCTGTCACATACACTGGGGTGTCTGTGACAATGGAGAAGTTACCGAACCCTTTCTTGCCTTCTTCCTTGTACTTAATCTGTTTAAAAATATAAAACGTGAGATTAAACAGAGATATAAAAGGACATATTCAACTGTAATTTTTAATTTATGTGTAGTCCATAGCTATTCATGGCAATTGACCGTTAGATTTGTAAATTGACACTCACGTCGCTCTGAAGTTCATAAGACTTCTTGGCACGAACAATTTCAGGTGTGTCCCAGGCGTAGCAGCCCACTCCCTTCATCCAGTTCAAGTCTTCTTTGTAGAACACCTGGAATCATGGTCAAATATCAAAATGAATAAAATCTAAATTTTATATTTCAGAGTCTCATGAAACAGCTTTCTGTGTTGATCCAGACATTTACAGGTGACCTACATCGCTCAGGATCTCATTGGCCTTGCGGGCACGGATAACATCGTCCTGATCAGGGTGACATGTCCACTGATGCAGGTGGGTGCGGTACAGCACATCACTCAGGATGTCTTGGCATCTCTTGGCAACCACGTGGCTAATCATATCAGCAGGAATGTGTAGCTTAGTCTTGGTCACATGGTAGTCCTTCTGATAGTCTCTCTGTAGGAAAGTTCACAAAGTAATGATATAGCAAAGCAGGACATCAGGACATCTAATGACCTTTTACATCTCTTATGCATTAAGATGTAATTTCTCTTGATTTCATCAAGGCTTTATATGATGTGAGTTGATATAGCCTTACCAAATTCTTCATCTGTTCCATTTTACCAGAGCGGATGACCTCTGGGAAGTCAGCCAGGGTGTTAGCCATGTAATGTCCCTTCGCCTTCTCATGGGCATCATGGTACTTGTGCTGGAAAATTCAAATCAGTGAATTATCTAACTAATAGATACATGATGGATGGCCTCAGTACTAATACTAAATTTAATAATGCATCGACCAGCCAATGGGACACTCACATCACTGACTGTGTCTCTGGTTCTCTTTGCTATAGTAAGTGGGAGGTATTCATGGTTCAGCTGATAGCCAGTGGCTTTGGATTCATCCCAGCCAAGTTTGTACAGTTTCTGTAAAACAGATCAAAGACAAAAAACCCAACCAAACATCATTTACACCAACAATGAACATTCAGATATTTACAAGTGTTTAAAAGACAGTGAGTAGAATGGACGCTACCTCACTGGTGATCTTTGCCACCTCCCGGGAGTGGGCCAGCTGCGGTGTGTCTTCAGATCCGATGTAGTGGCCCTTCTCCAAATTAAACGACTCTTTATACTTCAGCTATGCAACAAAAAGACAGGAAAAAAAAACTTGATTGAAAACTATAAAATACTAAACTAAATTCTATGCAAGACAAAACTAAAATCTAAAAATAACAATATTTACTGAAACATAATTGTCGTATAAAAAAAAGATATAAAATATTTATTTACAGTATTATTCCAAAATGTATTACTAGTAGATGTTATTAGTATCAAACATCTTATGCTTATGGAAAATCTCCAATTTCAGAAAACACTTACATCGCTGAGGTTGTAGGCATTAACCTTGGCCAAGACAATTTCTGGCCGATCCACAACACTGGTGAACTTGCCAAAGTTTTCCTTGGCGTGTTTCTTGTAAAGTCTCTGTGAAGAAAGAACAGAATCATCAGTTGGGGAATAATTAAGTCTTACTCTAGAAATGACTTGAGCACTTTAAATACTTACATCATTCAGGACCTGCTGGGCTTTTCTCACTTTCACATGATCAACAGAGTCAGCTGCCAGCCATCCACAGCCACGGATCCATTCCATATCCGCCTTGTAGACATGCTGGAAGGAGAAGACAATAGCGACAGAACTGCTTTTTAACCTCTTTTGTACAAACTGGTATATTTTCATTTGTACCCAGACATCTCCAACTGTCAAACCAAGATATTATCAGAAAATATCTTATGTACCACTTACATCACTACGCAGATCATAGCACTTCCTGGCCTGGACAACATCATTGGAGTCTGGCAGGCAGGTCCAGTTATGCAGGTAAGTTCTGTAGTTGGCATCATTGACTTGGATCTGGCATTTCTTAGCCAACTCAAGAGACAACATGTCTGCTGGGAGGTTGAACTTGGTCTTTGATTTGTTGAAGTCCTTCTTATACAAGGCATCACTAGCAATCTTAGCTGAGTTCATGGCCAGTATAATCAATGGGTCTTCCTCGACACATCTTGCTCCAATGTGATGGCCAAGTTGCTTACGATAAGCCTCCAAGTACTTGTACTAAACAAAGAAAAGGGTAGAAGCTTTTTTGTTATAATAAAAACAGTTCTTAATAGCACATCAAAATATATAGATTCTAAAAAGCACATTTTCTTGGTTTAAAATGCTACTGGTATTTAACTGTAAGTGAATATTAATAAGTGGATCACTTACTTTACTCTGGACACTTGTGGTGCTTATGCTTTGTTTAATGGGCACAGCATCTCCGGGCATGAAGTATGATGTAGCCTTTGTCTTATCCCAATCCTTGGTGTACAGTTTCTGTAAGAGATGAGCAAAATCACACACGTCATTGTTTGGAAACCTTTAAAATAACAGTAGATTAAAGAACTGCAAGAGAAAAATCTCTCTTACTGGGTGAATATGCTTGGCCACTTCCCGGGCTGTTGCCAGAAGTGGGGTGTCCAGCATCGTGTACTTGATCTTATCGTTGTGCCAAGCCTGACGGTAGCTTGCCTGAGGAACCAGAACACAGACGAGGGTAAATTCTTTAAGAGAATGGATGACGGGTCGAGAAAATAAATACATCAGTATTGGCCTAATACTAATATCTTCTTCAAGTAAAATCAGCTGCAAATCATTAATGCTTTCATACAGAGATTTAAATGAGTACTTTTTGTGTGTTGGTATGTTATATGTTAACAATGCATGATATATGCATGATATATATAGTATGCAAATTAGATCTACATTTTCATTGTGCTACTCTGCTATGCAACAAAATATAAAAAATGTAATCCTCACTACATTTTAGTGTGCAAAGACGTGTTTTTGGGGTTCTAATACTTCACCTCATCAAGCACTTGAGCAGCTTTCTTGGCACACACAAGGTCCACCCTGTCACCAGGAATAGTGTACTTCTGGTCATCCAGCTTCACACGATAGCCTCTCTGTAGGCAAAGTCAGGCAAGCCATATATATATTTATAAAGCACATTTCATAGTAAATATTCGTTTCCAAAGATGCAGACAGACGTTCAGTAGACTTACATCAGCCAGGATCTTTTGGGCATGTTTCACCTTTAAGACATCAATGGATTCATGGGGGCTCCAGCCACATCCTTTCAGCCACTCCATATCTGCTTTATACACAGCCTACCCATCGCAAGAAGGAAAATCATGTAAACAACTTCACTCAAACAATAAACATATTCAGAGGTTACTACTCTTAACTGATTAGTTAAGATGCACTCACATCACTCCGGAGGTCATATGCCTTCTTGGCCTGGACAACATCATTGGAGTCTGGCAGGCAGGTCCAGTTATGCAGGTACGTTCTGTAGTTGGCATCATTGACTTGGATCTGGCATTTCTTAGCCAGCTCAATTGCTAGCAGATCCACAGGGAGATTGAACTTGGTCTTTGACTCATTGAAGTTTTTCTTGTACAGGGCATCACTAGCAATCTTAGCTGAGTTCATGGCCAACATGATCAGGGGGTCATCCTGCACGCATCGGGCTCCAATGTGATGACCTTGCTGCTTGCGATAACCTTCCTTGTACTTGTACTGTCAAAGACGAAAAGTAAAGGTCACTTTGTGAAATACAGAAATATGTTTGTGTTAAAAAATATATTTATGTCAAAACATTATTGGATGACTTACATCACTAGCAATCTCTCTAGAAGCTTTGGCTTTCAAAACAGCGACAGCATCCTCTTTGATCTGGTAAGCTTTTGCTTTCTCTGTATCCCAGTTTTTAGTGTACATTTTCTGTTTAAAATAAACAGACAGTGAGTGCAACAGTGATTGGACACTTACAATTTAAGAGAAGAATGGGGAAAACTGAAATTTGAAGTGCTCACTTACATTGCTGAAGGTAATGGCATTGGCCCTGGACATTTCAATTAATGGCGTGTCTGGTTGCATGTGGATAGAGGTCTTGTCTTTTTCCCAAGCCTCTCTGTATTTCCTCTGTGATTGAAATAAATAAGAAAATCATTTTAACAAACAAAGGCTCAATGTTCAAATTTTAATGTAATGGGACTAACAATAATACACTGTGTTGTTATTGCGCTATCTGTACCTAGGGTGGGGACCAGTCAGGAAAGCTAAGAGTTGCATGGCTAGGATTCCCACATTGCCATGCACCTCTCTGCAAACTATATTTTGGTTTGGTGTAATGTTGAAAATAATTGGAAATGATTCATTTGTGTTTGATTTTGTCCAGTTTTTGTCTGGTAGCATTGCTTTAAGTAGCTGTGTAATCATGGGATTCAAGTAGGCAATATATATTATGATTAAGATGAAGTTCAAATAATGTCAATGATAATGTTCAGATACTGTAGCAGTGTGAGAGAGAATAGCTATGTTTTTTATGTTAACACCAAACGTAAGTAGGCCCTATTACATCAGAGACAACATTTCTGTGAAAGCTAATATAAGTGTGACTTGATGATGGGATCAGAGGAGCTTACATCACTGAGGATACCAGCATTCTGTTTGGCCAAGACAATGACAGGCAAATCCACGGCACTGGTGAAGGGCACTTTGCTGGGATGTTGCCTGTACAGTCTTTCATTGAGGATCTTCTGGGCATTCTGAACTTTAAGAACCTCAATAGAACCATGTGGCATCCAGCCACATCCACGGAGCCACTCCATGTCAGCCTTATAGACAGCCTAGGAAAACAGATAAAACTTGTTCAATTATGTTCTTGTAAGCTGGTAAGTGCCAGTCCTGTGAAAGGTAGGTGAAAAAGGTCTGACAAACCATTGTATCATAGTATATCGATGCAATTAATATGCTTCTCAGATGGTAAATACTTACATCACTACGCAGATCATAGATCTTCCTGGCCTGGACAACATCATTGGAGTCTGGCAGGCAGGTCCAGTTATGCAGGTAAGTTCTGTAGTTGGCATCATTGACTTGGATCTGGCATTTCTTAGCCAGCTCAAGAGACAACATGTCGGCTGGGAGGTTGAACTTGGTCTTTGATTTGTTGAAGTCCTTCTTGTATAGGACATCACTAGCAATCTTAGCTGAGTTAAAGGCCAACACGAGCAGTGGGTCATCCTGGACGCATTGGGCTCCAATGTGATGACCTTGTTGCTTTCTGTATCCAGCCTTGTACTTGTACTGCAGAATTAAAATAATGAGAAATTAGCATTTATATGTAAATTACATATGTCAAAGCAAAAGACCCCAAAGAATTGATGACATGCCCAGACTTTCATTCCTCACTGTAATTACTGTAGGGGTTTTAGTTATGATATTTAACTACCCTACCTGATTGCCTACAACCAAGGATGGAAATAGGTGCAGAAGAAGGATTAATGTGCATAAAAAAACTTAATAAAGTATCTGCCTCCAAAAAATAGTTGGCAAGGCAAATAGCTCAGTGTAAGTTATAAAATATACCTAACCCATTGTATAAAGTTCCTTGCTATAAACAATAGCCTGCTTTGTCAGAGGTTTATCATAAACATGCACAGCAAATGGGATACTTTATAGGGAATTGGTGTTGGTATACATTTACCATTATCTGATACTTATGAGCACATCTGGCCCACTATAGCTTTATTATTTGTTTTATTATTTATTATTTATTTAACAACCAACAAAATATTAAACAATACAACAACTATTCTAAATGAAACTAACACAGGATCATACTCAATGGAAACAGAAATGCAGAATTTGAAGCAGAGGAAGAAGAAGCAGAAGAAGAATAGGCAGAAGAAGAGAAAAGAGGGGCCCATACACCAACATCCTCTCCCTTTTATCCCCCAGCATATCAAAGGGACAGTGATTACAAAAACCAGGTTAACCAATGGGAATCAGGTTGATGGCATAGACAACAGAATACATTTGCATACAGGACTGACATATTTGGGGTGAAGTCTAAAAACTTTCTCAGTGAGTGATGTAACCCTTACCCTGTAGCATAACCTTTCCCACAAGACAACATGCTGCAAAATTAGACTAAACATGCCACACAAACACACTGATATAACCAAAATACAAATGGTCAGTTTTATCCCATTTCATAAGGTAATCCACCATTTGTTGCCCCCCATGGTTTTATGGAGGAACACCAGATCCTGCCACTCCTACATTACATACCTTTCATATTAGTTTCAGTGCAGTTACTAAATAATTCACAGTAGATATGTTACAATATTATAATATTCAGCCTTATAATATCATATTAGTAACTACATAATAAGCCAGGTCTTCAAAGTACAGACACTTACATCACTGATGATGTCTCGGGAGGCCTTGGCAGCTTTAACTGCAACCGCATCTTTTGGCAGGAAATAGCCTTTCTTTAGACTGTCAATGTATGCCTGGTGGTAGTATTTCTGTAACATGATGACAACCAACAAGTTGGGATCTTGACTGTGGAGCAAAACTGATACCATAATTGATACTGATATTGCCATCACAACACAGTGGCACTGCACTTACATCACTGCTGTTGATTTTGTTTTGCCGACTTAGTATGATTTCTGGAGTGTCAGGCATGATGTGGATTTGGAGCTTATCCTTGTTCCAAGCTTCAACATAAGCTCTCTGAAAAATAATAATGGTAATGTATGGAGAAGAGATGAGACATATGGTTCATTAGATAGTTATTAAACAATATGCCCAAATCTTTTGCATCGAAATGAACTTTATATCTTGTTTTTTATATGTACCTGGTTCATGACCTGAGCATTGGCTTTGGCGAGAGTCAGGGGAACAGAATCTGTTTTGCTGGTGAACTTGAAATTGCTTGGATGTTGACGGTATTTCCTCTCACTCAAGATTTCACCAGCTTTCTTTACTTTTTCTACTTCAATAGACCCAATAGGAACCCAACCCATGCCTCTAACCCACTCCATATCGGCTTTATATACAGCCTAAATATACACAGACAAACACAGAAAATATTGTCATTGCTTTTTGAACATTTTGGATGGACACCAAAGTTGAGCACTAAAGATAATTGATTCCATTCCAGAAAACTCACATCACTCCGGAGATCATAGCACTTCCTGGCCTGCACAACATCATTGGAGTCTGGCAGGCAGGTCCAGTTATGCAGGTAAGTTCTGTAGTTGGCATCATTGACTTGGATCTGGCATTTCTTAGCCAGCTCAAGAGACAACATGTCTGCTGGGAGGTTGAACTTGGTCTTTGATTTGTTGAAGTCCTTCTTGTATAGGGCATCACTTGCAATCTTAGCTGAGTTCAAGGCCAACATGAGCAGTGGGTCATCCTCGACACTGCGTGCTCCAATATGGTGACCAACTTGTTTACGATATCCAGCCTTGTACTTGTACTAGAAAAACAAAATGGAAGCTTTAGGGTGTGCATGTGCATTCAACACTACCAGTTTAAAGGAGGACTTAAAAAGACACTGAGGGGTGAGAGAGGGAGAGCTATACTCACATCACTAATAATGTCCCTGGATGCTTTGGCAGCTTTGATGGCTACTGCATCAGATTTAAGGTCATAGCCTTTCTTGAAGCCTTCCTCAACTGCTTGCCTGTACAGTTTCTGTGTAGCATTGTTCATTAGATTGGTAAGTATTACTCATTATTAAAATCCTGAACTATAAATTAAATGTTCATTTTTTAAGAACTTCAGTAGTACCTACCTTGCTGTTGCTAATAGCATTAGCCTTAGAGAGCAGAATTTCGGGAGTATCAGCGTTAATATGAATCTTGGTCTTATCAGCTTCCCAGGCTGAGATGTATTGACGCTGATATGAAAAAAAGATACATTATCAGGTTTGTGGCATCAAAACCACAGTGCAGGACAGAATTGTGGTCTTCTTTGTCATGCAGGCGCTAACAGAATTTTGCAGTATAACAATGGGTTATCTGTCAATTTCATATTTCAAATGTAAATGTAAATGTCATTTACCCTACTTTATCAAGGTGAAATGATCACAACACTGGGACAGTGCTAATTCGCTTGGGGCTTAGCTAAATTATTCAGTGTTTTGGCCAAGGCACTATTTCTGTAGCCAGAAATAAGAGTACAGAGGAGGGTTACTCTATCTGTTCCAAATAGCAACAAACTTAGTGTGGCTACTAAGTGTGAAAGAGACAGCTCATGCATATATACATGAAACATTAATAGAATCAAGATAATTTCTAACAAAATAACTGAAACCACACTTGCCGACTGCATTGATATCCTAGATATGATGAATCAGCCAATACAAAGCACTGTACTAGAGTGGTCACACATGTGGGTGAACATGCACCAACAGAAAAACCCAAAAAGTGCACAAGAAGACAGAAAACCTATTTGTTCAATGTAACCCAGTCAGTAATTTCAATAATGTGAAATCTGTCAGGGGGCCATTTTAAAACTATTTAAAGGAATAACAGAAAACACTTATTTTGTATGAACACTGTGGTACAGAGAACATGTATACAGTACATCTGCTGTTACATGTCTTCACTTTATTGCCATAGATCCTTCACAAAATTGTTGCTGTGCTAAGCAAGCACAGTTTTTCTTAGGTCACAAAAATAGCAGTATTTGTGTTTCCAACATCCAGACACGAAAGAATTGTGTTTTTTGAATTGTGCTATGGTCACTAAATTAGGGCCCCTTATATCATAAGTATGAAATTAAAATTCTCTCTTAAAACTTTACCAGGTCTTCAGTTTTCTCTTTTCCAATAAAAAAACAATAAAAGTGTTTCCAATAAATGAAAATCCTGAAGTTATCTTACTTACCTGGTTCATAATGTCAGCATTAGTCTTTGCCAGGACCAAGGGTATGCACTGCATGTCTTGAGTAAATTTAAATGTTTCTGGTTTCTGCTTGTAGAGGCGATCACTGAGGATCTCTCCTGCTTTCTTGGCTTTCAAGACCTCCAGTGAACCAATGGGTACCCATCCTACACCCTTTAGGTCCTCAAGGTCAGCTTTGTAGACAGCCTGAAAAAGGAAAAGTTAACATTCATGTTACAACCTACTTACTGGAACAAAAAACGTTTTTCAGACCTATTTGAGGATAGAATTCATTTTTTGATCTTGTTTGAACAAACTGGTGTATTTGTATTTTTCCTACACAATTCCATGTGTCACGCGAAGACATCAGAAAAGTAAAATAATAAACAGATAAAGTGTACCACTTACATCACTACGCAGATCATAGATCTTCCTGGCCTGGACAACATCATTGGAGTCTGGCAGGCAGGTCCAGTTATGCAGGTAAGTTCTGTAGTTGGCATCATTGACTTGGATCTGGCATTTCTTAGCCAGCTCAAGAGACAACATGTCTGCTGGGAGGTTGAACTTGGTCTTTGATTTGTTGAAGTCCTTCTTGTATAGGACATCACTAGCAATCTTAGCTGAGTTAAAGGCCAACACGAGCAGTGGGTCATCCTGGACGCATTGGGCTCCAATGTGATGACCTTGTTGCTTTCTGTATCCAGTCTTGTACTTGTACTGCAGCATTAAAATAATGAGAAATTAGCATTTATATGTAAATTACATATGTATGTTTTAAACCAAAAGACCCAAAAGAATTGCTGACGTGTCGAGACTTTCATTCCTCATTGTAATTGCATACATTTCATATTAGTTTCAGTGTAGTTACTAAATAAATCACAGTAGATATGTTATAATATTTATAATATTCAGCCTTATAATATCATATTAGTAACTACATAATAAGCCAGGTCTTCAAAGTACAGACACTTACATCACTGATGATGTCTCGGGAGGCCTTGGCAGCTTTAACTGCAACCGCATCTTTTGGCAGGAAATAGCCTTTCTTTAGACTGTCAATGTATGCCTGATGGTAGTATTTCTGTAACATGATGACAACCAACAAGTTGGGATCTTGACTGTGGAGCAAAACTGATACCATAATTGATACTGATATTGCCATCACAACACAGTGGCACTGCACTTACATCACTGCTGTTGATTTTGTTTTGCCGACTTAGTATGATTTCTGGAGTGTCAGGCATGATGTGGATTTGGAGCTTATCCTTGTTCCAAGCTTCAACATAAGCTCTCTGAAAAACAATAATGGTGATGTATGGAGAAGAGATGAGACATATGGTTCATTAGATAGTTATTAAACAATATGCCCAAATCTTTTGCATTGAAATGAACTTTATATCTTGTTTTTTATATTTTAACAGATTAGAAATTAAAATAAAAGTACCTGGTTCATGACCTGAGCATTGGCTTTGGCGAGAGTCAGGGGAACAGAATCTGTTTTGCTGGTGAACTTGAAATTACTTGGATGTTGACGGTATTTCCTCTCACTCAAGATTTCACCAGCTTTCTTTACTTTTTCTACTTCAATAGACCCAATAGGAACCCAACCCATGCCTCTAACCCACTCCATATCGGCTTTATATACAGCCTAAATATACACAAACAGAAAATATTGTCATTGCTTTTTGAACATTTTGGATGGACACCAAAGTTGAGCACTAAAGATAATTGATTTCATTCCAGAAAACTCACATCACTACGCAGATCATAGCACTTCCTGGCCTGCACAACATCATTGGAGTCTGGCAGGCAGGTCCAGTTATGCAGGTAAGTTCTGTAGTTGGCATCATTGACTTGGATCTGGCATTTCTTAGCCAACTCAAGAGACAACATGTCTGCTGGGAGGTTGAACTTGGTCTTTGATTTATTGAAGTCCTTCTTGTATAGGGCATCACTTGCAATCTTAGCTGAGTTCAAGGCCAACATGAGCAGTGGGTCATCCTCGACACTGCGTGCTCCAATATGGTGACCAACTTGTTTACGATATCCAACCTTGTACTTGTACTACATTTAAAAGATCATCAAGATGTTTATTTTTAAAATAAATGTCTCCCTTTGTGCAAGGCGTAATGAATGGTTATAAAAACTGAGAAAACTCACATCACTTATGATGTCTCTTGACGCTTTTGCAGATTTGATAGAAATGGCATCACCACGCATGTCATAACCCTTCTTCTTAGACTCTTCATTAGCTAGTTTGTATTGTTTCTAGATAGGAAATTAGAAAAATGAAATCCTGCTGAAAAAGCTGTACCACCTACATCAGTTGAAATTCTGGTGACGTGATTCATCACTAGTACCTTGACTTACTTACCAAACTGTAGTTAATCTTGTTCTGTTTTGCAAGGACCACCTCCAATGTGTCTGGCATGATATGTATCTTAGTTTTGTCACTCTCCCAAGCTGCAATGTAATTTTTCTGTAACAGGAAAAAAATCATGCATTCAAATATACATTCAAAGAGGGACATGTAAATACAAGGCTAACAGAGTACAAACGTATCATAGAGTGCTAAAAGAATGATTGTAGTGCAGAGCAGTGTTTTGTTAAATGCTACCTTGTTCATGATTTCATTATTGGCTTTAGCTAAGACCAGTGGAATGTCTTGAGTTGTGCCTGTAAATTTGAAGCTGCTTGGGTGCTGACGATATCGCCGTTCATTCAGAGCTTCTCCAGCTTTCTTCACTTTCTCAACATCAAGTGAACCAATGGGGACCCATCCCAGGCCTTGTAACCACTTCAGATCAGCCTTATACACAGCCTAAACAAACAGAGCAGAGAAAGATAAGTGATGTGTTAAGTGTTTTTAACCTCTTTTGAACAAACTGGTATGTTTTTATTTTTACCCAGACACCTCCATCTCTCAAGCCAAGATACTATCAGAAAAATATCTATGTACTACTTACATCACTACGCAGATCATAGCACTTCCTGGCCTGGACAACATCATTGGAGTCTGGCAGGCAGGTCCAGTTATGCAGGTACGTTCTGTAGTTGGCATCATTGACTTGGATCTGATTTTTCTTTGCCAGTTCAAATGCCAACATGTCCACTGGGAGATGGAACTTGGTCTTGGATTCGTTGAAGTCTTTCTTGTATAGGGCATCACTAGCAATCTTAGCTGAGTTCAAGGCCAAAACGAGCAGTGGGTCATCCTGGACACTGAGGGCTCCGATATGGTGACCAACTTGTTTACGGTATCCAGCCTTGTACTTGTACTATCATGACAACACAGCAGAAAGAAATGAAATTCTATCTGTCTATTCATTGTCACTCACTTAACCTTCATAAAATGCATATGAAAATAATTGGATGTAGTGTTATATTTATTATGTTGATATGGTAAGAAAACACTTACATCACTGATGATATCTCTGGAGGCTTTGGCTGCTCTGATAGACACAGCGTCAGCACGCATATCATAGCCCTTCTTTTTAGCCTCCTCATTAGCAAGTTTATATAGTTTCTGAAAGAAAATTATACAAAATACACTATATTATATAGGTAACAGAACAGGCAGGACCTACTGTTCTGGGAATACAGATGAAGCTGATGATCAGTTCCTCACCAGCGCAGTATAAAATAATCCATATGACTTACCTCACTGTAGTTTATTTTGTTTTGTTTCGCATGAAGCACTTCCATTGCATCTGGCATGATATGGATCTTTGTCTTATCATTGTCCCAAGCTTCCACATATGATCTCTGTAAGAATGTTTTGAAAGAAATACATTACAGCATGAATAATTATTTTTGGTAAATGATTCCTCATGCATATTTTATGTATGAATGACACTTACCTTGTTCATTATGTTGTTATTTGCTTTAGCTAAGACCAATGACATGTCTTGAGTTGAACATGTAAATTTGAAGTTGCTTGGGTGCTGACGATACCGTTGTTCACTCAGAGCCTCTCCAGCTTTCTTCACTTTCTCAACCTCAAGTGAACCAATGGGGACCCATCCAAGGCCTTGTAACCACTTCAGATCAGCCTTATACACAGCCTAAACAAACAGAGCAGAGAAAGATTACAGAAAATGCAATGACTGAAAATCATGTGAATGACTCCATCAGCGGATACACATACACTCCTATCCAAAATAAACACTTACATCACTCTGGAGCTCATAGCACTTCCTGGCCTGGACAACATCATTGGAGTCTGGCAGGCAGGTCCAATTATGCAGGTACGTTCTGTAGTTGGCATCATTGACTTGGATCTGATTTTTTCTTTGCCAGTTCAAATGCCAACATGTCCACAGGGAGATGGAACTTGGTCTTGGATTCATTGAAGTCCTTCTTGTATAGGGCATCACTAGCAATCTTAGCTGAGTTCAAAGCCAACATGAGCAGTGGGTCATCCTGGACACTACGTGCTCCAATATGGTGACCAACTTGTTTACGGTATCCAGCCTTGTACTTGTACTATAAAGGATGCAAACAAGTTGAATATATCCAAATACATCGTAAGTACACTGACACAAAATACACAACCATATGTGTTGTTCAGAACACCTACATCACTAGCAATGTCCCGGGAAGCTCTTGCAGCAATTATAGAAACAGCATTAGCGCGCATGTCGTAACCCTTCTTCTTGGCCAATTCATTGGCAAGTTTGTACTGTTTCTGAAAAAACAAACAAATGAAATACATAATTTATTCAAAGATAAACAATGATTTGCACTTCTCAAAAAATCATATTAGTTATCAAGTCACAGTATCATTTTGGGAATTATATAGTAAAAGGAACTGACCTCACTGTAAATGACTTTATTTTGTTTTGCAAGGACCACCTCCATGGTATCTGGCATGATGTGGACCTTGGTCTTATCATTCTCCCAGGCTTTAATATAAGCTTTCTGTTAGAAAAGAATATCAGTTAAAACACCAATGATTGTGTGTGGAAAAAAGAGAAAAAAACACAACGGTTACCTTGCTCATGATGTCATTGTTGGCTTTAGCCAAGACCAAAGGTACATCCTCAGTTGAACATGTAAATTTGAAGTTGCTTGGGTGCTGACGATACCGTTGTTCACTCAGAGCCTCTCCCGCTTTCTTCACTTTCTCAACCTCAAGTGAACCAATGGGGACCCATCCCAGGCCTTGTAACCACTTCAGATCAGCCTTATACACAGCCTAAACAAACAGAGCAGAGAAAGATTACAGAAAATGCAATGACTGAAAATCATGTGAATGACTCCATCAGCGGATACACACAAACTCCTATCCAAAATAAACACTTACATCACTCTGGAGATCATAGCACTTCCTGGCCTGGACAACATCATTGGAGTCTGGCAGGCAGGTCCAATTATGCAGGTACGTTCTGTAGTTGGCATCATTGACTTGGATCTGATTTTTCTTTGCCAGTTCAAATGCTAACATGTCCACTGGGAGATGAAACTTGGTCTTAGATTCGTTGAAGTCTTTCTTGTATAGGGCATCACTTGCAATCTTAGCTGAGTTCAAGGCCAACATGAGCAGTGGGTCATCTCTGATACTCAAAGCGCCAATATGGTGACCAACTTGCTTACGATATCCAGCCTTGTACTTGAACTATTAAGGATTTAAACAAGTTGGATATATTCAAAAACATCGTAAGTACACTGATACAAAATACACAACCACATGTGTTGTTCAGAACACCTACATCACTAGCAATGTTCCGGGAAGCTTTTGCCGCAATTATAGAAATAGCATCAGAGCGCATGTCGTAACCCTTCTTCTTGGCCAGTTCATTGGCAAGTTTGTACTGTTTCTGAATGAACAAACAAAAAAATGCATAATTTATTTAAAGAAAAAGTCAGTGATATTTTGAAGACTCTGACTTCATAGCTTTGCGCTTCTCAAGAATTCATATTAGTCGTCATGTCACAGTATCATTTTGGGAATTATATATGGATGGCATTTAGCAACTGCAAATCATAATTCATGTAAAAGCTGATAAATGAAGAATAGCTGCTTCAGGAACATAGTAAAAGGAACTGACCTCACTGTAAATGACTTTATTTTGTTTTGCAAGGACCACCTCCATGGTATCTGGCATGATGTGGACCTTGGTCTTATCATTCTCCCAGGCTTTAATATAAGCTTTCTGTTAGAAAAGAATATCAGTTAAAACACCAATGATTGTGTGTGGAAAAAGAAAAAAAAACACAACGGTTACCTTGCTCATGATGTCATTGTTGGCTTTAGCCAAGACCAAAGGTACATCCTCAGTTGAACATGTAAATTTGAAGTTGCTTGGGTGCTGACGATACCGTTGTTCACTCAGAGCCTCTCCCGCTTTCTTCACTTTCTCAACCTCAAGTGAACCAATTGGGACCCATCCCAGGCCTTGTAACCACTTCAGATCAGCCTTATACACAGCCTAAACAAACAGAGCAGAGAAAGATTACAGAAAATTCAATGACTGAAAATCATGTATATGTATAATACTCCATTAGCGGATACACACAAACTCCTATCCAAAATAAACACTTACATCACTCTGGAGCTCATAGCACTTCCTGGCCTGGACAACATCATTGGAGTCTGGCAGGCAGGTCCAGTTATGCAGGTACGTTCTGTAGTTGGCATCATTGACTTGGATCTGATTTTTCTTTGCCAGTTCAAATGCCAACATGTCCACAGGGAGATGGAACTTGGTCTTGGATTCGTTGAAGTCCTTCTTGTATAGGGCATCACTAGCAATCTTAGCTGAGTTCAAGGCCAACATGAGCAGTGGGTCATCCTGGACACTGAGGGCTCCAATATGGTGACCAACTTGTTTACGGTATCCAGCTTTGTATTTATACTGCATTAAATTGAAAGGTAACATTCATTTCACGCAAATTTAAATCATTAATTTAATATCATGCATAAATAATTTGCTCTGTACTGATAAGAAAAAAAAACTTGCATTGCTGGCAATGGCTGTAGAAGCTTTGGCTGCCTTAATTGGAATAGCATCAGGACGCATGTCATAACCTTTCTTCTTTGCCAATTCATTGGCAAGTGTATACAGTTTCTATAGAAAGAAACATGAGAAGTTGTGAAAAGTTAGTCATAATATCCCCAATATGAAATTAAAACAGGAAAAGTGAGAGGTGACAAACCAGACTGTAGTTGGCTCTGTTCTGGCGTGCCAGGGTCACGTCCATGGCGTCAGGCATGATGTGGATCGATGTTTTGTCTTTGTCCCAGGCCTCTGTGTATTTTTTCTGTGAAAGAAATGAACCAGGAAGTTTTCAATGCAATGACAATAAAAATTCCAGCACTGTAAAAAATCCAAGTTCAGAATTATTGTGGGAATACAAAAATATTTCTTGGCACAACACGAAATATGAAAATAGTTGGCCCAAAACAACAACATAAAATGTTGTATCACAAACTATATAACATTCATTCTTTAATTTAAAATGTTACTTTCAGTAAATAAGCAATACGTAGCTCTGTCGACGTTACAGGTCCAACATGTAACAGCTGGAATTTGACATTTTTGCCCAAAGGAAGGACGGCCATGTTCGCACCACATTTTCTAGTAATTACGATATTCACCGGAGACTTCCATTGGTGAGTTGCATCACATTCATGAGAATTAGGCTTACACCTAGCCAGGTAGAAAATCCTATAACGCTCTATGACGCTCAATCTGAACACGGTGACATTTTGTTCACTCCCTTATCTGTTTGGGAGTGAGCCCTGTTGGCTATGATCTACGTCTAGAGACGATATCAAAACCTAACACCAACTACATTTTCAAATGCCAATTTATTATATTTTAGCAATCTGTTCATATCTGAAGATGGAATTTTAGCAGACTAACAGTTTACACATTTTTGAACAGACTACCACTATTAGTAAGATAGCTAGTTTGCCTTAAATAATAATCCAAATGTCAACATTAAATCAGCTCAGGAATTGTCACTCTTCTATTTTATGTTTTGCCTGTGTAACATCGTATTTTTCTGGTTCCTATTTACTAACCATCTGGCTAGCTAACTTTTGCTAACTTGGCTAGATGGCTAAACTTGGGTAAGCCTAAATTTCCTAGTTTTTTTGCGATTTGCCAATGTCCTAGTTTGTTTGCTATACTATTCAAATTGCTTTACGCTTGAATTTTACTGCAGCGCTTATAAAGCTCTTACGTTTTCACATTAATGGTAAATTTGATTAACACTTAACGAGTTACTTCTTCACTCAGGGTTAATTGAATCAACCAGAATGTTATGTGCACCATTTAAATTCTTATTTTCTTCGAATACGTATCACAACTGTCTTAGATGAGTTCTTCTGTTTTTTGAGGTCTTCCCATGTACACGAGAGTGTCATTCAATTTCAAATACTTTTTCTGAAAAGTTTCATTGTTCTGTATTGTATCTTCATTATCTTCATCTTCATCACAACGGTCCGGTACAACGTCCACAACACTGCAGCCGCCACACCGATCTGCCTGTCAACCTCCCATTCCATCCTTCCCTCACTTGTGAACAAGAACCTGAGATGCTTGAACTCCTCTACTTGAGGCAGGGACTCACTCCTGACCCAGAGAGGGCACTCCACCCTTGTCCGACTCAGTACCATGGTCTCAGTTTTAGAGGTGCTGATTCTCATCCTGACCTTCTCGCACTTGGCTGCAAACTGATTCAGCAAGAGCTGTAGGTCCTGGACCACGCCAACAGGACCACATCATCCACAAAAAGGAGACACAGAATCATGAGGCCACCAAACCCCCTCCACCACTTGGCTATGCAGAGAAATTCTGTCCATAAAAGTTATGAACAGAATCGGTAACAGAATTCTCCAAATCCACAAAACACATGTGCAATGGTTGAGCAAACTCCCAATGCTCCCTCTAGGATCCTCGCCAGGGTGAAAAGTTGGTCCAGTGTTCCACGACAAAGACGGAACCTGCATTGTTCCTCTTCCAACCAAGATTCGATTATCGGACTCTTCTTCAGTACCCCTGCATAGATCTTACCGGGGCAGCTGAGTAGTGTGATCCCTACATAGTTGGTGCACACCCTCCGGTCCCTTTTCTTAAAAAGGGGATCCACTCCAGGTCTGCTAGTTCAGAGGCACTGTCCCCAATGTCCACGCAATGTTGCAAAGACGTGTCAGCCAGGACAGTCCCACAACATCCAGAGCCTTAAGGAACTCAGATTGGATCTCATTCATCCCCGGAACCTTGCCGCCAAGGAGTTTCACAACTACCCTGGTCACCTAGGCCCGAGCAATGGGCGACCTCTAGCACATGTCCCCCAGTTCTGCTTCTTCTATGGAAGGCATAATGGTGGGATTGAGAAGATCCTCAATGTATTCCTTCCACCTCTTCGCCCCAGTTGAGGTCAGCACTGTATACAGTGTTGGTTGGGAATCACTTTCCCCTCCTGAGTTTGCCAGAGTCTTCTTGGAGCCAACCGAAAGTCACTTTCTATGGCTTCACCGAACTCTTACCACACCCGAGTTTTTGCCTCTGAGACGGTCAGAGCCGCAATCTGCTTGGCCCTTCTGCCTCCAGATAGGACTCTTTCTTCAGCATGACAGCCTCCCTTACCCAAGGTGTCCACCACGACAGGCATCAACAACCTTACGGCCACAACTCTGGTCCTGCACATCGACAATGGAGGCACGGAACAAGGCCCACTTGGACTCAATGTCTCCAGCCTCCCTTGGGATGCGGTCAAAACGCTGGTGTGGGAGTTAAAGATCTTTCTTACAGGTTACTCTGCAAGACATTCCCAGCAAACCCTCACAATACGTTTGGGTCTGCCGGGTCTGTCCGGCATCCTCGCCCACCATCTGATCCAACTCACCACTAGATGGTGATCGGTTGACAAATCAGCTCCTCTCTTTACCCCTCTTTACTCTTTCTCTGCAGTGTTTATTTTAAATAAATGTTAAATATTGTCATTAAACACATGTATCCTCTCTTTTGTCATATTGATTTTGCACCAGTCCTTTTGCTGCTGCATCTCCTCTCTGTTTGCTGATGAGATTCTGTTGGCGGTAAACATGCTGTGATTCAAGCTGTGCATAGCCTCGGGTCAGGGAAGCCACCAGAGGGCACGTGCCCGGACAGGTAGTCATTGTAACACTCCCAAGCCAGTAACACACACGCCCCCTCGTCGCACACCACTCCCTCTATCACAATCCCCGCAGTACTAACACCTGTGCACAATTACCCTGCTCAGCACTTAAGCCCACAGGTCTTGCGGTTCAGTGCTGCACATTGTTGCGCCTGTGTTTGCTCTGAAGACAAATGTCTGCTGACGTCATTCCAAGGAGCCGCTGCTGCACTTTCCTGCCTGCTGTTACGCTGCTGAGTGCTACACCTAATTCTCGTTTGCCTTTTACGGCCTGAGTATTTCAGTTATATTCGTTATGGAGAATAAAGCCTTTGGCTCTCAACCTCTGCCTCCTGCTGCCTCGATCCAAATGTTACAGAATGTGCAGCCTGAAGCAGCCGGAGGCGGTGAGCCCACTCCCTTGGAGATCCTAGCTACACAAGGTCGGATGCTTGGAAAGCAACAGCAAGAATTGGATGAACTTAAAATGTTATTGCAGACGGTTACTGGCTGTTTACAGACCCCGAAAGATGTAAGGGTTTCCTCGTTCAATGCGGACTCTTATTTCTCCTACCAGCAGCAACTGAGCGACCGGGCGAAACAGTACAGATATGTAAAATTACATGAATCTGATAAAAATACTGGTGTAAAAATTAAGGCAAAGGAGCAATCCTGCAAGCACAGTTATCAGTCCAATTCTGTGGGAAATTGTTTAAACAAGACTTGGCTGACACTGCCTCAGAAAGAAGGAAAATTTATTAGATTAAAATTTGCAAATAGGAAAGGTTACTCAGGGCAGTTACTATTTGGAATCTGTTCATAGCCAAGTCAATGTTTTAAAAAGACACAATACAAGAAGCGGTTTAAAATACATTAAAATACAAACTATTTTGTTTCCTTTCATGAAATATATACAGTATTAGCATTGTTGCTCTTGTCAAGACCTTTGTTAATGTTTGTATTAATAATGCTGTGTAAAAATATAGCTATTTTCTGTTTTGATTTTTGCCTAAATTGTATGATACAGCAAAAATACTTTGCTCTGGTTTTTAGGTAAAAGGTTACACTGATTAATATGGTGCAAAGGGGCTTAATAAGGCTAAATAATTTTAGCTGTAAGCCTGTAACTCAAAATGGTGAGCAATTTATGAATAATTGATAATATGATGATAGCTTTTCAAAACATGGTAACAGTTTCAAATGCAAAAGTTAAACAGCTCCTTATTAATGATAGATTTTAAAAAATTTCCATCATTTTGATTCCATCGTTAAAAATTCCCATGTCATATCTCATTGCACAGGCCTGACAATCAAGTGAATAACAAAGCAGTTCAATGAGCAAAGTACCATAATAAGGGTCCTAAATAGTAAGGGCCTTAAATCCATTACCTTGTTCATGATCTTGTTGTTGGCTGCAGCTAGCGCCAGGTCCATGGAGTCCATGAGCTTGTGGTGGGTGTATTTGGAGGGGTGAGTGCGATACTTTGCCTCACTCTGTATATTCCCACCGACCTTGGCAGTTTCTACTGCTAACGATCCGATGGGCACCCACCCAATGCCTTTCACATAGCTGTTGTAATCATTCTTGTACTCAACCTGTAAAATATTATTTGTAGAGAGATTAATAGTTTTTCAGTCATTCATGTTTGCACACTGTTAATAAAGAGAAGAAAATTCACTCACATCACTGGCAATGGTGTTCATGTTGCGAGTTAGCTCGAGATGCATGGCATCAGGTAGCAGGGTGTAGTGATGGATGCGCTGTTTGTAGCCTGCGTTTGTCTGAATTGCAGATGCCTGCTTAGCTTGCACAACACTCCACATGTCAACAGGAGAGTGGTACTTCAGTTTGGCCTTGTGATAGTCCTGCTTGTAGTTCCTGTCACTCTGTATCTTGGCCACATTCATGTAGTGCACCAGCAGAGGGTCATCCTGGAGACTACGGATGCCAACATGTTGGCCTCTAGACTTCATATAATTCAGCTTGTACTTGTACTGCGATAAAATAATGGCTTTGTCAATAACAAGCATTTTTATACCAATAGCATACTTACATTTAAAAATGTAAAGGGTATATTCACAACAAAAAAAGATTCAAACTGATAAACATACATTACTGGCTATATCCCTGCCAGATTTGGCCGCCTTTATTGGAATGGCATCAGATTTCATGTCATAGCCCTTCTTATTAATTTCCTCCAGGCCAGCTTTGTAGAATTTCTGGAAATGCACAGGAAATGGTGTGAGAAGAAATGCTGCTGGCAAAAAAGGGAATATGTATGTAATCCGGTTCCTGTATTGCATGAGCATTAATGCCGAGCACAGTTCATGAAATTTCCATCAATTTTATTGATTTCTATTATCGGACACTTTTTGGTTTTCAAGAGACTAGTTGCAAAACAGTTAGACTATGGCTAAATGTATCACTGAAAGTTACCAGAATAATTACCCAAATATATTAAAGAGTGTGAAAACAGAAATAGTATCACAAAACAAAATCACCATTTATAGCTCTCGTTATCACCTTAGCCAAATCAATGGCAATTAAATGTCTCATCAAACATTATTTAAAAAGTGATTTCCTGATATATGATATTACCTGGCTAACATTTATTGCGTTGGCCTTGGCAAGGAGAAATTCAGGGCTGTCGGGCATCACATGGATCTTGAGCTTGTCTGTGTCCCATGCAGCAGTGTATGCTTTCTTTGATGAAACAGATAAAAAAGGGTTACTGGAGAGTCATGGCAACTAATTTTCTACAATCAGGAGATACACATGATTCCAACTCACCTTGTTCATGATCTTGTTGTTGGCTGCAGCTAGCGCCAGGTCCATGGAGTCCATGAGCTTGTGGTGGGTGTATTTGGAGGGGTGAGTGCGATACTTTGCCTCACTCTGTATATTCCCACCGACCTTGGCAGTTTCTACTGCTAATGATCCGATGGGCACCCACCCAATGCCTTTCACATAGCTGTTGTAATCATTCTTGTACTCAACCTGTAAAATATTATTTGTAGAGAGATTAATAGTTTTTCAGTCATTCATGTTTGCACACTGTTAATAAAGAGAAGAAAATTCACTCACATCACTGGCAATGGTGTTCATGTTGCGAGTTAGCTCGAGATGCATGGCATCAGGCAGCAGGGTGTAGTGATGGATGCGCTGTTTGTAGCCTGCGTTTGTCTGAATTGCAGATGCCTGCTTAGCTTGCACAACACTCCACATGTCAACAGGAGAGTGGTACTTCAGTTTGGCCTTGTGGTAGTCCTTCTTATAGTTCCTGTCACTCTGTATCTTGGCCACATTCATGTAGTGCACCAGCAGAGGGTCGTCCTGGAGACTACGGAAGCCAACATGGTGGCCTCTAGACTTCATATATTCTTTCTTGTATTGGAACTGTGAATACCATAGAACAGCAGTAAGGAACTGAACATGCTGTTAAGTGACTCATTATATTGTTATGCTATATATTATAATATTTTGGTCTACCAAATATCTGCCTGACCAAGTTCCTTCACCCAAAAGATGAAAAATAATTACTTACGTTGCTAGCAATGTGCCGTCCTTGTTTGGCAGCTAGTATAGAAATAGCATCGGATTTCATGTCATATCCTTTAGCAATGTCTGTGAGCCACTGGGATTTATAGTGTTTCTGCAAGAGGGTAGAATATGTTAACATTCACAATGTTCTCAACTGAGTTTATTTCTCACAGACTTCAAAAATGGCAAACTTGCGAGAGTACCATTGGGTATTAGGTTCTGTAAAAAAACATTGGAAGTTCAGTTCCAAGACTACTTTTCATAGTCTGAGTTACCTCACTGACAGTCTGGGCATTATATTTGGCCTGGAGGAACTGTGGGCTGTCTGCTGGCAAGTGGTATGTATGCATAAATTTCTCTCCAGAAGCTTTGTAAGCAGCCTGTAATTGCAGACAACATAAACAACATAAATGACTGGAGAAGTGCAAGTTTAATATCAATGAAATAACCATTGCTGACATTCTGAAATGTGCTTACAGGATTCATCTGCTTAGAGTTATTCATGGCTAAGACCATGTTAATCTGGTCTGTGAGACTCGTGAATTTCAGTGTACTGGGATGAGTTCTGTAGGCCTTTTCATCCAGAGCTGCCCTGGCAGTCTTTGCCTTCTGTACATCAATTGAACCAATGGGAACCCATCCTGCTCCCTTGTAGAAGTTGTTGTAGTCTGACTTGTAAACATTCTGGTAAAACAAAAAGGGGATGCATGAAATGAGGATGTATATTTGACAATGCATTTCAATAAATTACATGAAGTGATGTTTGAAATGGACGCACATCACTCTGAATCTCCATCATGTTGCGGGTTAGACCGATATGCATGGCGTCAGGGAGGAGGGTGTAGTGATGGATGCGCTGTTTGTAGCCTGTGTTTGTCTGAATTGCAGATGCCTGCTTAGCTTGAACAACACTCCACATGTCGACAGGAGAGTGGTACTTCAGTTTGGCCTTGTGATAGTCCTTCTTATAGTTCCTGTCACTCTGTATCTTGGCCACATTCATGTAGTGCACCAGCAGAGGGTCGTCCTGGAGACTCCGGAAGCCAACATGGTGACCTTTGGCCTTTTGGTATGCGAGCTTATACTTGTACTGAAAATAGAACAGCATTTAAAATGTGAAAACAGTTCTGCACAATATTTTAAATGTAAGTGTGAAAAAAGGTGCATTTACTAACATCGCTGGCAATATTCCGAGAGGACTTGGCAGCGACAACTGGAATGGCGTCCTCCTTCACGTGGTGTCCTTTAAGTAGGTCCTGCTTGTATGCGTATGTGTAGTAGGTCTGCAAACAGTGAAGTGTAGCAATATTTTAGATGTATATTAAATCTCTTGAATATGAGCTTCTTCTTTAATCCTGTAATCTTACCTTGCTGACATTGATGGCATTGTACTTGGCTTGCAGAAGCTCTGGTGTGTCTGCAGGGAGGTGATAGGTGTGCATGAACTTTTCTCCACTGGCTTTGTACAGTCTCTGCAAAACAAGAGTCATGGTGATACTTCTTCTCAGTCTCCTCCTGAAAAGTCCCTCAAATTTCCAAAGTTATGCTGCATCTTTTTTCTTAGGCACGGTGAGAAACAGCTCATAGGGATTACACACATCACTTAGCTGCTTGGCATTCACTTTCGCCTGCTCCATGACTGGGGTATCGGAGACGCTGGTGAACTTGATTTTGTCCGGATGCTGCCTGTACTTCTTCTCATTGAGAGCGGCGGCGGCAGTCTTGGCTTTCTCTACATCTAATGAACCCAAGGGGACCCAGCCCATGCCCTTCACAGAGCTTTCATAGTCCAACTTATAGTTGTACTGATGAAACAGAAAAATAAAGCATGCGAGTTAGATTACTAATGTCAGATCTCGGACTCTTAATAAAGCTTTGCTACTTTTTCTCATATTAATCTAGGGCTAATCTAAAAAAAGTTGCTTCTTCAACTCATGACGAGGTTTAATTTAGTCTTGGGTCCACATGATGGTGAATGTCTTACGTCACTAGCAATGGTGTTCATATTGCGGGCCAGCTCGAAGTTCATTGCATCTGGCAGAAGTGTGTAATGATGGATAGGTTGTTTGTAGCCTGTGTATGTCTGAACCACAGACGCCTGCTTAGCATGTGCAACACTCCACATGTCGACAGGAGACTGGTACTTCAGCTTGGCCTTGTGATAGTCCTTCTTGTAGTTCCGGTCACTCTGTATCTTGGCCACATTCATGTAGTGCACCAGCAGAGGGTCGTCCTGGAGATTACGGATGCCAACATGGTGGCCTCTAGACTTCATATATTCTTTCTTGTACTGGACCTAAAGGTAGGTGAATATTTTAGAGTGTGAGCCAGGGTTTTGAGTGATGGCCATGTTCTGTTTGATTATGTAGCAGGCACAGGACGAATGGCACCTACATCGCTAACTGCATGTCTTGCAGCCTTTGCTGCACGGACAGGGATGGCATCAGCCTTCATATCATAACCCTTTGAAATAAGATCCTCCCATCCGAGCTTGTAATATTTCTGGAAATGAAAAAGAAAACAATGTCGACAAGAGTGTCGAAACTAGACAAGATATTCTCTTAGTCATAAGATGGAGTGGATGGAGATGGGGTTTCCCAACCCGCACGTTAGAGATGTTTACATACATTGCTGATATTGTAGGCGTTGCACCTGGCCTGGAGGAATTGTGGGACATCAGGAGGTAGGGCATATTTTTGATGGATCGCCTCAAGGCCTTTCTTGTAGTGAAGCTAGAGTTGGGTAAACAGATCAAAGGCAGTGCAGTGAAATCATAATTCTGCTTCATTTACTGCAGCAAAACCAAGAGCTACTGTTCATTATCCAATAATGTGATGTAATATTTTGTGGAGGGAAGAGTATAATATGCATAGTGTACAATGTGGCGTGCGTGGGTTAGGAAAAGCTCTGAATCCTAATGGGATCTTACGTCACTGCGGAGGAGCTGGTTGACTCTAGCTTGCAGCATGATAGGGTGGTTATCAATAGAGGTGAATGGCACAGTATCTGGGCGTTGCCTGTATTTTTTCTAGGTTGGGAAAGTAAAAGTAAACACACAGTTTTCCATTAAAATTAGAATAGACAAGAAAGAGAAAGAATTGACAAGAAAGAAGGTCAATTCAGATAAATAACAATGAAGCAAATGTTTCTTCATATGTAACCATCAAAATTACGTTATTCACAGACACCCAAAATGCTCTGCTTTGTGTCCATCAGCAGTGATGGGCAGCTCGAGTGCTGGCTTCCTGCTGCTCTGTCCCCTCTTGCTCAGGTGTCAGCAGGGGGCAAATGTTTTGACTTGTTACTAAGTCATTAACACCTCCTGTCAGCATGTCACTGTTGGCTGGATGTGTTAACGAATTGGGTAACTGCTAAGGGTGTGACTTAGAACCTGCCACTAGCCATTTTGCACCACAAAGGATAATCGCTCGACAGCCGTACCTCACTTAGGATCTGTCCAGCTTTCTTGGCTTTCTCGACATCCATTGATCCATAAGGTATCCACGGGGTTCCTTTAGTGTAGGCATTGTAGTCTGCCTTGTACTCATTCTGTAGTTTGAAAGAAGTAAAATAGTAAACAAATAAACAATTATATCAATTTATAAGCAATTAATGATCAGTCTTTAAAAAAGAATCCTATGCGACAGAAAAAAACAGGATTATCTAAATAAAAACTAAATGTTCACGCAAGGTTCCATGGAAACACACTGCAAAATTCAGCAAAAGGTTGGAAAAAGCTTTTTTGTTTTAACTTACATCACTCTGGATCACATTGGCTTTTTTTGCAAGGTCCAGAGCCACACTGTCAGGTGGTAGGAAGTAGCGGTTGATAATGCCCTTGTAGCCAATCATGCTAGAAATAGCCTGAGCCTTCTTTGCTAGCGTGACAAGCATCATGTCCAGTGGGGCATGGTACTTGGTTTTCATCTTCTCATAATCCTTTTTATACTCACGCTGTAGAGAGAGGCGAATAACAGTAAAATATAACAAGAGATTTCATAAAAAGGCAAGATGATAACCTCCTCCGTGGATCACCACCTTATCGTGGTGGAGGGGTTTGCGTGCCCATGTGATCCTAGTAGCTAGGTTGTCGGGGGCAATGCCCCTGGTAGGGTCTCCCATGGCAAATTGGTCCTAGGTGATGGGCCAGACAAAGAGTGGTCCAAATAAAACCCCAATGGAATTTAAAAACAGGACCCAGATACCCTTGCCCGGATCAGGGTTACCGGGGCCTCACCCTGGAGCCAGGCCTGGGGGAGGGGCTCCGGCGGCGCCTGGTGGCCGGGTCTCTACCCATGGGGCCCGGCCGGGCACAGCCCGAAGGGATTACATGGGTTCACTCTCCCATGGGCCCACCACCTGTGGGAGAGGTAGTACTAGGGGTTCGGTGCATTGTGGTTTGGGCGGTGGCCGAGGCGGGGGCCTTGGCGTACCGACCCTCGGTTACTGAAGCTGGCTCTTGGGACATGGAACGTAACCTCTCTGGGTGGGGAAGGAGCCTGAGCTGGTGTGTGAGGCTGAGAGATACCAACTAGATATAGTTGGGCTCACCTCCACACACAGTTTGGGTTCTGGAACCAATCCTCTCGAGAGAGGCTGAACTTTATTCTTTTCTGGAGTTGCCCAGGGTGAAAGGCGGAGGGCTGGAGTGGGCTTACTCATAGCTCCCCGGCTCGCTGCCTGTGTGTTGGGGTTTTCCCCAGTAGATAAGAGGGTTGCTTCCCTGCGCCTTAGGGTCGGGGAAAGGGCTCTGACTGTTGTTTGTGCTTATGCACCGAATGGCAGTTCGAAGTACCCGGCCTTCTTGGAGTCCTTGGAGGGGGTGCTGGAAGGTGCCCCTTCTGGGGATTCCATTGTTCTGCTGGGGGACTTCAATGCTCACGTGGGCAATGACAGTAGGACCTGGAAGGGCGTGATTGGGAGGAACGGCCTCTCCGATCTGAACCCAGTGGTGTTCTGTTATTGGACTTCTGTGCTCGTCACGGTTTGTCCATAACGAACACCATGTTTGAGCACAGAGGTGTCCATAAGTGCACATGGCACCAGGACACCTTAGGTCGCAGTTCGATGATCGATTTTGTAATCGTATCGTCGAACTTGCGACCGCGGTGTCTTGGACACTCGGGTAAAGAGAGGAGCTGAGCTGTCAACCGATCACCACCTAGTGGTGAGTTGGATCAGATGGCGGGCGAGGATGCCGGACAGACCTGGCAGACCCAAACGTACTGTGAGGGTTTGCTGGGAACGTCTGGCAGAGGAACCTGTCAGAAAGGTCTTTAACTCCCACATCCGACAAAGCTTTGACCGCATCCCGAGGGAGGCCGGAAACATTGAGTCTGAGTGGGCTTGGTTCCGTGCTTCTATTGTCAATGCAGCAGATCGGAGCTGTGGCCGCAAGGTTGTCGGTGCCTGTCGTGGCGGCAATCCCAGAACCCGGTGGTGGACACCTCGGGTAAGGGAGGCCGTCATGCTGAAGAAAGAGTCCTATCGGGCCTGGTTGGCCCGTGGGACTTTGGAGGCAGCAGACAGGTACAGGGGGGCCAAGCGGATCGCGACTTTGACTGTCGCAGAGGCAAAAACTCGGGTGTGGGAAGAGTTTGGTGAGACCATGGAAAGTGACTTTCGATCGGCTCCGAGGAGGTTCTGGCAAACCGTCAGGCAACTCAGGAGGGGAAAGCGGTTCCCGACCAACACTGTATACAGTGAGGCTGGGGATCTGCTGACCTCGACTGGGGATGTCATTAGGCGGTGGAAGGAATACTTCGAGGATCTTCTCAATCCCACCACCACGTCTTCCATAGAGGAAGCAGAACCAGAGGACTCGGACGGGGTTTGCCCATCACTAGGGCTGAGGTGACCAGGGTAGTTGTGAAACTCCTTGGTGCCAAGGCACCGGGGTGGATGAGATCCGTCCTGAGTTCCTTAAGGCTCTGGATGTTGTGGGACTGTCTTGGTTGACACGTCTTTGCAACATCGCGTGTACATCGGGGCAGTGCCTCTGGATTGGCAAACCGGGGTGGTGGTTCCCCTTTTAGGAGACCGGAGAGTGTGCTCCAACTATCGGGGATCACACTTCTCAGCCTCCCCGGTAAGGTCTATGCAGGGGTTCTGGAGAAGAGAGTCCGTTCGATAGTCGAATCTCAGTTACAAGAGGAACAATGTGGGTTCCGTCCTGGTCGTGGAACACTGGACCAACTTTTCACCCTTGCGAGGGTCCTAGAGGGTGCATGGGAGTTTGCCCAACCAGTCCACATGTGCTTTGTGGATTTGGAAAAGGCATTCGACCGTGTCCCTCGGGGATTCCTCTGGGGGTGCTCGGGAGTATAGGGTGCGGGGCCCGTTGCTACGGGCTATCCAGTCCCTGTACAAACGGAGCAGGAGTTTGGTTCGCATGGCCGGCAGTAAGTCAGACTGGTTCCGGTGGGAGTTGGACTCCGCCAAGGCTGCCCTTTGTCACCGATTCTGTTCATAACTTTTATGGACAGAATTTCTCGGCGTAGCCAAGTGGTGGAGGGGGTTCGGTTTGGTGGCCTCAGGATTCCACGCCTTCTCTTTGCAGATGATGTGGTCCTGTTGGCATCATCGGGCCGAGACCTACAGCTCTCGCTGGATCAGTTTGCAGCCAAGTGCGAGATGGCTGGGATGAGAATCAGCACCTCTAAAACTGAGACCATGGTACTCAGTCGGACAAGGGTGGAGTGCCCTCTCTGGGTCGGGAGTGAGTCCTTGCCTCAAGTGGAGGAGTTTAAGTATCTCGGGTTCTTGTTCACGAGTGAGGGAAGGATGGAACGAGAGATTGACAGGCGGATCGGTGCTGCGGCTGCAGTATTGCGGTCGCTGTACCGGACCGTTGTGGTGAAGAGAGAGCTGAGCCGAAGGCAAAGCTCTCAATTTACTGGTAAATCTACGTTCCGACTCTTACCTATGGTCACGAGCTTTGGGTAGTGACCGAAAGAATGAGATCGCGAATACAAGCGGCCGAAATGAGTTTTCTTCGCAGGGTGTCTGGGCTCTCCCTTAGAGATAAGGTACGGAGCACAGTCATCCGGGAGGGGCTCGGAGTAGAGTCGCTGCTCCTCCACGTAGAGAGGAGCCAGCTGAGGTGGTTCGGGCATCTGGTTCGGATGCCACCTGGGCGCCTGCCTAGGGAGGCGCTCTGGGCATGTCCAACTGGGAGGAGACCCGGGGAAGACCCAGGACACGCTGGAGAGATTATATCTCTCGGCTGTCCTGGGAACGCCTTGGTATCCCCCAGAAGAGCTGGAAGAGGTGGCTGGGGAGAGGGAAACCTGGGCCTCTTTGCTTAGGCTACTGCCCCCGCGACCCGGACCCGGATAAGCGGAAGAAAATGGATGGATGGATGGATGGATGGCAAGATGATAACAATTCTGAATGTCCTTGTTGCCATGTGTAAGGGTAATATTCACCTCACTCTGGATCTTAGCAACATGGACCGAGTGCATGATCTTGGGGTCGTCCTGAATGCTGAGGGCCCCAACCATGTGTCCTTTGTTTTTCTCATACTCCTTCTTGTATTTCACCTAAAAATAAGGAACAGAACACGCAGCCTCAGACACACAGGCCATGTACATTATTAGCTCCACACCTGAATGTTTGTTACTGGGTATGAAGAGCCAAACTCTGTTCACTCACATCACTGGCTATGTTGGTGTGAGCACGGGCAGCAAGGATGGAGATGGCGTCGCCCTTCACCTCAAACTTTTTTGCTTTTGTCTTTTCCCATTCAAATTTGTAACAAGTCTAAACGTAAATGGATAGATTCCAACATGATGAGATATCTCAAGTTGTTTCTTGTGACGCCTACATTTTAAGTGAGAGAATGGAGGTTAATACTTACATCACTAAGGTTATAGGCATTAACCCTAGACTGAATGAAGAAGGGGTAATCGGGGGGCAGGTAACACTTGAACTTTTCCTGTTCATACTTTGCCTTGTAGTTCAGCTGAAAATGAAAGAGATGGAAAGTAAGCAAAATCCTACGGATTTACATACATTCTGGTAGCGGTCTATGTGGTACCATTTTGGGTCTTGATGATATGAATTTCTGCCATATTTTCAATACCAGTTCCTTCTGTAGTGCAGTTCTAAAAAGTGTAAAAGTTCAGTTCTAAATAATATTAATACACAAAATCATACTTCATAAACTTTCATTCAAATTCATTCAAATGAATTATATTTACTGCAAATATTATTCTGGGTGTGCAGAATGCAAACTCCTAATAATATCTCAGTTATTTCACATTACAGCGGGCCACATACATTTTGTATAAAACCAAATAAGATTCTGTGTACTTTGTATTAACTATGTGACTAAGAAGGAAACCTGATGTGATAATGCAATGAAAATACAATTTTTGATCTTTGTTAAAAATGAGCAGGCAACTGTGAAAAATATTGAAGATACATACATCGCTCAACTGTTTGGCATTGATAGCAGATTGTACTTGGACGGGTGAGTCCATTACTTGTGTGAACTTCACTGTGCCTGGGTGTCGACGATATTGTTTCTGTAAAGGGTGAAGTAAAAGACAAAAATACAGTTAGTTATATAAACAACCTTAGCATCACATTAAAATGATTTGTGGTGCGGTTGGTAAACTCACATCTTTGCACTGTTCCAGTTTTTTATTGGCTTCATATTCAGGCGTCACCGTTTGGGGGAAAAAACACTTTGTCTTCATATCGTCATAATCAGCTTTATAATTTTTCTGAAAGAAATCAAAAGCAGTATAATAAAAACAATGATTGCAAATAACAGGAAATCAGGCAAACATATTCAAGGGATAGCTGGAGGGTATCTATCATTTAAGGTCCATGGTAAAGTAGCTTAAATAAGCTCCATCTTAAAAATGACTTACATCACTTTTGAACTCTTCCACATTTTTGACGTGAACCATGTACACATCTTCATAACTGCCAACGTAGTGACCCTTCACCTCACTGTCATACTTCTCTTTATAGCGTATCTTCAAAGAGCAAGAAGACCAAAAGCATGATATTTACATCATTAACATCAGACTATCTTTCTTTGTTTGATTGATTTCTCTACAGCATTGCAAAGGGACACTCACATCACTAAACTTTTTGAGGACATTGTCCATCTGGAACTTGGGGGTGTCACAGTAGTTGATGCTCAATCCTCTTGATTTTTCATAGTTGTCTTTATACACTTTCTAAAAATAACAAAAAGAAAGATGTTTTATAGCAAAGAAAGAAGCTTTATAGACTATAGTCTGTAAATGTGTTAATGTTACCAAAATAAAACTTCTGGTAGAAATTCAATAATTTGTGTTGAATCTTAATGCTCATGTTTTAACATCCCTCAGATCATATTAAGGTAAATATTCCTTAACTCAAGAATTAACTTCCATTTGGCCATCAGGAAAGAAAACGTGTTTTATGGTGTTTAAATTAACTTATGTCATCAACAGAAGGATATTCATGTTCTGATTTCCACAAATTATTTAAAATAAACCCAAGAACACGAGACTAAGCTCTGAGCCAACGTTAATCATTAGCGCCACCTGCTGGACAAAACTGAGAGCTAACGTTAATATGCAAATAACTGAAACAACAAAACTAGATATAGCATGTGCAGCTCTGTCTGAAATCCTCTCTCTCTCTCTCTCTCTCATTCTCTTTTGTATGTAGGTCTGTATGTATGTACATTACTGATTCAGTATGACAGTAAACAGGTAAGCATACATCACTCAAGATGGTGCCAGCGTATCTTAGTTGTCTGAGGAGTGGGTTTTCTGTAGCAGGGAGAACGTTGTATTCAGAGACTGCTTTTTTCTTTTCATAATCCTTCTTGTACTTATTCTAAACAAGGAGGGGGGGACGAAGAAGAAAGATTCACAAATCATCTCTCAATGCACAGTGCAGAGTAGTTTACATGGCTTCATATTTATTCATAGCATAGTCATAACATTTTATTAAACATTCTATGTTCTGCATTCCACCTCAGTGACTGCAGCAGCATTACTGTGATCAGTTTATCATAATAAGCACCTAATTAATCCAGCTTGTTCGTGGAATGTCTGAATAGCCATATGGCAAACAGTTATATGGTAATCTCTTGATCTGTTGTGAGTCAAAAGTCAGCAAGCCTATCTAATGAGAAAATAAATAATTCTCCTGGTGGTAGCATTGAAGTAATGCCTAAGGTGAAAGTGTTAATATCTCATTTTATGTTTATTTTCAATAACATTCATAAAAATAAAGATCTATTAATACTTCAAACTCACCGCGCTTGCATGCTGACCAGCCTGCTTGTTAGCAGCATATGTCGGTGTTTCTGTTTGCATGAAATAAATTTGGTCTTTCATGTCTTCATAAGCAGCAGTGTATTTTTTCTGAAGAGGCCATTGGTGAGCAGGAAAATAAGAGAACAAACAATTAGCAGAATACCTGACTGTATAATGCATTCTTAATTGGTTAAAAATGACAAGACATGACGTAAGTGCTTGCTGTAAAAATGTCAGTCATTCAACCCAAACTTACTTCGCTTATATTATCCATGACCATCTTTCCGACTGCGACGTCAAAGTAAGGGGTTTCACACCACTGGCCCTTCACATTCTTGTTGTAGTCCTCATGATACTTGAGCTACAAATGTTAAAAAGTATTTCTTAGTAAATTACAAATCACAAATGAAAAACTCTCTCTCTCTCTCTCTCTCTCTCTCATATATATATATATGTGGGCTTCCATGCTAGGATGTTGTGTATTATGCTCTAGTCTAATGCCTTCTAATAATATTCCTTTCCATCTCATAACAGCATCACATATTCCAGAGCATGTGGCTCAGGATAACTATGGAACAGGCAAAATTAGGCAGTTAACATTAACAGGTAATATCTTGGATCCTTGATGGTAACATTTTAAAAGATAGCTGTTGATGCCTTTTTTCGAGCAGGAATAGCCTTTTGAACATGACTGAACAGGTCTGAGCTTGTCCACTTACATTGCTACGAATGGCAAAGTTTTTCTTGGCCAGTTCCATGTCTGGGGGCTCTGCCAGGGACGTGTACCGTGCCTTGCGTTTATCATGACCCTTCTTGTATTTGATCTATGGGGAAAGAGCATAATGGCCACTTAAAAGACCAAAAGAGCAAACTTTTAATACTGAAACATAGAAATTCACCCTAATATTTTAAGGGCATCAACATCCTTGAGTTGTTTTTGTTGTCCCTAATTTTATCATCTATGACATCACATTTTCTCAGTTCAATTAGGGAAACAGAGAAATCAAGTGAGTGAATAGAGCTAGTATAACTGATAATTGAAATCTTACATCACTGAGGACTTCTTGCGCCTTGGCCACTCGGCGAAGTTCCGGGCTATCACTGTACGGGTAGTACATGGTCTTGTCCTCGTCCCATGCCTCTGTGTATAGTTTCTGAAAGAGGAACATGCTCAATTAGAAGCATAATTAGCTCACTCTGGCAGGTTAGCAACATGATAGAGGTGTAGACGTCCTACCTTGCTGTAATTAGCTGCGTTCCTCACAGACATAACAAGTTCAGGGGCATCGGGGGGAAGCAAGTACCTGTCCTTGGTCTCATCCCATTTCTGTCTGTACAAAACCTGAGTAGAGATATGAAAACAAAGGCTGTGCTCATCTAACAGGAGAGGAACATAATAATAATAAGTTGCATTTATATAGCGCCTTTCACAAACCCAAGGACTTTTCACATCATCACAAATAAAAACCCTTTAAGGAAAAGTAGGAAACAAAGAAAAAAAGTTTGAAGTTGGGTTTTGAAAGAGGACAGAGTAGAGCAGTTACTGAGAGATTGAGGCAAAGAATTCCAAAGCTTCTGGGCAGCAGCGCAAAAAGTATCTGCCACCCAACGGATTTAGTGCATGGGACAGTTAGAAGAGTTGCATGAGAAGATCTAAGGGAGCGAGGGGGACAGTAAACCTGAATGAGTTCAGAGAAATATACCGGAGCAGGACCATGGAGGGCCAGAGGTGAGAAAAAGAATTTTGTCATTTATAAGAGATAGCCAGTGCCACTGTTGTGTCAGAGAACGCCCCTGACTCCTCCCACTGGCTGGTGTGTGTGTGTGTGTGTGTGTTATTACTGCACAGATGGGTAAATGTGTAGGACAAATTTCGATTGGGGTGAAAATCACAACTGACAAATAAAAAAAAACTAATTAGAGAAGAGGAGACAGTGCCTAAATAAAAACTGATTTATGAGGAAATAACAGAGATGGTTTCAGAAAAGAAAAATAGAGGGTGTAAGAACAGGAAGAAGAGAGTCACAGAAGAAGAAACAACTGAAGTAAAAGAGACAAAAGAGAGAAAGAGAGAAAAAAGATGTATATTCAAAGGAGAAGCTTGAGATTGTGACTGTAGGGAAAAAGCAGTTTGTGACTGTTGTGACTGTTGTTAACTTTATCATGAAAGGAGTCCAAAAAGGCTTGACATTGATCATTGGTAGAGCAAGAGGATTAACTAATGCTGATCAATGTAAATGAGGAGCAACAAACATTAATGGAGGAGACCGCTGAAGTCATATGCAGATGGGCTCACGTGCTTGATCCAGGTTCCACCTACCTTGCTGACGAGTTCAGATACGTGCTTCACATGTGCAATTTCACGAGCCTCTCCATCGTAGAGGCTGGTGGTCTTGGCCTTCAGTCCCTCCATACGGTATTTCACCTGAAACAAAAAAAAGACATTTTAATGGTAACGGGTCACATCAGTCCAGCTTAATGAACAACATTTATTGAAATGACTATTGACCAAGCAATGGTAACTTGAAATAGGTCAATTGCACGTTAACTGGCTGGAAGCTGCAGGAGATCTTGTGACTCTCACCTCGCTGAGCTGCTCCTGGGCCTTTTTGATGCGGATCATCTCAGGCGTGTCACTTGAGATGTTATAGGGCTGCCCCTTACCCCTCTCATATTCCTCTCTATACTTGTTCTGCAAAGGCAGAATGCAGGGTTAAGTGAAATGATATCATGTCTAGCACCACACATACACAAAGGATTTGCATATTATATGTATACCCATATTATGTGCTAATAACATAATAAACATTAAAAGAATATCGACTTTGGACTCTTGTGGTGTTTTCGTACATGGCTGTACTGGTCAAGCATCTTCTGGCTGTGTGCCAGGTAAGGAGTCATGAATTTGGAGGTGTCCACTTTGACCTTTCTCCTGGGCTTGCGAACAGGAAGGCCCCCAGGTCCAGCCTGAAGGACCAAGAAAAGACGAGGTGAGGTACTAGACATGTCCAGTTATGAGTGTCCCCTGTGAGTTACAACATATATAACTATAACTACCTATAGAATGACTAACCAAAATACTGTAGTCAACAGTGTTAACAGTAAGATTTTGCTTTTCAAAAGTTAATGACTCAGGGAAGTCATCATTGAAAGCATGTTCTAATTTAATAAACTTACCTGGCGTGCTTGGAGCAAATATCATCGCTTAATACAGGTTTAAATCTATAGTGCTAACTTGGTCACAGCTTGCTTACAACAGTTTGAAGTTGAAGGAGTAGTTTGAGCAAGCACACTGCTAATATGGCTCACTGAATTAAACTTAGTTGCAACCAATTAGCAGAATGCTACTTGTGTGATGCTAATTGGTGTCAATTCATAGCAACATTAATGTTTTAAAGACATGTCAAAGTCTGTGAGGTTATTCGCTACTGTGTTATTTGCCAATAATGAACATTATGTTGGTACAAAGAAAAGCAAACAAACAGATGAATGAAAGAGCTGGAGCTTAATCTCTCCCAGACCTTATATCGCTCACATGCACATCCATACATGCTCTAACAATGAAACAAATGATCAATTGCTGAAACAGAAACACACTGCATGCAAAGAAAAACCCAACAAAAAAATAGAAAATCTATCAGCTGCCGACACTACTGCTCTCACGTTGCTGTTTTAAAAGGAAAATGGAGGCTGTTTCATCAGAGGCAGTGGACACCAGTACCAGAACTAAGAGTTGAAACTTCTTCTCTTTTCTGTTGATTGTTAAACAAAAATAATCTGTTTAAATACCCACTGCCTCTCAGTGATGAGAAAGTTAACTGAGTTGCCTTTCCAAACGTGGATATGAATGGAGTGAAGTAGCCCCATGCCATGCAGGAACAGTCAGCGTAGTGTGAGCATGTCTCTCCTCAGTGGACCCTGGAGGGAGGTCATTACCTCTCCGACCTGAGACTGGTGTGATGTGGAGGAGGTGGTGGTAGTGACGCCCGTCTCGTACTCCTCATAATACTATAAATACAGGACAAACTCTGGGCTTTGAAAATAGGGCTTACAGATCAAGCGGAAACACGAGCGTCCCAATGTTTTTTCCAGCTCTTTTGGTGTTAAACATTTAGAAATTCAGTGATAATACTTTACATGTATGCAGGGCATCCACATGATTTCGTTTTATTTAATCTTAATATGAATTGTTTAGATTGTGTTTATCTTATGAATTTCATTCCGTGACTATTTTCATAGAATTTTTGGCTTCTATACAGCCTCCTTAATATAATAATCACTCTTCACTGGAAACGCTGAAGACTTCTTAATATTTTTTTGGGTAGTTCTGTCAAAACATATAACTTATATCTTTATGGCATCTTATTGGAGACAGTAACACTAATGTTAGGTCTGCGTAATACTCTTCACATTCAGTATAATTACAGTAACATCAGTTTTCTCCCCTGTTCATTATCAGGACTGTTAGACTAAGGATAAAAACAAGTTTTTTTGTTTTTTTTAGATCAATTTAGGTTGACTACCCAGGACAGCATCCCATAATAGACTGTTTGTTTTGACTGACAGAGCCTCATGACTGTTAAATGCTGGGAACATCTAAGCACTTCGATGAACTCATTTCTATTATTGTTTGTGACTATGTTATTGTCATGGTGGCACCTAGAAACAGTGCATGAAAGAATAGATTCCATTTGACGCCAACACACATATTTGAACTGCTTATACCTGAAAAAAGAACTGGTCACATGAATTGGCCTTCAATTGTGAAATATGTTTTTGCTAACTCGTTTAGAGCTATATAACTCAGTTTGTAGTTGTCCATTAAATTAGCTTATACAATTGTCTTCATGACCTCTGGGTGATATAAATTATTTTTAATTGCCACCTGAAGCATTATTTGCTACCTAGGTTGCTATTTTATTGACAGTACTTAGCACTACAACCGCCTTCACTAATATAAGGAAATTGCACCATTCATATGGTGAACAAGCTGAATGTTTCAGGCTTGTAACTAGAGCTGGAAAGAACACACAAGACACACAGGCGCTTCTTCATTCAGACCTATGGGATTGTAGAGTTATATAAAGTGACGTCGATTCCTCTTTGCCTTCCCCCTCTCACCTTTCTGCCTCTGTAATACAGATTTGCCCCTCTTTGGCCCATTGCAGGTGTCTTTTTCCATGAGAACTACCCCTACCCACCCCCAACCCCCCCCTACCCCCCCTTCTCTCTGCATGACGTTAATGGCCAGACGACTACATGAGTGTGATTTACAGTGTGTATCTCATTTGCCTCACTGAGAGTCTACTGCAGACGTAGACTTCTATATTTGTATCTCCTGCAGGAACAGCCCCTCATCTAAGCTGAGCATTCCCTTTTACCTTAAGGGTAATACAGTACAGCGCAGATTTAAAGGAACCACAACCATGTAAAACTACAAGAAAATCTGTTACATCTTAAATATACGTGATATATTCGTGACAACTGAATGACCTCAAGTATGAAAACAATAACCAGTATAGCTCTTACATTCCATACATCTGATGAAAGAAGCCTTTTCTATACTTTACTTAACTGTAATTAGCCTTTTAATTAAACAAATAAAAGTCACAATGAAACCGGAGTGAATACAATTATATCTTTGATGTTGGATTTTAAAACAAGATGGTGGATAAAATGTGGCAGACTTAAAGTTCTTAATTGGTACATCATTAAAGAGTGTCTCTAAAAGAACTTTAAAATATAAACAGATACTCTGTAAGGGTTTTGCACCTATAAGATATCCACAACAGAAATTAAGTAAAATGCAGAATATTAGTTCACAAATATTAGAAGAAAATGCACTCTAGACAATCTAGAGACTAAAACTGCATATGTTCTACTTGTGTAAAACGGCAGCTCTATGTGAATCTTGCATTGTGTTCAAGCACACTGAACAGAATGTAATCCCACTGTTAGTATAATGGTTCCACGCCAAGCATGTGAATATCATATCTAACAATGGTTACTTCCATTCAGACTTATATCAGGAAATGCTTTTAACTAGTCATGTCATTAATAGCAAACTTTAAGCCCAGATGATATTACTATCATTACCATCATTGACGAGTTGCAAATGCTTCAGTAATTACTAAATAGTGCAAGTGGGCTGGGTTTGATAGATACACAGCAAACCAATGTGGAAAAATATAGAACTGATATGTTTGATTCTGAGAAAGAATATAATTTAACATGCATTACTGAGGATACATATGGAGTTTTTTATACATAGGTTATTTACTGAACCAATGGGTGGTGCTGAAACTCCCATGTTACTGGGAGGAGGTCATCTGACATGAGATCTAATGCTAGTCATGGATGCCAAAGGAAGCTCATATTGAACTGCTGACTGTGGTTATATCAGAGTTCATAGAACTTCCCAGTGTACCAGCAGAAGCAGAGCTGAGGTGGCCCAGTGCAGGTGCGAAAAAAGCACTATAATCATAGACCTGGTTCTACTTAAGAGTAAAACAGGCACCTGGTAGATTTAACTGTGCGTATATCACAATTGCCTTAGAACCACATAACTACAAGTTTCACATAGCCATTATAGGATGGCGTATCTTACCTCTTCCTCATACTCATCATCATATTCTTCTTCACTGGCCATCACGAAACACTTTCAGTGGGTCTACAATCAGACATGCAATTGTTATGCACAGCTGCACTTTGTCACATCCATTAATATGAATCTTTTAATATTTGGATATGAAGTGAATATCAGATTTCTAAAATTAAAATGTTTGAAGAAAATTATGTAAATAGTAAGGCACAGTGGACATTGCTAAAAGTGACTCTCACAGCTTAATTTCTATCCTTACTGTCAGCTGAAGGACACATACACACTCACACTCACACACACACACACACACACACTGAGAAGAGGACACGAGCCTTTAATTCCAGAGGCAAAGGGACAAAGATGCAAATAACACATGAATTAATAATTAGCAATTAATTATTAACAATTATTATTATGCTCAATTCTAATTAATTATGGACATGTATAATCATAATAAGTATTTTATCATTCAAGTAACAGTTTTTTTTTTAGAACAGGTTAAACATACCTGACCAAAGAAGGTTCCAGCAGTATTTCCAGTGACCTTGCAATAAGGAAGGTACTCACTTTCCATCGACTAGGGTCCCAAACTGATATTCCACTTAACGAATTCCTGCAAACCTACAGACAGACAAAATGCGTCACAATTCCTTTTTTTAGGTAAAAAAATAAAAATAAAAAAGAACTACAGGCTTAGCCTGTGCATAAAGACTAAACAGGATAAGTTAAAAGTGTAAAAAGGTTTGGCAGGCCTCAATCACCCAAGAGCCCTGATAGTGCCATAGCTCCTGCATGAAGCTTTGCAACAGCTGCTCCTAGACGCTCTAGCTATTTGTCATGTAAGTTAATGCCGCAACCTGATTGGCTAGCTTTGTTTAGCTAGCAGAGTTGCAATGCCTTCTGAGGCTGCAGGATAAATATAGGACATCTTACTAACTACCCTTTTTAGCACGGAACTCACAGAACTTGACATTTTTTAAATATATATGCTTTTCCATTCATTTAATTGAAAACATCACAATGAAAGGAGAAAGAGGCTGTGATGCAAGCGACTCCTGTCCAAGTAGAGAGCTGCAACAGATAACGTTCCAAGAAATGCGTGTATAAATTCCAGAGGGAAATTCCAGCATCGGGATGTTTACAACTTTGGGAGTTCTTGTAATATTGCCCAATCAGACCAGGTAGAGCATTGTTTCAAAGCAGACTGTGGTTCAAGGGTTTAACCCTCAGCATCACTTCCATCCGATGGCAGAGAAGTATAGAAAATCCGAAGGCCATGCAAAGCATGCTGAAGAGGGAAAATGGAACAGTTTTTTTCAGTTTGTTGACTTTCTTTGCTTACCGGTGACTTTAAAGTTAAAGCGTTTCCCAAGCTGCCAGAGCCTCCCCAACTCTTCCCTCCTGAGAAACGCTGGGCGACAGCTCACAGCTGCAGCGGGACTCCAGTTATCATGTGCCCCCCCCAGCCAATCAGAGGACACCATTCTCAGGTTTCAGCAGCTAAATATATGCTAGTGATGCCTTCAGAAAAGAGCACCTGTTCAGCAAATCCAGTGATGTACAAGCATGCAGAAAGAAAAATGAGGAAGAATAGACAACTAACAGGCTGTTTGTGGAGTGAAAAGAGAATACAAATATACAAATATCACAATAGATTAGAGTTGTGAAGAAAGGATAGGGTTACGCAAATAGGGGTTTCTTGTTATGAATCTAGCAAAATCCTATGACGCCATTGGTCAATGGCCAAGAGCAGTGATCCCCTAAAATCAAGCCAGAGCTAGGGGACTCAAGTGCTGACCTGTGTAGCACAAACACGTCCACATGCACACAACAGTGAGTCATGAGGATGAGCTGAAATTAATGGAACATGAATGTAGCATGCCAAGCGCTCACACATGCTACAAAGTGTTTTCTCATTTGTACCTATTCGATTTATAACACTGAATGATATCATACTGTATCTGCTTTTTCACGTAATGGCACAGTTCAAAACACAAGAACCAGCATCACATTTTAAAGCGAAAGACTTTAAAATTTCCAATTTTCATTGTTTACAAAAACATAATTTTGGCTTATGGTAAGGCAAAATATGCGCATTTAGAAAATTCAAAGTGTTTATGAACAATTACCAAAATAATTACAATCGAAACAGATATTTTGTTATCTAGGATGCCCAAAACAATGGCTCATACTGTAAAACTTACTTTGAGAGCAGCATCTCAGTCCCCCCATTAATATGGTATTCATGGTAAAATAAAAAAATACCAGATGTTATTTTCAAACAACATGGAATAGGGGACACTATTACAACTTGGTAACGAGGGTATTCACTGAGGGTAGCTCAGCCCCTAATCACCAGCTAGATAAACAGTCTGGATCTATTACTACATTATGTGCCAGGTGACATGATAAAACAAGCATTGGTGGTTTTCTCCTTGACGCACTACGCTGTTTGCACTCAAGGATCTGCAACTGCCAGACCCCCATTAGCAGTTCAGTCCTGGATCTGGATGAATGGCAGCGACAGCTGTGAGCGTCTCATCTCTCTTCTGGAGTACCCGGCCTTCCCTTCTGACTCTCGCTCGTCCAGAAAGCTGTAACATCAGTGCTCTAGAAGGAGGCCGACTACATCAGTGGTCCCTTTTCCTTTGTAACTATCAGTGTCGATCAACATGCGTTGAGCTCCATGAAGGTATCATGTTAATTTGAAGACTGAGACACATGCTCCTTAGGCTTCATTAATGCCTTAAGACTTCAATAAGTACCCATTACTCTCTATTCTTTCTTTAGTTTTGGAGATTCAATAAGTTACGATGTATGATTACTTATCTTAGTTAATGACTGCCTTTGCCAAAGTGCTAAGAGGTTGGCAAGAGGTTCTGATAACTAACATCTAGCATTTAACAGCTACATGACACAAGCTGAGAAAAACATCAAAACACTTAGTCACTGGAAAATATTAGTATGCTGGACTGGCTGAACAGCTGGGAATGGATTACACCTTGTCATCCACTCTCAATAAAGCATGTCTAGCATCTCTGACATAGTAAAACAATTACTTGCCAAACAGTGAGGTAACCTGGCCCTAAATACAGACAGCAGGGAAGAAAGAAGGCATGTTTACCAACCTCAGGATAACAAAGTACGAAGAGGGACCATTACAGCGCATATGAAAGGTGAACATATTCAAATGTTCAGGTCAGAAAAAGTGGATATCTGTTCATTATATACAGTCCTCAGATCAGTGACCTCAGTGACCTTTCTTTAATGTCTTTAGTTTACCTGAAAGAGATCATAAGAGGACATCCGTCTTCAGCTCATAACTAAATGACAAAGTTGAATACTTTCTCTGCACATTTTCCATGTACAGATATTGGGTCAGTAGGTTAGGGTCACTTACATCAATGTACCCAACAGTCTTTCATATGCTGTCATTTTAATAGTAATATAGTCTACTACAACCCTCCTGTCACAGCCACTGTGCTCACGTCAGCTTACTTAAGTCACTCCAACATTCAATGATTGACCTGTCTTTACATGGCAGGTATTAACCTGGATGTTTTTATTGTGTACATTAAATAAATACATTTAGAAAAGTAAAGAATCGCAGGGTACTTTTTTAGGTTATATTACATGAAAAGTTGCACTGCCTATGATGCAACATAGGCATTTCTATGGGTTGAATGCATATATGCAGTACCATTCTGAGACAGTATACAGGTTTATTATTTAACAGGTAACCTTTTTGTTGCTTAGGTACTGCCCCTCAGCATGAACAACACTAACAAAAGCTTGATGCACCGCATCATATTTACACACAAATTTGTTAATGTTTATTACATATAGAAAATGCAAATCTGCGGTAAAAAATGTTTGTTGATGTACAAGGCCAGTGGAGACAGTGAGAGTAGTGTTAGTCACTCTGAGAACAAGGAGTTTCCAAAAAATGTCACAACTCCCAAGCTGGTCATACACACAATAGCAGCCTATTAGGTACCATGTATTCCAAATTTTTTAGGTTACGGACATACAGTAACTAGTACTTCAAAAATCTTCGCTTTGCATTTCTCCACTTACTCATTTGTCATAAAGGAGAAATCTGCACAGTGCCGACATCGTTTTGAAATAATTGCTAAAAATCATTCAAAAATAATTCAAATGTAAACAGATCATAATCCAATCAGTTGTGAAGGATGATAACCCAAACACTTATCCAATGTTACCGTTTAAACTGCAAATAAAATGAAAACATGCACTGAAACAATGCAATACCCGCAGAGTTGAAACAAACAAACAAAAAAGAAAAAAAAACAAACAAACAAACAAAAAAAACCAACCAATCGCACCTCATCAAATGTTCCACTGCACTACCAAAATGCAAGCGGCTGAAAGAATCATGTGAAGTGACTAAACGTCAGTCATGATGGATAAAAACACTTTTATTTAACACATTTTACATACATAGGTGTAGAGCCTCGCCTTGCATGATGACTTCTGCGCCCTGGGAACAGAGAGAGTGATACGCAGGCACAAGGTTAATGTAAATACTGGACTGTACACACAGGGCAATACTACATCAGGCAGTCAGGCGATGCAGGGCCCCTGCAGACAGAGCCCCTCTCGGCTTCACATCCTCCTAGTCCGTGTTCCTCCACATATCTCCTTTTAGACTCTTTACAGGGCAACCATGCAGGAAAACACTGAGTTTATGTGGGTTTGCCAATCCTGACACACAGTTAGCTGAAAGTTGTTCACAGATCTCAGTGAGCCATAATAAATTAATCCTGGTGACACTGCTAAGTCACCTTCACAGTGAGTGACAGTCGGCTTCCACACATGCGGAGAGCAAAGTGTGTGTGCGTGTATGTGCATTGTTTGATAGGGTCAGAGGTCATCTGACACGTAGTCGTGACATCATCCACTCCAATCCCTGACAAAGGCTATAAAAGAGAGCACAAATGTTTCATGTTAGTGTTTTATTACCTTATAGAAGCCACAACATGCATGAGCTCTGAACGTGTATGGCTTAAAAGCCAATTAACTTATTTGGAGTTAAACCAGTGTAACATATTGGACAGTTTTGTCACACAAGCAGGCTTAAGATGGAATCATACAAACAATATTTTTTATGGCAAAGCTGCATTCACGACTGTGCATGAATATCCAACAAACTATACACAAAATATTAAAAACCTCCAATTAACTTCTTTCAAATCCAAAACGGACATGAGCCACATTTACTGCTCATGACAATTGTTTTCCAGATATGCCACCAACTGGACTGAGCGCAGATTTAAGCATTGGAGCAACACATTTCAGAAACTCATGCAACATTAACTAGTTCTTTAGCTTCAAGTTTTAAGGATAATTTACTTATTTGTAATTGGAATAAATGCACATTTATGGGTTCTTGACATTCTGGCATTCAGATTGGCCAAACACTGGGCATTCGTTCAGTGTGGAAGAGCAACTCTTACCCCTCCCCTGTGAGAGCACAGCAGGCTTGGATGTGCCACTGGTGGTCTTTAATGGATGTGAGCTGTAAGCTCTGAGAGATTTCAGCCACCGTCATACAGCCTTTCACATCCTGCTTATTGGCAAAAACCAACAAACCAGCCTTTCTAAGGTCCTAGAAAAGAGAATAACATTGCAGCTAAATATTAAATTTCAAAAAATGTCAAAACAAAATAGGAAAAAAATGTTATTGGATTTTGTTTTAAAATATTTAAGATCTTAGAATGCATAATGCAGTAGATGTTTAAATCATCACATTCATTCCATGTTCTAAAGTTGCAGTAGTGTAGATCAGTTCTTTTTCTTTGAGTTTCCTAATTCCATTGCTGCCATACCAACAACTGGCTATACAAACAGATATGTTGTTAATACAATGTCCATTAGTATCAAAATTCCTTGACACTGGAAACGACATATCCTTAATCCTGATAGTCTGAAGGTGTTCAACAAACCGATCAGCAAGTCTTCTCTTGGTTTCTCCAATCTAATGCTGATTACATCTCTTGCAAGTAATACAAAAGACAAGTCCTGTTGTGGTGCATGAGGATGACTGAGTGATATCCTTTTGTGCATTTATTTTAGTGATAGAATTAATAAATTTACATGTAGCACATCTAGATCTGTTGCAGGCTACAGTACCAGCTAGAATCTGAATGGTTAATTAAACCATTCTTGACGAGCATGTCTTTAATGTCCTTGTCTATAGGAAATTAGTGGAGGATCCTTAAAAAGGGATGCAGTCTGTACATCATCCTGTATGATGTACACAATGATGATGCTTTTGAAAACGTCCTGTTTCTCTGGAAACTTTGTGAGAGAGAAGAGAGAGAGAGAGAGAGAGAGAGAGAGAGATGACAAAGGAAATACTCACCTCATGAGCTAGCATTCTATACAGCTCTTCTTTGGTCACAGATATCCTCTCCCTGTCCGTGCTGTCCACCACAACGATCACAAACTGCAGTGACATGACATAGTTAGTGCTTTGCCTACTGCCCAGTAAAGAACAGTGGAACCCAGTTAAGCCCCTCAGTAAGGCGATCTCTGTGCTAAGGAGGCCCACCTCTGTATTGGTGTAGTAGGTGTTCCAGGAGGAGCGCAGGGACTCCTGGCCTCCGATGTCCCACATGAGGAAGTGTGTGTTGTTCACCACAATTTCCTCCACATTGCTGCCTATTGTGGGTGATGTGTGCACAACTTCATTCATAGAGCTGTGGACCACAAAGCAGGAATAAATGATACAATGAATATTTAATACATTATGGAATTATATCATTATGTGGGGGTGTTTACATACAATATTCATTCAGATAATGGTTATACATTTAATACAAAATAGTAATACATTTTCTACACACATTAATGTTTTTGTTCATAAAATGTGCATATTTCATGTTAGAAGTTGCAATAGCTTTTATATTTTTAATACATGAAGTACAAAATGTACATAAATATTTATATTAAGTGATGCACTGAATGCACTAAAATTGACCAACTTATATGATAGCATAGTGCTTAGCAACAAGGATGCTTAATATCAATAGCTTAACATTTAGAGCAGAATAATATTTGTTTAAAACCTGTTTAAAAACATCTCTAACTGAAATTGTGTTTCTAAAATATGGTAATGAAAAATATACTTGAAGAATTCACATTCCTGAAATATGTGCAAATTAAATCTAAACTGAAGACAGCAAATAAATCCTCAACCACAGAGAAAGGATGATCAGCCATTATAAAAATGTAATTTCTAAGTAAATCCTTCAGTGTTCGTGCAGCCCAAGTTGACTTTTACAATGGTTTGAACTGTTTGTTCCACAGCATTAGATTTTGGCAAGAACACTTGAGCATTTTCTGTCTGAGAAGTTCATTAACATGCTTCCTGCTTTAGTCTTTGATTCTTACATCTTATGTATTTAATGTGTCATGAGATCACATTAACTAATAACTAAAAAAATTATATCAATGCAAATCATGAAATCTTAACAGAACACAGCCTGCATACAACAAATACAAAAATATATAATATAGTTCATATTTATATAGCCGTCTATGTAAGACAAAAACAGGATGCCACAACACACCCTTGGCTCAGTGAAGCACCACTGAAGCACATCTGGCTGTGCGCTCACTGCCTAACAAAGATGCCTTAGTTCCTCTCTTCCTGATCAGAACAATACAACTTGTGCTGTTGGGCCACTTATACATAATATACAAGACAGGACCTTCTCAAAGCACCTCCATTTTTATTCTTAACTGTGTTAAACACTTCAGTTATGGACAGTTCTCAACATGGATGTCTTTTTTTTATTAAAACAATACATCTGACCAATGGAAAGAATGACTAAACTTCTGATGAAAATAAGTAACATTGGGGAAGAGAACTGATGTCTCTATATTAAGTTTTCTTTATTGCACTGGAAAGTTCTATTGATCTGAACTGTTCTAACTTGCACATCAATGAGCTCATAATGAAATGTTGTGTGTTACATAAAACTATAAGTGCAACATGTATTTAAACACTAGCTTCCTTTACTGCAATTTAAGATACTTTTGTATATTTCCCTCATATTTTAATTATCAGCTGTGACAAATACATTAAGTAACAGTTTTCTACCAATCCAGTGTTGCTATAATTTCATTTAAAGCCTCAAGCCAATAGGGTCTGACAAGTTACAGCAAGAGTGTTTTTTCAAAGCTTTTTCGTGTGCTAATTTCTACACTTTCAACTTCTGAAAATCTAGATAACCTTAAGATTTCTGTACTTACAACTGATACGCTTAGATTTCTGTACTTACAACTGATACAGTATAGTTGTCTTCCCTGCGTTGTCCAGCCCAACAATGATGACTTTGTGTTCTAAATGACACAAAATGAAGAATGTAAGGAATACTCAATTACAACTTATTACATGTTGTACAATACTACAAAAGAGTAAAATGTATTCTAAAACTTATATAACTCATGAAAGCTTTCCCCATATATGCATATCTCATTGTTAATTTCAGACTTATGAATATGTGAATCCTTATTCTTAGCCATGATCATATAAAGATTTTCTCATTTAAAGAAGAGCATCATAGAGATTTTCTGTTTTTAGAGAGGCAAAGATATTGACTTAATCTGACAACATTGGTTTGTACACTGGAAATATGCCACAATCATTTTACAACTTCACTGTTCACATTAACTATAAATTGTAAAATATTTTGATTCAGCCAAAACACTAAAGACATCTAGGAAATTACCATCTGTCATGACATCTGTTATATTTATGTGAAAAGATGTTGTCTAGAAAGAAATCTAGGTTCTCATGAGCAGTTATGAATTGGTGTCACATTCACACATACTGTGGGTTTAACAGCTGTGAATATTGAACAAACAAAACCACGCTGCTTGGTTAAACAGTTGAAAAGTCAATTTGCTCCACTGCGAAAACCCAAGCCATCTGTATACAACATTCTAGAACAAACATGTAGTTAGAGCCAAGAAAGTAAAATGATAACCACAGACTTTAAAGCTGGTAAAAAAATATGCCCTTCATTTGGCCATTCTTAGTAATGTAACATGTATTTGAAAGATATTATCTAAATGCTTTCAATTAACTCTTAAAATGTTTGCGCTTTGCTTGGCTCTTATTTTCTTTTTTATTTTACCTTACAAAGGCTTTACTGTATGAGTAAAAGACATACTAATTCCTTAGGTATGCTCATAACCACGTGGTCTTCTGTAAGAGACAATGCAACTACAAGCAAGGCTACTGGACTCTTATAGCCCAATAAAACAGCCTGCCAAGTATAATCACTCTTTTTTCAGGCACGTATTTTAGCTCCGTTTCACATGACAATTTTAAAGCAAGAGGATTTTCACAATGTGTATAAAACACATACAGGTACAGAGAAGGATGCCCATCTGCTTAAACCTGCCACTTCCTTCCACCCGTTTGACCCAAATTTATGCGTTCTATCCAACAACATATGCATTTAGATAGACAGCAAGTCAATGAGATTAAATTGGCCTGTAAGCTATAATGTTGTTGCTGCAATTTAGGTTTAAACTTTAAAGATAATGATACTGATGAGTCATTCGTTTTGGTTTCCTTTATCATCAGACAGCCGAAAATGAAAGCACTTTTTTAAAGTGACTACGTGCCTCTTCCACAGAGCTGGACAGACACGCAAACAGGCTTGATTTAACTTTACAGTTTCTTACAACAGATCATGTAATTTATGAAGTGCTTTTATGCTAATTACAAAACCCCTTTTAAACGCTGCATTTTTTTTATTCTCAGCATCTATGGCTGCTTTAATGAAACATGAATTGATAAAAATGATAAAAATGATAAAAAAGTCAATAATAATGGTTGCAACAATTTGGGTCAATGGTTAACCATGTTGCATCAAAGTTACAGCAGCATTTCCTATAAAGTAGGCTATACTGCAATCAATACAGTTGCAACATAGTATTTTTGTCCATATCACAAGACCTTACATTCATCCTTGCTCGGAAAGATTTTGATAGAATTAAAATGTCAAAAGATACAATGGCCATCATTTCTTTTTAGGCAGATAATACTGTTTGTGCATTATGTCCAGGTAAGATATAAAGATTTGTAAAGATTTGCTAAGACATTTGTAAAGATATGCTCTCAGCAGGGCAACTGAACTACCACCGTTTCTACATTCACATAACACATCGTTAGTTCTTTTCAAAAATATGTCACATATTACAAGATTCCAATAGTAAGGAAATACCAAATGTCTGTGACCTGACAACTCTAGATGAATGGGTGTCGTCGTACAGGACATGTGGCATCTAAGAGAGTGCTGAGTTTCAGGGCTGGGAGAGAGGTGCGTGAATGGCTTGTTCTCAGACGCTGAAGTGTTTAGGATTGCAGGGAAGGTGTGGCACCTGATACGAGAAGGCCGGAGGTTAAACCCCTTATTCTGTCTTAATCCATCTTGAAAATAGAGAGCAAGTTGATAACACAGTCAGAAAAGCACGTGCACACACCAAGAGCCGTGTTGACCAATGCTTGCATGACGCAATTCAGAACATCTGCTCATACAACATTTGGATGCACACCAGGGATATGCCAAGTAATGAAAAGAACGACGCTTATGTATTTCCAGATTACTTGTAGAAATACGCATTCTCAAACTAGCCTTGTGTGGGTTTCCCTTTAAACCCCATGTGAATGGAAACTTAGCCCCCAGGGGATTTCGCTTCCCCTTTACATTAGAGATAAAACAGAAGAGCCAGTTGTGGCATTTAGTTTCAAATAAACATGTCAAACATTAATCTGAATGGATGGAAACATTTTCAGCAACTTGTTAGAAGTTAGAAGCATCCACTCTCATCTTGCAGCATTTTATTTACAATTCTCCATCCTCTATATTCCTCTATCCAACTGCCTATCAGCTGTGAATCTTCTTGAAATCTTATTGAATTGTTTAAATTAAACTAGCAAATTATACATGTTCTTTGAACTCATAAATAAACAGGCCTAATTACATGCCTTATACCTAATGAGTAAGATGAGTATAGCAAAGAAATGTTCCATGGTGTCAAATTCCAATTCACCTTAGCTGCAAATACCTGAAAGTGAAGCACTGAAAATAAATGTGGTTTGGGTTAAGTCTAGTCTATATAATTGCAACTATCTCCAATTAAGTGCTATTTTTCTAACTTAAACGGTGATGTATTCTTTTGGGCAAGCTGACTGTTTAGGGAGACAAAAGCAACTGGCACAGCATGGCTATGGGCACCATACTGTTCAATCAGTATTAGGCCACATCATTTATAATAAATAAGAGACATGCAAGTCTGTCTCGGTCTGCGCTGGCCCATACCTTGTATTATTTAGTATAATAAGAGAACATTACGACGCTTAAATCAGCGGGAGTAAACAGTAGTTTCCTAATATCAAGCCGTCTTAGCACTTTTAAGTTTTAATCACATTCTAGCCTGTGTAAAAGGAATAACGCAGTAATGAGCAAGGATTGTATTTGTACTCTATTTGATCTGTTGCCGAAGCAGGTATTTAAAGCAATTACATAACATGGACGCCTATCTACATTACCTAGATGCAGACGTTGGCAGTAATGCCAATGTAAACAGCGCAGTGACAGGTTTTATTTGTTCACAGCATAACTTTAGGCTCTCGCTAGATCGAAGAACAATTCCTTATTGACACTCCAAAGTCTGACTAAAGTCAAGCTCAACATACCAAAGTTCATGGAAAACCATACACTAAGGCACAAATAACCAGTCATATGTCTTTGCGGAACCATAACTTGCTTGGTTAGACATTCACATGTTCGGTCACACAGATGCTGCTACTGACAGACACATTACCTTAAGTAGCTAACGCTAGCTATCTTAACTAGCGAGCTAACATAACTATACATTTGGCTCGACAGCTGGCTAACTAACTAGGTAACCATAACCTAAAGATGAAGGAGTAAACAAATGATCTAACACTGATATTTTACGGTGTATAAAGCTCCAGTTTTGGGTGTCATGCCCCAAAGAAACCAGTTCGCCGTGTAGCTGGAGACCGCTTAGCCCGTGTACAGCTAGAACAGAAGAGTCAAAGCGGGCCCGAAGCCCACTACGAGATGGTCAGAAGTTATACGCGACTGCCAGCTCGAACACCTAGAGTGCAAAAACCAGTTTGCCAACATTAGTGGCAAATATGTAATCTTACGCAACTAGCGTGCTAGTTAGTTAGCTAGCTAGCTGGCCGGCTGTCAAACCAGCGACGCGTTAGCTGATGGCGTTAGCCGCTTTAGTGTCGGACGTGAAGCCAGCACGACGCGCTCAGACTTAACATACTCCAGTTAGCTGGTCAGCTATTTAAACAGACAGGATAGATACACTCTGCACCTTCGCGAAATTTGTGGTTAATGATTTCGAAACGTAATATGAAATTCCGTTCCTATAATGCCAATGTTAGCTGGCCAACTAGCTAAAATGACAAATGATTGACTCACCTTGGTGGTTAAAAAGCCTCCATAACTTTGTAAAAATGATTCCCATTTCTGTTGAGTGGCCTTCTTCGTAGGCAGCGACAACCCAATTAGTCCAAAACCTGTGATAACGTTATTTAACTAGCTAGACAGCTAGCTAGGTATTAGCTTGGTTGTGAGCTAGCTAGCTATCTAACTTGAACTGATCCGATCGAAAGAAGAACTAATCTAGCGCTTGTTTACAACTAGCTGTATATTCAGCTACACACCGGGGCTGTTCAAGACGAAATACAGGCGAACAGCCATGTCTTTTGACGACGCTACAATTTTTGAAACACTGCATAATTTGCGTAATGTCATAGCCAGTTTCGAGGAGGTAACCCGCTGGAATACGTCAATCTAATTCGTTTAGCTCGTTTTAGGTTAACCACTGCTCCCCTCTCCTGCAGCAGCTGAATTAAAATAGACGGGGAAAGGAAACACCGCACTCTGAGGCACACTAACGCATAACAGGGATCTGAAGTTGCCCTGCCCACTGGTTCAAAGCACTTACATTTTATTCCCATATGCTCCAAAGTTTTTATCAATGAAATTGACAGTTCCCTTTAACCAATCGGCCGCGTTTTCGGTCTCTTTTATATTTGGTTTATTAAAAAACTGTTGCTGCTTTTTTATTTGGGAAAATACAATTGAACAGGGTTCAATTACCATTAAACACTTTGCCATGGAATAACGACTGTGTCGTGGCGCGCGAAAGGAGTTCTGGGAAATTGTGTTTCAAAGTCTGTTTCATTTTAATCTCGCACTGAAGACACATTGACACTAAAATGCCGACATTAACATTTTATGCTTAATATTTTTGGTTGTGTGGCAAGTTTATTGTCTATTTTGCTTTGAGCAGTCTCCTTCAACATTCACGAAAGACGATGCTCGATGACATCCCTGAACAGAGCATTGCAGATACTTAACTGGAAGTATATCCTCAAATATGTGCATGATATACCTATTTACAGATATTATTTCTGTGTTTCAATGGCAAATAAACAGGAATAATCTACTCCGGTGGCTGCAACTGTGTGTTAATTTACTTGATTTTCACAATTTTATTGATCAAAACATAATACCTGATATTCAGTTTGTTTATTTTAAATTATTTTAAATTACACATATTTTACGTCTATGGTCACATCTCGTAACAAACCCAACGACTCAAATATATTTAAAAAAAGACCAAGATGCAGCAAAAACCTGTGACGTGGAAGTGTCGTCGTGTAATAATTTTACGTCATCATCCCGCGACCCTCAGGGGCTTGGCCCATTCAGAGCACGTTGATGATTCCGAATATAAGAGAGAAAGACAGGCCAGCTTGATACTCTAGTCTGTATATTTTATTTATAACTATATTATCTTTATTCATTGAGTACATTTTTCAACGAGTTACATTAAGGAGTCTTTGGTAAAGTTGCATTGGCTAACTTGTATGAGCTAACGATGTCAGTCACGGAGATGTTTAGCTACATCCAGGGATTTTTAAGTGCCGACCAAGACATTCGAGAGGTAACGTTAACATAAACACAGCTATTCTGATTAGTTAGCTAGGTAAACCGCTCAGTGTTGTAATTAATTAACGCATAGAATCACGTAAATTCTTAACTGCCACTAGAAAAATATTTATATTGAATCACCTGAATAACTGGAACGTATCATGGTTGTACTAAAACGTGATTTTACGTTTTATTAGGGCATTAACTAGTTATTATCTAGCTAGATAACTCTTGCAAGTTTCAGTTAATTTGCAAGTGTAATATTACTTTGAGAATGCATTTGGCTTTTCTGATTAAGAAAATCGCTTCTCGACCTATTCCACTTCTAGGACATAAGGAAAGTTGTCCAAGTACTGGAGCAGACCGCGAGAGAGATACTGACTGTTCTTCAAAGTGTCCATCAACCAACTGGTTTCAAAGATAGTAAGTCTACATGGCTTACCATTATTTTGTAAGATCTAAACTGGTACTCTATGAGTATACAACATTTTATTTTCCCGCTAGTTCCCAGCAAGTGTCTGAAGGCGAGAGAACTGTTTTGCACAGTGCAAACCCAAATCGGTGAACTGAAAACAAAGTTCCCTGTGGAACAGTACTACAGGTTAGTGGTAAAACTGAGTGGTGTATGTGGTGTGTTGTGAAAATCATTTGTTATTTTAGAAGCTTCCTGGTGTATTACAACTGCATTGCCCTTGTCCAGGTTTCATGAGCACTGGAGATTTGTTCTCCAGCGCCTCACGTTTCTTGCGGCGTTTGTGGTCTATTTGGAGAGCGAGTCTTTGGTGACACGAGAGGAAGTGGCAAAGATTCTCGGAAGTATGCGTTTTCTCTTTAAACTTAATGCTGCCAATTTACTTGAGTGTCCTGACACATCATACTAACTACTTTGACATGCTAACTACTTTTTGCACAGCTGAAGTCGACAGAGAAAAAGGCTTTCACTTGGACATTGAAGATTATCTAGCAGGAATTCTTATTATGGCCAGTGAACTGGTAAGATTTTCATTTTCAGCATCTTGGTGTCCATGCTTAATTCAAACACTTAAATAAAATACTCTTTCTTTCTCACCTACACTCACTACCCACTTTAAGAAAAATAAATAAATAAATGAGTACGCCACCTCTGAAGCTAAAGATATTTCCATATCATCACCAATACAATAAATCGGAGGACAACAGTTGTAATTTATTAAACAGATACTTAACATTGAAATATTTCATAGTTATCTGTAAAATAAAGAACTTAAGCAGCTTTGTTTAAATTAAGGTTTGCAAAAATGAGTACACCATTGATTAAATTCTATAAATAATGGGTTAACATTGTAGAGCTTAGTATGTCCTCCATTATGTTTACATGCTACTCTGACCTTTCTTGGCTTGAAGAGTACAAGCCCATGACATTGTCAAATCCATCCTGTTCTACTCCTGCATAATGACCTTCACGAGGGCCTTGATGGTTGAAGGGGAGTGCTGATCAACATGTTGATGAATACAGCTGCTCAGTGGGGTTGAGGTCGGCTGATGTACAACAGCGACTTAGGAAGGATCTTTGGGGTCAATGTCATGTTAAAAAAGTGCTCGACGACCCATGGTGTGTAGAGAGGGTAGCACCATCTCTTTCAAGGTTTTTTGGGGGATTGTTGATGGATGCTATCCATGAAATACAGTTCCCCCACAGCTTTGCCACCACTGTACTGTGATGTGCCCCAAATTTGAACCCCCAAATTTGTCATATTTGTAAAGGGGTGTGCTCTACTGAAATATCTACTGCCGTTTACCTTCAGGGCATTTTATATATGTACAATTTCAGACTGCAGCCCATCTGTTGTGGTAATTAGTCAGCCACCCTTTATATCCTTCATCAGTGTTTAGTTTCAATCCACCATTGCTGAGCAGATGTTTGGGTGGTGGGCCACTCAGCACAGGAGTGATCATAGCATTGCACTTTGGTAGTGATGAAAGCTGCACTGCATGAGTGCATCAGGCATTGCAGCTTGCTGCAGTATCTGTGGTCAGAAACCCACACTTGATTGAATTGGAGGATGTCATGGAACAGATGGGCTTTATCCTCCAACTCAGCAGCAAACAGCAGCAAACCTCCAACCAGTGAGCTGATCCTAATAAATAAATGCTACTAGTAGGTCATTGTGCTATAGACTTTGAACATTCTCTTTTTACATAAACGTTTGAACTTCTAAAGTGATGTATGTAGGTAACCAGCAGATTTTTAAAACATGGTTTCTGACCATTGTGCTGTTCTCCACAGTCGAGGTTGGCCGTCAATAGTGTGACTGCAGGAGACTACGGGCGCCCCCTTCGTATTTCAAATTTTATCAACGAACTCGATTCTGGTTTTCGCCTTCTCAATCTCAAAAATGACCCACTACGTAAACGCTATGATGGCCTCAAGTATGACGTCAAGAAGATCGAGGAGGTGGTCTATGACTTGTCCATCCGTGGCCTTGCCAAGGAACAGGAGACAGGAGGTGATAAGTAAAGGCAGTATGTTGACCAGCAGAGGCCATGGGGCACTGCCCTGGCTGGGATTCTCCGTGTCGGGGAGAATGGAGACTTAACCTGCCAGTGGGTGGGTGGATGGAAGGAAGAGAGGAGGTATTGAAGCCTTTGAAAGTGATGCGTGTTTTGAAGGCAACTGCCTGCCATTGTGGAAACGCTCGTTTGGGTCTTTTGAAGTGAGGAGATGGTCCGTTTCTTACCACTGTTAGGAGAAGTTTACTTATGTACAGTTCATCTGTTATGTTTGGTTGGATGTGCCACTTTGCTGTTATTGTTTAGTGTTGGTTATCACACATTGTGAATCATACTATAGCCAAACGTCAGACATTGAGGAAGACAGTCTTTCTATTTTTTTTTTATACATACTTATGGAACTTTCCTGAACAAAAATTATTCTAAAATGCATCGGGATAACATCTTTTTACCTTAAATGAATGCAGTGTAGTATTGGAATTAGGCCTTTGTTTTGTATGAATCCATTATCTTCTTAAGGTGCCATTCAGGGGAAACTATATATTTAAACTACCTGGAAACACCCTTAAACGTGAGTGTACTTTGCTACACTTTCTCTAATTCACACAAAAATTGTACTGTGGAAATATTCAAATGAGTAGAAATGCATATTTAAATCAGTGTTCTCTCTCTGAGCTCTGTTGCTGAATACCTCTAAGGCTATTAGCATGGATATGAAGAATATTCATTCAGTATATTCCTGCTGAAAGTTTTATATGGTCTTTTGACTGAATTTCAAGAACGTACTCAGAAGTCCAAAACTAATTCTTGAAGGTGACTGTATTGCCGCCTTGTCTTTTTTTTAGTGACCTGTCGTATTTTTTTTAGTGACCTATCTTATTTACGTTTCTAAATTGGTATTGTATCTCTGCATGTGGCATTAAGGCCAGGAGACAGGATTTATGTGTATGTTTTGGAAAAGTACGCAACTTTCAGACAGCAACATATCAGATCTGATTCTGCGCTTAGCGGATCTATTGCTTTCTTGCTAATTTTTTTCTCTCTCTCCACTTTGTGTGGCTGTATATGTGAGCATGTTATTGTTCTATTCTGTAAATCTGTGTAGGTACTGCTTAAAACCAACCCACTAAATATTTCTTTTTTTCTGACACTAGGCCAGAGTAATAGTAAAAGTATTCATTGTTCTTATTGCTCTGGAATGCGTTTTCTATACTGGTAGTTTAACTACTGAAGTCAATTTGGGCTCAATACGGTTTGCTTTTTCCCCTCTTGTCAGGAACTGTAATTTCATTTGGAAAAACACTTTGTTAATTTTATCTAATAAAGTGGACAGCACAGAAAAAGCCATTTTCAGAAAACAAGCAGCCAAAGAAATCATCCATACATGTCAAGAATTGTTTTTTTAATTGCTTTTAATTTATATTTAATATAATTCACAATATTTTACACAAGAAAAATATTAAATTAGGGTTCTGAATACAGAAAAAACAGCTTGACTGGTCTCGGATTTAGAAAAAAACCTGTGGACAGGGATGTGGTAGGTTGCTACTCATGGTGAAAGAACGCAGAAGCTGCAGTGTCTAACAGTGTCTGTGTCATTTTTTGAGTCATTCTTCAGCAGAAACTCATTTCTACATCTAAAAGCATAAAACTGACAGTTAATGTCTGTCAGTACTGACATGAAACCAAGTAAAATTATTGATTTGGTTGATAAATATTGCTCAAGTCAGTTACCTTTGATTCTTACAAAGCTCAAATTGGAAAATAAATTACAGTAAAGCTTTTAATAAACTGAATGTCTTCACAACCCAAATATAAGAGCTTTAGATTAAAGTGCATCAAACGGAAATAAGGACTTTGTATTACCTTGAACAGGATACAGGGGAAAAGCTCACAAAACCACAGATTGAACTTGATAGGAGAGGGTTACAAACTCCAATGTAGCAGTAGGCTGAAAGGCACACATTTTCATTCCCCTCTTTGTCAATGAGCAAATAGTCAACTTTTATTTTGGAAAGATTTCTTTGTTACATTTTTATGCAGCTGCTACTTCATCATGATTACACACTGTTTCACTTGAGCCTGTAGTGTAGCGATGGCAATTACTATTGTTGTACGTTCATTTTACTACAGTGCTTCAATGCAGATGATGGGAGTTAGTGAATTGAAACCAGCATTATTGTAGCTACAATACACAAATGATTATTGCTGCATTGTTACCCAGAACAGTATCATTTCTAAATGGTACTATTCCAGTCATTTTAACCAGTCAGATTCCAGTCCACTACCAAGACTGGGCAGGGCTCAGATGTCAGGAGAGGCTCGTGACGTCAGGAGCTGAGGCTACAGTTATCTAGGCTTCCAGACTGCTTTAGTCTGCACTGGCACGCAGGACGGATGCTACAGTAATTTTGCAAACTAATAAGAAATGGAAGAGGGCAATGACTTCAGTTTGAAGGGGGGAAAAAGACTTAACTGAGTTTTCACACATTACACACGTGACTTGCTGTGTGTCATTGTTTAAAAGGACGTGTTTGAATCAACTGTTCAGTATTTTTTGACGATTTTCACTCATGCTTTTTTTTTTCTTTTTTTTTTACCAAAAACTATGTCGTTAAAAACATTTACGCTGTTAGGAAATATTGTACACTCACCTCTTGTCGCTAAAAACATTTATGCTGTTAGGAAATAATATACACTCAGTGGCCAGTGATGTTTCCAACCACGTCATTTTGATCTGCCAAATAGTTGAAATTCTCTTCAAATGTTCTTTTTTTTTTTGCAGATAGAAAGTGCACTCTTCTGTCCAAAACATTATTCAGTTATTCTTGTAAACAGTGAAACCCCAAAATTAAAGTCTTTTAGGAAAAAAGAAAGATCTATGCTCCCTCATTTAATACTGTCATTGCAATTAATATTTTAAATTATTTACACCAGAATCCAGTTGAGCACAGAGCTGTTTGCTGCTGGGTCAGTCTCAGGACCGGCTCTGACTTGTATTAATCATGATATTGGGGAGAGCATTGCGTCTTTTCCTCCAGAGCCCCAGATCGCAAGCGTACCTCTTTATCTGACGGAACCACTGCTGCGTGCGTGGTTTGTCCGAGGCTCGGAAAACGAAGGCCTCGCGTCGGATGTCCAGCACCTCGAAGGTGTCGTCGCACTCGGGGTCGGCCGACACCACGCAGTTGGCCAGACGGATGGGCTCCCGCAGCACGGCGAACTTTCCGCCGCTTTTGTCCTTGATCAGCACCAGCACGCCGTCCTGCACGGCCTCCGGCCCCTCTTGGGGCTCCCCCCTGACACACCCGTCGGCCGCGGCGGGCGGCCCCTCGCTGGTGCGCTGCGTGCGCACCATCAGCAGGCTCTGGACGTTCTGGAACTTCAGCGCCCTGCTGCCCTTCTTCACCCACTGGCCGTCGGCAGGCTGCGACAGCTGGAGCGGACCCTCCATGACGAAGCGGGTGCTCTCGCGCGCCCACCCCACCGTCTTCACGGACACCTCGCGCATCTCGATGTTGACCACCTCGCGGTTCCGCCGGCTGTCGGAGCGGCGGAAGGAGCGCAGGGACCAGGCGGCGCCGCCGCCTTCCTGCTTGGTCTTCATGTTGATGTGCTCCAGGTGGGACTCCACGCGGCTCTTGGCCTCGCGCAGGCTGCCGTGGTCCGGGTGGCGCTCGCTCGTCGCCTTGCTGATGCGGCTCAGCAGCAGAGGGTACTTGGTGACGCGCTGGAGGGGAGCCATGAGGAACGAGCGCAGGTTCATGCGGCGCAGAGCCGTGTTGTCGTTCTGCGAAACGTCGAGGAAAATCCTGGAACACAGTCAGACAAGGACGAGTCACGGGGGAGTCACAGGACCTTCCATACCAACAGTGCTCTAACACTAAAGACGATCTTTAAGGCTATGGTGAGAGATTAGAAAAAATGTCGCTGTCTTTCTGGGCACCTTCCTTGTTTCTGGGGATTGTTCGGCCTTTTACCTGAGAAGCTCCTTCTCCTTCTCCAGAGTGTTCAGCATGTTGACAGATGTAGACTGCTGCAAGCAGTATGTCTGGAAGGCTGGAAGCATGTTGACAAACGCCAGGAAGATTTCGCCAATGCATACAGTTTGCAGGTCTTCATCTCCCTAAATGTTCAAAACAGCACTCAGTTTAACTACAATCAGATATTGTAAGGCTTAAGGCTCGTTTAGGCTCGACAAAGTGGGTGAACGTTAAGTCCTTCTAACTTATTTAGAGCGAGGAAGTAGTTCCAGTGCTACTTACCTGATCAAAAGCCTGGTCAAGACTCTCCTGCAAGTGCTCTGTGAACCTGTCATTCACGTCGATCAGCTCCTGCACGTTGCTAAACACCACAGCCAGCTGCTCTGTCGTAAGTAGCCCCGCACTCTGCATGGGGCAGTAGAACTCCTCCTTGATGATGCGCAGGTCCTCCCCGTAGCTGGACTCGGTGTTGAGGAACTCCAGGATGGCCTCCTTGCGCTCAGTCCGAAGCTTGGAGCAGCGCTCGCACATGCCCTCCCCTCTCGCCCCCTCCCGGTGGCCACAGTCCGGGCACGGTCGGTGGGACTCCCAGGCCTTGAGCGCCGCCGAGGGCCTCTTCCAGCCGCGCGCGAGTCCAGGCCCGATTCCGCTGTCCACGCGCTCCACGTCGGCTCCCGCGCTGCGCCTGGCCCGCCAGCGGTTCGTCCTCGTCCTCGCGCTCATCGCCCAGGCCCACCACGCCGCTGTCGGCGCTCAGGCTGCTCACCGTGCTCCAGCGGTGCCGGCCGGACCGCGTCACCCCCAGGCCGCTGCTCCGCCCCTCCCCTCTGGGCTCGGAGCGCCCCCTAGATGTGCACGCACCTGCGGGATGCACATGAGGGGAGCTGTAAAAAGCTCAATCTGCCTTGTTACTTCATGGCTTTCAGAGTATTGATGCTGTTGTTTGTATGGCTAAAAGCTGCCAAGGCCATGGCAGGAATGGCAGCAGCACTGCTCAGCTGGAAGCAGTGAAAGCAAAGGGCAAGTCTCTGGAGTAATAGAGCGATTACATTGAGAATGAGTAAAGTGATAGCTTGATGTGGCGTGTGAAATCACTGGCTGAGACATACTGTTGGCACTTGTGAATATGGTCTTGTGAAGAAAATTTAGCAGTTTGTTTTTAAAAATAAAAGTAACACTTACTAAATCCGCTCATGCAGGTGATTGAGCGTATTTGGCCATCTGTGTGTACTTGATGACTTTTCACTGATTTTGGTTGACACCTTACTTGCATTAAACATTGTCAGTGAACAGCGATGGCCAACGGTCCAGAGTTTGCCATTCATTAAAGGAGGAGCTGAAGTTAGCGCAAGGCGTGGCTGGAGATGCCCGGGCTCTTACCGCCATCTCGGTCCCTGCGCTGGCTGTGGAGGCGAGCGGCCGCGGCGATCTTCATCTCCAGCTGCTTGCGCTTGGTGGCGTCGGCGGGCATGGGGTCGCTGTAGTGGGGCCGCAGACGACACTCGCGCTGGGCCCTCACCGACTCGGCCGGCTCATAGGCTGCGTCGGAGCTCGAGCGCCTGCATCCCGGCCCAGACGCCTGCCCATTGGACAGAGAGTGCGACAGTCAGCCGCTCGCCATCAGGCATTGGCCGGAGGTGTGGTTGGGGAATGAAGGAAGGGGCGAGACTTATGGGGATTTATGGGCACATAAAATAAGAGCTGCTGCAGGAGGAATCGCAGAGTGTTTCATGTATTGATTAGAGAAAATCCCTTTGAACAACAAGGAATGCAAAGGCTTTAATATGCTAACGAAGAAGAAGCCGTATGTAGGATCGTCTCATTTGATACTTTAAGTGCAGTGTCTGTCGATGGAGGCCATGGAATAATATAGGTTCAGAATCCTTAAGTCCTAGAGCTGTAATGCGGTTACCTCTATCTCACTTTTCATCAACACCATTTTAAACACTTAAATAAACACAAAAGTCATTTGACTAACAAAAATTATAGAAGGTTCCATGACTGATAAGACCTGGGGCCTGTGGATAGACATGGCGTTCAGATTATTGATAACGTCTCAAATCCTCAGAAGCAGTGTGTGGTAATCTACTGATGATGACCTCTGGCAGATCAACATTCAACACACTATACCCACAAACTCTCGAACAGAATGGCCTTCATCCCAGGCAGATTGACAGAGATGTACGTATCAGTACCCGAGTAACGAGATGCCATAGGCTCAGGTATCGAAGGCAATTAATTAACAATGCAGCTACGCTCGCACGTAATTACAGGCAGAACTGGAAACTCGAAGAATATCACCGCACTGCACATCGAAGCCGGCAAGGTAACGCAGAGTAGAGCCACGCATGACGATAGACGGACGCACGCAGACGACACATACCGCACCTCAATTACAGTCAGCCAGTGCAAAACACATCGTCTGAAACAGCCACAAAGGTCTACCCAACACTGCCATCAACGCTGGAGTCTTAACAGCCATGCACATGTGGCACGACAAACCACAGCAAAAAGAACCCGGCCAGCGATCCGAACGGAGACGCGGAGAGACGCGTTCACACTCACAGCCCCGAGCGCCAGTGGAAGGAACCGCAGCGATGGTGGAGGAGCCCGTCTCTAATCCGGCGCCGCCGTCATGCCGAGACAGGGCAGCCGCTGCCGAGCCTGGTCCGTGCGTTCTCCCGCCCCACGCCCGCTCACACACGTGTGACAGCCCTCCCACCGACCGCAGCCGCGGGACGGCGGGGTGGGGGGAGGGGTGTGGGGGTGCCGAAAACGCAGAGAGGGGCGAGGAGGGGTTTCACTGAGCGTGTGCATGTGTGTGCAGGAGGGATGGGGGATGGGGGATGGGGAGGGGTGGTTGGGAGGGGGGGGGAGGGGTCGCCTTACGCGTTCTGCCGCTTCCTCTCCCTCCTGTCCTGTGGCCTCGGCGCGAGCCTCTCCTTCGCAGGCCGGCGTCGTCATGGCAACGGGAGCCGGCCGAGCGCCGGGCCGGGGAGCGGTGATGTCAGCGCCGTCGTCCCGGTCACGTGACAGCCTGACGGGAGCCTCGGCGCTGATCTCCGCACTGCAGCTGAAGGAGGAGGGAGGAGACAGAGTGGGGGTGTAGGGAGGATGAGAGGGGGAGGGAGAGGGGGTCTATTAAAGTGGAATTACGATTCCTCCCTCTGCCCGGCGTTCCCCTCTGTGGCTGTACAACCCCCCCATACTCTCCAGGGGCGCCTGGCAGCCCACGCCAGCAATTAGACGCTTCACTTCACATTAACACCTGAACTCAATGAACTCACAACATGTGCAGATCTGTGACTGAACCCGCAATGGAGCTCTCGACATTCCTTTGTGTGTGTGTGTGCGCGTGTGTGTGTGTGTGTGTGCTTATGTCTCTGTCACTGTGTCCATATGCATAGACACAGATATCAAAACATGGTCCAAATGACCAGCGGCAGTGATACTTTGAGTGCACACATTGCATTTCTCCTCTTTACGGTCACTGTCCGCTGCTTGGGCCGTCTTCTCCCTGACACGCAGGTACTGCTGTCTGCACTAAGCTCTTTTACTTGATTCATTTCTGATTTCCTCTGTAATTGTGTCTCCCTCTGCCTCTCCCTTTCGGTCTGATGCCTGAGGATCTGCTCTGTTAATTCAGAACACGTCTCAAAGGCTCATTTGCATAGATGTAATCCTGCAATACTGCTGACGGTACAACCATTGCTTTGTACCACTGCTGAGTGTGTGCAGTTCTGCACACATGCGCACACGCACACACATGCATATATACATACATGTCTATTGAAGAAAATGAACTGAATGGAGTTGTTTTCAGCTGATGTCATAGCTAGATATCACTGATTGTTCATGCGTTTGTTTCTACTGTAAAAGACATAGCAGCTCCCAGTGTACATAAGAAAATGTTTCTGAGACTTTCCAATAAGACATACAGTATTTTATCTCCTGTCACGGTAATAATAAATAAAATTGTCTCAGTACTTGCCATGTACAAAGAGCACCACAGATGTGGTCTGTTCTGAATGATGAATACATGGTTGTCTACTGCATACTGCAAAACATTTTGAATATAGGCATATTTAATATTTCTCATGAAATTATGATTATATTATTAAAATATTTTATTTAGTTTTCTGACAAGTGAAGTTACTTCAGAAACTGGGCAATAATATTTCCTTCAAGCATTTTCCAGAAATAACAAAATTATCTCTAGTACCTGCAGCATGATATTTTCCTTGATAATATTACTTATAATTAATAAAATGCCTTGTGCAGAAATGTGGAGGGCCAACGTTTGTTAAGACAGAATTCTTTGAACAGTTCTACAGCAACCAGAACATTTTGTCGAATTGAACAAGATTATATAAAACAAAACAATAAAGAAAGCTCTCCATCACACCAAGAGCAAGATTATCCACATAACAAAACAATCTACGTAAACCTAGTGTGGTAAACACAGGCATGTGGAAAATACATGCTGTAATATTAAGCCAATTTGTCGTGATTTGAGATATTTCATGCCTCTGTGATGGTGCATTAAATTCATTTCTAATATGACACAAAATGGCTTGGCAGCCCTTCAAGGTGATGACTAAGTATAAATCAGCTAAGGCACTGAGAGCAGTCTTCGCTTTCTCCATGTGACTTAGCAGCTCAAGCTAATCAATGCCCCTGAGACTCAAAGCAGAAAAGGCTAGCTTGTGTTTACTGCCATCCATTTTGTTACCTCTAATATTTATGGTGAAACACAGGCTTATAGACGGCTGGTCAGGCAACCAACCACATGCCTCTGTTTTTGGTTCTGTTTCTCCTAGACTGAACCCTTAAGTTGCCCAGAAAATATGCCCATCACAGCTGTCATTGGCTGCTTTGGGGGCAAATCAAGTCACACCTGCCATCTGTAGACACATGTTGCCCTGGCACCAGGGATGGTGATAGAGAACCAGTGTGTGCGCACACACAGTCACTTGCATAAATTCACACACACGCAGACACATGCATGCAGACACACACACCCTTATGCTCTTTGATCCAGTCCCGAGATGGACAAATAAATCACTGCGAACAAGATTGCTAATGCCAACCCCTGCAGAATAACATCACAGGGCAACAGGGATCAATTTTACGGCTAAAGAGCAACAGTGAGTCTCAAAAATCATTTTCTGTGCTGGCTCACTGATTGACTTTTGCTAAGCATCAGTTTTACTGAGCTAAAAGTATATTGTGTCAGTATCAAAGAAAATGAGAAAACAACATGTATGAACAGATACTGCTCGAAGAAGTCGGCTGAAAATCAGCATTGCTAGATTTTTTTGACACCGTTGCACTACAGATCTACTTAAGCAAAAAGGGAGAAAGCAGACAATATCTGTAATAAGTCTGACTTATTATTATCCCATTCTTGTGTTTTATAAGACAAAAATGAATTCAGCATTATTATACTGGTCGGACTCCCTGCTCTTTATTACCATCAGACACTGACAAACCCATATCTGTTGACCACGATGCCTTACATCCTCACACAACACTTGTACCAGTAAAACCAAATGCATGCAAGTTAAAAACAGCTGCTAAAACACATCAAACGCAGCATGGACAGCACACTGAAACGTACAACTTACCTCTTCTTTATGAGGTCCAGCGCTGAGCCGAGGAGACCCTCCTTCATCTTGTAGATCTTGGCTCCGTAGCTAGACAGGTCTGTCCCATCAAGCAGGATGGCTGGACAGCAACTGGACACCCCTTCGCCCTTTTTGGTGAGAGGAGGGAAGGGGAGAGTGTCGGCGTTGGCAGCCCCAGGAATGGCTGCTTCCTGGTCCTGTTCCCGCCCCGTAGTGGCTGCCTGGGAGTGCAGGGGAGAGCGAGGTGCAGGGCCGGTGCAGATGGCTCTGTCGATGGCTTCTGCAGTGGCTTCGTCTCGTGCAGGCGCCTCTGGCCCAGAGCCGCCCTGGGCCGCATCTCCTTCGCCTCTCTCCACGGCTCCGGCCTCCGTTTCAGACTCGACTCCCACCACCTGCGCCTGCCGCTCGCCGTGTCCTTCGGCACGCTGGCCCTCGCCCCCAGATCGTCCACCGGGTGGAGCTGCGGAAGGGCCCGGGACCTGGCTGACATCTCTCTGCCTCATCCGCTTGAACTCCTCGAAGGTGGGGATACGCAGGCGGCCCGCGGGAGGCCGTTTGCGCTCCGGGGCGGTCTGGGCGTGGCCGTTGCCGGGCTCGGAGGTGTGCGACCTGCTGATGTGGGGCTCCTGGCTGGAGCCAAGGCTCAGGTTGGGTGAACTCCTCTGCCTGCGCAGCTGCAACCGCCGAAGCACCTCCTGCTTGATCTCCTCCGGGCTGGTAATGCGGCGGGCGCGTAACTCCCTCTGGCATCTCACCAGGCCTGGGGAGGATGGTGACCTGAGGAGCGGCGCCATCTCCTGGTCACAAAACGAATGCGGCGCGCTGCTCAGCAAAGGCTGGGGCCGCAGGGGCTTGTGGGGCTCAGTCACACGGGTGCTCTGGAGGCGGAGTTTGTCCCTCAGGCCTTTCCGGCCATTGCCGTTCACGCCCCAGTCCTCCACAGCAGGGAACAGCCACTGCGGGAAGGGCGGGAGATCCTTCCGCGCCAGCCCGCGACGTGGGTAGAAAGCCATGCTGTCCGCCGGGTGCATCAAACCGTACACGCGTGGTCCCTGAGGAGGCCCATCATACCACGGGCCACTGGAGCTACAGTGCAGGATGAACTCGCTCTCCACACTCCTGTAGGCATACACACCAGGCTCGGGCCCTGCGTTCCAGTGCAGGTTCTCCAGGCTGCGGTACAGCCTGCTGCTGGAAGAGTTCACACAGCCCTGTGGCACGAGCCCCATCCGGCATCCAGCCATGCCATCGGGCTGCTTCGGCAGACGCCCGGCAGTGGCAGAGCAAAATCCCATCACCGGGTCGCCCACAAGGCCACTGTTGCCCCCAGGAGAGCGGTGGCCAGCAGGCGTGTCGAGGCCGGCGTCCGCGTGGGAGAACCCGGCGCCGAAGACGGAGAGCGGGTCTGGCATCTCGCCGAGGCAGGGCTCCAGGTCCATGCTGCAGGCACCGGGTGACCCCGGCGGGGAACACTCACATGCCAGAGCCTTCACGTCCGGCATGGCCGCGTCGGCAGCCGCCGTCCGTCAGAGAGAGACACCAGGAGCACAGCTCTGCAAGGGGTCAGAGAGCACAGCCGGAGCATTGGCATGACAACAACACACTGGGCTCACACACTGATGTTGCTAACCCCTCTAAAAATGAATTATTCACCACCGCCAAGAGCTTGAGAAGTGATATATCTGCTACCATGGAAAACAATCTAGGCAGGCAATCTAAAGTACTCGATTTGGCCTTACATATTCTGCATTTTGAAATGCTGCACATATTTGCCATATTCAGACAAAATAACTTGGACCTTAAACCAGATGACAAGTCTGTCACAGACATTAATCAGACTCACAAGGTCAGAGAGTTGCTGCAAGCAGGGACACCAGTCCTGGTGCGGAGTTTCAAAATGAGTGCAGTCACATTAATATTCTAAAAATGACTGGCTGCTGTATGAATTTGAGAAACAAGATTATGTCCTCTGCTCTGGACTCTGAGAGATGAGGAGGAGAAAAGACTGTGACGAAAAGGGACAGTGATGAAGAGAGTCACTTTTCAGTCTCCTCGGGCAGTCATTTCACTAATGGGACGAGAGTCATGGATCAGCAGATGAGCATTACTTACTCCTTTTTCAGTAATTACTGCAGAGGCCTGACTAATATGTACCTATACTATCTGTCCATAAGCTTAAACAGAGATCAGGTTCAGAGTTCACAGCAGGCTCATATAGCACTGCAATAAATAATCTGTTCTATAATGCCCCTCGGAGAATAACAGTTGTGGAATGGTGAATAAAAAAGGACAGAAAATATCAGGGCAGTTTTGAAATGATGAAGAATGATAAGGCTGGGTACTGGCGCTGGGAGGGGGGTGGGGTCAATGACATGTTCAGCTGTTCAATTACAATCTGGAACCAGTTTAATTAAACTGGAAACCACCAAAGCCCCTTTGGCTAATCAAATCTAATTTAGAAACTATATTACGAAGATAAAAAGCCAAAACCTTCTTTGTTTATCTGAATATCTTAATGTGGTGCATTAAAAAAAACCTATATTTATCTTGTTCGAAAAGCAGGTTGCCGTTCAGTAAACTACATGACAGAAGCCAGAGTTTTCGCGGGCTGAGCTTGAGAAAACCGCTGACGCGTGAAGAAGCACACACTCGATTAGCATAAGGCGCTTGGCTAATGAGCACGCACATCGCTCACGTCGATAGCTCTGTCTGTGACAGACAGGCAGATGCTCGTTTTGCTTTCTGAAACAAACTGCCACAGATGCACAGTTGCGCACTGGAGGAAGACGCTCACTCAGTTATAATAAGCTTTTGCAAGGGCTATCACTGCCAAATCCCTCCATTTTTTTAGAGTGACAGAGAGGGAGATTCCAAAAACAGCCTGACAGGGAAAGAAAGGTTAATGACTGTATATCAAACATCCATAATAAATTACTACATCCCTGACATAAATACATAAGAAAAAGCACCCCAGAAAAATGATTACGTTTATTCAAAACTGAATTTAATTTTGGTATTTGTATTGTGAGAATGCATGCCATATCTGTAGGTTAGCCACATTGGGCCACATAAACCTACCCCATGTTAATCAGGTTTCTGTGTGCACTTTTACTCCACTTGGTTCAGGCACAACTTCACTGGCTGTTCTCCACCTGCCCGTTGCTGGTTTGGGCTTTGAAGTAGACACACCATCCACAAACCTCGCTGTGCACAAATGTCTACGGGAAAAAAAGACAAGACCATCAATAGAAGCCTCTAAAAATAAGACGATCAATTCTCAGAACAATCTCTTAATGCTCTCAGCATTATCTCTTGCAGTTTCTCAAGTGGATAGTACACTTAAGACTACACCGATCACTGGAATATAGCTGCAAACACAGTCCGTCAAACAAGAAGATAATAAATGAACATTGGTTGCCTGGGTAAAAGAGACATTTATAATAATAGCTCAAATCCAAATTGTTGTACTGTATGTGAAAACTGAAGCTTCTTCAATGCACGCTGGCACACTCGCAATCAACAGTGATACAAGTTCTGACACCACCATGGCCAAGAACCACCTGACCCGCCAAAGAACAAAGCCATTAATGTACCAGACACCAGACAGTCGCGTAAAAGCCACCGGCATCCAAAGCTCCAGTTTACACGGCATGTTCTCACATTTTATTCTGTGTACTTGAAAACTGACACAAACTGTCTGCAGAGCAGGATTTTAAGAAATAAATAAATAAATAGAAACACAATAGGTGGCTTTGGAATGAATGTCATTTTACTTCTTCCTTAGGCAGACAGCTTCTGACCTCTGACCTCAGAGAGGAGCAGGCCGTCGTTGACAAACGGTTCCTTTCTGCCTGGGCTACTTTCCCATTTTTTTTCATCACAGGCAGAACAGGTAGAGTGCATGGCAGAGTCAGCAGCTTCTGTTCAAGGTGTGTCTGTGAAACATGACCCTCTCTTGCGGGACGCAGCTGAGGGACAGGACCCCTGTGAATGGTGCCTGTTACTCTGAGCTCTGGAGACAGTAACAGGCTGGTTTAGGGCAAAGAGGAGTGCTTGCTCTGTGACACACTCTCACATCTCACATCCTGGTGTAAACAATACAACACCACAATACACGTTATCTCTCCTTTATGGGCTTTGAATAGGCGTATAAGAAAAGACAATCACAATCTTGTGTGGTCATGGAATTTCAGGCACACGGCTGTGTAAAACTAATTGGAGATTAGATCCTACCTCAGTCACGTTTCTCTTGTGTGACATATGAGCATGGCAGGTTGCCCCTCACCTTTACCCTCACTTCAGTCTCAACTCGTTATAGAGAATTCTACAGTTGTGCCTGTGTCAAAATGGTTTAAATGTTTAGGGTTATGTGAGAAAGTGTGAGAGTGTGTAACAGACAGGTATTCAGACAACATCGGGACTGAAAGCCAGTGGAAACACAAAACGCACACACAAACACACACATTCTGAGTACTTAGCCAATAATGATGTGATAATGATATAGCACCTCATTACAACATATCTCCAGATTCCTTTAAAAAAATCCCAGGTGTGACAATTATATGAAACAAAAAAAAAATCTCCACTGCTCCATTCTCTCACACACACTCACCCACACACTTTCGCACACACATACTCACAAAATACCTCTCTCCACACTGAATTGAATTGCCGTTCCCATTACAAAACAGAAAAGACACAAAATGGTACTTTTGTGGGAAGTAATCTAATCACTGCAGAACAACAGACATTTTTCTGGTTTGTGAGAAGCCGTGAGCCTTCGCCGATGACTGCCCTACCCACCACATGTTGTACCTAAGGGATTGCTAACAGTTTCACCGCAGGAGCCAGAGGAGCCAGTGTCGTGTGGATGCTCCACACGAGCAACTCCAAGGACGTTTCCGTGAAAGTGGAGCAAGCACAGAGGTGGTCAGAAGGTCTTCTGCCTCAGTAATTCAGTGCGTGGCTAGAAGGTCCCAGCGGGGCGGCGGCGCAGATGTGAGACGCGACTCGACTCGCACCGAAGCTTTTGACGGGGAGCGCGCTCTCAGTGACGTTTTGCTAATGCACAGCCATGGCTACGTGGCTGACAGGGAACACAGTCATCATGCTCAGCTCTAAATCCCCAGCCACACTTCCACTGAAGCGCAGTAGGTGGCCCAAGCAAACAACTTCCACCGCTTTCTACCACTTCATGCTGCTGTTTTCAGGGGAAGGCTTCAATTTGCGCCTTCATGTGAGTGATCCATTTCCCAGAACTATACCTGCTAGACCAGGCAAAGGTGTACAAAAACAAGGGAAATAGTCGGATCTGGTGGTAGGTGTTCTCCTCCTCTCAGTGTAAATGATCTGTTGAGACACGGTTGCTATGAAAACAGCCTATGTGCTACGTATGAAACCTAGGTGGCCATTTTGTTGTCAGCACATATTGGCCCATGTTGAATAATCCTCAAGATTAAGCCTTGACTCGGTGATAGCTTTGAAAAATCAAGTCTATTTTTGATAATTTGGTCATTTGTTTACCTCAAGTGACTTTAGCTTAGTTAACTACAATCTTCAATAGTTACTTTATTCTTAATCATTTTGCTGTGAAACAGCACAGTGCTCCAAATTCCCTTCTGCAGCTTGGAAGTCACACACCGAAGCTTAATATGATAAAAAAATGACAGGAAAACACACGTGCTTGCGCATAAAACACGATACCTGCCAAGAGCACAGCTGACAAATAGCAAGTACACTGAAACCCTTCATCCGGCTCTCAGAGTTTGACAGCGTCGCTCCGCTCCAGAGGTGTTAGCAAGGCCCACTTTTTAAAGACACTCCAGGGGTGAGGGAGTTCGAGACTGAGTAAGTAGATGCAGGCCTCCTAATGACCTGGAGACGCGCTCCACTCCCTGTCAGCACAGTACGGGAGCACTCCGCCAACACTGGGCAAGCCATCGACAGCCACGATGCATTAAAGCAGGATGAGACAGCCCCGACACCAGGGGGATTCACAAGACCAGCGAAGCCTGGAGTTTGCTTCAGGGGGGCTAAGTACTGCTCTAGCTTATGGTGCACAGAAACAGATGCATACTGGTGTATGACAATGGCCTAAAAAGCAAATAAGGACAGAGGTGGGCAATATGGCAAGAAACATAACGATAACGATACTTTGAAGACATTTCAGTGACGCATGATATGAATCGGAATATTGATGTTTTCGGAGGTTAGTTAATAATTTGGACACAATGCAACAGGAAAATTAGTGTATTGTGCTACACTGAGGACATGAGTACTTTTAACTCTAAATAAAATAAATCTTTTTAATTCAATGTTTACAAATATTAAACTTTTTATTGTTTGAAAGTTTATCACACTGACAAAATGCACTATTATTCATTATTATGCATTATTAATTTTTATGTAACTATCCACTTTTTATTTGAAAAGTGTGAAAACTATCTTTAAATGTTCTTGTAAATGAAAACATGTAAATGTAAATGAAACATACACACGACCAATGTATTTAAAAGTACTAAAGATGCTCAATATATTGTGAAAATAAGTGTAATCATTTAATAAATGCATTAATGCTAACATCAAGACATCAAGGTGCGAACATATCTTCACACCACACATGTCTATCCCAAGGGTCAAACAACACTCACACCATGGCCCTCATGGTGTTCAGAGTAGTTGGGTCGTGGTATGGAAAAGGCCATGTGTCCTCTTGTAACTCAAGTCTGTACTGTAAATCTTTTGAATGCCCCTGTGTTGCTACTAATAATTAATGAAGTCAACCGATTAAGTGAAGAAACGTTCACTGCCCCACATAGTTTTTCATAAAAAAATATTTGTCTGCATTTTATGCCCCCATAAATGACTACAGGCTGAGTGCAGAGCCCTGTTAAACCATGAAAATGTGCTAAGCCATGATAAGATACCCTGACAGGAAATCTCTATGGGTGCGAGGCAACACCGTATTAATAACTTTGCTGCTACAGAGCAAAATCATTACTGCACGAGTTCACCCAGAAAACACAGAGTGATCCTAAATAGCCTCCATTCCAACAGCAATGACTCGAGCCTTATCAGAAAACTGGGCTAAAGTTTTGTGCCTATCTCAGCTATTGACTCTGTGTGGCATTAGACATCTGGCTGCTCTAGACACAAAACACTCAATGTACAACCAAAATAGCATACGGTCAAGGCAGACAAATCTTTCATAGTAATGGGAAAAGAACATTGTTTACGTAACACTGAAATGCTTTGAAACTTGATGCATTGGCGTTCCTCTGTTGATGTAACCTGTTAGTTGGGTAATGAAATGGCATGATAATTGCCTTTTACACTAATGGCTCAGGGAGTGACCACAGCTCAGAATGCTATTTCTCCTGAAGTAGATCACTGAAATGAACACGATACCCAGACCCTGACAGATAAGGAGGGACAGAGCCAACAAGACACACTCTCTGTGTAAATGACCGCACACATACACAGAGAGAGAGAGAGAGAGAGAGAGAGAGAGAGAAAGAGAGAAATAGAGAGAATTGTAATATTGAAAGAAATGCACCAAGGACAATGAAAGACAATAGGAAAAGGGGGAGATGAATATAGGTGAGAGAAGGGGAAGATTGGTAAAGGCAGGATGAGGAGAGAACAAGGGGAGGAATGAGGAGAGAGCGCAGAGGAACAAACACAGCATGAGATAGAGGGATGATGGAAAGAGGAGAAAAGAACAGGTAGTCTCAGGAGAGGAGAACTGTTGATAAACAAAACTGGTAATAAGGCAGGATTGCAGTGAGGACCAGATGGTTAGGTGACTCACTCATCACTGGGAATGAGATTGACAGATAGACATGCAAAAGAGAGAGAGAGGGAGAGAAGAACCACGCTATTTGAGGATTGCAGCTATCACTCACTCCACCTATTACGGGCAGTTTAGCGCTTAATCCACCCACACCATCTCATGGAATTCTGTTCTAGTCATATATTCTTCATATACTGACAGCCTCTGTTAAACCAATGCTTTTAGACCCTACTAATCCATGCCTGAGTTTTAAAGTGAGTACACACTATGTAATGTTGAACTCCACCTGTACTCATCATTCAAGAGCAGTTACACCAGGAAGAATTGCTTTTGGTCACCACTGCAGTGGAAACACACACATTACACCAAAGCTTGTGCCATAATTAGAAACTAGAAGAAGCATCAAGAAGAAGCACAATCCTGTGCACTTATCAACAGACTGGTCCCAGCCCCCGATTCCCCTCGTCTATGGTCAAGCAGGGTTTTAGGACGTCAAGAAGCCAAGCAGTGCATGTCAGCTGTTCTGTCGCTCAGTGTCAGCTCCAATAACTGTCCGCAGAGAGAAGGACACAAGACCCGCACAACATCCCTGTCCTAAGGGTCCCTTGCACCGAGCGGCGTTGGAAAGTGCACACAGCCACCCGTCCTTTGTTGTTCTGGTGACTGGAGACGGGATCAAAGCGGGGGAGCCATGCACGAAGGTGCCCCGAGCCCTGCTGCGATCCGGCAGAGTCGGTAATGGGCTTTCGGGGGGGGGGGGGAGTGAGGAGGTGAGAGCATGGGGGGAGGACGGGAGGGGGAGGGGGATTAGGAATGAAGAGACCCGAGGAAGGGAGCAGCAATTGATCCACCATCGTCAGCATGTCCTCCGGGCTAGAGCACCTTTTGCTGGAGAAAGCTCGCCCCAACTGGGCCACAGACACCTCCCGCCACAGGCATCCATTTCCAAAGGTTTTATTCCAGCGGTGCCACATCTAAATGCAACACAGGCAATCGCTGGATACTCAAACGTTAGACAAACTCAGTGTAACTCCGGCATCCCACTTGTACATCAGTTGCACTAATAACTATTATCAATATGATAAGGGAAAATTAACAATGAAAAAAGAAAACGCTTAAAAATGTGTCCTTTGCATTTCTTGGAATGATGATCAGTTCAAGATTTTTTAGGTGTTATTTAAAGGTGTAAAAGCCCCTACAATACTCAAAATCACAGCTGGGACCTGCAACTAATTAATAGCATGCGAGTCCAAGCAAGGCCAGTATCCCACATTCCCCATAATCCCATTCTCCCCCCAGCTGATAACATAATTAAGATTTGGTTAGCAGTGTGCTGGACTAAACATGTAACCTCAAAGCTCAATAACACTTATCAAGAACTAGTGGCATCTTCTTAGTAAACAAGGTTTAGCAGACATAATTGATAAGGGGAAGCCTATGCTTGTGGGCTTTGTGATAAACCATTGTCAGCTCAAAAGAGAAATTCAGAAGAACAGGGGATCCCTGCTCCATATTCAGCGCTCACATTCTGCAACCCAGGAACTGCTTCCAATCAAGCAGTTGGTGAAGAGTCCTCTACACAGCATGACAAATGATTTATAGGGATTCATTATGACCAGCTGCCTGGATTACTACGTGAAACTCCTTAGCCAGGAATGGAGCGATAAATTCGGAGGGCGACTGAAGCCCACCCAACCTCTACACTTCCCGCTAGTGCCAGCCTGATGCTCCTGTATGCAAATCAGATCGTGTCACCTCAATTTTATTTCCCAATTTCCTGTACGCTGCTCCCCTCACTCTTTCAGAGTGAAATATAGAGAGCTTTCTTTTTGCCCACGTGTGCCAGACACTCCCCCCCCCAGACCACACTGTAGCAGGAGCAGCCTGGCAATGTATCCTGATCTAGAACACTACACACACATACACACACACATCAATGAGCTGGGTCTGGGAAGTACTGGGCTGCAATGAACTGGGTGAGTCTGACAACAGTCTGACCCTTCACCTCCCATCACCACGACAACTCAGAGGTGGGTCAGTGAGGCACTACTGCACAACTCAGAGCAAAGAGATCGTATGACAATGCTGAATGGTTATAGTCATCAGCTCCTCTCCCTCTCTCTCCCTCTCTCTCTCTCTCTCTCGCTATTCCCTTCTTTTTCTTTGTGCTAAGCGAGAATGTCCAAATCATATATTTTCTCATGTGTGAGTACTTTCAATGACCATAAAAATCATGCACACATTACATCTTACAAACACTTCAAATAAAAAAACATAAATGGTAAAATGTAATGTATAGTAGAAGTTAAATTAGACAGCATCACTCCTCATCACAGTTAACAAGCACACTGTAATCAAGAATAAAAACTGAAACCTGAATAAACATTAAAATACCTGCTTCAGAAGTTCAAGTAATTCAGCAAGTGTCATCCAGAACTGCTATCTGGGTCCATTTACCTATCCAGCAAACAGCCAAGGCAAATGGGACACTAAAATGCAAAACGAAGCCAGAAGAAAAGCATCGTTCACACACCATGGAGGTTAAAGGGAGAGAGACTGGCTCAGAAAGAGAGAGAAAGAGAGAGAGAGAGCGAGAGAGCGAGGAAGGCAAGGTCTGTTCCACTCTGATGTAAGATCAGCATGTGAGCCCTCTCAGCTTCCCCTGCTATTGTTACAGCAGAAGGCTCCTCACTGAGCATGCTCCAATACTCCACTCGCTGTTGGCATGGGAACCAGAGAAACACAAGGTTGTCCAAGAGGACCTCCTAGACGCAACCGCCCTCTCTCTCCCCCACCTGCTCTCCCAAGAGGGGATTCCTTGTTTTCCATACTTTTCATCTTTTCTGCTGGACAAACCTTCGAAACTGTGTACATAAGAACCCAATACTACACACCTGTAGTCATAACATGCTACCATGAAATGGGACGGGTGCTGGTACATCTTTCTGGCAATGTTTCAATGTCTTAAATGTTTAATTCCTTGTCATTACACCGCCATTTAATTACACGGACTGATAATGATGTAACGGCCCCTTCGTCCTATTAGATTAGATTAGATGCTGAGCACACTTTTCCAGTGCACCACGCTACTGTCTGACAGTAATGAATAACTCATCTTAAACTGAAATACATCACATCTTGGTGACATTATATTGCATAACAGAGCTGATGGGAAATCCGCTCTAGTACAACATTAAGGGGGAATTCATGCGCTTTTTGCAATAAAAAAAAGTAACCAAAAATGTTCATTATCAATCAAGCATGTCTTTGGAATGTACCAAAACATCACAACACACTGCGTCATTGCTTTGGAGCTCCATGGGACAGTTTCCAAAGTGAATCAGCAGTGTAGTGTAATTACAGTATGCAGTGGCTGGCATGGCCAAGTCATATGTGGTGGGGGGTTAATCTTCTCCCCCTGCCTACCACACACACTCCCTTCTTGCCTATAGAAAGCCTCCTGCTGGAGCTGGGCATGGAACTGACATCCACCAGGTCCCCTGACCCCTCAGTATCTTGAGCCGTGGTGTCGCTGGGTATTCCACCAGTCGGTCCTGAAGTCAGCGATCCACTACGGCAGGTGAGCATCCACAGACAGACTCATGTTTGCTATGAAGCATTTATTACTGGCTTCACATCAGGGCACCTTTGAAAGTAAAATGGGTCTGTTCTCACTGACAAATGTTTAAAATGCAGGAAATCAATATTCAGAATGGGTAACTATTCAAAATCTGAGTCTATGATTAATGCTACTGCAATGTTAAAGAACTTAGAGCTTTTTAAAGATATCTCAAAGAAAATGACTAATGTTAAGCTGAGTATGAGTTACAGTATAAATCTTAGAGTCATAACTAAAATATATTTAAAGTGATAAGTAAAACATGACTAGTGACTCTATACACAAGCAGCCTCCAAATGGTTTAGAAGCTCCCGCAGTCCTGTCTAGACGTTTCAGTTTAATACACCTCATTATCTATTCAGAAGCCAATAAATGCATCAACCATCAAACACTCAATGGAGCCCTCTCATGTTTCAACAGATTTATGACTGTGAAAAGGGACAGTGCACAACAAGCACTAAGAACAACTTGGCGTGATCAACCTCAGTGGAATTGAAAGACAAAAACAAAGCAAGACCATTTCACACCAGCAGTTAACCAAAAGTCCAGACAAAACAAACACCAACATGCTTTTATCAATAGACGGAAATCACTGTTAAACGGATCCGTATTTCACTGAGATGCAGCAGACTCCACCTTCTCCATTCCCCAGGAGCCTGGAACATTGGGGGCTGTGAAGCTGGGTGGTAGGAGATGAGGGACTGATTGCCCCATGGCTGCAGAGAGCCCATTAGCTCCACAGCCAGTGCAGCCGCCCTGCCCGACACTCGACCATTCCTAATTCATGAGGACCCCACCACAACCTTAATCATTTATACCCCGCCGATGGCAGTCATGGCTGGACGTGAAAAAGCCCCTCTGTTCTTTTTTTTTGGTGCATTTCTATATTTGGAAATTCATATGAATCAGCATGTGATGGAGGTGATGTAAGGAATGCAGCCTGTAAATCAACAGAAATGCGCTTCATTCAGAGCAATCTGGTTACAATAAATGGGATGTATTTGAATTTTTTAAAAAGCTTACAATATAACTGTTTTTTTTATTCCAATGTCTTTCATTGATGAGAGAAATAAATGTAAAATGTAGTGGTCCTTTGGCACTAATCAAAGACTGTCCATCTCAGTCACACTCGGCTGCATTAGCAATGCCAGACAATGGATATTTAGTGCTACTCCCAGAGAGGGAACGATACACTGTTTGTCAATGTCACAGAATACATCATGGAATTTGCCTGTTACAGAGATGGGGGACTACAGGTTTTCCTCGATACAGAGGATGCTGTAAGAATGGACAGCACTAGTTTGGCTTACAGGCGAGAATGTGGGCTATATCCTTGGCAACTGCGGCGATGAGAAACACAGAGACACACACCTTTGAGACACAAGATGAGTGACAATAGAAGGACAGCAATGCAGGACAAACACACTGACACAAATACAGAGACAGCAAAACGTCCCGCACGTACGACCTCACACTGCGAGTAAGTCATCTACGTATGCATCATGATGAAGATGTGTTTAAATGACACAAACACAGCCGTGTGTGTGTGTGTGTGTGTGTCACCCAGTAGAACCCTGGGCTGTGGGGATGCTGGGGAGCACCATCAGCCTGTCCCACATTCTTCTCCTACGTCACAGCAGGCACGGTGCCGGCAGCACAAATGCGCATGCTGGGGACTCGGATGGCTGTCTCGAGCGTTTCCAGAGCAGGAGCAATCTGAGGAAATGGGCTCTAAAAATATGCCCAGGCACTTGGACGTCAGGGTCAAAAGAAAGCGTTATAATTTATACCACCCACACAATCAATTTATCTCTCACTTTCTTTTGCTATCTTGATTTTTGCATCAGTAACATTGTATTCTGCTCATTTAACTAAAGATTACTTTAGGATAGACTTCCACCTATTTCATGTGAGTCTAGACTTTCTAGACTATGCAGTAACCCAGGACAGTGCACTCAAGAGGTCCTTTCACCACCAGTGATAAAACATCAATGGCTTAATCAGGTCCTTCTATAGAGATTTACCACAGGTAACATTAACGCCCCTCCCCCGCCCACTCAGTGGAAGCGTAGCACCGGAAATTGTCCATATTTGTCATGTGATGCCTTTAATTGCTAATGGTTGGGAGCAGTGAAATAAAATATGCCATTCATCGGAAATTCAGTCATCTTTATGGTAAATAGGTGCTGCTTCTGAAGCGCGAGTATTTACACAACAAAGGAGAGGCTTAACAAGTCCTTTCAGAGCATATCAAGCACCAGGACTATTCTGAATAATGAGTGGCGAATATTAAGTGCATTAGGAGCTGGGAGCCATGGGCTATTCAGTAGAGTAAAGCCAACAGGCAGGGATGTGTCTATTATCAGTACACAGCATACAAACCTGCTTTTTGAAGGCACATTCATTATTGTATTGAAGCACCTTAAGAGACCTCAAAGCAACAGTGCTAAATCATCATATACAAATGTAACCATAAATGACAGATTTCAAAATAAATAAAAATAACAGTCCAAAAATTATGTCCATAATCATTTCTGCTTCAGAATGATCATTGTGTTGCCAAAGCCAACCAGTTTTCATTTACTGCATAATAGCTTAAGAGTCATTGGAAAGAAATGTGCTTCAGGAGTGTTCTCTTGAGCGCAAGGTAAAAAAATAATCAAATTAAGAGTGCAGCAAATTAAGAATGCAGTATGAACCAGGTTATTCAGTCACCTTTGTATTTGGTAGAGAAACAGGAAACAAAAGCCCAGTTAAATGCTCCGCTCCACAGAAGCTGCACACGGCCTCAGCAGGGCTGAGAGAAGGACCTGCATGTGTCTGGCAAATATTATTACACGCACCCCAGAGCAGAAACAGTGCCGAGAGGCTCGCTCAGATCTTTAAGACGATCCCTGACGATCCCTGCTTCCTAAACACTGGACCACTTCACCTACATCAGTGAGATGTACCCAGCGCTTACCAAACACAGCGAGTATTCTGACCTGAATTATTTTGCTTGCTGAGCTGTTTATACACGGAGAGAGCAGATGAATCATGGCAGACATCTGGCAGCATGCACGTTATCCACACTGCCCACAGAGAACCCTAGTGCACCATATAAGAGCTATAAAACACATCACATGCATCTCAGTTTTATAATGACATTGACTGTCTATAGGAGGTATGCATGCTGATAGAATAACTGAATAATTGAGCAGTGCATACTAGTCTGTCTCACAGGTTATAAATACATAAAACCGTATCAACAAAGAGGCGACATCCACAATGCTTTTCCAAACCAAGACCACTCAGTCTGGAGAGTGACTCCTTGTTGAGTGACTCTTTGTTGAAAAAAGAACATTTTTGACTAATTGTGGCAAGGGGCCTCTGGGAGCTCGCAGTCAGGAGTATCCATGAAATGAGCCAGCATTGTGGGAGATGCTGTGGTGCCAACCCCATGCTCCTAATAGCCCTCTCCAACCATAGAACCATGCCCCTAATAGCCCTCTCAAACACCAGAACCATGCCCCTAATGGGCCCTCTCCAACACCAGAACCATGCCCCTAATAGCCCTCTCCAACACCAGAACCATGCTCCTAATGGGCCCTCTCCAACACCAGAACCATGCCCCTAATAGCCCTCTCCAACACCAGAACCATGCTCCTAATGGGCCCTCTCCAACACCAGAACCATGCCCCTAATAGCCCTCTCCAACACCAGAAGCATGGTCCTAATGAGCCCTCTCCAACACCAGAACCATGGTCCTAATGAGCCCTCTCCAACACCAGAACCATGCCCCTAATAGCCCTCTCCAACATCAGAACCATGCTCCTAATGGGCCCTCTCCAACACCAGAACCATGCCCCTAATAGCTCTCCAACACCAGAACCATGCCCCTAATACCCCTCTCCAACACCAGAACCATGCCCCTAATAGCCCTCTCCAACACCAGAAGCATGGTCCTAATGAGCCCTCTCCAACACCAGAACCATGGTCCTAATGAGCCCTCTCCAACACCAGAACCATGCCCCTAATAGCCCTCTCCAACATCAGAACCATGCTCCTAATGGGCCCTCTCCAACACCAGAACCATGCCCCTAATAGCCCTCTCCAACACCACAACCATGGTCCTAATGAGCCCTCTCCAACACCAGAACCATGCCCCTAATGGGCCCTCTCCAACACCAGAACCATGCCCCTAATGGGCCCTCTCCAACACCAGAACCATGGTCCTAATGAGCCCTCTCCAACACCAGAACTATGCTCCTAATGGGCCCTCTCCAACACCAGAACCATGGTCCTAATGAGCCCTCTCCAACACCAGAACCATGGTCCTAATGAGCCCTCTCCATCACAGCTAAAAGATCTATACAAACACTGGCCTGTGAGTTGGGGTGGGCAAGACAGCAACAACATGGTGCCATGGTGCCTGAAGCCATTTTTTCATGATGTACAATATGTATCACGATATTTACTCTACTGAGATTTGCTAATAATTGGACACAATGTGCCAGCGAAACCCAGGAGGCTTGGCAAGGCAGCTTGACAGCTAAACTCACACACAGCATATTTACTCTTTTTGAGCCAACAAAAGCAGTAAATGATTTATAGACATGAGTTTCTCCTTCAGACTTTGGTAGGATTTCAATATTGGACTATATTTGACAGCTACAGTGCTGAAGTCACACACTGACGAACTAAAGAGGCATTGTTTAAGACAATGTCTTTAATTCTCTTTGTTCAGAAATATGCTAATACCTTCAACTACGAGGCTTTGATAGATTTAATTTGCATAGTGTCTAATCTGCATGTTATTAATGAGACAGCAAGGGCTATGGAGAGGAAGCTCAACATTGTCAAATGTTTATTAGGTAAATCAAGTCATTCATACTTCTGTTACAGCACAAGCTCATTTTCCCAGCTGCTTGTAGACACTGAACATGTAACACAGTGCAGCTATAAACGTGATGAAGTGCTGAAAACAACACGCAAAATTGCCATACAAAGGTGCAAAGTGACAATTATGGGCTGCGTTTCGTCCATTAATGTGCAATACTCGTCCGGTAACCATCCTTGAGCAACAGCATGACATGTAGCTGGCTTTGCATGCAGAAGATATTGATCCAATGCACCATGTCTGCTCCAGCAAGGCCAGAGTCAGGAAGCAGGCGCTAGCTGACTCGAGCATCTGGAATTTTCTCCCAGTGGGCTCTCCTTCATCGGCAGAATGTGGATGCTAAGTGCTGATATTAGCATTTTTGTCAACTGACCTTATACCCTTCAGCCCCAGGGATGCATGGATTTTGCTTCTAGCAGAATAATGATTCTAATATTCATTCTACAATAAAACTATCCTTTTTAACCTGTTTCTTGCATGCACAGACACAGAGACTGGACCAAATCTTGCCCTTCTTCGCTCAACAGAAGCCGTTGATGCTGTTTGTTCATGTAGATATAACTTATTTGAGAAGATATCTGCAACACCGAGTCATATGTATGACTGAAAGAACAGGAAGAATGACCAATCGAATGCACCTTGTGAACATACATCACTTCATTGTGAAATACAGACATTTCCTGCTAAATTATAACATATCTGTGAAAATCCTTTGATATGAGCGAACGGAACTGAATACATTCTAATTTTTCCCAGTCATGAACCCACAGTCTGGCACTTGTCTGATGTCCTTTAGATGATTGTTTTTGGGAGAGCTAAAGATATGAGTCGTATATCACCCTACGTTTGCCGGTGCTATTTTTAACAGACACAATGGGGACTATTCAGCTGACAGGTGGTCATCCTCGCTCGAGAAAAAAAAAAAAAAATAGCAAGACGGTCTCCAGGGTAGCAATCGAGAATGTAGGCCAATAAGAAGAGGTGTTCAACAAAGCAGAGGAACAAGGCAGTCCAGTCACTCAGGTGTGTGTCATCCACGAGTGCTGCTTCTGTGAATTCAGTTCACATTTACATCAGGTCACCCATTCTGAATTCACCTTTAGTCTTTTGACAGGCACTGAAATTATGCCAAGTACTGATGATACTTATTATTAATAATATGACCTTGTTATATTGTTAGTTCTGGAGTTTCCATAATATTAATATGGTCATGCTCTGATGCTAATACCACAAGTTCATGTTACTATTTATTTTCATAATTTAAGGAGAGAAAATGTCCTAAAATTTTCTGGATTTCAACTGAGAATTTGCTGATAATTTATTTTCACTAAAAGGATGCTACTGATATCACATGCAGTAGTAAGTTATACCTTTCTTTCACAGTGTCTTAACAAGGTATCTCATTCATACTCATTCATAAATTATTTATTGATTTATTGATTGAAGTATTTATGATACTGTGGCAGTTCCATTTGTGCAAAGCCATTAAAGTACAACAATGCACATATTAACTGGTACATTATTCTATTAGTCTACATACTGACTGATCTTTTAGCATTGACTTATACACTGAAAGTGTTTTATTCAGAGGTTTTCAATCCAATTTGCAGGGTCCCTCAGCTAGTCCGTGTTTTTACACTGTTGAGGATTCTATTCTAACAGGCCTTGGCCAGGTACACTAGAGCTCTGCAGCCCTTGATTTCCTCATTCAAGAGTATGAGAGTTGGAAACAAAACCTGGTCTGGCTGAGTGTCTTAAGAACTGGACTGAAAACCTCCATTTTAGAACATGACAAGGAGGTTGAGACATAGGCTCTGTACGAAATGCCGAACTCCCCTCCTATACAGTACACCAAAACAGTACATGATAAAGGGTAGTATGTCCGAATACATAGTATGCATTAAACAGTAAGCGAAAAGTACCAGGATGGCTGACTGAATCGGGAGCCATTTTGAAGTATATGATTGCAGCACACTGTCCTATCCCGTGATTCAACTGGAGCATTTAACTATGATCGTGTGACGTGGTTGTATGTCCGAGGTTGTATGCATACTACCCAGTCGTCTACTGAAAGAATGTACTGCTTTAACGGTTAAACAGAACATACTGCGTACTGCTTAAGTATGCCAATTGAGATTGAGCCATAGTAAGTAAGCTCATAAAAGCCTTCTACATGTTTCATGTCTACATGTGCTTTCTATATCTTTTTATTTTTTGCTTTGCTTTGAAACTAACAGGTTTAATCACTGCTATGCTTATTTGTCTGTTTTGGAGGATTGATTCATTGAATTCACTAACCAACAATGACACAACTGTAGCTGGGCCTTCCACGAACGTTCTTGAGGCAAGTCCGGTTCACAGATGGTAGAACGCAGTTCAGAATTGGTGTTAATGAGCCCAGCTAATGAGCTACTGAGCTCATTTGCTATCTGATTAGCTGATGTGGCACACAGCGTGATTAGACTGGGTCATGCCATTTACACCTTAGGATGCACATTTTGGCCAACTAAAGGAAACACTGGGCATGATCAGAGCGTCACTGAGCATCATCAGATTAAGGCATTTAAAGCATCATCAGATTAAGGCATTTAAAGCGGTCCGCCTGATTCACTGTAACTGAATTATAATTTGGTCTGATCACACAGGGATCAAGTTGGCTGAGGTTACACAGCCCTGAACCAACTGTCTGAAAAAGAGAGTGTTTAACCGCCTTTGTGGATTGAGTTGACAGTGACCTATAACAACCTACAATGACATGGTCAAACAGACTTTTAAATGAATTTTAAATGAATATATAAATATCACTCAAAGGGGATTATAATAAAATCACTGAAAGGCATTTCAAATATTTGTTTTACATAGGTAGGCACAATGCAAGTGCCTACCTATACCTAGACCCCACACAACAAGTATTTTAAATTGTCACATTCAAAATTTAAATCGTCACATATGGTCTATCACTATTGTAATATGAAATTATAATGATGTTATGGAAATAAAGATGTTGCCATACCTATTGAGATACTCCAGGTCCACTTGATAATACTAACCTAACTCTAAGCCTCTCCTCAATTATCTTTAGGAGAAAAATTGGTCTGACTTGCTTTAAATTAGCTGCACTTTGGCTTGGCTTGGCCAGTAAGCATTAGAGGAAAGAGACATAAACTGCAATCACTTAATGACTCTTCTAATGACCCTTGCTTATATAATGGAACCTCAATAGACCGATGTCCACAGCTCATCCAATCATTTAATTGAGAACAACTACAGTTTGTCTGGCCCTGAATTAAAAGAGTCCATTACAATGTTCATAAGTGCACATCAGCTGGGCAGTGCTTGAGGACTCCTGTCATTGGCTTTCTACTCTGCAGACTTTTAATGACTACATCTCATTGACTTTAGTACTATTGAATCAGGTTACTGTGCTCTCTGTTTTAAAACTACAGAGTCTTCACCTGGCCTGAGTTCAGCAGACATCCTAAATCTCTGAAAATAGCACAGAAAAATTACACAACTGCAAATAGATGCCTGAAAATATAATACAACACAAAAAACAAACTGTATAAATTCTCTTCTGCTACTTTGGGAGATTCCATTCAGATGTAAAGCCAGAGATTGTGAGAGACAAAATATTCAAAGTGAACTTACTCTCTAACTCCTCTGAGCTAAAATGACTGTGCGTCATGTCTGTCATCACAGGGCCAGTGAGTGGATAGATCACATGTGAATAGATGTGAATAGATAGATGTGAATAGATAGATCACATAATTTACAGCAAGGTGTCAGACTCTTTTTATATGAAAATATTTCAATATCGTGTAGCTTCACAAATCCACAGACTGACACTGTTTGAGAACTAGTCTCCACATGTTGTATACCCTAATATGTAACTATAACATTTTTATGCCAGCGCAAGTCTACACTGTCAACAGTAACCTTGCCCCCCTGCTTGCTCACGCCTTACAAACTCTTTGTCACGTGGGAGCTACAGGCTCTTGCATTGGGGAACGCAGACGCCTTTAGAGGTCAAATGCATCCGAATATCGTACCATGAACCATAAGCTGTTACGCTGTTCTTTTGCTGTTTTGTTATGGGTGAGCCTTTTGTAGTAATATACATAGGGCATCTGCTTTCGGAAGGTTTCTTTGGGACAAAACGACTTTTGCATTCAGTTTATTTGTACAACTGGGACGTTGTATGACCAGATCACCGGTGAGCTTTTCATCTCACAATTTACAACATAAAATAGCCTAAATTAACGAAATAGAATAAGCCATGGATGGCAAAAGATGCAGTTACACTGATGTTCAGCTTTGAAGCACGTGCACTTTGACAATAAGGGGAGAATAAGGGGAGATAAGGAGAGAATGAGGGGAGATAAGGGGAGAATAAGGGGAGTCTCACAGCCACTTACATTACACGCGACTTTCCATTTTCAGAGAAGTCCACACACAGCCGTCTCAATTCCGACCAAGGGAAGCTCGTGCTGCCTCACACGAAGCCTGACGTACTCATCTCCCCAGTTAGTGCGCTTAGTGACGCTGTCCACCTATGACCGGTAGCTAAATTATTATAATTTTTTTTGGACTCGAGAGTAAACTGAGTGTAAATGTATGTCAATCAGCTTTCCAACTACGCCACTGGGTAACATCACACTCGAATGAACACACTCTGTAGCCCTGTAAGATCAGGTTTTGCCATTACGTTCCCTAGGAAACGGATATGGATATTGCGGATTGGCTAGAAAGAGATATCACGACACTACGTGGACCGTCCTGGGGTAAAGCGTTTTTTCTCTTCTAGTATTCTGAGTGTCTCTACGGGGAGCAAATAAAGACTAGTGACAATATATATTATATAACGAATGTGAGGTAATCTAAAGGATTTCATTTACAGTGGTTCTAATGTGAACACTTCTTCCAACGTGGGAAATAGACTAGATTAAAATGACCCATAAGGAGCTGTGGTGTGGACTTCCTATGTTCACTGGCACCCCTCTAGCACAACTGCCTGTAGCCAATATAACAATCGGAAAAGTAACATAACGGAACGGAAGTGAGTAATAGCAAACCAGGAGCAGGGTTCAATAATATGGTCTTTCAAAAAAGAAAAACTGTTGGTCGCAGTCTAAACGGTGATTAGCAGGCGAGCTTTGCAGCAACAGTGAGCGAGTCAGGGATGATAATAAAATGAAGTGGGAGATGTATTAATTCGATTTCTTCATTAATTGGCAAGCAATTTTGTTTTGCAGCCACGTAGGCTATCATAGCCTTTTTAAAGATATTTTCCCTCAGTTGTCTATCGGTTTACTTCTCAAATACTAATATATAGATAGAATGTCAGGCTCGCGCGTTAGGGTGGTTTTCACTACTGAACAATTTATGTAGCACCAGCGAATAATGACCTTGTACACACTGAATAGGACTCAGTGGGCGTCAGCGCATACACATAAACATTTTCAGTACCTTTATGTTGTGATTAAATCCTTTTATACTGTAGTAAACCTTTATTCTGCTACGGATTAATCTAGAAAAAAATGCTTAATGGACCAGAGTCAAAAGCAACCACGTGCAGAGTTGCCCAGCGTCATCTGAGAGAACTGCCACCACCTGGTGGCATAAACTGAAAAACTCCTAATATATTAATTCATTACAACGCCTTTGTGTGCGTCTCTCCTGTGTAACATGATAACAGCCTACAACAATATCAGATAAATAGGTAAAATATAACATGGAACAATAGTAGACAGTATCAATATAGAGGAATTGGGTTATAAAATCAAACAATAAAGCGTGCAATAAATAAATGTACTTTGGTATAGTATAGTGTAAGGTGCAGTCAAGACCTTTAGAACAAATACATATCTCAGTCATGTTTGTAGCACAGAGTCACACAGAGCACAGAGTCACACAGAGCACAGTATCTTTCACATAAAAAAGAAAGAAAAAGGTGAAATGTGATGTGGAAGATCAATGGGTTGAGAGGCAGTGCCATACTGAGAGCAGGCTCTCCTTCTCCTTAGACCTCTATAGTCTTGTGTGGGTTGAACAGATGTGTCAGTGATGCACTGGCTCAATATCACTATCTCATATGGGGCCTTGTACCCAGACCCTGCACGCATCTCATACTAGACTGCAGTACAGCTGGTCCACATTCCATAGATAAACAAGTCAAATTTATCTGAACATTAATCTGAACATTTCTTCTTCTTCTTCTTCTTCTTCTTCTTCTTCTTCTTCTTCTTCTTCTTCTTCTTCTTCTTGTTCATAAGTGTAGGCATTGTTTTGTTGCTGTGAAAGATTCCCAGAAGGTGGAGCTCAGGGAGCTTAGAGCTCATTCAGGTCTTTGATGCATCGCACTGACATTTCCCTCCTCCCTATGGTGTGTGCCATCATTTGTAGTGGTCCAAGCCATGATTGCAGGGTCATCAGCCAAGTCAGCACTGCCATTTGTTTTGTGCTGAATTCAGCCTTGGGTCAGGAGCGACTTGACTATGAGAAGCCTGGGGGCACTGCTGTTTAGAGGAAGATTGGCGTGTGCTCATTGTGGTCCCCAAGCCCATTGCAGTCTCTACTCCAACAGGAATTCACTCACAGATGGAGTGGTGTTTTTGCAGCTTAAGTTTAAGGATTAGCTTCAAAATAACTCACCCAGAGTCTTTTATTTTAAGAGTTATGTTTTCATTCATTTGCTTGTGTGTTTCGTTGCTTGCTCGCTTTGGTGGGTTAGTGGTGTACAGATAGTTATGGAAATTAGCTGTAATTATGCAGGGTGCCCTTATGGTCTTGTCGCATAAACTGCCTTTGTTCAGCTCCTTGTAGCAATTTTAGCTTCTGAACTGCAGAGGGTGCTATCACCATCATTATTTCATCTGTGTGTCTTACAGTGACTCTGCCAGCCTGTGTGATAGCAGTCCAATTAAAGACCATGTTAATGACATATTTTCCTAGTTATAGTTAAAAACACATGTTTTTCCATGGCTCCAACCTGATCATCCGATGTCACTGTATATTTAATGTTGTATATTGGAGTGGGGAGTAACATTACCAATAAGCCATTCAGGCAAACTGATATTCCCGAAAACCTGGAGAGAAAATGTGGACATTATAACTGTCTGACAATAGTTAACCTTTTTGTTTCTCATTAACATTTATTACGTCCTTATGAATGACAATGAGTAGATGGGCATAGCTTGTCTGTTTATCTAACTGTCCATCTTACACTGCCACCTGGTTTCTTTCAAGTTTAAATTTGCATTTTGTATTTATTACATTTAGCAGATGCTCTTATCCAGGGTGATATACAACACTGCTTCAGCTGTCTGCTCAAATAGACATGTTGCAGACAGAGAAACTATGGTATTAGTTGTTAGTATTATAAAACATTGTTCTTGGACTAAACCTTAGCATTCAGTCTCTAATGGTGATTTAAGGTTCCAGTCAGCTATTACCGTGGTACCACCTTGATGCCTACATGTTAGCCTAATGTCCAAACTGAGAAAGAGAGCAGTACATCTTTTCCACAAACAAAGCTTTAAGTAGGAAATTATGGAGTGAAATTAGCTTTTCTTATCAGCTTTTTCCATATATAAAATGCATTTGGACACATTCAGAGGATTTACACTTGTGTGCTATAAATACACTTCCATTCTGCAAGTGACATTTTAACCCCTCTCAGTACAGACTCCGGCTGTCTGTTCGGATGTATGGGATGAAGCCACACTGACACTGCTGACACTGCATGTCTGAGATATGTCAGAACTTTGGTTCAGAAAAGATTGGTTAAAGTCTAGGAAGGTACAAATCTAGGAATGCAGCAAACTAGTATGTGTAGAAGGCAGGAGCTTGAAGCAGACCATTCTCACCATTATTACTAGACAGTACTAGGCAAGTCTCCTTTTGGGCAGATGTGTGTTTTAAAAGTATTTGAAATAAAAACTAACCCAGATTTTTTTAAGAGACCCATGAATTCAATTGGGAAAAGTAGGTGTTGCTCTATCAGACACCTGTCTTGTCTGCATTACAGTGACAGCTAGGATGATATTAATTACCATAATTGCAATGATCACAGAGACTGAAACTCACTGTGTGTATAGTTATGTATGTATGTGTGTGTGTGTGTGCATGTGTGTGTGTGTGTGTGTGTGTGTGTGTGCACATGTGCATTTGTGCATGTGTGTGTGTGGACACATACTCACAAGCTTGTATTTCCCATTGTAGCTGCTCAGAGCCAGTGGAACTCTCCCTGACTCTGCTGGCAATGGCGTATCCTAGCAACACTTCTAGAATGTACAGTAGCGCTGCATCTCATGGGCTCTGCTAATAATCAGCTCCTCTGAATTCCAGGTGGCCTATGGTAAAAGATTTATGAGGCATAAATATGTATTTTAAATGCCATTTTCTCTTAACATTAACACTTATAAACTGCATTTAAAGTATGGCTGTTTTGTTGCCCTCTTAATGTTCCCCCCATGCAAAGGAATGGCCTTGAATAGTCTGACACAGTAGTTTAGGTCAACCAGACATTATTGAGATGAAAATCAGCTCTTTCCACTTTATTGTTAATGAGATACAGAGGCACCCCCTAAAGAGTCTGACTCTGCTGACTACTAAAAAAAATACAAAAAATGCCCTTTTGAAGTCCTAATCTTCAAATGACTAAACTAAAATGGATGAAAAGGAGGTTAGACGATCTGTGACATTGCGTTTTTTCATTCTAAATAAAGGTGTCTTCTCAGTGGACACGAAAATGCTGAATCTTGTTCTGACACAAAGTGAAAGAGACAGCATGGAGAATTAGATGGTCCTGCTGAAAGGTTATCGGAAGGAGAGAGGGAGAAAGAGAAAGAGAGAGAGAGAAGGAGAGAGGGAGAGGAGGGGACATTAGGAGATGAGTGACATTGTTGCCACTCTGGTAGCAGATGGAAATATTTAGGGCAGATAAAGACCAACCTCATCATCGGACTGACAGGAAGTGCTGTCGCTCTGACAGCTTCATGTTTTCCTGTCTCTATGACCATTGTCTCCTCCTTCACCGAGGAGGAGTGCAGCAGCTCGCTGCTTTGTGCACTGTGGCAGAAACACCGTGCTGCAAAATTATGGTTTTCATTTTCATTTAGAAAACGCTGTAATTTCCACCACTGCAATGTTCTCAGCTTTTCTATGTGTGGATAAGTACTCCATGTATAATGAATGAATACATGAATAGATAAATAAATCAAAGTTTCTTTCTCTCTAACAACAGTTTTCTCATTCCTGTTAATGGTTAATGGAGGCTGCTAGCTCAGGGGGGCTTGACTGATGCCACGGCCCCTTGCTAAAGCCTAGATGTCTGTGTGCTTCAACAATTCTATAGTTTTATCTCCAGGATATGATCTTTTTTCTTTCTTTTTTATTGTTTTTTCCTCAGGTGAGAGAGATGTTGTCTCTTATCTGATATCTTGTAACTTTCCACTGAGTCTGAGTGTGTGCGTGTGTGTGTGTGTGTGTGTGTTTATTTTACAGCTCAAACAGCCAGAAGCTGTACATTAATGCATGAGCATTCTCCAATACAGCTCTAGAGATTAAGAAAAGCATGGGAGAGAAGAAGAAAATACAACTACTTTTCTCTCCAAGACCCAAATACTGTGGCTGCTCAGTGCTGGGTTTCAGGCTTTACAAGGACAACCTCCAATTACCATTTTAAAACCTTGACAAGTTTCCATAATTACAGAGATGGGATGGGTGGTGACTAACAGCACCATGGCGGTGGTAACTGCATGGCAAAAAGTGCATATGTGTTAATATGGTACAGTTTTTTTTGCACTGGTCAGATGAACCAGTTTATTTTCCCTTGGTAGAGGAAACATGCTTTAGAAATGCAGATATTTGCTCCAGCTTTTGTGGATGTATATGAATGTTATGCGTTATTTATTAAATAATCAGGATTTGCCCTCCACCTGCCCCTGGAGAGAATGTGGCGATGATAAAAAATCTCACAGATATGAGATGCATCTTTTATGCATCTGTCTATATTTAAAATTCTTGACCTTCTCTTGTATCCCATTTGGTTTCTGATGTATTCGTCAAAGACCCTGAAGGTTTTAGCAGATCAGATATCATATGCTCCCTCTGCCAACTTAGGGAACAGTGTTTGAAATTTGATTTAGTTAGCCTAATCCCTACAGGTGACAAAAATCAGAAAAACAAAAGTTTGGGCATTTTTTTTCCTTCCTCAAATCAGCAGTATCCAATCATTACCCCCATCCCAGTACTCACTGATTTGACAGTCAGGGTATCTGGGACTATTATGACCCACAGCAGATATTAGGTCTGTGTGATCTCTTGTGTGTGTGTGTGTGTGTGTGTGTGTGTGTGTTTATGTGTGTATGTGTTTATGTATATCTGTATGTTACTGTCATGCAGCACAACCAGGAGGACCACAACACCCAGAACCCCATGCGACATCTACCTCGGTCCCCCTCCCCTCATTATTAGACATGCACCTGTTTACACTTAAGTTTCACCAACATGAACTACAACAATACATCTGCGAATACTATGTTCCAAGCCTCATAGTTTGTGTGTATAATTTAACTAAAAGTTCCATAATTTTATTCGAATGTATTTCTTATTTTGCTGCACTTATACTTCGCGCTTCATTTGGTAATCACTGTGTTATTAGTATGACAACATAATGTGAGAAAACATGCAACACACAAATAAAGATGGTTTAGATAATGGCATTCTAAACAGTCCATTTGATAATATCTCTATCAAATGTTTTGTTTTGCTTTTTCCATAAGTTCTTTGGTCATTTTTGTCCTCTTTCTCATGGAGTCCCTTCATCCCATGACCAAAAGTAAGGAGTCATTTCAAGCTACTGCCTGGACCCAAAACTCCACAGCCACCTCAACCCATTAGGAGGAGAACACTGAGCACCAGTGTCTTGCCTGGACGCATGAGACAGCGAGAGACAATTCTTCTGTTTAGCACGTGGTCTGATGTGTTGTGCAGTATCTCTGGCCACGGGTGGCTGGCTCACCATGCATGGATTACTGCTGCAAAGCAACTGTGTTCATCCTAAGGGAAAATCAATTACATCAAATTACACTCCTGTTTATCAAATCTTTCTGCCTCCTCTAACAAACTTTTTCAACTCTGCTCCCACTCACACAAAGAGCTGTGCAAACAGTTATACTGATTACAGATGATCTTATTAGTATGCAAGCACGTCAGATATATTATGTCGGTTACCTATTGAACAATGTTGGAAGTGAGAGATTTTAGGCATACATGTCATGCCTGATATTTGTGTTTAGACAAATATGTGTTCCAGAATTGCAGAACTGGAAGCCAAAGGAAAATGTTGCAGTAGTCAAGTGGATCTGGTGTGACAGTTCTGGTACATGAGTTGCAACATGGTGGCTCATATTAGGACATGTTCAATATTAGACTGCTACATGTTTCTTGGTTTGCTCCCATGTTTGAAGGGTGCACAAATGATTCCTGGATAATTCCACCAAGGCTGATTGGTCCTAGGCTGTATTTCAACTAGATTGTTGCCACTGCTGTTCTCGCGGGTTATGTGAGTGATCCAAACTGAAGTTTTGACTGTTTGCAACCTGTTTTTCACCAGAAGGCAGGAACTGAATCGATGGTTTCATATGTATTTGTAAAGGTATTTATACGTATTATAGTGTAGTCTGATCTGTTTCCATATTAGTCACTGATGGCCTCAGACAATGACTGTTAAATGTGAATCTTAAATGTGCTTAAAGGTTAAATGCAGGTGATGCGTCTGTAGCGAGAATACAGATGATATTTTAATTTCCTGATCTCACAGCTAACTCTTATCATTATCTGGGACTGCCAAAAATTAGATGCACTAGATATTAATATATAATACATTTCACAGAAGGGAGTGAGAGACACCCACGGAGGAAAGAAAAGAAAGGATTAAATGGATTATTTTTATAAGAAAATAATACATCAGACTTGTGACAGAAAGAGAAAGAGAGTGAGAGAGAGTGAATGAGAGAGAGCGTGTGAGAGACAAAGAGAAGCTGGTTACAATGCCTCATCTAATCTCCCATGGTGCCTTCCATCCTTCACTGCTGGAGCTGGCGATGGAGATGGTACTGGTGCTGGTGCTGGTACTGGTGCTGATGCGGGAGCTGCCCTGCCCTGCCCTGCTGTAGTCATTTCTGGTGAGTGAGAAGATGGATGATGGGTTCTTATGGCCCTGCTTCTAGATGGCAGCTCTCACTCAGCACCTGATGAAGACACATGGCACAAGCTCCCAGTCACTGCAGAGAGCCCAGATGGGTCTCTAAATAGCACCAGTTCTTTATGAATAGAGACATCAGATGTAATCAAGGGATTCTATTTTCACACCAGACAGCAGCATGCCAGTATGACTGGGAATGTATTTCAAGATTTTGTGTTTGAATGACAGCAACACTTTTTTATGTGAGTTTGATGTTTTTTTTGTTATTTTTTAGTTATGCTTTTCATCCAAAAATGATTTTGGTATTCTTTACATGTACTCATCTAATATCTACAATACCTGCCAGCATCCAGTGCTTGATAGCAATCTCCAAGCCTTCCCTGGGATGGCGTAAGCCGTTTTTTTGTTGTTGTTGTTATGCAAGGGGGTGATAATCACAGATAGATGAAAATGAGTGGGGGTTTGGACCAGGGTGTGAGAGGGAACAGATGGGCAAAATGCTGAGCAGCATTAGAGGGGAGTTTATTGCTGAAAATTATACAGCCAAATATTTTCCTCCGGCTCTTCCAACTGCCTGCAGATCAGCATTATCGTTTAGCTCTTTGAGCATGGTTTTTAATTCACTATAGAATTTGTACAGAATTGGCAGCAGTTCTATTTTTCAAAGGCACTATAACAGAATAGATGTTTATAATGATCTTTGCACATACATGGTAGCTTGGCAACCAGTCTGTACTGACAGTACCATTGCATCATTGGACAAGATTTTGTGAGCTAGTCATTCAGCCTCTGCTCTCTTCAGTCATAACTGCAATAAGGTTGTTCACACATTCACTCAGACTGGCCTTTTAGGACTGCTTTATTAGAAACACCTACCTGGCTTCTGTCCTCACAAGACACTTTATTAAGTACACCTACTTGACAGGAGCACTTTATAATGTACAGTTACAGACCACAGCCCATCTGTTTGGTGTGTTTACCCTCTGACTCATTCATCACTGGACAGTTTCTGAACACAGGACCACTGCTGACAGGATATTATTTTGGTTGGGGACCATTCAAAACACAGCATTAACAAGTTTGTGGGTGCAGGTTTATCTGTCACAGCGGTGGTGCTGAAGTGTTTACACGTCAGTGTCGCTACAGGGCAGGGCACTGTCAGTAGCCCTGTGGCCAGAAACTGAGCACTGATAGAGGCCTAAAGGGTAGATAGTACAAACTGTACACAGCAACAGATGGGCTATAGAGTCGAACTGTACGCCTACGATAATAAAGTGCTGTTTCTAATAAAGTGGATGCTGAGTGTGTAATTTGACACATACTAAGAGTTATGAGAGACAGTAGGTTATTGCATTGTTTGTTTAACTAGGTCACTCCTGGGAGTTGCTGTTTGGCACTTACCCGACACTTTCCATCCGTGTGCTCACACCACACCGGACCACACCACGCACACTCTCTCTCTCTTTCACACACACACACACACAGTTCTTTTGGCCAACAACTCACACTTTCCATTCAAACACACACTTCTCTCTCTCACACACATACACACACACATACACACACAGACACACACATACCTAGTTCTTTTGGCTTACCACCACTCACACTTTCCATTCACACACCTCAAAATTACTTTTCACAAGCAAACATGCCAGATACTGCACTCTGGCAACAGACGTACACTGGCAGCTTTACCTCTCGTGTTCTCACACACGCAACCATAATTGCACCTGCGCAATCTAATTGAACTACCTCCAACAGTGAGGGCTGCAGGTGCGAGGCAGGGCATTGACAGGAACCCAGAGATCAATTAGCTCATTTAGCCAAGCCGATGTGAATGATTAGCTGGGGAGGGGGGGGGGCTTGGGGGTGCACACACTTTAATTCGCTTTCATGCAGCTCTGCCAAAGTATCACTTGGGTTGTAGCTTGTGAATGAACCTCACCAGTAAAACTCATCCATGCAATGTGAACTGAACCACACACTCGTGGACAGAGGGAACCAGGTTTAATGCACAAAGAATGGTGATGTAGAGGAAGACAATATCCAAGAGACTGTGGGATTTTATTAACAGCATGCTCTCTAATTGTATGTCTGAGGAATTTCCAAAAGAATGCACAAGAGGGCACTGAAGAGAGAAATGAAACATTTTTTTAATGAGTAATACTGTCTATATATAAATATATATTGCGCTGCTGATCCACTGAGCTTTTAAGCAACTATAAACTCTCAGAGCTAATAGACTTTTGACCAAAATTAACCTTGAATAAGAAAAAAAATGAGACTTGAATTCAATTCCTCAAATCTGTGCTCAATGATTTTCCCTTTTAATTTCTTGCCATTTTACTGATACCAGGCAACAAATATAATAAATAAAACACTAGGACCGAATACATTTAATGGGAACTGTGAGTTTATAATTATCATTGTGTTTGTCCTTATTGTTATTTCTGTATGAAAAGTAATAGCACTATTATTGTTGTTGTAAGACTGTACGTTTAGTGAATGCCCTACTGAAATGTAATCTTCATGATTGTGTGCGTAACTAATTCATCTCTTAACCAGTAGCTATTAGAATGTTGGTAGACATTATTAGTATGTTCACATCTCTGAGGACATTCCAGTCACAGTGTGCCCCTTGTCTTAAATGTCGAGTCTCTGCTTCATTAACAGCACTCATCCAGTTAATATTGACACTGCCCTGATTTTGTCACCATTTGAATTGTAAAAATATCCCCCCGCCACCAAATATAGAAATGGGACAGACTGAAACACGCACTGGTTAATTAGCGTCGCAGTTCCAGCTTTCGTTCAGACAATCACGTTTCGCGAACGTGTGAATAGCAAAGCATGCAGGCTGAGAACAGCAGTTTATGATTTTGTTTTGTCAGTGACCAGCTGTAGACTAATAAGTAAGAAGTGCATGTTTATTCTAATTCTTCTCAGACCTCTTCCTGGTGGCTTGCGAGGTCGGTTCCACCGGTTCCTCACTAGAGACCGGTGTTCTGACGAGTTGTGCTTTTTTGAAAAATGCTTCCGTAGCGAGAATCAATAGCAGACGTGCTACTCTTTCCAAAAATCTTACGTTACGGGTTTCCATTTCCTGCTGTGTACTTCCCACAAAAGTATAACTCTGGCAGTGCTATGACGTCATTAGTGTGCTGTACGAGCACGGGGAGCTTGGTTTTATACTCCGTTACAGTGTCGAATAAAAATGTTCAGGGGTAGCAAATCCCGACAGACTAATATCCTATATCAAATAATGCTCCCAGTACAGAATCACCTAATTTTTAACAGCGCGAGAGTAAAAAACATGCAACGTGGTGCACGGATTTGCACTTTCTTCCATTTTTTCAGCTTTCAATCATGACGTATCTCCGCAAAAGGAGAATCTTTTGACTCCAGCGAGTAAAAAGACGCTCCTCATCTGGAAAGTTTAATGGTGTGACACCATAAAGCTTTACTGTAGGTTACAGCCGCTCTCTGCATCAAAGTCTGACAAAGGCTAGTTAGATGAATAGCCAGCCTCTGCCAGACTTCAAAAAGCTGATACACTCACAATTTCACTCGGTTTAAAGGTGAAAGACGGTAAGGCATAACTGGATAACTGATTTCTAATACTGGAAATATATATCTACTCCCCAGTTACCTTATTAGAAACCACCTACCTTATACATGGTTTTCTAAAAACTGCTGTTTGCTATGTGTATTTTTAGTGGTCCAAATACAGAATGCAGCTGATTATATCAGCCAGACTCTGTGTCATTCATGATTGGTAAGTTTTTGAACACTGCTGTTTGAGGCAGAATATTCATAACACTGCATTAATGCCGACATGGTTGTGACATTGCTGTGGGTGGTGAGCTTGTGGAGGTTTATCAGGTACAGCAGTGATGCTAGAATTCTTAGACATCAGTGTCTTTGCTAGGTTATGAGTTCCCCCACAAACCAGAAATTCTGTGGTCAGAAAACGACCACTGATAAAGGGACACATGCATGGCAAACACATAAGACTCCATAGTGCTCACTTATAGGGTTGTACCTTCAAATGCTGTTTCAAATAAAGTGCCTGGTGACTGTGCTTGCTAAAGAACAGCATGCTTTGCAGGTATGAGTAGACCTGTCTGATTTAGAGGTTTGTTCAGATAAAGCCATTCGCTGAGGTAAGGTTAATAGTGAAACCCACTTCTTCCTTTATTTGCTTGGAGGCGTGAGTCCGCCTCACTAACCATCCGCAGAACTTCTAGTTTGCCAAGCCCAGTGATTTTATGTACACAGTCTTATTAGATGTGACTCCAGTCTCGACCTGCACAACCTGCAAGACATTCATGACTTATTTCCACCAGTGTCTGCACTGAGGCAACAGCCTGGCAACATGACTTTACTCTCGGCCACCTCTTACACGGGGAGGATGTGCAGCCAGCAGCCCCAGTCTGTCTAAGTGAAGCTATTTAATCTAATTAGCTCCCTATTGCTACTGATTCAGCAGCAGGTCTCCTGCACCGAAGGTAAAGAGGAAGCAGTGTATTAGAGCCACACTGCTCTTTCACCTCCACAAACACCACGAAATATGCATACAGGTAGACAAAAGAGAGCTAGAGAGACAGAGGGAGTGAGGGCTGTGCCAGTGGCATGCATGCTACATGCATGTCTACTAGCCCTATGAAGTGAGAGCTCTTCACTTTCCTGATTATCAGAGAGGGCCGTGCTGTTTACATGGCCTTTCATCTGTTATTCATAGGTCGGCTACATGAGTCCGTGTGTGTGTGTGTGTGTGTGTGTGTGTGTGTGTGTGTGTGCACGTGTGTGTACAAAACACAGCAAGGAGGGCTCCAAAGGGCTAGCAGGAGTGGCCAGACATTTGTCATAAGCTTGACTTATGCTAGCAGGGTCACAGCTGAAGTGCTCAGGTCCAGGCTAGAGAGGGGAACGCAGACATTTCTGAAAGAAAACGAAGGGTCCTTTATTACTGCAAAAGGAACTCAGCAGCTCAGCAGATGTATTCTGTACTGAACATTTGGAGGAAGAGGCTTGAGTGGGAGTGTGGGGACCCCGGGAGAAGTGGAGAAGGTAGAACAGAGTGTTAGAGAAAAGGAGAATGGAAGAGAGATTAGCCCATCTGCAGATACATGTATCAGGTAACTTACTGTAGTTTGAAGGACAGAAAGGGAGAGAGAGACAGAGAGAGAGAGAAAAAATGAGCTTGTGTGTTTTAATCAAATCCAAATTGGGGGTCTAAAACTCTGGAGTCTTATTGTACAGTGACAGCTTGCAGTTGCTAGGTAACTACTGTGGAAAACCCTGATCCTGAAGTATTTAGAGCAGATCATTAAGCACAAATTTCCACTCAGACAGACATGCAGGGCTTATAATGAGCACTAGCGCAAAAGTTAAGAATAATGGAGTTCAACTTTATCTTATGACCTACCTCCCCCCGCACAGACCCTTCCTCTCAGTTCTCTCCAATGCTAAGGGGGAAATAAGTGTGAATGAGATTGAAACAACCCAATCACTGTCATTTCAAAATATTGTTGCATTGCCATTATTTTATGCTATGAGGAATTACTTTAATGACTGATCCCTGGTACAGAGGTTACAGGCAAAAGAAGAGGCAAGGCCATACAGAGTGGGTTGAGAAGGCGTGTATTATTAGATTGCGTGGACTAACGTTGAGAAAGAAGGCTTTGTTCCTTCTGTCTGAGTCTCTATGTGTTAAACAGTGCTGTTACAAAGCCTTCTCTCTCTCTCTCTCTCTCTCTCTCTCTCTCTCTCTCTCACATACACACACACACACTCATTCTCTCTGTCTGTCTCTCTCGTGAGCCTAAACTTGCCCTCTAAACACAACCGACAGATGGGGGAGTAAATGTGATGTCATGTTTTTGGGCTGGAACACAGAGATGTTCTGGAAGGCGGTGATCACCTCGTCTTCAGTCTGCGTGGTGGAGGGAACAAGGAAACTAAGGAGAGTATGAGTTGAACATAATCTGATTATGCCTTGCTCATATCAATTTCGTGATAATCTGAAAATGTAACATAATATGGATTTCTATACAATACCTGAAGATAAACAGAGATTTTCAATTATGCAATGATTAGTGGAGTCTCTATTTTCTTCATTCTGTTCTTTTAGTATATATACATTACACAGCATAAGATATACATCTAAGCAAATGTTACATAGTGATATACATCTATATTCTGTATGATGAGGTCTGTATATGGACAGACCATGGAATTAGTTTTAGGGAGAATTATTACACTTTTACATATAGAAAGAAAACCAATCAAAATAATAAACCTCCATATAATGCACACTGCATTATACTTTACACTTTACACATTATACCCTCCATTACACTTTTCCCTACACTTGTGAATACACTGCATTGCTGCATGGCTAATCCAGATTAGAAGATATGCATGAGACAACTGTCTGCATTTGTGCTGCGTTCGTGCACATGCGAGGGAAGGAGAGCACACATGCGTTTTGGTTTTGGTGGTAACCGAGACGTCCGTCTCTGACCCTGTTTCAGATGACGTCTTTCTCGCGGAGTGTCTGCTGGAGAAGGATTAGGTGCTTCCTGTGTTATCGTCTAGCTCCCAGACACGTCTTCAGAGGAGGGGGTAATGCTTTTAAAGATGTTCATTTAAATTAGCTACATTTTGAGGTCAGATCTATTGCTCTTCGTCTACAAGAAAGCACTGATGCACTTCCTTTTCCTTTAACTCCACATGACATTTCTGAGTGGAACTTGTATAGTGTTTACTGTTGGGTCTTCGCCAGCAAATGTCAGCAAACCATCCTAGTGTTCACCACATTTGGCTTCTTGATTATACTTTGTTGATGTACAGCAAAAGGCAGTACACATAATTATTCTGCTCTTTGTGTTTGTATGTCTGTATCTCTCTATGTATACATCTATCTATCTACAGACTCACAATAAACTGGTTGCATCATGGCCAGAGAATCAGGATATGTATTTAATTCAGATGAGTGGCTACATTCATGAGACAGAAACACAGGTTTTGGGATCAGAAATCTTCATCTTCCTCCCTTTCCTATCTAATCTCTTGCATTGCAACAAGAGATTTACACTGCTGACAAAATATTACTGATATTAGACAATTGGACTGAAGAAACTGACAAAATCTCCTCAAATGACTAATGAGCTCATGTTCTGTAAATGTAGTTTTTATCTGGTGACAGAAACCTACACAGCTGATCTGGGTTCAGTTTGTGTGTGAGAGTTTGTGCACAGATTTGCGGTCTGGCCGCAGGTGCAGACCCCCATCTGCACTTCCCTCTGGGGAGGAGGCAGCTGCTGGGGGTGAGATATTCCCCCATGTGTCTGGCTCGGAGACCAAGCCTGCACTAATACAATCAACGTCACTGCCCTGATGATTAGGTGCTTTCTCAGGCAGGGTGGAGGAGGTGGGGAGGTGGAGGAGGAGGTGGGGAGGTGGAGAGGAGGAGGAGGAGGTGGGGAGGGGAAGGAGGAAGTGGGGAGGGGGAGGAGGTGGGGAGGAGGTGGAAGGGGAGGTGGTGGAAGGGGAGGTGGTGCTGCGAGTAAAAGGGAAGGATGAGGAGTTGCTGTTTCATTACATTCTACTCCAGTCTGCCAGTACTGCACATTTCCAGGCAAATTAAGACGGTTGAAATTAAACAGATATTAACTGATATGTTTCAGTAATTAGCCTAAAGAGTTATTTAATTATGAAATATAGTTAGATCATTATTTACTCTATTTCACTTTACTTTATGATAGTGGTAACAGCAGTCACATATAAATGTGATGTGATCACATTTAAAACTGCATTTACTGTATAGTGACTGAGACAGTAGTCATCTGTGTACTCAGGAACACCAATCGCTGCACCATCATAATCTGCCAGTAAAATAACACTGAGAGGTTTAAGATTAAGTTTTGATATTTCCTAGCAATTCTCACAATAATAATCTGAAAAAAATAACACAATAATACGTTAATCCACACAGAATGCCTAAACATCCCAAATACTGAATTGTCCGCATATCGTCATTCCACAGCAGAACGTGTCACCAAGACGCTCACGTGGTAAACGCCGGGGTCACGTGTCACAGGCCTGCTGAGGACGGCTGCAGTAGAGCGAGAGGTCCAACATCTGCAGCCTCTTCATCAGCATGCAGGGAGCCAGGCCTCAGCACCCTGCCCACGAACCCACCCACCGCCCTGCGTACCCACGGGATGCACCATGCTCAGTAGAGTCATTACCGCAGGGTCTACCAAAAAGCGTGAAAAAACATGTGAAACACGACCAGCGAAATCTCCCTCGACCACGCAAAATGGTTTGAGTGCAGTCAGTGGCACGAGACGAGGCTGCGCTAAGTCGTCGTTTCCGTTTTCGTTAATGCATTTTTGAATTCGAGAGACATCGTTTAGGTCAATTCAGATGCACGCTGTCAAAATCAAGGGCTTTCAGAAGGAAGCAGGACGAGTGCTGAGGGCCACATGGAGCACGCCCACTGCAGCATGGCCACGGAGGGCAACGCAAGATCCGCTCCGCTCCCCGACCACAGGAGAGCAAACACAGGCAAACACGTTGCATCACTGCAGAGTCAACGTTCTAATTTTAGCATCCAAATCTGAGCTACTGCTCGCAGTGCCGGGAAAACAAGGCCATCGGAACTACACGCTGCCTGAAGAGTGTGCAGATCATTTAGCAGATGAACAGATAGATACAGAGAGCCTGTTTAGCGGTCAGCCTGTTTTAGCCAGGAACGGGCAGCCGCAACCTGCTGGTGTGGCAGCTTCCACTTGTTTAATCAGCTGGTCTGAGTCTTCAAACAGCTCTTGGGCTCCTTGTTGGTTGGAATGACAACCTGCTGTCACACCAGTTCTTTGCAGGTCAGACTGCAGACCTGTGATTAAACCTGTAAGCTATGAGACTCCAACTGACAGGAACTCAGGAGTTACTTCAGTGGTGTGTTAGGTGTTGTAGCTGTATAATTAGGTAGCTGAGAACCAAATTTACTTCACTAATCAAGGGATAATGAGAGCCATTCAATATGTAATAAAGCTGCACCAACCCTTAATGATATTCTACATTAACAGCAGATTGGTACAATTACATGGGCCTAAGCCATACGAGAAGCATAAACAATACGTGAAGCCAAAATTGTAAAAGGTCAAATCAAGAAATATGATTAATGCTGTATTTTCATATTCACTGTCCTTCCACAGCCTATACGACATCATCATGTACAGTCAATCAGTACATTTATTTTCTGTGCCAACTTTGTCAACTTTTAAGGTCAGAAAGTTACACCAAATGCATAGATTTTATTATATGAAAAAGCTGATACTGACAAAAAAAGAAGAAGAAAATCCCAGTTGTCTGGCACACAAAGAATAAGCCATTTTATTTATGGTATTATCATTACAGTTCTAGATTCAGAACTGATATCCAGAGCATAACCTCCTCCCATTCTTAAATTTGATCATCCCCCCCAGTTTGTAAGGTCCATTTGGATATGGCTTATAGTTATATCCAAATATACACTACATCTGATACATACTGTGTAGGACATTTTACTTTTATTTAGTTATTGAACATACTAGATAATTGTATGAACATACCTTAATAGTTGGAAAAAGCCCCACACATTTTCCACACAAAGATCCACACTTCCACATGAAACCTTTCTCTCTCTCTAACAGAATAGGCAGAAAGGTGGATTTGTGCCTTATGTTGCCTGTGCAGGTCTTGACATAACTAAACTCAGAAAAATTCATCAATGTATATGATCTGAGAACAACTGAAGCAAATCCTGAAATAAAACTGAAGAAAACATCGACTTTAACTTTCTCCTCAAATGCCTGGCACTGAATGTCCTTCTGCTCTTGAGAATTGGGCCATTTGAAACTCGCACGTGTGTCCAAGGTGGTGTAATGAGATGGAGAGATATAGAGATGGGGGGGGGGGTGGCAGAAAGAGAGGAAGACAGAGAGAAATCATACAAGGCTACAAAGGAAGGCTGCAATCTATTCTGCAAACATAAGCACTGCAACACACGTTGTGGATTAGTGGGGCATACAGTATCTACAAGAGCTTCTGCTTATCTTTATATGTGGTCACATGGCACCTGTGACCAACAGGGCCACGGTGTGAACACTCCCATAGTTTAGCACAGACTCCATCATCTCCTCACCACGGGGCTGCTGGCGGGACAGTAAACAGCAGCAGGTGCTCAGATCTCCATGGTGATAGACAATAGCTCGGGGAAAAGGGAGCTGCTTGGTCAGAGTGCATTAACGGGATTTAGACACTACTTCCCCACTTCAGAAGATCAAGCAATCAAGCACTCCAAGTCTACCTTACAGTTTAATCATGGAGAGAGAGGGAGGGAGGGAGAGAGAGATTAACTTTACAGTAAATCCTAGCTAATAAATGTGAGTGCATGTGTATTTCTGCTGTGGTTATGAAACAGAATGCCTTTGCTTAATTTTTTTCTTCTAAGTACCCTGAAGTACTATTTGGTAATAAGATAATATAATTTTATCAACAGTCTGTGTGCGATGGGTCATACGTGCAAACCACCGAAATCACTTCAAGAGTACGGTAATAAAGCTGATTCTTGTTGAAATGTATATCACGGAAGGAATACATGTTGTGGTACAACACAATACTTCAATTGCTATATTTTTGATACTCTGAGGTCAAGTTGTGGATTTAGTTTTTAAGAACTGGTTTATTATAGACAACCAGAGTGGCTAAAGTGGTTAAAGAGAGTTTAGTACAGTATTAGTTATTGCTCTATTTAAGATGCATTAATGTGAAGGCCATGCTTGTTTTTGCATGAGGTGTAATGCAAATAAATAAATGTTAACTAAAACATCAAGACGACCCCTGACTGATGCTTGTTTTCTGTCTAGACAGCCTTTTTAAATTAGGGGAGGCGGGGTGTGCTGGGGGTCAGTGAGGCTGTGTATGCCCACATATTCCTGTTTTACATTTTCATTCATTTATTTCTTGTAGTTCATGGTTAATGGTTCCAAAATACATCAAAATGCATTTAGGTTTTTTTCGGTCTAAAAAGAATTCTTGATTAATTGTCCTACACCCTTGCAGAAGAATGTAATTCTATTGTGAAAATCTCAAAAATAACTATGGACAAATTGAGACTACAGAAAGAAGGTAATATATTTAAGGCTAATATTTGTGTCTATTACCTCTCTCTAACTAGATCAAACATGCATTTAACATAATCTTAGTCCACACCAAACAACAAAAACTAAATCAAATCAATAAATACCAGGCATGAATAAGTGTCCACTGCATAAGCTTATGGCTTCATAGTCAGATGTCCAGTTTGTATTCATCTTCTTGGCAAGTTTCATTCACTGTTCAAATACACTATACACAAATTGTCATGCCTGACAAAGAGAGAAAAGAAGCGCATTACCCATGCATGTGGTGTTCCATTCATGCCAGACATGTGCTTATAATCACAACAACCTGAAGACTCTGCTCACTGCATGTGGTCCCACACGCATGAACAGACTGTGTGGCGATAAGTTATCCAGCTTAATACGTACAGCAGGCATACGCGTCTACACTACATTATCGCTGAGTTTTGGGGCTTTATCAGACAACCTAACGGAGAAGAACAGTGAGTGTGCATCCAAAGAACTGCTCTCTCCTACGTGAAGCGGTCAGAGTTCATCTTCCGTAATTTGGGGGGCAGATGTCCGTCCATGCGTCCCCCGCCCCCGGCCAACCTCTGCAGCTTGGGCGGCAGGTCTGCCACTGATTTGCTGATGGGCTCGTTGGCCATCTTGCCAGCTTTGGAGACCTGCTTCTCGTCAGACACGCCTGGCACAGAGCTGATTCTCTGGAGCTTCATGGGCAGGTCTCCCAGGCTGTAGGTCATCTCTGACGTGGTGGAGCTCATGCGGAGCAGCTTGCGCGGCAGCCCGTCACGCCCCGTCATTCGCTGCAGCTTGGTGGGGAGCTTGGCGCTCGGCTCAGCGTCCTCCAGCAGCTCCAGGCAGTCCAGGGAATTGTTCTTCTCGCCACTATTGCACAGCGACGGTGCAGCGAGTGGAGAGGATATGAGCAGAGCCTCCTCCTGTTCCTTCACACTGTAGGGGGGTGTAGGCACTTCGAAGGTGGCGTGGAACTGCGAGTAGTCCACCTTGAAGAAGCCCTCCTCCAGGGAGATGACTGGGAAGAACCTGTGGCCCCACAGTACCTCATCCTCCGTATATGAAGTCCGCGCTTGGCAAGTCATGCCTGTTACGGAAGAGACAGACATGCTAAAAATGAATCATTCATACAGAAACATGAGCCTTGTATCTTCTAAACTCGGTGGGGATCACTATTCAAAGCCTTAATGGAAGCCATGATAACACAATGAATTACTCACAATTCATCAAGCAGAAATGGAAATCTTTCTCAGTTTTTCATAACAAAAGCTGTCACAATGACCCAGCACTGTCTTTGTTAAGCCACTGAATATTGATGGATAAAGCACATATGAATTCACTCATCCAAACAGTGCGTTATTTCCATACAAACTCATTGTTTAAAACTATTTGGTACTGTGTATTATGTTCATATTTCCTCTTAACTACAAAACACATATGAGGTGACAAAAAACTCCACACTATAAACAATGATTGTAAATGTGCAATAATGAGATTATAGAAGCATTAGTCTACCCCCTGGGACGAGTTTTCACATTCCACATCCAATTATTCATTTGGCTACCTGCCAAAGGACTTTGACAAGAAATCCAAGACAAAAGTCTCCTAGAGTGACACTACAGCCACACTACAAGCCGAAAAGTGCTTAACTCAAAGCACGGGATATTTTGCATTCACCAAAGCATTTGCATAGATGCACACCAACAAACTGTGGCATGTACTCCCACATGGACAGAAGCTATTGTGATAAGTTACTAAGCACAAATAAAAAAAAGAAAAAAATATGATGATGATTTATCACAACCCAGATAAAAATGTTAAAAATTATTTTGACTTCAGTGACTTTTTTTGAGGGGTTTTTCCTTCACATCTCCTATATTTTTCCCCTTATGCAGTCATAGCCAGTGTGTAGCATTCTTACACGTCTGTGGTGTGTCTCACAGCTGTGCCATCCATCTGGCAAGCTGAGGTCCAGCACGCTGGTGTGAGTGCAGCTATCACCAGGTCTGTCCACACCGCAGAACGCAACAGAAGGCCCTGCTTCTCTGGCCCGCCACGTGACCGTACCGACAGCCAAGAAGCAGCACGTGCCTGAAGGACGGGGGGATCTGGTCGTCCTCCCTCCCAGTGATGCTGCAGATTTACTGGGTCCCACAGGAGTCCTGACCAGGCTGATGGAACTGCTGGAAGTGGAACTCGAACCGTTTCAGTCTCTTTTCTTTTTTATGAGTTTCATCATTTTACAAAGGTAGACTAAAACATGATGTAATAGTACTACATCTAATGTATCAGCACTAGCTGGTCTTAAAAAATATTCTAAATAAATAATAGGCAACCCTGTACTGAAAAAAACGGTTTAATTGAACATATATATGAGGTGCCTTAACCACATTCATAGTCATTGAAGCGATGACTTCCTTTTTTTTGCCTCCTTTTTGAGGCACAACTGCCTCCTCTCCCTACCTCAGCATTCCCTTACCGAGGAACAAATTCAATTACTGAACCTCTCACTCATAATTGCTCGGGTCACAACAGGCAATGAATGCAAATTCAGCCAGTGACAACGCTTTTAATCTTTCCCTCACGCAACCAATAGAGCTTCATCCTGACCTCGCCAAGCCACAACAAATGGCAGAATATTAAGATAATCAAATGACTTAAACCAAAATCTCTAACAGTCCTGCTAAGAGGCCAGGGCCACGCGGACTGCCTTTAAAAGATTAGGTCAATAATAACACCCCATCTTTATGCATATTTAATACTGAATGATAGCGTCACTGCTTTTGCGGCAAGCACAGCATCAAGGGGAAACATTAAAGAGGCAGAAACGCACATCAGGTCTTCCTCACAGGCTAAATGAAAGAAGAAACTCTTGCACAGAAAATCTGAAACACTTCTAAAAAACGAAGAAAATGAAATGTGAATTTTGTTTGATAAATGATAAAATTTTACATTCTCAGACATGAACTAAATCCAGTTTTGACTTGTTTGGCCCAAACCCCACCATAGTACACACGGCTAGATAAAACTGGGAAAAGCTATATATGGAGAAAGTAATATGAAAGGGTCAAATAAATCAATTCCTTCACATCAAGAGTAGCAAAGGCCTATGCTATCAGTTGGGTACAGGCTTCTTTATTCTGACAGAGTTTTACTGGTTTGGTGTTATAGCATTACCACTTTCATGAAGTACAAAATTACTTTCAGACGAATGCTCATCAAAAATCCATTTTGCTTTCATGGCTGTTCCTGCTCCCCACTGTAGTGTGAAATACACCAAAGTGATGGAGCAGACAGACCCTGTGGGCAGACAACTCATTTATTCATTTACACGGATTGAACAAAGAGACATTTTACAAAGCTAACAGATTTCATCAGTGGTCACAAGAACAAAATTTTCGGAATTACCAAACGCCACAGAGGTGCTCATGGTCAAGAATAACAGCTCTGATGAGCTGAAGCCATTGACAGCTGAAGCTATGGTAGCTACAGTAAACGCTCAGCAAACGCAAATATCACATAACGAGCCTTAATTGCTCTCTTCCCAATTCTCCTGTAACTGTGAGTGCAGCCTGGAGACTTTCTGCTTCGCGTAACTGGTTTCTCAAGAGAGTAAAGATCTCTTTTCAGACTATAATTAACGCTGCAGTGTAACTATAAGGTTATAACGGTGTTCTCAAGGCCACAGTGGCGTGCTTTGCTAACAGCTAACAGATAAAGCCACAGATGTGTGCGGAGGAACGCCGCATGTAGTTTAGGGCACACGCATCGTTTCTGCCTCATTTCTCCAGAGTGCAAAGCGAGTGGCTCATGGCGCGCAGAAATATTCGGCGCCGGCTAGGACACTGCCATTATTGGGACCAAAGGCAAAGACGCCAACTGAGACCTGGCGCTAGAGATCAGCAGCCTGATCAGCTGGTGATGTGTATTTGCTTGCTGCCTGCCAAAAAGAAGGCAGACATCATTTACCCACAATGCTCAGGAATATGACACATCAGAGGCAAATTGTTTTGTTTTGTTTTTTTGGTTTTTTTTTTTTGGTTGTGGTGGTGTTTTTTTTCTTTGTACAAAGGAACACCTGTCATCTAGGAAAAAAAGACATTACTCATCTCGACTAGAGAGAGATAAAAAGAAAACAGAGACTATAAAAAGGGGGAGAGATACATGAAATGCTGGCGGTTGGGGTGGTCAATTTCAGCCACGAATTGAATGCAACAAATTCAGAGCAATACAATATCATATTATTACCGTTTTGTATAACTGAACCTATTATTAAACCAATAAAGAAAGCGTATGGGATCAGATGTATGACATTTATTATTCATGATGCATCATGAACCTGACAGAAGACTAAACCAGCCCTCCAGCAGCAAATTAGAACAAATCAAAACAAATTATCCGTTCTCTCTCTCTCTCTCTCTCTCTCTCTCCATAATTACAATTTGAATAAAGCAAATTCAGTTTGACTTAATTCTCATTCATTTTTGCTTTATGCAATTGATTAGTCCTATGGCCTTTGAGACTGTAGGTGCTGGTAAAAGAGAACGAAAAAATAACATCAATTTATTTCACTCAGGGGGAAAAGGACTTATGTAATCAAGACTACAACAGTGTGTTTCTATGGAAACCTAATCCTACAAGCATGCACATGTAAAGCTGCTATGATCAGCATTGTATGAGTCTTGTGTTTGGAGGTGGTCTCCAGCAAAAATATGCATGCATGCAAATACACACACACACACACACACACACATTTATCTCCTAGAGAGAACATTGCCATCTTACCATTTAAAATGGGAAAAGCCTCACTGACCCATGAGTGGGATGAGTGCTTTATCACCACGACCACCACTCACAACAACAACAACAACATTATCTTGGTAATGTACACGGCTTTGAGGAATTATACGTACCAATATACAAACTCAGCGTAACGTGTTTGTGTTTGGACAGTGTTCAGTACTTATATAATTTATAGCAAGCATTATAAATCTTTGAAAGGGTACAACTTAATCATCCAATCATCCATCCTCTCCCTCTCTCAGCCTCTCTCTCCCTTTCTCTCACTCCCTCTTTCTCACACACTTTTTCTCTCTCTCTCTCTCTCTCTCTCTCTTACATTCTCTCTCCTTCTCCCTCTTTGCTGTATCTTTACATCACTGTCCCATTCTCCTGAGGCTAAGGTGGTTGAGAATGAGCAGTCGATGACAACAGAGAGAAAATTAATCAAGCCAGACTCTCCCCCGAGCCCTAGGCTCACCCTGGACACTCACTCATACAATTACAGACCACCTGATTTCATTCGCACACTGAGGAAGAGGAACCGAACTCTCTTGGGACCATCTAATCATACAGGAAGTAGCTGTTACTGCTGATGTGAGACTCAGTATTGAATAAGTTTTTCTTTGGTGAAAAACACCAACAAAATGGTAAAGATGAAGAAACAGTTTAATTGGATCAAATGAAGGAATTGAATTTGGAAGGTACACTGGAAACGAAAACAAAGAAAGCATCATAGTGAATTATTAAATAGGTTATAAAGCAGCAGCAAGGAATTTGACAACAGAGGAGAACAGACAACAGAGCACCAATAAATAAAATTGCTGTTTGCCTGTGTGGTGATAAATCACCATCATTAATAATCAATCTCACAGGATTACTTTCTTTTGCTTATATATTACTGTGTCAACTTTTGCTTTGTTCTCAAATCAAAATCAACATCTGTGCTGCTCTGTGGTGTTGCTGCTGATTTATACAACGATGACGAGATACGAACACATCACTAAATGTGCCATGAGGAAGAACACAACTGTTGATAACAGACCACTCGCCCCCATCCACACTGCACTGTTACAGTCAGCAAGCATGGAGTCTGATGAAGCTTTTGGTGGGGTCATGAAGCCATTTCTATTGAAAAGCTTTTGTATTCTTTGCAGTGGGTAATAGTAAAATGCACCACCTTGCTTATTTATTTACTTAATCAATTTGTTTATGTTTATGTTTGTTTCTTTTCTTATGACATTTACTCAAGTGTAAATGATCTAATGAAAATAAAAACGTCTTTGAACGTTGGCAAAGACTGGACTCCTGTGCGGACGGAGTGAAATGGGATGTAGGACAGGAAACATAGCTCAGGTTCTCAGGAATGGCCCTGTCAACGTTACTTAAGCATGCAGTGATTGTAGCACCTTTAAACAGATCCTGACCAGCATCCACATGCAACCTTATACATGTGAGTTACCTTCAACACACCACATGGTTATTGTATTATTCTTAGATATAGTTCTATAGCACAGATTATTTTATCCAGTTAGATAGAGAAGTCACAAATGTCCATAATGTGCTTTTGTACAAGCAGTTGTCTTATGCTGTACAGATATTTGCTATGTAGATGTTATTCTTATTGGCACCTCCTGTCCACACTCTAACTGAGCGATGTAAGCCGAGTTTCCATGGGATCCCAGCTGCTCTGCGAGTCCGGTATGGGCCTCTGGCTGTACTTCTATTTGACACAAAGAAACACAGTGCATTTTGCGCAGAGGACTTCACAGGGCTATGGAGCTGAGGAGAGAGGGTGGAATGGGGTTGAATGAGATGGCTGGAGAAATGAGAGAAATTATGTGTTATGGGGAAAGGTAGGAGAGAGAGAGAGAGAGAGAGAGAGAGGAAGAGAGAGTCAGACAGAGAGAGAGAGAGAGAGACAGACAGAGAGAGAGGGATAGGAGAGCAGGAGTGGGAGAGTGATAAGAAGGTGAAGTTATCAGCACCTTGTAAGCCTAGCACAAAGCATGTATGTGTGGAAATGGTGTCATACCGGGACAGGTCATCCACATGACAATACGCAATTTCCTGAGTTCACCTACTCCAGGACAGAAAGGGAGTTCATGGTACATAACCAGCGCGTATTTTGAGGATTAAAAATAATATCCATCTATTCTTATCAAGTACTTTACTATACTGCATGATCATTTATTTTACATACGGTCCTATGACATGGGGTTTAGTTCATGATGCTGATACATGACAGAACAAATGTATACATAAATAAAATATACAAGAACAAACATACACACACTGCCAGTCATTTGGACACACCCGACTAAATGCATGTTCGCATGGTATTAATAGTAAAAAAGGCATAATGTAATTGGATTAATCTTACATTTGTTTATAAGACAAATAGAATTTGGGAAAGCTGTTATATTTGAATTCATTCTCAGCACACACACACACACACACACACACACACACACACATTTAGATGCACCTTCAGCAAACAGGTTTATTTCAGAACTTTTGTTCCTCACTCTATAAGTCCTCTGCATATGTGAGAATGTTTTCAGGACTGACTAAAAAGCATCATAAGTTAGTCACCTTAATCTCATTCTGTTTCCTGTCCTTTGACACCTGACCCAGTTCATAAAGGGCTTCATAATTAGCTGATGAGTTGAACATGAGATCCTTAGGGAACTTGTAAACTGTTTGTATTAATTACACAAAAATAATTAGTCCCCTCAGAGGTGGTTTATGGCTATATAAACACAGCCAGGACATTACAAGAGGCACAAACAGCACATATGCTAAAAAAACTAAGGCATATTACTATTGCAACAAAACAACAACTGCTGAAAAGGTAGCGATGTTGTATACAGATTGAATGTGCACCTGTGTGTGTGTGTGTGAGAGAGAGAGAGAGAGAGAGAGAGAGAGAGAAAGATGGAGACTGGGAAGTGACCCATAGTGTAGGGAGAGAGAGAAAGAAAGAAAGAAAAAGAAAGAAAGGAAGAAAGAAAGAATTTCGGCAGGAAGGCATATGTCAGGACTTTTTTCTGGCTTTTTTCAAAGCTTTGACAGGCGTAGCATTACACTGGGACAAAAATAGCAGCTCACCTCCAGAAGAACTGCTTCACAAAAGGTGGCTACTTCGGTGAACAAACGCCCATGCGCCTATCTGTTTATCCGTGTTCGATTAACGTTGTCTTCAGAGACTCTCGCACCTGACCGATCAATGGTGCCAGTAACTCAAACACTAAAAGCAGAATGCAGCCTTTATCAGTGAAGATACCAGATATTTAAACTACTAGCAGCCTCCATTGGCCTCAGAGCACACACTTCAATGTGGGGACTGACAGCACTCTAATGAAGGGCTATAACAAAAGCCCTTTATAATACACCCATAATTTTACACTTCATAATGAGGTATAAATTCCTATTTGTCACTTGCACAACCACTGTAGAATTTCAATCGCAAAGCATACATAACAGTTGCATAAGCAGTTGGTGACCATTTACATTGTTTCCTTCAGTCTGGAGCTGATAAACACTGTATAGCCAAGTGTGAAGAAGCACAGTCGTTGTGTAGGCCTGCTGATAGCAACGTGGTCGGTGTGGATGTGCGGCGGACCAACTCTCAACAAAACAAAACAAAACAAACCGCTCACAACTCCTATTACCCTGCAACTCCTTTTTGATCTTTGGGGCGTTAATACACGGCTGTTCTTACATCTCTGGGGACAGCCGTAATCCCTCGTCACGCGCAGTTGGGGACTGTTTTCCTAAGATCATTGCGACTATTTAGTTTCAATGGGAAGTGAATGCGTATTATCTTCTTCAGTTAGATGGACATATTTAGACTTGCTTTACAGCAAAAACTGTGTACAGGACTTTGACTTGGAAAAAGATCAAAGAGTTCATTGCCTTCTTTTTATCGTTAGTCTACTGGCTGCCAAGTGGATATTCCCTAATTCCACTCATCTCATCACTACCTTTTGACTTAATCCTGTGACAGTTCCTGGGTTGTTATTTAAGGGGTATAAAATCACAGTATGAAAATGCACGAACTTGTATGATTGCATCTGATTCGTTATTTCAGTTCTTGGCTAATTCATAAGTCGTAAATTGGTCAGTGATTTCAATGGACACTTTCTCTTAATTGCTTTGAGAGTTAAATGATGCTAGTAAACCAACTATAGCTTTAATTATCATGGATAACAATTCCCTGTAAGATGTCCCACTATACTGTGTACATCTATTACACTAAACCCTTAGCTCCTTAAATCAACCAAACATTCATTCGTTTGGATCACTTTAATCAAACTGTAATTTTATACGGTTGATCTTAGCTGGCTTTCCACCGCACACAAGTAATAGAGCCTCCTGGCAACACGCTATTTGTAGATGATGTTGGGTCACACAGCAGAGTGTAGCCAGACCAGCAAAACTGTAATAATTAGACCATATCTTATATGTGTTTAATATAGCACGCAGATTAATTCATTAATTTAATTTAATCATATGTGGGACACGTCTGCTCTCCTTTTGCTCTGCAAGCACAAAGCAGTGAGGAATTAAACCCAACAAAAAACCTTACAGTCGCGCCAGCTACCGCGCGCCTCTTTGTATATGTAATGCTGCTGTGAGGGTACAGGGTGCATCAGAGCAGATCCTTTGGAGCAGGAAACTCAAATATTTCCTAAACGCTGCAGGATCACGTCCCATACCTGTGCCACACAAATCATGTGTAGCGTGTGCGATCATCAGCTTCACTGCTGTGCCAATTATTTCCAGTCTAACTGTTTCTGTCTGTCTTGTTCTCTCTCTCCACCTCTATCTATAACTCTCCGTCTCTTTTCCTCCTTTCATGCACCGGACCGTCTGCGTGCTGCATCACAACAGTTGCCATGGATGATGCACCATCCCCAATGAAGCGGGTTCGAGTGAGGTCCCGTGCCCCACTGCTACCTCTGCAGATTCATCACCATTCACTGCATCCCCGACAAATCCCTAAAGGTGCAATTAGCCGTCCCTCCCCGTAGGGGTGGAGGGTCTGTGTGTGTGACAGGGGTGACATGAGTGTGTGTGTGTGTGTGTGTGTGTGTGTGAAGGGGGGGGTGACGGAGGCAGCTCCCACGCATCCTGCGACGTGCCACCACGCTCAGCACCATTCAACCTTTCTCCGGTCAGAAGGAGCCCGTTCCTCAGAGTCGTGGTTACAGTGGAACAGTGTCAGGAGGCTGAGCTGTACAGAAGGTTGAGCATACAGCAACTGTGGGGGTGGGGGGATTGGAAGGGGGAGGGGGGGGGGGGGGGGGTACCAAAGGCTTGCTCGGTCTGGGCGGGGTAACAAGGCGCGCAGCTACGCAGGGTACAACAGGACGATCCACACAGACAATGCATCGCAAAAAGAAGAATTTAATTCGGAATGCACATGGAATGTTGCAGTCCTGTTGCAGCAAAAGCTCCACGATCCACCACACACACCGGCATGACACTACAGCACAACAAACTAGAATATCCACGAGAATGTGCTGATAGAAGAGGCTGTATTATAGCCGGTGATTTCACTGTTAGAAGTGTCTTTAACAGGGTGGGGGAGGGGCAACTGGGCAAGGCTACGGTTAAAGTCTGCATCGGTGCAGAGCCTTATCCCACTGATCTGAGAGCAGCACTAAATTTAATTTTGTATTCGAGGGGATCTTTATCGGTCACCGTAATGGAATTCTGCAGTGAACTGCATCCTTGCAGAACACACCACAGAAAATAAGTGAGGGAAATCCCCATCATGAATATAGAAATTATATATAAGTCATTCCAATTGTAAAACTGATTGTAAAAAAGATGAATCCTACAGATGTGTATAGGCAAGGTGTATATAAATAGGACATTTCATAAACAAAGTAAAGGTTCAACAGAAAAAAAAGGAAGAAAGACTTATAGACACAGAATGCAAAGGTTTACATTCAGGGGCATGGACTATGTATATATTAGAGTGAGTGCTGATTCAAAACAACACATTATGCTTGGCTCATCCAGAGGGCTAGGTAAGCCACAAGCCAGCAAAGCAAATCTGTTGCATGTGCTGACAGAGAGATGGAGGGTCCCTGAGGCGGAGGGCTTTGCCCTCAGGGTTCAGGATGAATCTGTGGCGCTCTGACCCCGAGCGGATCAGACTTAATTGGCATCCCTGCTATCATCTGTTTGGTGGAAGCCCTAGTGTGGGGGGATGGGGGGCGGTTAATTTCAACCACGCGAATTAGAGAACACCATAGCGTCCAGCACTGTGCCGAGAGGTCTCCTAATCACTCACAATGACAGCCCCTCAGCCTGGGTTATCGGCAGCTACCCGCCACCCTGTTAGCTCCAGCTGTCTCCCGGTGCAACGTAATTGGGCGAGGGTAGTGAAGGGCGCCGTTTAGCTCTGCCCCTGGTGGTCCCGCCTCTGATTCTGCCGCCGCATGTCATATGTTGACCACAGCGCGCAGCCGACAGATCACAGTATCACTCCACGTCCAGTAGTAATGTACAAACTCAAACAATAAAAGCCCAAAGCAGACGACCTTGGGTTTTGTGTCTGTAAAAATGAAGCTGCGTACTTTGGCACTATATAATAATATAGTATAATCCATACCAGGATGCTGAACATATTAAAAGCTACCGATGCATGCAGGGCAATAAACATATTGAGCACATTGTCACTGAAAGATTCATGCCACCAACGTGACTGACAGACAGCTCAAAAGTGACAATGCCAAACTGGAAACACTTCTGCGTGGGAGTAGGCTGGGTCTGCACAAGATGGGATCTTTTTTATCTGTGAAAGCAATGATTCAGTGTTTCTACTGCTCTGCATAATGACCCTCAGTAACCCCAATGAACAGAAAAGCTTAAGAATGAAGGCAAAGTTTAACCTGCAAATCTCCTGTTGGGCTCCCCGTCCTGAACGTCCCTCCTTAAAGCTGCTCTCTCAGCTGCTGTATTGTGTGTATGCAGTGAATGCCTACCTGAAACCCTAATTAGACTCAATCCAACATGGGGGCTGCTCAGACACATGCCCCAGCCTCCTTATGCCCAGCTATTTGAAATTCATATTTCCCTTTCAATCTCTCTCTCTCTGTCTCTCTCTCTCTCTGTCTCTCCCTTGCTGGCTTTCTGAGTGTGCAGGTTAATATGCACCAGCTTTGTGGGCTTGTTCGGTACTCTGTCTGACAGTGAACACTGGGAAAATTCCAATCTGAATACTGAATATGGATGGGAATTAATATAACGTGAATTATCGCATGTGCACACAGCGGAATACACAACAGACAACTATAGCAGTTAAAAACTACTGATTTATTCCAGCATTTAACCCAGTTCATTTCAGCTGTGAATATGAGTAATTAGGTACAGAGAAACCACGCATGTGTAAGTCACTAAAAAGTAAGATAAATAAAAAACACGCAGGACAAAGGAACAAACCCAATTAACAAACATGGGATATTATAAATATACCACAGTATGGTCATAAGCTGACATACCCAAATAGCACACAGACCCCCAACACACACCCAAACGCAGCATCGGTTTGGCTCTCTCCGGCGCGCCATATATAGTATCCGGCCGCCCACGCACCTCTCGGCAGGCAAACACGCAGGCGCGGTGCTTGCAAAACGGCACAAGAGCAGAGCTGCTTCCTCTCGGCACGCTTGGAGATTTGGGGAGCGGGGACGGAAAGATAAAACAAACAAGGGATGAAGCGAGAGCAGGAGAGGGAGAAGGCCGGGGTGAAACCCCCATGCAGCCTTTAACAGCACTGTGGCACGATGTGGTCGGTCTTTCCATCCATGCTTGTTAGGAGGTATATTTGTAGGCAAATATATCATCCAGCAGGTCAAGGGTGGATATATTTGGCTTTAATAGTGGACAGACACGCCTCCCCCTAACAGCCCCGTGGTTAGGCGCTGTGGCTTCTGAACGTAACGTTATATGAAATAATGATCGAAGGTGTAATGGTGGTTGTTTCATTCCCAGACAGCGGAAAGGTTCGCTAGGCTGCTTTCTAAAAGTGAGATGCTCCTCAAGATGAATCTTTGATCCACCGACTGTTGTTTTAATGACGGTGTGTGTGTGTGTGTGTGTATTTTTCAGATGATTGCTCTCAGTGTAGGTAAACCACCGAAGGCCTGAATCCAAAAACAGGCAACAAGGCGTGAAGATTCAGGAGTCTCGTTCTTGTGCTCCATTGCGAAATGCGATTGCTGTTCATACTGCGCCACGCTGTGACATCTGAGGAGCGCGTGCGCCGAGTCCGCTGAGACGCACCTCTCCTCCCGAGTCAACATAAGGGCAAGGAGCAGAGTTTATGTGGCGAGACTTTAGGGGGAAAACGCCAGCGTTGGTCTTATGCTAACGTCTCAGCCCTGAGTACAAAGCGCTAGTCGTCATCACAGACGCCATCGAATCCATATGACAGTCCTGCAATCCACGGTCCCGCGAGCGGGTCCCGCATTTCTGCTGATGCTGGCACAGCTTTTCAAGCGTCCTGCATGTGCTGAATGAGCTCAGTCACCCCAACACTTCCCCCCCAACCCCGGCAAAAAAACGAAATCCACCTTCTCGAAAAAGGAAGTCGTGAAAGCAATGCATTCACACGGTGACTGTAGCAAAACTAAAGTGTTGCAAAATGTTCCTAGACTTGAGGAGGTGCTGACAAAACCTGTCCACCTCAGGAATGTGAGGTATTTTAAATATAAAACTATATCTAATCAGTTTGGCTGCTTGTTCACTGTTGGGATACAGGTAGCTTACTGGTGGAGAGGTATGAGATGAAACGAATAGAAGATATTTCATTACTACATCACGGTCCTCTATGGTGGCAGGCTGGCTAACATGACATCCACTAAATGAGAAACTGACTATACCCTCAGCACGTTTATTCAGTGAAGTTGCGTTCGGTGCTTTTGCAGCTGACAGTGCACTCATCATCTAAATTATTACAGGTGTACTCCTTCGGTTTTAATTCCATATGGTATTTATGCCTCCCTATATGACGCATAAACTGACAGAGAGCAGATTTATACTACTGAACTACATACAGAAATATTCATAGAAATATTAATTTATAGCTGATTCTTTCATACGATGTCCTCCTACATAAATCAGGGAGTGGGCACCACTATACCACATTGTGGCAGACTTGGTGCACATTGCCAGAGGCGATACTGCAATGCCTGCCATCCGAATAGATGGTTTCGAGGCAGGTGTAGCTGGTGTTTCAAAAGCGACGGTGAATGAAGCCTGTTGATTTCAGACCTCAAAGCCACATGCTGGAAAGACAGGCCGACTGTTGATTGTTGCCTTTGAGGCAAACGAGCGGGAAAAAGGGCTCAACAGGAAATCATCTTACATGTCCTGCACCAGAGCAAATGAACGGCTAAGAAATTCATTTGAGCAGTGTTCTGAACAGGACCCAATGCCTTAAAACGACACGAATGGATGCAGTGATGCCACTAGTAACATATGGATAATGGTGCAATTACTATGGCCGTCCTGATACCTAAGTGAGACAAAACATAACGCTTTATGTTGTATCCTTACTGAAGGACGTTCTGAATTTAAAGGGTGACTTCTCAAAATGTCTGCATAACTTCCTCATGAGAAGTAAACAAAGTCATTCAGGCATTTGAGAGAAACTTACTGTGTCAGAATTGTTCACAGGGATGGTGAGAGGGGCACTGAGACACTCCACGCCTCTACAAGCCCTTTAAAGCTGTAATGTGGAGCGCTTATGAATCTGTTGTTTAAAGAATGCTTTATCATAGTTTTATGAAACCACATATTTTTGTATACATTAGTACAGAGAGTGTTATAAGGAGATTTTTTTAGAGTTTTACTAACATTTTCAAACTATGAGCATTACTTATGTTTACCTATGTTTGTTTCCTCTTAATTTAGAAATCCCCCGTGCTATAGCTGTCTATCCACAGATCACAACAAGAAAAAATGTTTTGCACAGTTTTCAGGGCCTCAAAATAATCAGAAGTTCAGTGGTTGTGCAAAACCTTGAAAGCACACGAGGGGGGTGGGGGGGGGGGGGGTTAAAAGCAGGTTGCCATGGAAACAGAGTTACAGTGACCAGAAAACCAGAGCGTCTTGGGATCTGGGAGTTTCACTGTAGGCCTACATCCATTTTTAATGGAACATTTTTTTGTTTTTTTTTCTTTTTTGAGCAACAAGTTTTTCATTCCTAACTCTCTTGAATAAGGAGAACTTAAATTGAGCTTATGTCGTTCGACTCCAGTTTCATCAGTTTAATGTGATTGAAACATAATAAACACTTTGTAGGAACCCTCCAAATTATCGCTAATTACTGAATACATATTTAGAGCCAAGCTATAAATATTTTAAGTAACAGCCAGCACACATTTCACATAAAGGCCCATAAATGACAATGAGCACCAGTGCCGTTCTCTGCCTTTTTATAATACCTTCACACCGAAGAGCCAATAAATGCCAAATGTCATTATGCAATCACAAATTATTTCTATGCAACACTTCCAGATTTTATTGCCTGTGGTCTACCACACATTCTTCCAATGCACGAACCAGAACCTGTGGCCCCTTTAACAGCTTCAGCAGCTGTTTAAAGAACAAAAGGCAAAGTCAAACACTCTGCTGGACATTACCATGCAGACTTTCCTCTCTGGTCCAATTAAACCTCTGCTCTGTGTTTTCACTAGCTGAGCTCAGAGATCTTAATTAAGGGAGCTAATGGTATCAGTTTTTGACATTTCCAGTTCACTTGGGTTGGTAACTTTTGTATGATCATCCATCATCGGTAAAATCAAACTTGATCATCAATGTGTCTCACTGAAGCTAAAGCGAACCTTGTCGCCCTAGTCTCAGAAAACACCTCCAAAGTACCAGTCAATCCTGCCAGATTCGTCCAAATGTGAGAAAACAATTTTTTTCCCGTTCCAAATGTAAGACTCTCAAGATTTTTGCTTTGCATAACCTAATTAGCAACAATGTAAAAAAATGCTACAAACAAAAAGCGCAGGGAAGCTTAGGCAGAGAGCAAACAGCAGGCTGAAATGGACACGTGAGCACACTCCTGCAGAAACACACAGATCCTTGTGCAGCTGCTTGTGACATTCAGGGAAAACAGGACACAGCCTGTCTAAGGCTGTACGCACCACGCTGCCATCCTACGTGCTGTACGCTGTGAACCTCCGTGCTCTACTGTACCCGCCTGAAGGCTCCACTCTGCCATCCCGAGTTCTCCACCCAACCATCCTGCGTGCTCTACACCACCATCCTGCGTGCTCTACACCACCATCCTGCATGCTCTACACCACCTTCCTGCGTGCTCTACACAACCATCCTGCATGCTACAACACCATCCTGCATGCTCTACACCACCTTCCTGCGTGCTCTACACCACCTTCCTGCATGCTCTACACCACCTTCCTGCGTGCTCTACACAACCATCCTGCGTGCTCTACACCACCATCCTGCGTGCTCTACACCACCTTCCTGCGTGCTCTACACCACCATCCTGTGTGCTCTACACCACCATCCTGCGTGCTCTACACAACCATCCTGCATGCTACACCACCATCCTGCATGCTCTACACCACCTTCCTGCGTGCTCTACATCAGCTCCATAGTGACAGAAATTCTGACACATTTCTGCCTAACTTGTACTTAGAGAATGAAAGCGCAGCTAAATACAAATGCTGAACACTGCTGACAGAGCCGACTGATGACAGAGCACTGATGAGGAAAAGCAAAGTCCTGTGATGGAAACAGTCTGCAGAGACATGCTGCATATACAGCCATGTTCCACTTTTATATAAATCTAGTTTGCTTTAACTGTTTTAATACGAAACCTAACTCAAACTATTTATTACAGTTAACACAGTCAACAGACTTCAAAGTCAGAATGGTTATTAAATCTATATTTCAGGTAAAGAAAAATGGGAATTAAATATATGCTTAGGGCAATGACCCGTTGTCATTATAAAAGGTATCAATGTTTATGAACTTTTGGAGAATTTAAATGTCAAACTGTTATGCTCTGTAAAAATGGCCTACACAGCTGTCAGAGTTAACCACTGACCCTGAATATGCATACACTACCACTTCATCACCAGTCAATAAAACGTAATCAATCAAATCCAATAAAGAGTCATATGGTCTGCTCAGTAGGCCTATACTCAGTAACACCTGCCATCCAATTATATTTTCCTTACAAAACGGTTAGACTCCTGCCTGTGGAGTAACTTACCTGTTGTTTCCACGATTCCTTCCAGAATCACCACTATTTCGAACTGCTCTGTCTGCATGGACCGTTGAGAAAGCTCGTAAAACGGGCTTTTGCTGTCGATCACGTGACAAATAGTGAGCGGCGAAACGAGAAAGAGCTGATCTGCTCCGGTGCTGAAGCCTACGTCCAACTCCAACTGATCCAACGGAAGAAACTCGCCCTCGGGCGTCTGCCGCGACTGGGGAAACGAGCAAAAGAGGGACGAGGAGAAATGCCGCTTAAAACTCCGCGAGGCAGTGAACCCTGCTGACAGCAATTCGCATTTATGTGGCAATCACAGGTATCAATCATCAGAAAATGGGCAGAGAGTGCATATCGAATCAAAGGTCAAAGTTCAGAAAGACCATAGGCACATCTGGCTGCTAATTACACGCCTTTCTACCCGCACTTGAGTGTCTAATGACAAAAACATTGAGATGGACAAAACAGAGCAGAGGTTAGTCTAGATTAAACCGTTATACAATCACAGGCAGATACCAAATTGTTACGGCTATCTTTGTTTTTATTTATACCGTTTGCATGCTAGCTAATGTATACGCTGAATATATTGCTTAGCCTAACATGTAACGCATAAAGAAGGCAATTACTACAATGGCCTCCGTCAAATATCTGCTTTGGGCTAAGGATCAGATGCAAATTTCATGATTACATTTATCCTGTAGGCACATTCCACACAACAAAGTTAACTGACTGTTTCTGACAAATACATAAACTATATAACTACCTTGTAGTTGAGCGTGATGACTTTCTAAATAATAGCATTAATAATTATATATTTATTTGTTTGTTATTTTTTTATTTGATCTAGTCATTGAGCAACAGAGGACCAGCACTTACTTTGAGTAATTTGCAGCGTATCTGTGCGGAGACCATATGACTGTTGCGCAGGTTCCCGACCCTGAACATTAGAGTGAGTTTCCCGTCTCTCATTGAGATAGCTGCGTGCTCACTAAACATCAGCGTCTCAGCCCTTTTCTTGGGCTGAGACATTTTAATGAACATGCAGCCTATCAAAAAGGCATCTACAATTGATCCAAGGATAGACTGGAAGAGAAAGAGAATTATCCCCTCTGGGCACTTGTCTGTTATGTATCTATAGCCGTAGCCTATGGTGGCCTCGGTTTCGATGAAGAATAAAAAAGCCGACGGAAAGTTATAAACGTTGGCAACGCACGGCGTGTACTTGTCATCGTGGGCTCGATTGAGGTCCCCTCTTATGTATGCGATGACCCACCACATTGAGGCCATAAAGAGCCAAGCTACTGTATATGTAAGAATGAAGATGAACAGATTCCAGCGCCATTTCAGATCCACTAAAGTAGTGAATAAGTCTGAAAGGTATCTGCTGGTCTCCCCGCCGAGATTCCCGTGTTGGACGTTACAGCGGCCGTTCTTGTCCACGAATCGCTGCCGTTTCCTCTTCTTCTCCTGGGCGGGTTGATTGAATCCAGAGCTGCTGGATGAGGTGGTCACTATCTGGTAGTCGTCCCCAAATTTCTTCCGAAGTGCAGACATACTAGCCTATGAAAGAAATGTAATTGAGAGCTAAATCCCTGTTCTGTGCAAACAAAGCACTCAACGTTAATGGTCTTGCTTCTGTTATAAATGTTCTGCGCAACTGAGAGCTAGTTGGATATTCTGAAGGAAAAGATTAATCTTACCTATGTTTTACCATACGGATCCTCTCCCTCCACAGGCGTGTCGTTAATGCATCTCAGAAAAATGCTTACAAGGAAATAAACATAGATTCGACAATTAAACACTGATTACGAAGCATGTCTCCTCGTTAGAAATGGCAGGAAGGTCCTGTGGGAAAAGAACGCAGGACCAACTCTCCACAGGCGCTGTCCGCAGTTTCAGTGCTGAATCAGAATCTTTGGTGCGCTGCTGCTCTCCCGGATCACAGTGACTGAGAGGACCCTGACGAGTTACAGCACCTGCCGCATCCAATCTTGAGTTCAAAGTTGCAGATGTTCTCAGCACTCCGTCAAAAATGTGTCAGTTCACGAGCGCATCTCTCGGGCATGTGGCGATAACTGCGCGCGCGTTGTTTAAGACGAAATGTGTACGGACGTGCGCCAGATTTAGCGCGGTGCTGTTAGATACACTTCAAGACAAAAATCTCGGCATTGTCTTCTCCTCCTGTGTAAAAAGATATTAATTCAGTTTGAGACAAAGGCACGGATGAGAAAGAATGTCCAATCGCGTGGAGGTTATAGCTTTTGCCGTCAATAATAATAAGTTTCTGAAGCGCTGATTCTCGTCCTGCTCAAGTCACGGTGTTTAGTTTCCAATACAAGGTGGTCTTAGTGCCAGCTGGTTTGCTGTCCCCACACGCGATCCCTGTATTTGCGCTTCCCATGCGCAGACTGTTGTCTGGGGTCCCTACCTACAGAGCCATATCATTCGTTGGGGGGAGGGGACTTCCCATACTGACGGGTAAAGATCACTTTTAGCGCTCAGATTGGTTATTTGTTCGATCTATTGTTTAAAGAGTAGAAGACCAGCCATACGTTTATTACGGATATTTAGACCAGCTCATATTTTACGTAACTAAGAAGCTTTAAGGTCTTCTCTCCTTTCCTATTATACATGTACTATTTATAGCCTAGGTGGACGTCAAATGTAATTTTCTCATCAAAGGACAGGAATGGCCAAGCACCTATATTGCTGTTCCGGTCTAATTTGATTTGTGTTGACAGTCTGATTTACCAAGGCCTTGAGAGGACAGATGCACTTTGGAGAATCTTGACTCTTTCTGTAAATGCATAAACCCTCTGGCTCTTATCTAAAGTAAACAGATAAGGCAATAAAACATACTGATCTGCTCTGCAGGGAGATTATTTCTGAGTGTTTCCTTCCAGTACATCAACAAAAAGATAAACACACAGTGGATGTGCCTTCGGTTTAACACACCTAATGCCTAAAGTATACAAAGTATGCGTGTGTCATTCTGCAGGGGACAGAACAACACATGTTTAAGATGGAGAACAACTTGTGTTTGTTGGTAATCAGATCAGTTGTTAACAGACTTTGAACAATGCTAGTATGAGCTTATCTCACATCTGTCAAAACTAGCTGGAGCTAGTTTATCGAATGAGGTTGGACCTGAAAAATACATAGGCATCCCCGTGATGACTTTTAACCGCTAATCTTTGGGCACAACTAGACTACTCAGGGATATCGAGGATAATTTCTTCACTTTGTTACCCCCCCCCCCCCACCTCTCCCTGTGGTTTCTGTCTCATACACTTCCTCCGTTTCCTCTTCTCTTCCCAGAGGGAGACTGTTTTTTCTTCCCAATAGAGAAGCACCACACACACACACCCTCCCTAGTTGTGGAGTGCTCCTATGGGCTCCTATAGCTACCACATATTTAGTAAACATAGTAAAAGACTCAGTAATGGAGTGCAAATGGAATACTGCTTTGTGGAAACATTGGCTCCCTCAGTACAAATGTTTTGTTTGCCAGATTCCAGGGCTATGAATCTAACAGACCAAACAATACAGATTATAATGGCACAGCTTATGGTCAGTGCTTAATTTGTCATTAGTAACTGGCCATGGTAATACTGGGAGACATTTCACTGATTCTGAAATAAACAACATTCAGTATGTTGGGGTAAGTAATTAAGCTACCTGATAGTTGCACTGTTGAAAAGTAACAAGCTTCAAAGGAGCTTTTAGTGTTCCCATATGCTGGGCAAACAAACCTGTGAACAAATCGCAATTTGCTAAAAATATGTCTTGACATAGATATTTTCCACCCAATTTGGCAAGCGTTTTCTCAGTCTGGCCCCGGGCAGATCAATATGAATCCAGCAGGCACCGGGCAGCTTTGCCACACTCTCCATTCCAGCTGCAGTGAACACTCCCCACCCAGGGTCCTATTCAGTCATTACAGTTCCACCTCCCGCCACAGAGCCGCTCCGCAACACCCACTAAAATCAGTTCAGAGGCACGAAGCACAAGACCATTACAGAGCCCGAGTTCAACACACTATAGAGATTTCTAAAGACTGAGCAATTGGCTGTGTTGGTTTGATCGGGCGGTTTTATTGTATTGCAAAAGTGCGGCTTAATTAGCAGCAGGCGTTCAAGAGTGTAGCTGAAATGTAATATTGCTGATGTTTTTAAAAATGTGCTGTATGGACGCATGTGATTCGATCATAATTGGTCATATTTAAAATGTCCTATGTTACGCCTGGTTTTCAAAGTGCAAAGTGGTTTGAATTGTAATAAATGGGAGGCAGTCATTAGGCTGCAAGTGCTGTGGTTTCTCAGTTGGCTTTGTTTGAAGGGGGGTTGGGGTATTGGGGAGCAGTACAGAGCATTTCTCCAGTAACCAGATCCTGTTATGTCACAGAGCATTTCTCCAGCAACCAGATCCTGTTAAGTCACAGAGCATTTCTCCATTAACCAGATCCTGTTATGTCACAAAGCATTTCTCCAGTAACCAGATCCTGTTATGTCACAGAGCATTTCCCCATTAACCAGATCCTGTTATGTCACAGAGCATTTCTCCAGTAACCAGATCCTGTTATGTCACAGAGCATTTCTCCAGTAACCAGATCCTATTATGTCACATAGCATTTCTCCATTAACCAGATCCTGTTACATCATAGAGCATTTCTCCAGAACATAAATGAATTGTGCATTGGATGTGTGTGTCTGTCAGGTGTAGATCTGATAGTTTCATTGGAATTTCCTAGATATTTATTTCTTCATGGCATCTGTTATGCCTTTTACTATCTCTCAGCCTCATAAGTGAGTTATTTTCACTGATCTCATTCCATATTATTCTGTTTCTTTTGTGATTATTTTCATGTTAAATCCTTTACATTAATAATGTGGGATACAAATGCAGTCAGCCAGCTGTGGTGCTGTCTTCTTATTCCAACAACATGACATGGTGCTGCTCTAAATGAGCCCTTTGGGAGAAATATCCAATTAAGAACCATTCAAATTCAATAGTCTATGCCATTCCTGTTAGACGACGTTAGACGTTTTCTCAGTCAGTTGGTCAGGTCCTCAGGAACACTCAGTTTCAGAGAAAGAACAATTACGGGACGGACAACAGGAAAAGTCCGAGGTTCTTTAATGAATGTGGGGTGAGATGGGGTCACTTTTGCTTGGTGCTCTTGTGCTCATTATTGGAAAGAAGAGGCTCTGAAGTTTTCTTCAGTCTCTCCACTAAAGGCTGGCACTGAACACACACTTGTCTTCTGTAGTCTTAGCTGAATGGCTTTAGATAAAATGCCAGTTCATTGCCCAAGATACTGAAATGCACCACATCTAACAGCTTAATGCAGGCACCTAAGGGCCTGTTATTTATATGCTGACAAAGTAGCGCTATATGATAGAATCTCTTCACATTTGACCTACAGATAGTAGGCAGAGGTGAAAACGGTCCTCCATTTTTACAATGATTTTCGAGGATACTCTACAAAGGACGCAATTATGATTAATCGGGGGAGGGGGCGGGGGGTGGAGGGTCAGACCAATAAAATGTGCACTGTGACGAATGTTGTATTAACCCCTGAGAGAGGGGAATGAGTGTTTAGCTCACTGCCTCACTCCAAGGTGGCATACGAGGACAGGCAGAAATGGAGTCAGTCTCTCTGTGAACAGTGGCATATGGTGCAGAACACCTCGCTATTTATGGCCGGCCTCCGGCAAGAACCGTGACAGGGGACTTTTCCACCACAGCTCTGACAGAACGATGATTTTAATTGGGAGCATCCATTCCTTGTCTGAAAAGCAACAAATGCACCTTAAACAGACGCCTTTCATGTCTTGGCCAAAAACACTTGCAGGAAGGTTACGAGTTTAAACAAAGGGAGCTTAGGCTGGAATGTACTTGATATTGTGATAGATGGTAAAAACTTGTTAGTATCAGGAGGTATAAATACTGTAGTGCTGTTGAGATTCAACTGTAAGGAATTGTTTACTCAGAGGCAGAAATGACAGCACAGCCTTCATTTTTAATTAATATTTTTTGATAAAAAGTATTGTTTTTCAGAATAACAATGACAGACATAAGTACCATGACACCAACATCTGAGCCAAAAATGAAGGAGTGGATTGAGGCAGATGCTATAAAATTTCAAAATGCAAAAACAGATTTAATAGATAGTACCTAATGCATGGTAAATATGTACTCACCGGCCACTTTATTAGGTACACCTTGCTAGTACCGGGTTGGACCGCCTTTTGCCTTAAGAACTGCCTTAATCCTTCGTGGCATAGATTCAACAAGGTACTGGAAACATTCCTCAGAGAGTCTGGTCCATATTGACATGATAGCATCACGCAGTTGCTGCAGATTTGTTGGCTGCACATCCATGATGCAAATCTCATGTTCCACCACTTCCCAAAGGTGCTCTATTGGATTGAGATCTGTGAAATTCATCTGTGGTCATAAAGGGATGGACATGGTCAACAAAAATACTCAGGTAGGCCGTGGTGTTGACACAATGCTCAAATGGTACTAATGGGCCCAAAGTGTGCCAGGGAAATATCCCCCACACCATTGCACCACCACCACCGTTGATACAAGGCAGGATGGATCCATGCTTTAATGTTGACACCAAATTCTGACACTACCATCCAAATGTCACAGCAGAAATCAAAACTCATCAGACCAGGCAACGTTTTTCCAATCTTCTATTGTCCAATTTTGGTGTGCCTATGCAAATTGTAGCCTCAGTTTCCTGTTCTTAGCTGACAGGAGTGGCACCCGGTGTGGTCTTCTGCTGCTGTAGCACATCCACCTCAAGGTTTGACATGTTGTGCATTCAGAGATGCTCTTCTGCCTCGGTTGTAACAACGGTTATTTGAGTTACTGTTGCCGTTCTATCAGCTCGAACCAGTCTGGCCATTCTCCTCTGACCTCTGGCATCAACAAGGCATTTGCGCCCACAGAACTGCCGCTCACTGGATATTTTCTCTTTTTCGGACCATTCTCTGTAAACCCTAGAGATGGTTGTGCGTGAAAATCCCAGTAGATCATCAGTTTCTGAAATACTCAGACCAGCCCATCTGGCACCAACAACCATGCCCCGTTCAAAGTCACTTAAATCACCTTTCTTCCCCATTCTGATGCTTGGTTTGAACTGCAGCAGATCGTCTTGGCCATGTCTACATGCCTAAATGCATTGAGTTGCTGTCATGTGATTGGCTGATTCGACATTTGTGTTAATGAGCAGTTGGACAGGTGTACCTAATAAAGTGGCCGGTGAGTGTATATATCAATACTTTTCCTATTTATTCAATACTGGAGACTTTGTTAATTTTACATCAACGCAGCCAAATACCTACACTCCCAACCCCATCCACACACACCATCAAGACACTGATGAAAGAAATCTTGACTTCGGTATGTAACCCATTTCACAAAAATAGCCCAAGCAATCTGATAGTGAGACTTCAATTGATTGATTAATCTAATCAGAGAGACATAAAGGAAATGCAATCACTGAGCCCCGATTCACAGGCACAAGTGTCACAAAGGGTCACTTAGCCAATAACCTGAGAGTATCTCTTATTTTGCCATCGTGCACTATAATCGCTCTCATCACAGATATTACATGGGCTGGGGTCCCTTTTCTAGTGGGCTTTAAAAAAGGTCTATTACAGCCCTTTTCTGTTGTCTCTCTGAAGCTGATTAGGTTGTCTGAGACTGGCTATTGAGATCCATTGTTTTGTAGTGAGAGTATTGATCAGTAATATTGGCGTACAGGAAATGTCGACAATCTCAACAGGAATGCAACAGAACCCATTTTTTACCCCGTCACTCTGCAGCCGTGTCTAAAAACACTGTTTCTCGCTGCAGAGTGAGCAGTTCTTCCCTTGTGAGTAAGGCAGAGGGGAGAGCCCATCTGTTCAGTAACATAACGGAGCGAGAGAGGGATAATGATCAGGGTTTGACAAGTGAATCCATCAAATATCACAGCACAGCCAGCTGGACAGGCAGGGCCCACTCCGACCGGCTCCAGAACCGGTCTCGCTTCATTCTTCCGGTGTTGTTTGCGGATTTGCTCATCTCGTCTCACTGGCCATGCTGATGTTTTCTCCACCTTTCAGGTGGATGGACATGGTTGGCATTTACAGACGTGGAGATAATCAGCCTTGGATGTGAGCTAATGTTGTCTGGGATGGCTGTGGTGCACATTTGTTCCTAGCTTACTGGGCATAAATATATGTTCTGGTAGATGCAAATTAGACGTTGCAGATAAAGAAAAGGGATTGCAAAAGAACATTACTTTAAAGGGAGCAATGTGCGAGTTTGTGTACTTACACATTAGATCCATATTTACTATAAACACAAGTTAGCATGTTAGCCTTAAACTGAAACCGCCTAGTAAAACCTTCAGTGTGCTCTTTTGTTCGGGATAAATGGCTCTTATGTTGTCCGTGTGCTGGCGTTTCACATGCTCTGGTATTTTCCATGTCTTCATCCCATTCACTCTGCTGAACCGCATTTCCCAGCCTGCCGAAACATTAAGCAGTCCTACTGCTATGGTGTATAGTATAAACATTAACAGTCCTACTGCTACGGTGTATAGCATAAACATTAACAGTCCTGCTACGGTGTATAGCATAAACATTAACAGTCCTACTGCTATGGTGTCACGGTGAGGGAGGCTCCCCTACCGGTCGCCTACGGTACAGCGGCAGTTGTCCTGTTGTTGTTGCGTTGTGTGCTTCCCTCAGGTGGGTGGGGCTTATTAGCTCCCTCACCTGATGGTAGTTTGTTTGTCTATATATGCCTTGTCTGTGTACCAGTTGACTGCTGGTTATTGTATCCTTAATTTGGATCAGTGCACGGGATTTTGGTTAGCGCACTTTATTTATTAAACCCCTCTTTTCCTCTGAGACTTGGCGTGATCGCTTCCTTTTAGTTCGCACACCCTGCCCGTCACAGAATAACCAGCCACCTTTCGGAAGCCGCCAGTCTCCTTTACTTTCTCCTTCGTTTGTGGTCATGTCTCGTGGTAAGTGTTTGTCTACGTGAGATTCCGTTGTTTGAATGTATGTGGAGGAGAGCTGGGTTGCAAACCGCTCGTCCCGTCGTGCCTACGTGCTTGTTTGTTTGTGTGTTTGTATAGCACGTTGTGTGGCACGGCGGTGACTGAAGCGAGAGACCCGATAGCGCTCTCCTCCAAGGGGCGGCGCCTTCTCGCTAAAAGTGCTCGCCCGCAGTCGGTGTTTGTGCAGGTGCATGTGTGAGATGTGTGTGATGCGTGTGTGAGACTGCGGGCTTGAAGCTAGTGAGTGAAAGGGGCGTCTGCCGTTTGTCTTGCGTGCTGGGTCGTGTCTTTGTGTGTATGTTTATGTTAAATGTAATTCCCCGTGTGCTCCCTCCCCTTTTGTTTGTTTAAATGGTGTTTTGGGGGGGGGGAGCAATGGAGGGTCCTGTGCTACCCATTAGGGCACAGAAGTGCGCAGCTCCGGAAGGAGGCCCGCCGGTGAGAAGGGTAAGTGCGGGTGAGGGTTGTGTGCCACAACCGTTGTCCTCTATATGAGGAGTGAGGCACAGACGGCGCAGCTCCTGAGGGAGGCCCGCCCGGTGAAAGGGTAAGTCTTGGCGTTTATGTTGTCTGCGTGTATGTGTTGTGTGCAGGTTCCACCTACAGGATGGCAGTGGAGCTCCTGGACCTTGTGGGATCTCCCAAGTAGGCAGGAGCCCCCTGATGTTATGGGGTGACCGGAGCCCTGGTCGTAACTAGCCCCTCTGGAAGGGTAAGGGCCCCCGTACGTGTGGGAACTATAAGGCTCGGTCTTAAGAGCTCCTGCCCACAGCAGGAGCCCCCTTATGTTGTAGGGTGACCGGAGCCTTGGTCATGAGTGGCCTCCCTGAAGGAAAAAAAGGGGTTTCCCAGATGTGTGGGTGACTAGAGGGCTCCGGACTGAAGAGCTCCTGCTGAAGACAGAGGTCCCCCCCCTCGTGCTCGGGGTGGCTAGGAGGTTGGTCCTGGGGTGTGACCGGTCACCAGTGGGGAAGGAGTGCTTCCCCCTGGAACCTCCGGCAGGGTGGAGGAGTCCATCCTGCTATGCACCTCCCCCATGAGGGGCGGTCTCCCCGACCGGTTAGGGTTGCCCAGGCCACACCCTGGGGTGTAGCCGGCCACCAGTGGGGGGGAAGGAGTGCTTCCCCCCTGGAACCTCCGGCAGGGTGGAGGAGTCCACCCTGCTATGCACCTCCCCATGAGGGGCGGTCTCCCCGGCCGGTTAGGGTTGCCCAGGGTGACTCCAGGCCCTGTGCAGGGGTTTTCCCGAGCCGAGAGGTAGGTCCAGGAGGCGTTCAACTATATGGTAGGTAGGTAGCCTGCACACACGTCCCCCTAGTGTTTGTGTTTGTCCTAGCGTGTTTGTGAATTGTTGTATGTAATTCCCCGTGCGCTCCTCCTCCAAGGGGGCGTTTGGGGAGGGGCTATGGAGGGTCCGTGCCACGGCCTGTGGCACGGAGGGCGCAGCTCCTATGGGAGGCCCTAGTCAGGGCAAGTCTTGGCGTCTGTGTTGTGTCTGTGTGTGTGTGTGTGCTATGTACTGTGTGCAGGTTCCTCCCACGGTTGACAGTGGAGTCCCTGGACCATGTGGGACCTCCAAAGTAGGCAGGAGCCCCCTTATGTGATGGGGTGACCGGAGCCCTGGTCGTAAGTAGCCTCCCTGGAGGGGAAGGGCTCCCCGTGTGTGTGGGTGACCAGAGGGCTCCGGACTGAAGAGCTCCTGCTGAAGACAGAGGTCCCCCCCCTCGTGCTCGGGATGACGAGAAGGTTCGCCCTGGGGAGTAGTCGGCCCACAATGGGGAAGGAGTACTTCCCCCTGGAACCTCCGGCAGAGTGGAGGAGTCCGCCCTGCTATGAACCTCCCCAGGAGGGGCGGTCTCCCCGGCCGTTCTAGGGATGCCCAGGGGAACTCTCGGCCCCATATAGGGGTTTTCCCCGAGCCGAGAGGTTGGTCCAGGAGACGTTCAACTATGTAGTAGGGAGGTAACCTGCACACACGCACACTTTGTGGGGCCCTTGGGGCGTGAGGGCTCTGTGACCGACTGGGGCGTGGTTTTGTCTTGTTGACGGCCCAGTCGGTCCAGGGTCCCGCCCAGGGGGAGGCGGGAGCTAAATTGTGTTCTATGTTTTATGTTTCAGCTGCGGGACCGCAGGAGGCGTTTCCCTGCCTTGTCCCCGCCTTCCTGCCCCTTCGTCTGGCGTCTTGTGTTCTGCCGCTGTGAACCGCACATCGGGCCGTAGTGCGGCTTGGTGGGGGGATCTGTCACGGTGAGGGAGGCTCCCCCTACCGGTCGCCTACGGTACAGCGGCAGTTGTCCTGTTGTTGTTGCGTTGTGTGCTTCCCTCAGGTGGGTGGGGCTTATTAGCTCCCTCACCTGATGGTAGTTTGTTTGTCTATATATGTCTTGTCTGTGTACCAGTTGACTGCTGGTTATTGTATCCTTAATTTGGATCAGTGCACGGGATTTTGGTTAGCGCACTTTATTTATTAAACCCCTCTTTTCCTCTGAGACTTGGCGTGATCGCTTCCTTTTAGTTCGCACACCCTGCCCGTCACATATGGTGTATAGCATAAACATTAACAGTCCTACTGCACCGGTGTATAGCATAAACATTAACAGTCCTACTGCTATGGTGTATAGCATAAACATTAACAGTCCTGCTACGGTGTATAGCATAAACATTAACAGTCCTGCTACGGTGTATAGCATAAACATTAACAGTCCTACTGCTATGGTGTATAGCATAAACATTAACAGTCCTACTGCACCGGTGTATAGCATAAACATTAACAGTCCTACTGCTACGGTGTATAGCATAAACATTAACAGTCCTACTGCTATGGTGTATAGCATAAACATTAACAGTCCTACTGCTACGGTGTATAGCATAAACATTAACAGTCCTACTGCTACGGTGTATAGCATAAACATTAACAGTCCTACTGCTATGGTGTATAGCATAAACATTAACAGTTCTACTGCTATGGTGCATGGCATAAACTCCATTAGCACTTCAATTTGGAATCCATCGTGCACTTAGCTGAGGGACGGCTCTACCTTCTGATGTGCTACTTTGGAATTGTAATATAGATCATAACAGATGATACGTCGTTTCAAATAATGCACCACCACAGTAAATGAAGCTGACATGAAATTCTAATGCCAGCAGTATGAATTGCTCTGATACACACCAGCTTTAGCATGTGATGAGAAGATAATGTCATTTCTGACCTATTGCAATACACTGTTACTTATTTATACTGGTTATCTGAACAGTTGGAGATGTATGAATCACAACTTTGTGCGAGTCACTGAGTTTGCGTGCCAACAGTTCTAATCTGAACCACAACATAAAACACAGCCATGTTAGCATTTCAGCTCAGATGTGCGGTCTTATTTTCCCCCTCATGCCATTTTGGATTTTCAGAACGCGTTTTCCAGCGGGAAGCCCACTTCACACACTCCGACACTCAGGTGGCAGGGGGGTAGAGTCGTGCCAGGAAGGGCCACTAATTAAAGACGCTTTTCATTTTCGGGGACAATCAAACCTCCAGTCCCTCTTCAATTCCTCCAAGAGTGGAAGAGAACGGGAGAGGGTGGGAAAGACAAGAAACGGGGCGAAGAGAGAAAACACACTAGGCCTTAATCTGTGCCTCTCCTTCCATTATTGCATTACTTCCGACTCTATGGAGGCAAGAACGCACACACAAAGGAGTCAGATCATCTTCGGAGATGTAAATCTTTGGCCCAAAGATGCCATTCAGTACGGATGCAGCTAACCTGTTTAACACATTGATACCCCCACCATTAGAAGGCTTTCGGTATCCACAAGGTAATATGAGGATATTTTAGGTGTAATCTAATGCGTTAAATCAGAACTGCCATGAAAGCACTGTAGATGCTGATGAACTCGATGAAATCGGTGTGCTGTCAAATCTCTGGTGGCATCACTGCCAACTGTACACACAGGGAAGCGCAAACATGCATTATATTACCATACATTACCACTAATGTTCATCGATAAAAATAATTCAAATAAAATTATTTTTAAACGCTGATTTAATATTTCAGGAGAAATTGAAATGCAACACATGTACCTGTGAATAAAAAACATTCACGCCTGCAGTCACCCTCAAACGCACACACCTTACACGCACACACCCACATACACCCAAATAGGAATATGAGAGAGGAGCAGGAGTGTGCAGGTCCCTGGTTACCCGTTGTCCACGAGGTATCTGTTTCCTTTCTCCCTTTTCAACATTCTGTCTCTGGAGGACCAAAATTCTTCAGCAGTTATTTGGAGCTGGTATTTACAGAAACGTGGATCAAGCCTGAACATGAACAGCGTCGCGTTATTTACTGCCATCAAGTGTTACAGCCTCAGCAGGCCTCATTCACGCCTCCTTTGACCTCTTTTGACCCGTTTTAATCACAGCTCTGATCGGATCGCATTAAGCCCAGAGCATGCGGTGTGGTTTCAGAGTACAGGGGGCCTGGCAGCGGTTTGAGTTCGTCCTCGGAGGCCATGGTGACTCGGAACCCCTGACTCAGCTTCTGACCCGAGACCCGAGCTGACTCGGCACCAGGCTGTACCGACTCGGTTTCGCTGGGTCTCATGGCGCGGTGACGGAGTCGTGTAGGCCTCGTGGGCGAACCACAGTGAGGACAGAGAGACAAGAGCATGGAGGGGCCGGGCAGCATGTACGAGATGAGATGAAGCGTGTTATCAGGGCATTCCTCCCAACCCCTCTCCGTCGCCCTCTAGTGTCCCTATTGAGGTCGCTGCAGGTCGTGCTCCAACAGTGTGAGGGGAAGTGGGGACAGGCAGGGTGTGTCATACCCTGGGCTGGAACACTGGAACACGTTTCTCAGGAAGCAAGGGCGCTCAGGAGCAATGTTACACACCGTGGGCTCAGCAGTTGTACTACAAGGGTTACCATGGTCACCAAGGACTAATAATTATTACAACAACCCCCAGCTCACAAAACACTTAATGCTAATCAGGGCAAACAGGCCGTGGACAATTAACTAAAGCATTAATCAATGTCTAAAACAAATACCTTCATTAAAGCTAAAACTGGGTTATTTAAAAAGCAGAGAGGATAGAATATTTTTTATTTGAACTTAAAAGTAAACAATGAATAATAACATAATTTAATCACCATTGCACATGAGCAAGGATTGGTTACTTACCTACACACTCTGGCACACTCTTGTCTACACACTCTGGCCTTCAGAATTCCTGAAATATAGCACTACAAACTAAACAACCACAAACAATAATGCCTTTGATCTTTGCCATTCTGTTTTGGGAATTAAATAATTCCCAAACTAAATATTAACCTCAGTCTTGCAATCCTTAGTAATTCCTCACAGGGTATGTCTAATTACAGATGTTCACTCTTGGTTGAATTAAAATCAATTATAACTGAAATTGATTTTATAGCTAACTTCTGCCAGTGCCACTGCAGTAGTCCTCCTTGAAGTCTCAAGACATTATCCAAGCCTTTGTCCAAAGCTCCTTCCACCAAGGACAGTGCTGAGTCTACCACTCTAAATGCTGCAGATACATAATTGACAGGCAGGAATGAATTCTTGTAGAGAAGTTTCCCCAATTGGTTAACAGATTTTTACCCCTCAGATTTACCGTTTCAGGGATAGCTAACGAAGTTAGCTTAGTGATTTAACATTAATTGCTTACAACAGTTTTACTACACTGAAATACACTGAGAAAATAAAGAAACAAAAACATGGCTTGGGTTGCTTTGTATGGGGAGAGGGCCTTTCTTTCCTCTGAAAATTATTAATATGGGATTAAGTTATTATTATGAGACTGCCTCACTCAAACTCTAATGAGTCCTCTGTTCTGACCTATAGGGCTTTTGAGAAGCATTAATTTCATCACCATGGTGCATAGCCCTTCGGTAACAGTTACTGAGGAAAATTAAAAACCATTCATGCCGCTGCCCTGGCCTGGACAATCATGAGTTGATCCTTTTGAGGAGTCTGATTACCTTGAGTGAAAAAAAGCTAATTTGCTGCAATGAAGAATGACAACCCTCTTTAGGATTTCACTGTAAAATACATGGAGATTAAACCAGTAAACCAGACTCTGTAGTGTTAAAATTCTTACATCACATTGTATGTTTGGATTTTTAAAAGGAGAAAAATGTATTAGCAATATGAAACAAGGCACTGAGTAGCTATGTTCAACAACAGTGGTTTATTATGGTTCACAGTCTCTGATATTAATCTATTAAATATGCTTGAAAATCTATTTTAGGCCAATATCTGTTACTTACAAAAATAAAAGCAAAACAACTAAAACCCCCAAAACAAAACAAGAACAAACATTTCACTCAAGACTATTACAAAGCATACACTGTAGCGTTGCTCAGGGTGAAGGCAGCTTACACTGTATTTGTTGCACCATGCAGTTGGAAATCTCCAAAAATCTCAATCTTTAGTTTTACGAATTTAAGTTATGAACAGCAGGCCAGAACATTTTGGTATTATCATCTTAAATTGCCTCTTCATTTGCCAAGACTACTCCTACTCCATACTACTGTCATGTCAGATTCACCAAACACTCATTAGTTCATCAAAAATAAAGTCCATATATAAAGCCAGTGGCAGTTTGGCCATGTGTAACATCACAGCATGTCAGCCCTTGGTACATCAGATGAATGGCAGTCACGCTTTAATTACCATGGGAAATGTTGCGATGGAAATTTGTAAAAAGTCAAACAGGATTATTGCAAAAATTATTTTTCCAATGCATCATTTTTATATTCAAATTCAACTTTCTTGAAAAATAATGAAAAAGATGCTAACATAGATACAAAAGAGCCCACGCAGGGAGTAGGGGGAGCACAACAGACGTAGCAGACAGCAGACGTAGCACACAGCAGACGTAGCAGACAGCAGGCGTAGCAGACAGCAGACGTAGCAGACAGCAGGCGTAGCAGACAGCAGACGTAGCAGACAGCAGACGTAGCAGACGTAGCAGACAGCAGGCGTAGCAGACAGGGGGTTGGGGAAGCAGACAGCAGACACGTCTGGACCACTCTGACTTTTGTTTGTCCCACTCCTATAGAAAATTCTAGATGCTGGAAAACTGGCAAATTCAGCAAATGTGAGCATAGAAGTAGATCCTGGATGGGGTCCAATGAGGTTTTGTCTATTACTGAATTTCATTCACTGATGTCAGAGCCCAATCAAAATGAATTGTGACATATGTAGCACATAGATCTGAACCGAGTTAATACTTCTTTAATGTTAAGTACAACCATTCCAATTATTCAGTGCAGAATAATAGTGATGTAGTAAATTAGAGCCATCAGTAAGATACTAAACAAGCTTGTGAACAGACCATAAACAACTAGTTTTGCCAAAGTTACTGTTTGTCCAGAAGTGATAAAATACACCAATACACTCTGATAAGGATAATACCTCCTAGACTCTACCTCCTAGAGCGATCTGTCAAGTCTTAAAAAAATAATTGATTTCATATATACAACAATGCTCATTTATTATTTACAACAGAACAGCTTCTCTATATAGATAACAATGATGAAAGCAGAAGACAGTGGTTTAAATTAAATATTGAAATGTATATTCAAATTTAGTAGCACTGATGTGACTGTAGTGCTTCAAAATTGCATGAATAATTTTAGTATCATATGCTGCGAATAGCATACATACCTACATTCAAAACAATTCATTTATAACAGCCAAAAGCAAACGATAAGAACAGGACATTCTTAATAAAGCAATCATAATCTGAGCATTATTTTTAAATAGTAGGCTTCAATTAGCTTCTGTTATATTAAAAGCCACAGTCTAAAATCTATGAACAATGTCAATTTTCACTTCTAATAGTTAATTAAATGTTTAACAAAGTGTGACCTTTCCTCAGGTTTTTTGCAAAGACAGCCAAATAAAGTAGACACACTTACACAAACGCCTCAATACCCACGTTTCTGCTGCATTTCTAAACCATCCTGCGGACTGCTGCACCTGTGTCCCTGTAACAGGAGGTTTCAGTATCCTCATGCAAAACACATGGGAATAAAGCACAGCAAGTCATAATCTGTTGATATGCATCAACAATTTCACATCATTCCATTACAGTTGATGCACTGATTTAAGGTTGTTTTGTATTTTGCAGCCTTTCAGAAAGAAACGTCCATGAGCACATGCACAACATTGCTTCAATTTCCTGTAAAATCAGGTTATGGCAACCATTTGGTGTTTACGAGCACAGCAAAAACCAAGATTCACTGAAACAGGTTAAAAGTCATCAACACCAGACTTTCACATGACTGAATTTCACTACCCCTTGGCTAAAATGCCCTGTAACTTACTCACTGTCCTGCGCAGAGTCCTGTCAGCTCATGCTTGTCTTGTTCTGCTGTTAGCGCTTGCCAGCATCCTTGATGTTCCAGTGTTTGCTTACCCATACCCCCCCACACACAGACACACATTACTCACTACTGTGAGTTTCTGCATAGCCAGTTACACGCATATTTAAAAAAAAAAAAGTCCAGAAATCTGATCAATCTGTTCACATAAACCAATAAAACATCAGGCCGAGATCCTGGTGTGTTATCCTGGGTTTGCTTACTCAATTACATTAGCCTGATGTGAGGAGTCAGCTAAAGGTTTGTTCATGACTTTTAACCTTAGCTATGGTGAAACTGAAGTATAACTGTGCATGGAAACTCTCAGAGTAGAGATGGGTATCTGAGAAACTGCAGCCTTTCATCATTCAACATGTGCAGCCCTCTGCAAAAGACACAACTTTCCAGAAAGTTTTCTAGAGGTACGTGATGATACTCGGGCTGGATAAAAATTATTTTCCTGTATTTTGTTGATTCCCTTTTTTTTATCAATTCAAAGTTATGTCCAACTGGAATTACAACTATCTGCAGGTGCAAAATTATCACTACAGTACAGAACACAAATGTTAGTAAGCTAACAGATAGCCACTGTGCGCACAATCACCAAACACTGGTAAAACTCTTGTGAAGGTTCCAAAAAGGATTGTGGGTAGCGTAGTTTAGAGTTGCCAGCATGAAATTACAGAGGCCAGACCTTCCAGGCCCAGAAAGCATCCAAGCAGTAGCATGATAATCTGTCTCTAGAACACCTCCAGATGGAGGCTACTCTGAGCGTTACCACAGTGTCCACAATGAATGTTACAAATTGTGGCTTCTGGCTTCAGGTCTGCTCCCAGTCTCCAGGCCACGTTAGGAACGTGTGTCAAGGAGCAAATAACTGTCCAGTCACCGGTACAGGCCGGTGCCCAAAGCAAGAGTTCCAGCAGGATGTGCGCTGATGGCTAAGGGCAAAATACATGATGCAAGAAACTCCGTGTACATGACCAGAGTTGTAAGCTCAGTTCCCAACATTTTGCATTCGAGCGTCGGGTGGGGGGGCACATGCTCTTCATGGGTCGGCGCAGATCGAGTTCTGGATTGAGGAACACCGCAGACTCGGGGCGCAGCTTCAGGACGAGAGCGGCGGCGGCGAGAAGCCCGGCACTCTTCCGCAGGGCGCGGGTCAGATGCTTAAAGTCATGTTCCTGAGGATCCACTGTTGAGAGCGGCCGCCGTTACAGTCTCTCAGGGTAGGAACCATTTTGTCTTCCTCTGAGGGCATGTCCAAACACTGGTTACTGTTCACATGTAGCAGGGTCAGGCGCTGCAGAGGATGAGAAAACCAACAATGATGACCAATACAGCAAGAGCTTAAAAAAGGATATTGGTCACAAATAGTGTGGGGTGGGTGTGCACACGCATGAGTTATTTATTTATTTATTTATTTATCTATTTATCTATCTATCTATCTATCTATATATCTATATATCTATATATATATATATATATATAAACACACACACATACACTCATGCACTCATTGCCATTCTTAACATGAGGATTTCCTCAAATTCATACCCATTGCACACTTCACAAATGAATGCAGACCATAAAATGCTCTTTAAATTTCCTTTGTACATAAAGATATATATTCCTTAATTTTTCATGTTTATATGACCATATGCTTTATTATTTTTGGCTCTGGGATGTGCAAAAACAAACTTCATTGTCCTTACAGTTATAATACATGAATTGCATTCTAAATCTCTGAAGGTGACATTTCAAATGAAACTTGTTAAAAACTTCATGGCCACGCAGATTCCAGGGACCCCAGAAACCTTTACTTTACATTTACAGTCAAACGCAGCATGTATTGCAATCCTCAAAATTCCATTTTTATTATATGAAAGTTATGGACTATACAAGTCAAATCGAGAGGGAGAAAGTACAAGATTCTTCATGGTTCCTGACCGAGCACCCAGGAGCACTGGGAGTCGTGGCCCTTCACCTATACCTGCCTCTGTTAGCCTTCAGTGGCCAGCAAGCACAGTCCTGTCTAGAGTGGCTCGATTCTCCATCAGCGGGCAGTTAGAATGCTGCTTTCATCTCAAACTTCTGCCTGTCTGAGAGTAATTTACTTAGCATGCAGTGTGGATCCCAACACAATTATCACTACTAATTGCCTAATTCCAAGATTAAAGAGTGTATTCTCCACAGTCTGTTTGCCACACAGCTCTACGCCGCCGATAGGCCATGGAGGAGCAATGATAAAGGAAACACGTATGTGCCGTGGAGGATGAATTTACAAAAGTCCGGCGCTCCAGACGCCCGCTGTGGCCACGTCGGTGTCCCCGTCTCCGTGTCCCCGTCTCTGCGTGAGCGGGAGGCGGAGACGTCGGACTGGGGCTTCCACTCCATTTGCACCATTCAAGTAGCTGCAGGAGATTCTAATGAGTGTGACTGGCCTCTGGGTTCAGGTTCATTGCTAATCACGAACAGCTCTCCCCTCTCCGTAATTAAACACCGTCCCAGCAACCAGCTGCCGACGGCCGACAGCGGACCAAAGAGGTGGAAGGAAACCGGATTACGGCTCCAGAGCGACTTGCACCGGCGCAGCAGGCCAGAGGCAGTCACATGAATACAGGGACAGAGGAAGATTAAAAGGTAGACTAACAAGGACATGGGGCTGTTTAAATGGTGTTGCAGCAGAGGCATGTTTACCTGGGGGGTGTGTGTGTGTGGGGGGTGCTGGGTTCTGTGTGTGAGCGAGAAAGAGGGAGAGAGAGAAAGAGAGAGAGAGAGAGAGAGAGAGAGAGAGAACAGAATGACAGAATGAAACCTGGAGCGCAGCATAGCGTGAGCGTTTACATTATATGAGATGAGAACACACCACCAACGGCTGAGTAAAGACATAACATATTTCGTTTGGTTCCACACAGTGATGCAAACAAAAAATCCACAAACCATTTGTACCCCGTGTTTAAAAAAATGCCACACAAAGTTATGCTAAAAACAGAATAAAGTAGAGCTGCGTCACTCATCAATGAAACAACCAAAAAACGTGGAGATTAGCGCAGCTCTAATAATGATGCATTTCATCCTACTGTGTTTCATTTGAGCAAAAAAGATTAATGAATGATACAATGAACCAAGGCATTTGTTCGATCGAACAGAACACAAACCTAAATAGTTCTATTTGTGTCCCTGTGAAAATAAGCAGTGAGAAATCAATCCTTATTACACACACGCAACATATACTGTAGCATTGTATGTATGTCAACCAATGATCCTGTAATGCCTTGTATTGACAGCGGCAAGACCCTGAAGGTCAAAGTGATGCTCGTGTGTGTGTGTGTATTCGTGTGTACATGCATGTGTGTATGTGTATGTGTGCGTGCAAGCATGTGCATGTTTCTGCCCAGCTTGGCGAGTAGATAATTAACCCGGGGTGGCGTGTAAGTCTGAGGGCTTTGTGATCGTCCCTGTGTCGGTGGAAGGAGGCAGAATGTTCTTCGTGCTTCTAAAGATCTTCTTCTGTAGGCAAAGGTGTACTTACACACAACCCAGCAGACAAACACCCCTGCTTACAGCACCTGTGAATCTGTCCAAGTCGTGCCCACACGCGCACTCTCTCGCCAGGGACGTGCCTCTCGAAGGCAAGCCGCAACAAGCAGACGTGTATGCAAATGCATCTGGAGCCCAACAGTGCAGCACCGTTGCCGACGACAGGCATGAACCACCAACATTGTCCTCAAGGTGGCGTGTCGTCTGACCTGCCTTAAACAGGACAAGCAGGCAGGATCACACCAGGACAGAGGCTCCCAGCAGGCCACACACCAAGAGTGTTGATGCGCAAGAGCAGAAACCACAAAACATGGTCTTCTTATCGACAGCATCTGACTATGCACAGAATTGTCAATGAAATAGACATTAAAAAGGCATAGAGGGCCATTATAATTCAGGGTTTGGAAAATAAATGTAGAAAAAAAATAACAAAAACAAAACACACCTCTCACACCACTCGGCTCAGGTTGAACTCAAACGTGAGATGGTCGTGAGAGTGTTCAGCTCAAACGTGAGATGGTCGTGAGAGTGTTCAGCTCAAACGTGAGATGGTCGTGTGAGTGTTCAGATGCAGGCTTGCTCTCAGAGACACCAGGGCCGTGAAAGAGGCCTCTCACAATGAGAGATCACTTCAAAAGAGCTCGGAAACAAAGACGTGCCAATTCCGGGGCCCGGCGCATAGATAATCAGGCAGAAACAAAGCCGCCCGCTCTGCACGCGCTCAGTGAGGGTTGGCATGTGTTGGGCCACCGGTGGCCACCAAATTTTCATATCAAAATGAAATATTTATATAAGGGAAATAAATGTCAAGGGAGATTTAATTTGACGTCAAGGCGAGGGAAAGATCCAGGAGATGGCGGCATGTGTACTGCATTTCTGGTGATGTTTCTCATTATATTCTGCTGTTCGATCGGACTTTCTCCTACACCACAAAAAAAGGCGACCGGGTACAACAGCATACCATTTGTTTTTCGAATGCTGGAAAAAGTCTTAGGACACAGTCTGGGAAATCAAGCAAGGAACAAGCAAGCTCCAAAGCTCCAAAAAGAATCCACAAGGATCTACAGCACACGCAGAGGGATCCCCAACACGTACCTGAATCCACAGTTCCCACAAAGATCCACACAAAACTAGCCACAGTTTACCAAACACATGCAGTGATTTGGCCCGTATGATCTATGCCAACACCACGCCGATCAACTTCACCACATCTAGCCGTTTAAAAAGGCAGAGAGTAGACGCAGATCCTTCCACGCATCTCAACATTTAGATCCACTGAAGTAGTCAGTCCTGAGACTTATGGGCAGCTTATGGACGTGTATCCAGACAAGGGAGTACGCACCTCTCCTTATGAACAGCTGCCTGGCAACTGGAGCTTGACTGAGCCAATAGTAAACAAGAGCATTTACCTCCACGGGACCTTGATCAGCCTGATATTTTTCATTTTCTGTGCTTCTTGTTTATTAACTAATTTATATGAACATCCATCCCCTCTGAGGTGCACCCTATATACAAAGGAGAGCGCTGTAGCGACAACAGCAAAACAAATAAGTAAACACAAAGTAAACACATGGTTAAAAACAAGCAAGAATTGTTAATATTGAATTGTAATTGTGCGTTTTCCCAATTTTGGGTTCTACTACTAATGATACTTAATTTAATCAAAAAGATCACCACAGAATGACAAGCACTAACCAGCCATGAGATTTAACACAATCGGCTTCAGTCAGAGCTGCGCAAGGCTGGTGCTGAGGAAGCTGTGCTGCCCCAGACCACAGGCTGGGACGGGGGGGGTGAGACGGAGGGGGGGGGGTGAGACGTGGGGCTGAGACGGGGGGGTTGGGTTAGGGGGCAGGGCTTGACCTGTGGGCTCCAACACTCGCACCACTGACCTGCTACAGAAAGTAGTCGGAGGGCCTGCGGTAAACCTTCCCAAAGACCTCAAGCCTGCTGAGGTTCCTGAGAGCCCAGGCCTGCACTGGGCTTCCATCGCAGCGCTCCACCGTAGGGCCGTACGTGCCGTCCTCCACGCGGCCGACGGTGAGGCACGACTGCGTTATGACGTGCAGGAAGGTGCCCTTCTGATGGCCACCACCGCAGCGAGGAGGACAGGCGGACGTGTCAGCACGGCCCGGGAAAACACGCCCGGCTCTACTCTACCACACGGGCAAGGGGCCTAAGGCTACGAACACACTACTGCTGAACTTGACGACATGGGAGTAGGCGGAGCAACAGCTTGGATCTGGGAACTCAGATGGTTTTCGCACTGACTCGGTCAGGCATGAATGGCCTGAATAGATGATGGCACTGCATGGAAGGGGGAGGAGTTGGACGGGATGAGTGACAGGTGGTGAGTGACGGGGGCAACGAGACCTGGTCTAGTCCGGTCTGGCTGTTACAGCAGTAACATCTCCACCATTTTCCCCTCAATTAGGTGTGATGTTGGCACAAGTGCCCATGTCGCAAAATCCAAGTGAGAGATGAGAATAAGACTTTATTTTAAGCCTGCTATTCACTCCCTGGCCATTAGGTGGCACAAAAAAAACAGTTTACTGACAGCGAGATGTTTCACGAGAAACCAATTACATTTTGATGGTATGAAATCCTGGAGTCAGCAACAGTTATAAGCTTTTAAAAATAGCTTAAAGATTGATAGCACTGACAGTCTCTGACACTTCTACAAACCCAACCCTGTAAATATTTTATGTAGCATAAATTACTAATCAAAAAGGCCCAATAATTTAGTTCTCTAGGTCAATATATAAATAAACCAGTCCACAGAGGGTTTTAGCAGACTCACTCATGAGGGGGAAATCATTTGAAGGTGAAAACACATGCTGAGACCCCATGGCACGAACCAACCCTCAATAGACAGGGGGTGTCTGTCTAAAATAAGGCTTGTGTTCTCAGGTCTCTAATGGTAATGTCCCTTTTCCTAAACCAGGCCTAATATATTTCTCCAACTAGGTCATCCTGTGAATGGGGGATCTGCCACATATGAGATGTTATTGATATAGAGATACACTGCCAGCACCATTCTGATCCATTTCTGGGTGTTTCTATGTAGCCTGAAGTTATGAACGTTTAAAGAGGACATCAAACTATCTTAATGGGACGCGAGTATAAGCTATGGCAGTTTAACAAAAAATCAATGTGAAACGAGATTGGGAAATGCCAGGAGACTGGAGTAAACATATACGTACAGCTCCGCCATCACACACCATGAGCTACAGCTGGGATATATGCTGACAATACGACATTTCTGTAGGGAGCTCATAAACCCAACACACAGGGGCTTCTAAAACCTATTCAGTTTCAACACCAAACACCACAACACTGCTAACAGGAAATGGCGAACATTACAATAGCAGCTCAAAAATACTTCCAGAACATTCAGAAAGAGACTCGTCTTACCTCAGAATCATATTCCCATTTGCCAACATACTAAGCAAGGGGAATAAGGCAGTTTTAAGCAAGTCATCAGTCTTATTACTTCAGACTGTCAAACCACAACAACATCCAGCCCTAATGCAGAATATGATGTATGGCTTGTAGCACCATCTGGTGGTTTGAACCTGCCCAACAAAGCATAATCCTAAACTTAATATTCATCTGTTCTCATTTTATTATTCATATTCATGTAGTTGGTAGCTTAGTAGGGCTGGATATCTTTAGCTAATCGATATGGCACTATTGGCCCTTTCAGTACTGATATTGCAGGCGAATATTCAAATTTGCAAATGAATATTCTAACTGGGTTGTGTGATGTGTACAATCCCAGACCTCCCAGGTCAAACCTCTGAGGGGACTTTTCATCCATTGCAGTATTTACATGATCCAACAAACATACATTTTCTTCATCATCCCAGAACAATCTTTAACCATGAAGGTCAAGCCTTCACCAGCGTGCCTCCGGTATCGCGATATAATATTTCTGCCCGTATCGCGTGGCTCTGACGCTCGCCTCAAGGCCGACCAACGACAGGCGTTCGCAAGTGGTGCACATACCTCAGCGTCGTACTCAAACATCTGGTTGCCCTTCATGTGGTGACACTTGAGCATGAGTACAGGTCCGTTCAGGCGTGACACGTCCAGGCACAGGTCATCCGTGCGGATCTCTTTGTCGGCCGTGTAAGAGAACACCTGCGGGTCACACGCAACCGCCGGTCAGCACACACGTGGCCAAGTGGCTCCTCCCACAATGGGAGGAGTCAGGGCCTGGGCAAGGAGCGTCTGCGGTGGTGGGGGTTGGCGGGGAAGCTGGGTGGCGTCCAGCCCTCACCTGGTTTCCGCCCATCCCGTGACAGTTGAAGAAACCGACTTTCTCGTTCTCTTTCCTGCCCATGTTGTCCACACACTGGTTGGTCTCCACATTTCGGATCTGTGGATAAGACAAAGCAAGGGGCGTTTACACACTCTCCCGCACGCCCGGGGCATTAACCCACAATCCTTTAATGCCAGGTGCACTCATGGCCCATCCCACATCCCACCGCTAAGGTGCTTGCGCCTCTCTTAGCAAAGGAACCAGAAAGAATAAAACAGTTATTTCTACAAGGACTCAAGTTCAAGGGTGCAGGTGGATGTTGAACTGGTACCAGAAAGCTGCTGGACCCTCCTGTCTCTTTCCTTTGACTGGTCGATGTGTCCAAACTGAGATGTGGTGGCCCTGCCCTCCCCATCACAGGGACAAGCACAGCGGTGTCAACACCATGCTCAGACGTCTGCAGTGCGAACTACATCACTGCTTTCCACATAAACATTCTGAGTATGCAATCACGAAGTTAAAGCAAGCAAAAAGAGCAGAGGTCCTGCAGTCGTGCGTTCTGCCTGCAGGAACGCGGCTACATCATCACTGTGGGTGATGAAGTCACTCACACTCTGGGGTGACAACACTGGCGCAATCGCTGCTTGTCATTGTAATTAATAATACAAGGCCTTGATTAGCATGGACGTGTGTTGCTGCATAATTAAGACAACACTGAAACAAGTCATTCTCGCTCATTCATTACATACAGTTGACCTCCACGGGAAGGGTCGTTTCTTATTAGCTTCCCGACTAGCACAAATAGAAGACGACGTTAAGACTCCGTGACTTCTCTCAAGTGAGCCACCCAACAGCTCATATCGGTAATATGCTGAAAATCTGTACGGAATCTATATTTAATGGCCGCCTTATTGCTTAGTATCAGTAGTGTGGTCTATAATTAATTAGTATAAAGCAAACGGTGTGTGTAGTGGCGGGAGGAGCAGCAGTGCCAGCAGGGGAAGATGCAGCAGCCATTAAACAGGCAAAGCTTTACTGCAGAGTGGGGGAGATGAGACCTCTCCATATTGGGTCTCTCTCTCACACATAGACATTGTATCACACACTCTCTCTCTGGCATGCACACACACACACACACACACACACACTGTCTCTCTTACGCGTGCACATACACACACACTCTCTCTCGCACGCGCACACACAGACTCTCGCACGCGCACACACAGACTCTCGCATGCACCCACTCTCGCACGCGCACATACAGACTCTCGCATGCACCCACTCTTGCACGCACACACACGCACAAACACAAAAACCCACACTCACACACTCTCTCTCTCACACACACACCTACATACACACTCAATGAAACCATTATTTGTCATGTCCAGGCTGGCCATCGTCCGTCAGCTAGTCCCTTATATCTCATACAGCTGAACTTGTTCAGAACTAGCAGCCCAACCCGTCTACCATCTCAGCTTGACACAAGATGTTCTAGAACATTGACGGATTCACTATGCAAAGCATTACAGGTTTAGGCCAAACAGACAAATTGTATTGAGCAAGACAACTCTGAATACTACTCTCTGGTCTCCAGTGGGAGAGATAGACATCACGTTAACTCTCTCCTCCACTGCGAGAGGCAGACCTCTCAGTATCTGTCTCCTCCACTGTGAGAGGCAGACATCCGTTATCATTCTCGTCCACTGAGAGAGGTAGATCTCACATTATCATTCTACTTCACGGTGAGAGGTCCCTCTAGTGGTGCCAGGGCTTCAACATCCTGTAAACCATGATGTGACATTTGTGGGGGGGAAAGGTGGCTGGAGTTTTGATTCAGAAAGCAGCAACAACAAAAAATGATTTTTTCTCTGAAAAGGCACATGAATGAGATCCAGGGCTGGGGAGGAACTCACTAATCCAGCCTCCAGAATGAGATCGACTCTACCCAAACGTGCCTGAGAAACGGTGCTGAATTAACTCTTTAACAATGGATAGATTTTCCTTTCATTAATAAAAATGCACCATCAACAAAAACGAGAACAACTTCTGGCCTACCTCTCCCAGTGAATAGTATCTGCGTGGTATCTGGGAGTCCGGGTAGATGTTCTCCAGGTACCAGGAGAAAGGTTTACACTGCAGAGCTTCTCTCAGGGCCTTGCGGGCCGAGATGTCTCCGTAGTCCACTCGCACCACACCTGCAGGAAACACATCTCTTACCATCCCGAACAGCACTGGTGCATGCGTAGCAGAAATAGAATACAACCAACACAACCGCCCTAGTGTACGGCAGCCTCCGTGTGCACGCTGACGTTTTTGTGCGTGTCGGTTACGTGTGTTCATGTTGACGTGCACACCTGTGTGCTCTGAATCTGAATTTCACCCAGGAGGCAATGGGAAATAGTCCGAGGCTACCTAACTCTCCAGCAGTTAGAGAAAGTGGTGATACAGGAGGCTCGGTGATACAGGAGCTATAGGAGCCGTGCATCAGCTGGAACTTTTGAGGAAGTATTAGTTTGGGGATTTGGGGATCACAATATCTGCTCGCACTTAAATAATTAATCTGGATTCTGAAAGTTAATACCGCCTGGCAGCAGTCACAGCGTGCGTTTCTCAGTAGCCGTGTACCCTGGATGACGAAACATTCCTTTTTGTTTTTCTTTGAGTCACTGACAAGAAACTGGGTCCATCTCATCTGACTTCAGATTACAACTGCTGACCGGGGGCAATTTTATAGACAGGGGGGATCTGATCCTAAATCAGTGCTATTTTTTCAGCTTCTTTTGACCTGACAAATATGAGGCCAGGAAATTCAGCTACAATGCAACACTCAGTATGGAACACTAGGTGGCGCGTCTGCATTAGACTTACTATGCTGTCCCAACACAGGGTTTCTCTTTGCTAATTAAATAGCCAGTAAAACCAAAAAAAAAATCATATTTATAATTTCTTGTATATTTGTCAGTATATAAAATGAACACAAGGGGAAATTAAATGCATCCAAGACCACAATGGTTATTAAAATGCAATATGAATAGCTGTGACAGTCAGAAACTTGGAGAGTAGTGAGTCCAGTCTGTTCCATGTTCTCCCTTTAATTGATGGTTAAGCTAATCTGCATAATGGTCACGTTTCTGAACAGTGCAATCCCTGCAAAATATTTAGCAAAATGTTTATTATAAATCATACTGCGAAAAGTATGGGGACAGCTCTCATAATTATGGGCTACGGTTGTTTCAGCCACACCAACAGCTAATAAGTATAAATATTCTAGCACGTAGCAATGCAACAGCCAGACACAGACGGAATATTGCTGAAGAGTTCAGGGACTATACAGTAGTACTATAAGGTACTATAACCTTTGGCACAGGTCAGTTTGAGAAACTACTGCCCTGTTCGATCTGCTCCACTCAACTGTAACTGGCAGTTGTTGTGAAATAGAAGCGTCCAGGAGCAACAGCGGTTTAGACATGAAGCAGCAGGTGAGGTGCGTCTCCCCAAGCACCAGGGGGGTCCTGAAGCCCCCCAAAAACTATCCAATCCCATGCTGCATCACTCACTACGGAGTTCCAGGGTGTCTCCGTAAGCACCAACACGAGGGCCGAGCGTCAGGAGCTTAATGAAATGGGCTTTCGTGGCTGACATCCGCACACACGCCTAAGATCATTACGCACAGTGCGTCGAGTGGATTGGCGTGTGCCGCCGCTACACTCTGGAGCAGTAGAAATGTGTTCTCTGGAGTGATGAATCATCCCTCACTATCTGGCAGTACAACGGATGAATCTGGGTTTTATGGATGTCTAAAGAACATTACCAACTGGAGTGCGTAATGTCAACAGATTGGTGGAGGAGAGTGAAAGGACTGGACTAGGACCCTTGGTTCCATGCTACAAATTACAAAGGGTGTGGCCAAGTGCTGTCTGAGGTGAGGAGATTTGGCACGGGGAACCAGCAGGTGAGATAAATCATCTGCACCTGTGGATCGTTAACGCTAACGCTATCCCACTTACACGCCAGCCTCTCTCCCAGCGTGCTGGCGGACACAGGGAGCGTGCCGACACGCAGAGCGCACTGCTGGAAAGCAAACCGACTGTGCTGAAAGGCGGAGTTAGAAAACGCTCATTCGAATCTTCTCCTAGCTGTTTTTTGTTCTTGTTTTCTGATTAAAATAAAAGGTCACATCCCTGCCTCCTGTGGGTATTCTTCTTAGTCCTGACCACGTGCAAGTGTTACAAACATTCTAGACAATTCCAGGCTTCTAACCATGTAAGGCCATTTCCTCTTCCAGCTACGCCCCTGTGCACAAAACCAGGTCCACAAAGACTTGGTCTCCCAGCCCGGACGCCACTCAACACCTTTGGGATTCATTTAAATGGTGAGTGCGAGCCAGGCCGCCTAATCAGACATCAGCACCTCACCTCCCAAATATTCTTTAGACTGTATTGGTACAGCTTCCCACACACACACTCCAAAATCATGCGGAAAGCATTCCCACAAGAGCGGAGGGGCCTGGTACAGCTGCAAAGAAAGGGGACTCCACACACCCATAGGGTGAACCGGATGACCAACAAGCTCATATAGGTGTGTTGGCCAGGTCTTTGCATGCGTTTTTTTAAATTGTGTCCCCGAAATATGATTTATTAGATTTTGCCACATGAAAACCACCCGGGGCTGGTTCTGTTTTCACTAGACATGACGGCCACCCAAGAGCTCTCTGCCCCTCTGTGCACCTGTGGCGGGTCTGAGAGACCACAATGCCCAGGCACTACTGCCCTGCCCCCACTGCAAGCTCATTTATCACAGGCGGACCAAGTGCCCCCTCTGCTGGGATGGCTTTCCGGGAATCCTCCGCTCACCCCCCCCCTCCTCCAAATTCATAGTCGTCATCCTCCTCCTCCACCCAATGATCTCACAGCTGTTTGCCAGCATTCTCCAACACCTCCCCCCCCACTATCAGAGGCAGGAGCGGTAGCAATCAAGACTAAATTACATCATTCTCCCCATACCATGAAGCTGAAGTGCTCTAACCTTGCTGCAGGAGCTGGCTAGAGGAGAACTACGATACCCACATCTCCCATGGGACCAGGAAGCGAGCTGCTCATGAATACAAGAGTAGCAGAGCAGAACCGAGTGATTTCTCTGCATGTTGAATGACACTCAGTACAAAGCCAGGCATGAATAAAAGATGGCAGATTCAGCAAGTGTGGCGAGATGTGGGTTCTGCTGATCCCTGCCGAGCAGGAATAAATCTGGACTGTGCGCAGGAGTGTGTGAAAGCCCAACCATCAGCAGAAATGAGTGAGAGTGATGGCTGTGATATTTAAGTGAAAATGTTTGCCATGACGTCCCGCGAAACATGCTGAGTAACGGAGAAACTACAATGAGTGGCACTGTGGGAGTGCTGGGCTGACCGAATGAACCCCAGAGGCAACACACAAACACAACAGCTGACATATCAATGTCACCTTTAACTGCTCTGCAGCTCTCTAAGTGTACACACAGTTTATAGAACGGCAGACTGAAAATGAACTGTGGTAAATCAAATAATTTTTATTAGATCACATAATACACACTACAGCACCTAGTTTTTTTCATCTCAATGAGATTTTTTTTCCCCTGGTTAAGTAAAGGTAATAAATGAGTCATTCTACTGAAATGGACACTCATGTCTCAAGCAAAAAGCACAAAAAAAAATCAGAATCAACATAATTATTCAGACTACAGTGGCCAAAGTGGTGGCATTTCAAGCCTCTTGCGGTGCTGTCTGAGTGTACTTTCTGACTGGGGGTTGTGCGCCATGCACTAGGCTGGTCCCTGCGGTTAAGCACTAACGTAATTATGGTCTTTCGCAAGAGCATTGCCATACACGTGAATCGTCCAGCTGTGCTATTAATAGATACATTTAAAGCATGGCTCTAATGTAGCCATCAGACAGGAAGAGACTCACGGTCACTCACAGAGCAGGACGTACGAAGGAGAGCAGAGCGTTTGAGTCATGTGTGGGTTCTCAATGAGTACACAAGCTAATGTTCAAATAACGGTCTGACAAATGGGATGTGGCAAATGACCGGAGAAGCAAAACTTTTTTTCCTTCTTCAGATGACTAATTGCTTTGTTACAATCATAATAGGGAATGACATGCTCGTGTTGTCAGCGTTCCCGTTTTTATCCTCCATCAAAGTCATAACCAAATGTGTGATTCTTGCCGAGGAATGAGAAAGTGCATCGTGCGCAGATATACCTGGGGATATGATGTAGAAGAAGTCTTTGAACTCATCCATCCAGACCTCGGCCAGACGTCTGTTGTTCTTGTTGATCACCTGCCCCGTCCCCCCGGGGAAGCTGTAAGGCGTGGCCTTCCGGAACACGTGGCCTACGTGAGAGCACGTGACGATCTCCAAGGAGCCACCGCACTGCCAGATCTAAACACAAGGCGCTCACGCTGCGTCAGCTGTTGGCAAGTCACCATCAGCACCTCAAGGCCTTAGCAACACAAGCGCTACGATCTCGATTCAAGCAGGCTGCTACCAACTACAGCTGACAAGTGATAAGGAGTCACACGGCGCTTCGTCAGCGCAACAGCAGTTTAACAGGGTTTGGCTCCTCCTGTCAATTTCATGGCCATGAACTGCCAGTCATGGTCACTATTAGCAGTAATTACATTGTAGGCTGCAGTCATGTGTCAAATGGTGCACTCACCCTGAAAGACATTTCCAAGTTCTCTCCTCCCCAGATGTCCATGCCGGCGTCGTACGTGCCAATCTCCTCAAAATAGGATCGGTGGATAGAAAACAGTCCGCCAGCCATGGTGGGCGTCCTGAGGGAAGCACGTAGATGCACGCCATTCATATCAAGAGACGAACGCACACGAGCACACACACGCACACGCACGGGAAATCAAACAACATAAAGCATATCTGAAGAACAACTCAAAACAACTTAAAAACAAAAAAAAGCAACTATTCATTTCGTGAAAATGCTCATTGGCAGTCATGTATTCCAAAACAAACAAATGAGTGTATTTAATAATCTAATCAACGTGAATCTAATATCAGGATCTATATGCTGTCCTTCTAACTTGTCGGTAGATGTTAATCCCTCTTCAGACAGCTGAACCTCCATGTCTGACGTTTCCAACTCCCATTTAAAAGCCATCGACCCAGCATAGCTAATCTCTCTGAGGAAAACATCCCAGGTTCCTAGGGGTTAGCAGTGCGTCTCCCTCCACTTCAGGCACTCCTCTGAGCCAGAAATGGGCGGGAGTGATTACAGACGGCTGGGGAGTGGGGGGGAGTGGGGGGGTTTACCGCACCATCAGGTGGCATGCTAAGCAGGAGTGACAAAAAAAAAAGAGTCGCAAGCAGCAACTCCAGGTTTAAGCATGTATAGACCCTTGGCTCCTTTGGGCAAAAGGCCCCACAAGGCCCCTGTGTCGGCCAATAGCAGGCCAAATCTGGCATCAATGACCAATAGCAGGCCAAATCTGGCATCAATGTAAACGATTATAATTCACTGGTTCTGTTATTACTGGAGAATAATATGCAATAATATGCAATATTTTGCATGTTACTGCAGCCATAATTACAGAAGTCATAATTATTTCAAGTCTGAAAAGCTTTATTTGAATTGACAGATCCTTAGTGTGTAACTGCCATTTAAGAATATGATATAAATTCTTGCAAATGTTTTCTTTTAATCCACAGATTTTGGCTGACATATCAAACTTTGCAGGCATCATCAGACATGCATTACATTATGTGCATGTCTGTACATTTCTGTGTTAAATGTGACCTACTGAACTGGACTTCTGTCCATTTAGGTATTTAAACACAAGGCCTGTGATTAAATGCAAATTAGGTAAGAGTGCACTGTAAAGCCTCCTGATTTCATAAGTGGGTCAAACTTTGCAGACAACATCAGACCATCATTATGCATATGTCTGTAAATGTCAATCTTTATGTGAACTACGCTCCCTGACTTCTGCCCCTTTATGTATGAAAACACAAGGCATACGAATATATGCAAATGTTGTCATTGTGCACTATAGAGCTTCCCAGTGACATTAGTTTCAAACTGTGTACTTTTCCTCAGAATGTTAGTTTGAATATACTGTACTTGTCCATTTTGGTCAAAATCAGACAAACTAAGAGAACAGTAATAGAAAAGTGACACTGGTACCCGGGTAACCAACTACAATAAAAAAGTCAAGTTTTTTAATGCTTATTTCATTTCAGACTTGGATCATAAGACCTGATTTGATTGATTGAAAACCCTAGGACTAGTATGAAAAGTGTTAATTTTATATAATTAAGGAATGCAGAAAAAAATATATTTTTGAAATGAAGCTGTAATTGCAAGTTGCTAGGACTCCTGTAAAGAATCATTTAAATTCAGTTTTATGTTCCTAAGTGAAAATATTTTGGAGATGCACTTGATTTTCTTGAAAAACATCTGATAATGTTTTGAAACTTTATAGAATCACAGAGAATCCTTATGTATCCAGAGCATTTATGTTTCATCGTGACTGGTTGATCTTAAGCCCGTCAAACGCCTTCTGAAAGCTAATTGGACAATTTGCAATCAGCATTTTTGACATACTGGTTAATCCTCAATGTACCTTGCATATTACAGTTCAATGATGCTGCATGCAAAGCTTCAGCTAGATTTGATGTTCTGCGGTATAGTTTTCTAGTGTTTCTAGTGCTCTAGTGACACACATCTGCCAAAATCAATAGGGCACCCTGGAGTCATGGTGTTCAAGAATTTTAGCCATTTATAAAAAAAAATGAACCTTTTCTGATAATTATTGAGGTTCAGACTCTTGTGAACATGTTGACAAGATTGTGGTGATCGGGCCTAGGAAAAACCTAGGACTAGTTAGCGATAGTAGATTTCACATATGCAAATTAGTAAACAATCTAAGTGGGTGGAACTAAATGGTTCTTGAGGCTTTTTGTTTGTCTGATCGATGGAAATCACTGGAATTAACTGCTTTACTGTGCCTGAGAAAATCACAAAAATGTAAAATGCTATAGCGCCGCCATCAGACCAAGGAAAACGCATTTACTTGACTCAGTCACTTCGCACTTGCTGCACCTTGCTGCCAAATTTGGTCCTTATGGTCTATTCTGCACCTTGCGCTTTAGCCGAGAAAAAGAAAAGGTCTGAGCAATTACAATAGAGTTCCAGCACCATGTGCTTGAATCCTTAACAACTAAAATCCCAAACCCCTGCAGGCTAAATCTCAAACCACTGCTAACAGGCAACAGACGACTGTCACAAAACCACGTCTGCCATTTTAGGAGGATCTGAGAACGCTTTAAAACACGTCGGGGTTTAGTATTGCACCATTACTGCAATGAACTGTGTGGCTCTTCAGCAGTGTGCTTGAACTGGGTAATGCTTTTGGAAATTCTTCAGCGTCTTACTTGACTTTGTCCCTTAAGTATGCATCACTAATTCTGTCCAATATCACACCAAGTACATGCAATTAAGATGATTTACTTGCCTGATTAAGCAGTCATAAATTATTTCCACACCAGAAAGGAAATCATGAATGCATTTGTCAAGTGCCATACATGTCAAAAAATTACTCTTTATTAAACATAATTAATAGGTGATAACTGGATGAATAAGAATACAGGATGCACAATGAGGACTTTAGCCATACAGTGAGCTAAATGAAATGCTTTTCTGAACTACATATTTCCTGAAATCTAGAGACATTTGGCAGGAACGGATGTGCAGAGTTGTTGACTCTTTCCTCAAGAAGTAATTCTGGAACATTTCAATATCTTTTTATTATTTGTTTGTACATAAATAATTCCTGATTTGCTACTTTCTTTTTTTGAAAGGTCATGAAAATCGAAAACATGAAATGTGATATGCGTTAGGAAATCTGCATTAAGGCAGAAAATGAGAACAGACTACAGATGTGATTCTTTTTTATTTCGAAGCAAAGTTTTGAATCTTGGCAACTTGAGGGTGTTTTTTTGGCTACAGATCACTCTAAAACGTCTGAATTGCCCTACCTACGCAAGCAAGGATGCCTCCACATCTCCAGACTTTCATATAGACACCTGAACCCTTCCATTAAGACTGAACACCAAAACTAGCCGAACCAGAAAGAAAAGCGCCATGCAAAGCAAGTTGAAGAGCCTAATTTCACAGGAGCCAAGCACTGGACAGTTTCAGGGAAAAAGTTCTCCACCCCATTAGTGCCACACAACTATGCTACAGCACTATTAAAGAATCCCTCCAAAAAAGTAGAAGAGACTTTAAGGCTAAATGAGGCTCATCTGTTATTGGTGCCAAGTTTCTATGAGTGTATGAACTACATTACTTCAGGTGGAAGAGAAAAATCTCACTGCAGAAGTCCTCCAGTCGCAAGTGAATGTGTGTGTCTTGAGAAAGCAAGAACTCTACTGTACTCCTCACATGGTGAATAAGCAAACTCAAACCCCAAACTCACTGAGGCCACCTATACGCCACAGCACATTCATATAACAGCATATTTCTATTACCGGTGGAAACAAGTGGATGTTAGTCTAAAACAAACATGCCACATGTCTATCCTTGGATTTATATTTCCATGACATATCTGGAGGTAGCAAGTGTCACCTTTCGTGTGCTGCCTGAAAAGTGACAAAAGATCTGAATTGTGCAGTGGATGTCAGATCAACCAATCAAACAAATCCAACCCAGGACGGCTGGGGCAAGAGGTCACTACTACTCACCTGACCGTCAAGGTCCGGTCACCTTTGCGGCGGTCCATCTCCCGCTGAGGGACTGGGTACCACCTGAAGTTCAGCTTCCAGTTGAAGCCGCCGTACGTCATGTCCGAGCCAGCCATGTACTCAAAGGTCTCATCACTGATGACGTCAATGATAGGGCACACCACAGCTTTCCTACGAAACCATAAACTCACGTTAAGCAGAGATCTGATAAGCTACAGTTGTATGAATGTAGCTTTGGGGTCATTTTTGGTCAGAGAGGTGAGGCCTCTGGAGCAATACTGACACATCTGACCGAGTTCAAATCCCTGTTTATTTCTTTGTTTAACAACTGACATGATGACAAAATTTAATCTACTCACATTCAAATAGGGCAAAAGCTATTTCTCAAAGCAATTTCCAGTAGAACTAGTCATGCTTAGAAATACCAAATACCAAAATGAAGAAACTGTTTATGCTAAAATCATTCCCAAAATCATCCCCAATAATGTTAAAAAGAAATAAAATGACAATAAAACAAACACATCTCCATGTTCAGAAATGCTTATTTGACCAGCACCTCTCTCTGAGAGTTTCTTCCATTGTAGTGCAACTAAGATCAATGTAAATCCTTCTGCAGCTGTGACATCATGCTACCTTCATGAGTTTTATATGCTCCATTTCAGCTACCTCAGCAACACTGCCCCCTCTGTTTGGGGCAACACCTATACATGCGGGTGCATCTGCTCTTTCACAGGCAGTGTCCTTTTTTAAAGATGTGAGTCTACACAGTGTCCTGTAGAGATGGGAGTCTAACAGAGTTCAGAACGAAGGATGTTGACCACATATGAAGGCCAGGGGGTTGGGATGTGGGGTTGGGTAACAGGATATTCACCCTAAATGTACTTCTAAAGCTCAGCTCTCCACCTAACGTCTTACCTCAGTGTGATGTAAATGGAATGGAGACAGAAGCCAGACAGCTGGAATGTACTTAAGGACCAGAAAGTCCTTCCTAATGGGAGACCAGAGTGGACTGGAAGAGCACACACCCAAGTCATGGAAGCGAAGAAGTCTTCAGGCCTGCAACTATCCCAGCCCTCCATGAAGCAGCGATGCTTTTAAGACTTAAAAGCTAGAATGAATTGTGAAAGCTATAATTATGTGTTGGAGCAGGCCACTGAGAGTTATCAAATTCTGCCATGAGCTGTTAAGCAGGACTGAGGCTATAAATTGCAGTCCTATGGTGATTACACATACACAAACAAAAATCTTGTGCACTCACTCACCCTTGCCAAAAGGACTGGCTCTGGTCGTCTAAACATTTGTTTTATAATGCTTTTATCTCCATGAACAAACACAGCAGAGACACAGAAGATCTTATCGGTACAATTTGTCTATTTACAGCATTCAGTGGTCTTATAAGTCAGACTGAAAGCTTGCCGCTTCCCAGAAACGACCCATTTCTTTATGGATTCCTTTCCCAGTGTCATGGCATTCATCACAAATATTCTTCAGCACTGACTAAAATCAGATCTACCACAACGCTGCAAGGCTGGAAAACGCATCGACGTGTCACACAAATCCAAAGGCAGCGAATCAACAAATCAATTATAAAATCAATTATAATTCATTACAATAACATATGCTCAGTTTTTGACTGAAATCAGTCTCAGGCCATTTTCAATGAACAAAAATCACTAAATCCAGCTACCCAATCCACCCAATCCAGTGCAGGTCCTATAATTAAATGACAAGGAAAAGAGAACTGTAACCAAATCAAACTGATCTGAGGTCAGAGATCTACACCCTGTATCTACACCCTGTATTGCCCTTTTGATCACATGCCTAGCCTTTAGAAGAGATGTCTTTTCGTGTTTTTTTGCCGACAGGTGAACGCACCTGTCTTCCTTTATTCGGGCCAGGAGCGGCTCGAGCCAGCCGGTCGTGCACTCGCAGTGGGCGTCCAGGAAGGTGATGACCTGTCCTCGGGTGGAGGCAGCACCCCTCAGCCTCGCCCGAATCAGGCCGGAGCGCTGCTCCATCCGCAAGATCCGCACCGGCACCTCCAGTGTCTTCACGTAGTCCTCCAGCTTCTGCTTTAGGAAGTCTGCCGAGAGGGGTAGTGGAGGAGTGAGAGGCAGAGAGACGGAGAGAGGCCATGTGACAACTACCCAAGCACACGCTGATCACTGGGACTGGCAAGCAGCAGCGTGTCGTCTCAGAGTTTCACGCTGGGGAGGACCCTCCCTTGTGGGACGCGCCGTCGGAGACGTCGTGGCGGCCGTACCTCTTTCGCTGGCATCGTCCACCAGGAGGATCTCCAGCAGCAGGTGTCTGGGAGAGCGGCTGATCACGCTGTGGACGGTTCGCAGCAGGGTGCTCCACGCTTCGTTGTGGAACACGATCACGATGCTGGTGTTGGGCAGCTCGTCTGGGTACACCTTCGTCTTGCAGCTAGGTCAGACACGGGAGAAACAAGGTTTGTACATCACCCTTCTAACTGGAATCAAAGTGATTCAGTCATTTCACGCCAGTGAGGACTTCATTGTGGAAGGTGTCGTGGAAATCCCTCGCGCTGGTGATTTGATTTTTGAAACTTGTACAGATCTTATGTAGTTCTAAATAACGTAAACTAATGCCATACAGTACTAATGCTATACAGTTTTAGATTTAGGTTCATTTAGTATCAAGTATTTTGGGGAAAAATAAATATATACAATAATAGTAATAGTGTTACTTACTAAATTCAAGTACTTACATACATAAATAATATAAATATTTAATACTAAATATTACTTTTATTGAAATTGTATATATCCCAGCATCATTGGGCGAAGGCGAGGTACACCATGAACATGTCACCATTCCGCCACATGGCCAGCAAACACACACACAGTCACACCTATGGGCAATTTAGAGTGAGCAATCAACCTAACACGCCTTCCCCCGATGATGCTGGGATTGGCTCCAGCCCCCCAATGACCCCAAATACCGGGAAAAAGCAGTAAAGATAATGGATGGATGGAAATTGTAAAGAATTCTGCTTCCATGTTTGAGCACCACTTTCCACATATGAGGCATTCTGGTTATTATTTTATTATAATGTCCTCAAAAAGAACTACATATGCCACGTGCAATACCTGTAGTGAATGCAAATTGTATACTAAAATTATAATAGCTCCTTTTGATAGCTTCAAAATACGAGCATATTTATGCAGTAAAAGACCTGCATGAGTCAAATGCATTTAGTGTGTGAAAGTGTGTGAAATATATGACAAAGACCATTTAACGGGCTATAATCAGTCAATCAAATGCATTTAGTGTGTGAAAGTGTGTGAAATATATGACAAATGTGTTATATGACAAATGTCCACCCAAGAGGACACAGGAAGACATCATAATGCACCCGAGAGGACACAGGATGATGTCATAATGCACCCCAGAGGACACCGGATGATGTCATAATGCACCCGAGAGGACACAGGATGACGTCAGAATGCTCCCGAGAGGACCGAGAGGACACAGGATGACATCATAATGCATGCCACAACCCACAGTGTGCACCTGCGCTCCAGTAAAAGCTACTTCAATTCCAGGCCAATCCCTGCTTGACACCTTATTGATTTGAGTGAATGTCTGATGTGATACAGCAGCATTCTGGCCCTCCCAGGGAAGTGCAAAAATGATTCTCCTGTTTTGTTTCACTTTCAGGTAGCTTATTAAAGTTAATTTGTGCCATATTATTTTACTTGGTATTGTTAGCTTTTATTGTATTGTAGGGGCAATCGTGGTCTGGCGGTTAGGGAACCGGTCTTGTGGGTCATGGGTTTGATTCCCAGGCTCTAGGCCATGACTCAAGTGCCCTTGAGCACTTAACCCCAACTGCTTGCCGTGCTGCCCACCGCTCTGGGCACATGTGTTCCACAGCCTTCTACTGATCACTAGAGTGTGTGTGTGTGTGTGTGTGTTTTCTCACTGCACAGATGGGTAAATGCGGAGGGCAAATTCCGATTGTGGTGAAAATCACAATTGGCAATATGGCAACCTAATCATTTTACTTGATATAAGTTTGTATTGCATGGTTTTAGTTGGTACTGTCAGATTGTATTGTATGATTTTAGTTGGTACTGTTAGATTGTATTGTATGGTTTTAGTTGGTACTGTTATATTGTATTGTATGGTTTTAGTTGGTACTGATAGATTGTATTGTATGGTTTTAGTTGGTACTGTTATATTGTATTGTATGGTTTTAGTTGGTACTGATAGATTGCATTGTATGGTTTTAGTTGGTACTGATAGATTGTATTGTATGGTTTTAGTTGGTACTGATAGATTGCATTGTATGGTTTTAGTTGGTACTGTTATATTGTATTGTATGGTTTTAGTTGGTACTGATAGATTGTATTGTATGGTTTTAGTTGGTACTGATAGATTGTATTGTATGGTTTTAGTTGGTACTGTGTTTAGCAGCTGCGCCTCTTAAATCAGCAGCAGTGCGCTTGTTGCCAAGCTGCGGAAATGAAACATTACGCATAAGATTGGGAAAAACAGAGGGAGACGTCCCCGCACCACCGACAAACTGGGGGCGGGAAACAGACAACAAAAAAAAACGGAGTCTTTGGTGGGAAACAGATGTTAACAAATGCCTGCAAGAGCGCAGGCATGAATGAGAGAGCGGCCTTCTGGGGGGTGAGTGGTGGAGGAAATCAGGGGCCCGGGATGAAGGCAGTAATGTTTCGCCCCGGCGGCTCCGTGGGATTTCATTATGCACCGCAAATGGGCCCTGGGCTGCAGCGAACAAAGAGCTTCCTCGTCTCTCTGGCGCGGGGAGGACCGTGCTCCCTCGCAGCGTGCCTCTCTTATTCTTTTTCGGATATATATATATTTTTAAAAAATGGTCTCTTTTTGCTCTTCTTTCAGAAAGGTTAAGTTAGTTTTGATTTCCCCTCTCGTGGAAAGCTACATTTTCGATCTGAAACACAGCAAGGGGAAGACTTTTTCTTATTCAGAGCATGAAACTGCAATTTTACAACAACAACTCCATCTTCATAAAAAGCAGCAGCCAATCCTTCCCGGCGGGTGTCGGCGGGGGGAAACTGTTTACCAACGGTGGGAGGGAATGAGAACGGGTGGAGAAGGTGGAGCCCTGCTGCACTGCGGCTCGTTACCGTATTACAGCATTTGTCAGCGTGTACATGCCACACACACACACACACACACACACACACACACGACGCCCACGACCCCCCACACACTCACCCGTCCAGCCTGACATCGGGCAGACTCCTGTTGAGTGCAATCATGTCGCTGGCCATCAGGTTGAACTGGTTGATTTTAAAGAGCTCCTTCATCTTCTCCTGGTCCTCCTTGGGGACGAGCACGGCCTTGCCCATCTCTCCAGGGCCCTCGTGGGTGCGGGACATGACGGCTAGAGCACAGCAGGGAGAAAGCGAGGCGAGGTGAGCCGAGCTAGGAGTTGCGTTCGGAGAGAGGACGACGGGCGGCGACAGTAAGGACCGCCTTCCATGTTTGTTGACTCGCGGAGCAGCAGCTAGACACCAAGCGCTAACAAGGCAGCAAGCAGCCTGTGCAAATGTGATCGTCACTGCCCCTTAGCCAAGTGGAGGGGGATCGGCAGGCGGAATTTTACATGTCCTGGCGGGCGTTAGCATTTTTCTGAGTCACTGATCCACATTATGGAATGTGTCAGCCGCACCGTGTGGCCGTCCTTGGACTAGGACTTCCCGCGTGGCTCCAGAGCAACGCTTTTCAGGAACATTACTTCGGGATCATCACAAAATGCTTAACAGACCCTGGCAGGGTAGACGTCTGGGCAAAACCGCGGTCGGCATCTGTTAGCACGAGTAGTCACCTTCAATGAGTTAGCCATGAAAACAGCTACAAGATGGACAGGGATGTTAATTATGGGAACTATTCACCTAAAAAAGATGCTGTCCAAAAGGCAAGACAACACCAGCAACAGCAGAAGACTTCATTAAATCCCATGTTGCTGATTATTGTATAGCAACATGCATTACATTATGTGCAGTCACTGAAGTGACAGCTTTAATTCCCTGTGCAAAAGTCATTAATCTCCACTGCCGGGTTCTCCACCGAAAAGACAGACTAACTGCTGAGAGTAATTACAACGGCACCACACAATCAGCCAACAACAGTTATTAATAATAAAATGCAATATAAGCCACGTTCTGATGCTCAAAATATGAAGTTATTTCGACTCCATGTTCAGAATCGAAATTGCTTTGACTTCCATTAAAGTAATTACGACGTTAGGAGCAGAAGCAGAGGACAAGGCCGTCGTACAGGCTTATCGCTGCCGCTCTTTAATAACCTCCTCCAGTCAGACTGCCCGTCTGGAGGGACCGCCACGTCCATCTGCACAGGGTCAGCTAAGAGGATTCGGCCGGGAGCTCGCCGAGATGAGCAGCGCGTTCTGAGGGCTTCGCTGATTTGATGGCTTTATCTGTTAAGAGGCTGAGGCGAACCTGCCGGTTTATGAAGCGGTCAGCTAGGATTACGAGCCGCTGCACGGACGCAGGCTTGCATGGCCTCGTGCACTCTCTGATCTTTCTTACACACGGGATAAAAATCAAACACAAACAACGGCGTGATCAGTAAGTATAATTTCAACTGCAGCGCAACAGAGCTATTCGGGTTAGCACAGCTAGCATTTATGAAAGATGTGAAGGAGAAAGAAAAAAACAACAAACACTAATACAGTACCTTATAAATAAATGCAGAAACATTATACTGTAAAAATGTAGATTTTAGGAAGAAACGAATACCTCCTATACACACACACACAAACACGCGCTTGCAGAGTGTGTGCTTTACTGCCCTGTGCCCTTTCGTTCTCATTGTACTCCGAGTGTCAGATCATTTGTGTTTGGGCGCCAGCGCTATCCGGTGTCCTTCCACCCACTGCTGTCTGGGCTCGTAGAGCAGGCTCGTCCAAAAATAGCGGGCATTTGAGAACAGAGAGCGAGCGCCCCGGTTCATAGCACGCTTTTCGAAAAAATTCTGACAGCGTTCTTCCTGCATGTTAATAATCTGCATATTTACCCGAGAGCTTCTGGGCACAGGTGGATCTACGAGGAGGCCATAAGAGATGGCAAAGGTAAAGCCGTAAGCAAAGCAGTAAAACCACGTGGCTTCAAACGGCAAACGTCCGATCTACGTCTACTCTCAAGGATGCTGACAAAAAAAAAAGAATGAAGCAGAAGTGTCAGTAAATATCTGCAAAATAAACAACCAGAACATCTTTTATAAAACACTGGTAGGGAGAAATTACATTTCAAAACACAAGCGTGCCATCATGAGCATGACAGAGAATCATGAAAATACAAAGTAGGAATAGTTAAAGAAGGAAGAGTTAATGGTTTTGTTTTACCCTGGAGCTGAAAGCTTGAGCTAAATTTGTGGTGGCGCATCTGCAAAAATGACTCAGAGACGAACCCGGAGTCTGGCACGAAACATGTTGACGAGGTCTCAGCCATTAGATATGAAATTCATGCATCACTATCCCAACAAACCTCACAACGCCCAGAATTTCAGGAAGCAGCATTAGAAACAGCAGAAGCAACCCTGCTTGTACTAAATGTGTGTAGACATAACTCGCTTCTGAATAGAGCTTCTGGTTTAGAAGCATAGAACTCGTAACTGCAGTCCTCCAGATTAGCATTGAATTGTTCTTGTTTCAGTTAAAGTTCAGTTCTGAAGATGGCAAAACACCAACAAAAAACAGCACTTAACACCTTTGTTACAAGTGTATAGTAAGTAAGGAAGGGAACAGTTCTTCAGAAACCAGCTCAGAATGATTTGTTTCAAATTATGTACAGTTTTAGCCAACATGATGCGTACAGATGGCTCACTGGAACCACAATGAAAGAAAATGAAATCTGACTCACTTGTGAGACAACATGAAATCATCGTTTCCATTCATATACTATTTAATAAATTAAATGATTAATCGGTAAGGACCCTGACAGACTATTGGATGCACACTGGGACAATTATTTTCCAAGCTGTGTTCCAATGGGAAAGTGAAATGTCTAATTAAATCATTTATACAGCTTGAAGGTCAGTGTGGATAGACAAGTAAGGATCCCCATGGATCACTGCCATAATCCCCAATGGAAGCCCACATGAAGAGTGCACACTAAAGTTGTGACCAGGGGGACGTGACCAGTGGGATGTGACCGGGGGGACGTGACCCGGGGGACGTGACCCGGGGAAGCACTTAGTCAGCATCACAAACTGAAATCATGACCTAGTACCAGATCTTGCACCTGGCCAAATCCTGTGGCAGACCAGGCCTGGAGAAGGCTAACAGGTTGCCGCAGCACTATCCCTGGTTCTGACAGGCTGGGGTAGACCTCGCTGGGGAAGACGTCGCTGGGGAAGACGTCGCTGGGGTACACCTCGCTGGGGAAGACCTCGCTGGGGTACACCTCACTGGGGTACACCTCGCTGCGGTACACCTCGCTCCCAATACAGGCCTCCCATTCCTATTCCCTTCTTAAAGGCTTTCTGCGGAAACCGAACATCCATCGAATTAACCGGCAAAGAGAACATGATGTATGTTTCAAAGTCCTGCAGCTGATGAGCAAAGAAAAAACAGACCCCTCCCTTTTTGTCCCTTTAGCTGCTGTGATCGTCCCTCACTCGAAACAGAAAAGCATCTCATGGAGCTGTAAACCTATTTACTGGGCAGAAAATCAAAACGAAGAAGGAAAAAAAAACAGCCATAGTGGTAAGGGAGAGAATATAAGTAAAAGACAAAAAAAAAAACCTTTTTCAAATCGGTGATGCTGAGTAGAACGTGCTGGGTACGTGGTATCGGGCAGACAGGCAGTCATTTATCTCAACAACATACATTAGCAAACGCACCCAGTCGTGTCGGCAGGGAACCATTCGAAGATTTTACAGCGAGCAGCAGACAGGCCGTGCGAGTGAAACTTGAGCACGATCAGAAGCAGAGGCAGACCGCACGATTTGTAAACGTCTTCGCGACATCGACTGCGAAGCGCTCCTTGGCAGCTTGACACATCTGCTCAAGGTACGCGGTTTCGGAAGGCCGGGGCCGCCAGGGATCCGATTCAAGCATCCTGTTCAATACAATTTCACGCATGCTTTTCAGGACTCTAATCCCATCCTCCTTCTGTTGATACAGAATTGACTTTGCGAAGCTTTGAGATGAAGGGTTGGGAGACAGCTGCATGAGATGCTGGACGCAGAGACCTCCTCAGGAATGGAGCTGGGTGAGATACTCAGGGTTCTGACAGGGGTCTGGGTGTGTACATTACACATTATTACTGCATTATAGCACACATCATTACAACAACAAGGTCAGGTATTAATATGTCTACACAACACCCCAATGCTCTTCTTAAGCTGATTTTGGATGGCTTTCAGTTCATGATTCACTCCTTAAGGGGTTTTTTGTTGTTGTTGTTTTTTTTTAGGTGTTCTAGCCAAGCAACCTAGATTTCATCTTCTTGCACACAAAAACAGAACCTAGAAGAGCTTGGAGAGCAGAGTGGTGAGGTGCGAGGGGGTCCTCACCTCTGAGAGCAGGCAGGAGCGAACCGTCCTTCCTGTCCTCGCATTTGTTGCACTCACTGAAGTAGAGCAGCAGGAAGACGTCCAGCAGCACCCAGACCAGCGAGGTGGTGAGCACCACCTTGCAGTAGATGAAGCGTCGCATGGGCCTTGGGGGGGGGGGGGGGCGGCGTGGCGAGTCAGGAGCGCGGGGTGAGCTCGGACCCGGGCAGGGAGGGGGAGAGGTCAGGCAGGACACGGGGCAGGAGGCAGGGTGCACGTGTAGCCGTCATCCCACTGAGCGCATTGGGGGAAAAGGGGAAAGGGGAGAAGTGTTACCCTGGTCATGGAGTGGAGGGGCGAAGTGTTACCCTGGTGACGGAGTGACTGAAGTGTTACAGTGAATAATACAGCTCAAGGGTGACACAATGAAACGGTGAAGTATTACACAGTATTACATTGCACCCATGTGACTGGAGCAACGTTATACCGCAAGGAACGATTCATGGCCTGCGCACGCAATGTATCGCATTCAAGTATACAAGGTACAAGCTCAGAAAATGGTCATTCTGTCGTCAGCAAAAAACCAAATGATCACAGAATACATCTTACTTTAGAAGTGCACATTTCGCAACAAGGACACGCAGTGTCACGTACGTGAAAGCACCAGTCCTAATAGTGCCCCTTCAGGAGAATGTGAGGTCTGCTAGATATTAACGAGTGACTTACAAGACAAGATGTGCTGCACACCATCTTCTTTCCTTCAGGGTCTGAGAATAACAAGCATTCAAATCCTACATTCCTCCTAACGTTATGTTCATCAAACAAAGCTGCCCTTGATGACGCTAACCTCCTCCGACCTTCTCACAGTTGCTTGGCCTTTTATTCTCACTGGCCTGGTCAAGAGTCTATTATAAAGTGGGAGCGTTGCACTAGCTAATAACAAACTATAACGTTTTTACTGTGAATCAGAAACAATGACGCAGCATGAGGACAGTGAAGGTGGTCATCATGGGGGAGTCTGTTCCACTGGGCATATTTAAGCACCCACCCCCAGGTCTCCCCTGGGAGGGAAATCTAATCTTCTAATCTAATCAAAGGTGTTATCTAATCTCATTGTCTTATTGCTCTCTTCCTCTACATATTCCTCCGCAATTTTCTCACCTTCCGTAGTCACTCTTCCTAACTAAAACAGACAACTGGGGTTATATGAAGAATTGCTTTCTAATTGAAGCAGACCTCCTGTGGCAATCTGAAAATCTTTGGCATACATTAAAAAAAAAATAAAACGTAAGCACACCAGTGAACATTAATGCAGCCCAAGCAATTCATCTCCCTGCTCTCTCACACATGGAGACCACAAGTCTGATCTTAATAGGTTCTCTGGCCTTCTGCTTGGCTGCGCGGCGCTACGTATGGGTGTAGCTCAACCAGCCACGCCATAGGCTGGGAGCGTGCCGAGAGGCGGGGTCATTAGAGGTGGCAAGCACTACAGCACAGCCTTGCATCACAGTCACAAAGCACAATAAAGACCAAGCCTTTTAAAGGGCTCTAATACGAATGGCTGCCTTAGCTATTTTCCGTGATAAGTCCATAAACACAAATGTCTGCTCAGTCATACACACAAGAGCTCTGAGCTTCCGCCGAGTGTCCCTATGAAATCATTAACCGCCAAAGTACTACAATAATGCAGAAAATCACATTTTTTATGGCAGCAAGTACTGCACGGTCAGTTTAGGGTGTGAGATTCCTATTCACAGCTGCACTCAAGTCCTACATTCAGGTCCTAGCAAGGTTGTTAGAATAATTGTCATTGGTAGCCTCAGATTTTGTGTCTACTCTGCAGATACACTAAATTTTAACAGTTTTTTTTAACTTCACATCATACAGTATAACCTACTGTGTTATGGCTTTGGGCAACAGAGGAGAACAGTCTGGTGTTTTTAGTATGTGGGCTTCACGTCATTAGCTAGGCTAATTACCATGCAGTTCATGAGTTAAGGCTGGTGTTTTAGAACAGGAAGAATCCTGCAGCACTGGAGGCTGATACCCCTGGGCTACCCATGGGTTACTGTGGTCAATTTAAGGGAGCACTGACATGTGCTTATGCCAACCTTCCACTAATGAGCTCTCCACCTTAAGAGATTAATTAACAGCATCAAGGTTACAATAGGAGGTTTGGAAACAACACGTGAACAATTAACATAAAGCTTGCATCTCCTACGTCATATTCACCAAATTCATTTCTTTGTTATGATCTTGAACCTCGCATATCCCTTTTATGCAATTAATTACAAACGAGTACATAAATGTCATCCACATCATGCTCGCAGTCTTAGTCGGAATCGTTTCATTATGCTGGTGGTGTAGTGTTACCTTATTTTTGAGACCCACAGCCATTATCATTAGTTTCCTGTAACCTAAAACATGAAAACTGCACTGACTGCATCTTAATCATCAAGGCACTTCACTGAATGCTGGGACCCAGCTCAGCAGTGATTGGCTGGCACAGAGTCAACAAGACCTTCTTAATTTACAAGGAGCACAAAGTCACAATGAGCTTGTCCTTTAGTAATGCACAGTGACACACAATTTAGATTAGCAATTAAGAATTTCACAAACTGTCTTTCTATATTAGGAAGACAGTCAACTAAAAGAATACAAAAACATTCAATTGTATTACCCAAATCCCAGTCAAGGACCGGAGAGAGAAAGAATATTTCCCTACTCTAAAACAGATTCATTTTTGGTACGTAGCCTACATTTCAGAATGGACAAACAGAGTCAGGTCTGTTTACGCAGGTAAATGGTGTGCTGCAGCAGAACTTACGCTACCCTCACCGTCTTAAACCTCTTTGCCTAACATGCAGAAAGGTGATGGGTCTGAGATTACAATTCAACAATAGCTGAACATCATATTTTTGGTGGGCACTTGATGTGTACCTTCATATTGTCCCAATAATATTAAACATATTTCTTCAGTCATACAGTAAACACATTTCTCAAGTCCTAGGGTTAATAAGCAACAGTAAACAACATGGCTCAGGTGGAAGGAAGAGTAAATTTAGTCTCAAAAGCAGAGCGCTGTTGGTGTTGGGTATTTGAAGACACTTGTTCTCTCTGACAGCATGTTGTGTGTGCCATATGCAGATAAGCAGCCTCTACAGCTCACAGCTCAGGAAGACAAGACTGGCTGGGAAAAAAACATCATCCTTGGATTACATATCATAAGAGCCATGTTTAGTATTCTTCCCATCTAATTTTCATAGGGATATTACTTCACGAAGAAACAAAACACAGTTTTGAGGAGCTCACTGTAAAAGGACACAGTAACCTACTTATGGAGAAGAACATACATAGCCAAATTAGCTCAATTACTGATCTGTCTATTGTGTTTTAGCCTAGAATATGGTAAAACCACAGACCTACTACCACGCCACATTGGATCCATAACATATTTTTACAAGTCGTAAGTTGAAGTAACTTGGCAGAAAACGTGTTGGTCGGAGAAGGGCTCATCTTGCTCATCTTTGCTCATGTAGGATCGATTCCAACAGATTAACGCAAAGAATAAGCAATCTGAAGTAGCTCTGAAAAATCCAAACTGCAGGCTGTCACTCATGACATCATCGTCTATGAAACCCAGTATACATTAAAGTGCTAAATCCTCTTTTTTTACCACTTATCTGACTCACTTTACAATAAACACCTCATGCACAAACATGCTCGGCTGCAGGTTATTACGCGGACAACAAGATTAACAAGCACGCAAACTGATGAAAGAACACGACACACTTACTGAATAAAACTAGTGTCCAGCCCAATGACACCCCGAGGTCCTGACAGTCAGCCAACAACGTGTTGCATCGGGCTGCTTCCGTCTAATTACAAACTGATTGCCCTTTGCAGTGGATTTCCTGAGAGCACCGCGATTATCCCAGAGGAAAGCATAGCTTGGGTCCCGCAGCAACCGCTAACATCAATAGCTGTATTTGTAAAAGGCTTAACGTGTGGGAGTAGCGCTATGCCTCTAAATCAGAAATGGCTTGCTAATGCACAGTACCAGCTTCATGCAACTGGCGGCTTCCATCATTCCTTGACTGAAGATACTCCGTGGTGCTATAGCTACGTGCGCTGTGCGCGGGTGTCTTACACGAGCTGTACGCATTATTCTTCAAAATCGGATATTATCCATATAATAAGAAATCGCAGTGGCAGCAATATCGTTGCGGTTGAGATTTGATATGCGCACCTAAACCGCAAGATTTGCACAGACATTGGATTTCTCAGGCAGCTAACCTATCGAGAAGGTTGAGTAAAATGCTTACAAACTGGCTCGGTCCACTGCCCGTTTTTTCTGATTGGAGAAAAGGCGTGTCCATCATGACGCCAACGCGCGAGTGCGCAAAAGATTTGGGCAATTTCTTTTATCCTAGTACCCCCATACTTTTCAGCCACTCTATTGAGAAATAGTTTAGACTTTAGGAAAGTGCAAAGACTCTGGCATAAAATAAATAGCATTTTGTCTATTATCTTTTTTAGACTATAATGTTTCTTTGTCTAATAGTTGCATTGTGGCGATGGTATTGAAGAACTAGATCACTGAAGTCATCAATACAGGTTGCATTCGTTTTAAATTATTTAGAAATCAATCTTTGAAAAGTAAAAATAGAGTAAAATATTTTTCTATTATTTGTTCATTACATTTAAATATATTATTTATCCTTTCACAAAATTAGATTGCTTTAGATGTATTGCATTGCACCTAGCAGAGATACTTAAAATCATCTTTGGTCAGGTAATCTTTGCGCATCAAGGCTGTCAAAGAAATATTAAAGTATGGCCCAACATTGCCATCTGCTGCCTCGCCGAATTCATTTATATTTTCGAGACGCTATGGGAGCGCCACCTACTGATAGAAGGAACAGCGCTTTCATGTAAAGACAACAAAATTACGGTTAACTGTATAACCCAACTCAAGATCGATATTACAGGATAAAAAGACAAAAAGGAAAAAGAAAGCTATAAATGCTAACTGGCTAAAAGCACACACTGAAGTAGTTGGGTAATTCTGTAATTCTGTGGAAATGTTCATTTCAAAATATATTGTATTAATTTCAACAGAAACAACATAAGTATAGTTCCGAATATTTGTGTGAATAGTCTCACAAATAATTGTTAGCCACGTCTGGGAGTTATATAGGCGTAGTTATACTGCAACTCCATGAGGAAGTAAACCCAAAGACTTTGAATGTGGTACATTTGTCTTGTCTGGGATAAAAATAACCTGTAGTCTTGCATAGTATTCCAAAAGCAATATTTTCCGTAAAGGGAAAATCAATTGTGTATGTAATCTACTTTTTATTATTTATGAATTGTTTAAAAACGAAGGCAAGATCAGAAATTCGCAAATACACAGTAGTGATTTCACTCTAGGTGGCGCCATTTGGCCCGACTCGTAACAACTATGGATTACTGAGGAGTGTCTCCCATGTACCACAAATGGTTTTACCCACCAGGTATAATATCCCATCGCAACTGTTTACCAGAAGCGCGGCTTATTATGTCCGTCTTTCTCAGCCTTGGGATGCTCTGCGTTAAATATCCGTCCATGGAACTCTGCGTCTGATTCTGGATCACTTGTTACACGGTATTCGCTTTTAAAAAACTGACTTCAAACTTGTAGTTTGGATTACGACGGAGTAAAATATCCTTTTTAAAGTGAGGACCTATTTTCCACGTGTTGTTTGTTCATCTGCGACTCGAAAGAAAAATGAATACTACATTTAATCAAACGGACAATGGAATCTTTTCCAACCGGACTCAAGAAATCTTATCATGCTGCAACTTCTCGTCGGTTGTAACAGATGACGGATTTACAGCAGCCGCACCGGACGAAAGAAGTCTCTTTATCATGAGAGTAGTTCAAATAGCTGTCATGTGCGTTCTCTCGCTCACGGTAGTTTTCGGGATATTTTTTCTCGGTTGCAATCTCCTCATCAAATCAGAGGGGATGATTAACTTTTTGGTGACGGACCGAAGACCATCCAAGGAGGTGGAAGCGGTCATTGTGGGCGCATATTAGCGCAGTCAACCAATAGGAGTTTTAAAATGTGACCGGTTACGCACGGGCAAAGGAGGAATGGACCACCTGTTTCTATTCATCAGTTAATTAACCGAATGTTTCCTATATGCTCCAATTTATGTTCCGGAGTTCTAAATTTGTGTTTAGCCAAACTGAACGTAGGCTACTGTAAAGGACCTCTGCGCCAAAATCGTAACCGTCGGACTTAAACACCTGGACTCCTGTATTGCAAGCTTCAGATGTCACATTTATTTATCGAAAGTATTTATGTGTGGACATTCAAAAGAGATTATTGTTACGCATGTTGTGTAGCATACATGCAATGTGAAGTTCTGAATTTTTATTAATACAATGTGTTGCGTTTCAGTACCTGCATGATTGGGCGTTTGGTTTTGATTAGAATCTTCAGTGTATTATGTTTGATGTAATAAATTTAATATTGCACAGTAACACGTTTTTATTTGGTTTTCTATGTGCTATGAAGGCGTGAGTTATTTTAGCTAAACAGACCGGCCGTCTGTAAAACTGCTTTGTGGTGTGGCAGTTGCTATATAGCATTTTACTTGATATATTACTCAGTATCATCATAAATTAATCTACTATTATAATAACGCAAGTACCCATTTCAGTTAGGTCTAATGGTGTTAGTTAATGATCTTTTTTTAGAAAGGAAATATTCCCTTCATATTCAGTATAATGTAGTTTAAATTAGTTTTAATTTTTAAACCTTAATGGTCTTATTTACCATGGAAGACTCAACAGATCGCTCCTGTCTACCCAGAAAAGGTGTTCATATCAGTTTTCGGTTTACTATCGTAAGGCATTCCACCTAGTTTTGCGTGTAACGACACCCGTGAGAGCATTTGGTTTTTGAACGATGTGCCATAGAACTGGGGTTTCACTTCAATCTACGACCGTTAGAGAACCTGTTCTGCTGCTCCAATGTTATTATTTTGTGACAGCACTTGTCCGCCTTTAATGGAAACTCTTTGAACATATTGCAACTTACCTCCAGTCATCTCACGAAAAGCTTTTCCCTCTAAATCCCATTCTTGCAACCGCACCTGTGAGAACCCAAACAAAAACAACCAGCTCTTACGTTTGTCAGAGACTTGTCCGGTTGCAATGGAACGTAAAAAATGCCATCACTGCTCCCACTGTTTATGGTCTGAGACGATTATTGAAGGCTAACATTATTTGTGAAGAATTATTAAAGTGTTGATTTCACTGATTGGTTTAGGCTTCACGAGAGTTTATCCTAAATTAAATTCTCACTCATTAAACTGAACATTCTAAACCGTTTTTGTTCAGATTTGGATGACCGTTGCTATGTCAGTAGTAAGCTAACACTTTTGGAAGTTCAGTTTGTCAACAGTTAATTAAATTGTGCCATTTTGTGAACCAATTACAGATACTTAATTGTAGATGGTTGTCGGTGTATTGTATATTTATGACAAAATAAATAATTTGACCATAAATACTAAGTCAAGCATAAACAGCTTTTAAATCTCTTTTAAATGAGTTTATACGATTTGACAGAATGTCACTGATGAAAGATACATGCCACTTGTGAGGCAGACCTATTTATAAGGGTGTGAGAGAGCTGCAAGCTTAAATTCACAATGAATAATTGGAACAGACACGCACATACTCACATATAGATCTTACTACCACACAATGACATCATGTCTGGTTTGAATAGAAAAAACACGTTGCATGCTCACTAGTTCCTACACCATAGAAATGTTTTACTTATTATTGTGTGTAAAGACAAATTGTTGAGTGCTGAATTTGCCATTTTACAGGTTAATACAAAAAAAAATACCATATGACTAATAGTTTGTGTGGTTACTCAGAAGCAATTAATATAGCAGAAGCAATGATCATCTTGACAGTAAGTGGAATGGGGGTGGGGCGTGAAGTGAGCCTTGTATTACTATGTAATTATAAAATGATTTAGAAAATGTAATGTCTGACTTCTGAGAAACATGATCTCAGATTGTACATATGTTTGCCCATTTCTTTAGGACAGATTTAGGCAATGAGCACATCACATTAATTACTTTAGCTGACTTATTCACAGTCACGCTGTTGAGAAATAACTAATACAGCTCAAATTGAGTTTGTGGACACATTATTTAACAATGTAAACATGTGCTCGGTACCTCACGGATAATGTGTACCCTCTTTTTCTCTGAAAAGCAAGTGTTTGCTCTACAGTTCTAGTTTTAGCTGGACCTAACCGAGAGTGAGGCTGAGTGACATATACATACATATAACGAGAGAGAGTGAGGTATGATCTGTCATCAGCAATCCCTTAATTGTTGGCCATAAAGCTCTTTGTATCCTGCCTTTGGTAGACACCTTACTGTCTAGATTTATTGACCGCACCTATTTGCTGATTGAACTTACGCATCTGCATAGATGATGGGAAGAGGAAAAGTTCCGAGGTACATGGAAGGGGAAAGAAATGGATCAAGGGAAAAAAAATGTGGCTGTATACACGTCAGCAGGATGATGCATGCGTATCCAGGACAGCAGTGACTCTTCCCATGGGAGTCGATTACAGCTGAAAGGCCCCTCGGGCTCTGGCCCATCTCTTGCATGATTGGCCGAACAGCTTGGTAGCTCAGCAGTGGTGGTCAATGAGTAGGACAGTGATTGACAGATCCAGATTGCACCATGATAGAACCAGTCATTACTGCAGGCCTTGGTTTCATGTTCTGCTGGTCTTGGGAGTGGAAAAAAAAACCATACAAATATATAGGGTCATTTTCATGATGATCGTGATCATTTTCTCTGAGTGTTCATCCAGAGGGAAGAAGTTTTCGTCCACATCAGTTTATACCATGTTTACATAACTGGGCCCTTCTGGTATGTTGATAAGAGACCACAATCTCCTGTGCTTGTAATTAAAATCATTAATTAAAGAATATTTCCATTTAGGCAGGTTGCTGTCTGAACATTTTCTGATGAAGTTAAAGCAAGATGTTGTGAAGCAAACCAATGAATATTATGTGACCACTTACATCACACTTTTTATAAAGGGAAAATCAGACACGGCATGTTTTGATGATGAAGGGAATGCATGCTTCACAAGGTTGATTCATCTGAAACAAATGCAGAGTGGTACCATAAACACAGAGTTGCTGTGGAAAATCCCCTTTTCATTTGTTTCCAATTTCATTATTGTCGATACACCAGGAAGAGTTCATCCATCTTAATGGAGTGTTGTTAGAGCAACATGCCATGGTGTTGTTGTCCTGATTAATCGCACACAAACAACAGTGGAACTGCAGTATTGATTACAAAATTTATTTCAGTTGCGAGAATATGGAGACTTCGAGACTAATCTAACACAGTATTACACCACATGATTATAACTGCACCACTGAAAACCTTTTAAATTGGTGGATTAGTTGATTTCTCTTTCACCTGAAGTATTCACTCACATGGGCCTATGCTGCATTGATTTCATTGATCTAGGGTGTCCTGCATCAGGCTGGCTTCCTTAAAAGAGCTGATCAGTATGATACTGACAGTTAATTAAAAAGATCCCAGATATCTTACGAATCAATATCAGAGTATTCTTCAAACTTCCTCAAACTGCTAAATCCTGTCTTTGGTACACTGCTGCAATTGTCTGCAAACGGTCAGGTTTACAACTAAGCAGAATGCGAGATCCATGAGAGCCCTTGCCTGGATCGTTTGATTTTGGAGACGGAAATATCACAGCAGTCATCAACTCATACTGAGCACAGAAATGATAAGGCTCATATTTTACCTGCCCTCTCCTACCCCCTCTACAGCTTTGCTGAAAGTGTACTGATAAATTATTAACAGAAACAACAAAATCTCATGGTGGCATTTGCCTTCTCAGTAGTCACCATTTTAATTATCGATGGTATATTTGAGAAGAGCCTACATCATAAACTGAGGTGTTTAATAGAAGCATGCATTATTTAGCCTTTGCTTGTACATGGCCTTTGTCTCCAGTCTGTTTAGGTTCTAGTTCATCTATATTTCAGCGTGTCCGTGTAGCAACGGTTCGTCTTCTGTCCAGGTGGGCTTCGTTCAGGGATAATAGTCCTGCTGAATGCGTGGGACCTGGTCCTTTTGGGAATAACATAACTGATGGCTTTGAAGATTAAAGCTATTCTCACGAGAATCTGCACCGTGAAACATGCGAGTCTGTGCGGGCCAATCGGTGACCTGTTGCATTATCACGAATGCTATAGGAGTAGATTGTTTCAGGATGAAAATTGTTTCACCGAAGACCTCAGAAGTTGCTGAAAAAAATTGTCTGTAAGAGAAAAGAATATAGCATTGATTTATATTGGAACATATCTGAAATAGTTATCCTCAACACCAGCAAGACAACCTTTAATAAATACAAATTAGCTTTCCCCCTCTATAAAGGATTTCTGGTGACAAATCCTTGTTCTGGAAAATTCAGGTCACAACATTTCCTGTGCTGATAACACTTGGGAGGTTAGGGTTTAACTGGTCTCCTGGGATCTGATTAACCCATTTCAGAGTCTCAATACATAGCAAAAGAAAAAAAAACCATAACAATACGTGGTAGAACCTAGATCAACATCTCATCACCCCATACCATTTCTGAGCAAGTCTTTTCTAGTGATTTTGGGGGGGAGAGGGTGCAAAAATAAGCAGAATTGTATTATTTTATATTTTATAAGAAGCTGAATGGTATCTTACATCTCCAGATTCAGTTTTGCGGTGTTACAGTAGATAAGGTCATTTTCCTAGCTCTGTTCTCACAGCATGCAGAATTAAAGCAATATTTTCACTCAGGGAGCAATTAAGTTTTAGTCCATTAGTTTGAAAGCTTTCTTTACAGCTCTGGTCTCTTCAGTTTCAGCTCAAATTCGGATCTTTCCAACTCACTCAACAGCATTAGCTATGCATTTTTTCTAAAACTATTTGAGAGTTCCATCTCTTCGGTTTGTTTGCCTGAGGCAGTCTCCCCCACCCCTCCTTCGCTCGCCCTGTCTCTCTCCCCCTTTTCCTCTGATTGGGTCGTAGAGATTTTCTCAGCTTGCCCCGACTTTCCACAAGGAACATAAGCCATCTGGTGGTTTTGACTTTATACTCTGTGTTTTAAATAAAACAATCAGAATATCCTTCTAACTTTACATTTATCTTGTAAAAGTCAAATCTTGCTGCAGGTCAGGCACTAGGGTAAAAAAAACAACAAAATGTACATAATCAGAATTACTGCAGATATATGATCAATCAGCCAAGACGTTTGGTATCCAAAATGTGGTTTGTTTAGTTTTGAAATGGAGCCAACATTACCAAGCCAACATTACCAAGCAGTAAGAGAAGCTTCTGCCCACCAATTAACATTACAGAAACAACATGTTCATTACAGCCTTTCCCCAGCAGTGTTAAAAAAATCTCAAATGGACTTTGACATTGTATAGCATACTGCAGCCAATTAAATGGGCAAAAATGTTGTGTATGAGCCATCAGACTATAACCTTGTTGAATTGAACAGCAAGTTAGAATTGATTCATAATTCATAAGAATCGATTCATGAATTCATATTTCATTTGCATATTTTAAATTTTACATAAAGGCATTCTATTATGCCTATGTTATGTGTGTTGTAAAGTATACATATGTATGTGTAAATTTGATTGTTCAACATGCTATTCGTTCCCATGTGTATTTCAGTGGTACAGTGAGAGCTCAGCAGACTGAACCAGTCCCTGTTCATGCACTGTAAGTCAGCATCAATTCTAGGATGATGACTCAGGCCGGCAACCTCTTACCTGGTGAGTCACCATAGATCATCAGCACTGCTTCCCCCTTGATGACATGTCACGCACTACCACCAAAGTACCAGCAGTGGTGATTTGGGCATAATCCCCACTGGGCAAAGGTTAAATAAGAAGATGTAATGCTTCTTTCATGAACACACACACATGCTTGCAGATCATTTTTTCTAAGTTTTAATACTGATTAAATGGCACAGTATGGATAAAACCTTGTGAGTCAAACAATCCTGACCATCAGGGAAAATTCAAGCCATGGCCAAGTCAGAGATGTAATATCCAATAGGATACCAGAACCAGAGGGGCATAAATGGTAAAGGTAACCAAATCCAGAGGGAAAAAAATCCAGAATACACAGAAATTCACACACAATATTCTGGGGATGGTGATCTAGTGATGTGGTGATAGGGTTCCTGTGCATTCTGGGAACTGTAGTTGCCCATTGTACTCAGTGGTTCAGAGTACTGAGTGACAGAAAACACTATAAATGGACTGAGAGGAAATTGACCCTGCGAGGATGCATTATAATTCCTCAGTCTGTTTGTTGTTAAATGTTGTTCAGGAAAAATCAGAAAAGTGTTTTGAAAATGAACATGGCCATGCTATTTCTGAGAGTAAATGTTTTAACTTGGGCAGGTGTATATGTATCCATGTAGAATATTGGGGGTTCACAGAAGAGATGATAAAACCTGACTTTATTGGGTATTCTTAGTAGGTTTGATTCATATCAGATGTGAACCCAAAATGCCCTTTCTATATCACTCTTTACAAACATCTCCTGGCCTTTTTTAAATTCAGAAAAAAAATATGACATGGGCAAACTGGTTCTAAAGGAGTTGTGTTAAAGGTGGCCCATACACACAGGTTGTAATGTTAATGTAATTAGTTCCTGGGACTTCCACATCAGTAATCTCTCCTTAAAGGCAGCCCACCCATGGTCAGTATTAAGCTTTCTCTAATTGCACAGATACCTCGGAGTTCTGGGGAGTCATGGCCAGGGTTTAAATGAGCAGTGTGCGGTTGATTTATTTTACATATCAAGCAGTCTTACCAAGGCATCCACATGTCACTTGTAGCTCTTTTTTTAGATATAATCATAGTGTTTTGTAAAACTTTATTGCTTTTATAATATTTACAGAGCTTTTTCTTTTGTATTTTTCTCTATTATGTAAATACGGCACTTTGAGTTCATATAATACAATACTGGACGATCCAGGGATGTTTCTAAGGAGTTTCCACAAGGGTGGAAACAACAAATAATCTCTGATGATACAACGGATTATTAAATTACTAAATGCATGTGAAGTGAAAGGTATTATTAAATGAATTGAACGTTTTTGTGTCTTGTGTCATTTATCTTTTAATCATTTTTGTTATTTGCCTCATTTATCAATTAACATTAGTAATTTTCATTACGATAGACATTTTTTAGGGTGCTTGCCACATTTATCTTTTAACTCAAGCAATTTTGGCAAAAGGTCAACCAGAAAGTTGTGTTCGCTTACGCTCAGTAAATGCCACCCTGCTGCTGTTTGTGAGGGGTGTATGTGTGTAGCCAATTGGCCTTTCAAGGTTAACAACTCCAAAAGACCTTCTGAAACTTCTAACACCAAATTTGCCACCTTGCTCAGGGAAAACACAGGCCTTTTTCAATGTTTTCTTATTATTTGTAGAAATCAGTGCTTTCCAGTGAGAGTAATGGCGAGAGGCCCTGTTCTAGACTGCAATGGCTGGGGTAGACAGTAATACATAATGGGTGAGTACGTCTTTAGTCATATTTTGAAAGTCAGAACTACTTATATATTCATTATACTAACCCCCAGTTAAGAAAAACATGGGGATAATCCCTTCTCTGTAAAAAATCTCCTTTTCAACTCCCTTTGAATGAATGTGATGTTGTTTATGTGTTATTTTCTTTCTCACCATAGGTGCAATTTATACACTTTATACAATTTATACATCTGTAATTCTTCATGTCAGACACAGCGAGGTGGTTCTGTAGAACTGCAGACTTTCTCTTGTATCATCAAGACAAGAACTGCTTAGCTCACCCTGATGTTGAGTGCTGAGCTAATGATACTGGCTTACGGTATGTTTACCTCACAGAAATGTGAGGTAAAGTAAAAAAACAACTGTGCCTGCATCTCCAAATGCATTTGAGACTCGAACTGCAATAAAATTTCCAATAATTATGGAAAAATAGACTTTGCTTATGTATATTATAAACAAATGTGTCTGAGTGCAGTGTGGGGCACAATAAACTCTGCCAGTGTCCGACTCGTTTGTGAAACTACACACAACGCCGCTTACATATACGATCTATGGATGTGATGATGGTAGGTCACCCTGATACATCACCAGTTGGACATCCGACTCCTTAAACCCAAAGACAGTAAAGAACAGGTTGCATTGGAAACAATTACCTGGAGGGGTCGTTGGGAACGGGATGATAGAAGAAGAAGAGCAGAAAGCTTACATTGTCAGTAGTATTGTTGTGTTATGCGTGTAGTGATGAGACGTGTATGATTAGTATGTGCAATATTGTTGGTGTAGTCTGTTTTTAGACCACTACAGAAGGCACCTTGGGATGACCTACCTATTGAAAAGGCAACAGCCTAAGATACCAGGGGGCTGTAGTGCGTTGAGATGCCAAGCTGGCACGAGGTTGACAGGTGTCAACAGGGCTTGTTCATTTATACTGTTTTGAAGTATTTGTTGTACAGTATATGCTCTATGTAAAGATCTGAATAAATAAGCAAACAAACAGGGAAGTGGAGAAACTGTCTGCTATGCCAGAGAGCTGGCTCTTTGGTCTGGTGGTCAAAAACTCCCATTTACCTACTTTCGGACCTTGCTTCGAGTCCTAGGCAGGGTGGTTGCCTTCAGCCTTCGTTACAGGAGATTTGAGTATTCATGAGTGGTTGTTATGGAGCTTCCAGAACTTTCTTTTCCATCAAACCAGCCCAGCGTTACCACAGGGACATACTGTATAGTCCATGTCCACAGCTCGTTATTGGACGTGCGTTAAACATGCGCACAGCGTTTTCAACTGCTCGATTGCTTACACGAACGCTGATGGGCTGACCCCATGCTCACCAAACGAAGACCGCTAGGACACGTACTGGCTTGTACGGAAGATGTTTGGAATGTATCAGTCAGCGATATCATTGTCATGTGTAAAAAATGCACAACGTTATTAGTTGTTTCAGTGAATTATCGATCATGTCGTGCAATGCTCCACAGCGACATCTGGTGGGGCCAGGCCCTACCGGCACCTTATGTAGAGACACCCCTGCTGCTTTTCTTTTTTCTAGCTGAAAACAATGCATTATTAAGTTTTCTTACCGCTGTAGATTTATTCAATGTAAAATGCACAAAATGAAAATATTCAAAAGTATTTTTAATTATGAATGAAGTATATTATACAGTCTGAGCTAACAAAGATTAGCCGCCACTAACTAACGGCTAACCGCTAAAAGGTTCCTAAAGTAAAAAAGAAATTAAAACTAAGAAAGATCAAGCAATAAATCACCCATTTTAGCAGGCAGATGTGAGTTTAAAGTTGTAAAAGTGTTAACATTGCACTAAAAGATAGCTAGCTACTTCTCCTGTCTGCAGAAATGATTAGACCCTGTCTACTCTCCTGAGCTACCCAATGCATTCTGCAATTTTGATATATATATAAGAACATGTGTTCTTATATACATGTGTTCTCTATGTAATTCTTATTCAGTCCTAAACCTCTTGATGGTTGGTAATAGTAGTCCAGGGCCATGGAGATACAGCCATAGCAGGGGAGAATGCCCACCCCAACCCCCCTTAGCAGCAGCCCTGAATGGCAATATCCAGCATGAAGTGTAGTTCATCCTGCCGGCGGTGTTGAAATTCATGATGGACTAATGGAAATCATTAAGAAGGTCGCAGTTAAGAAATATTAAACCATAACCATCCTACTACTCCTCGTATGTCCGGTGTCAAATTAAAGGAAAAGGGACCTTATGTGGGCAATTCTTGGACCGCGGCATCACCTTCGACCTCCTTAACGATTTCCATTAGTCTCTTTCGACCCTGATGGATAGAGCATTGCCAATAAATGACTGAAGCCAATCAATATGATAGTGAAGCATGTCCTCAGCACTATTGTAGAGACATTTAAGGTTTTTACTGAATCATATCTATCTATCTATCTATCTATCTATCTATCTATCTATCTATCTATCTATCTATCTATCAGTTCCATTTGCTTCTTGAAAATGTGAAATTCAATTATTACATTTACCCTTTTCACAGAAAGATGTCATGTTGAGCCCACCCTTGATGGTGTAGTCCGCAGTCAACCCAAGATATGAAAACAAAAATTAGAAAGTAATAAGATCCTCAATGGAACAGTTTGAGAAAGATATGGACAGACATAGATGTCAATAGCTATATTCAAAACAGGGAAGAAAATGCTCGTTTACTGTAACTGCAAGGGAAAAAAATCATATGTGATTCGTATAGCTTTCGAGAGGACCACTCATCTGTTATTAAATGAAGCCATTAAGACAGACACTGTACTACTTTTCACAAATGTCCATGAGATCAATACTTAGATGTCCATCTATTAAAATTAGTATTGATCTCAATTAGCCTAAGCTAGGCTAAACCCAACTCCCTGGTATGAATGTTTATGAGAGAGAGAGGAGCATTTGGTGAAAAAAATTCAATACTTTATTATTTAGGGTCATAACCGGACAGTAAACTGCAAGGTGATGACACTGAACTGATGTTCCTTATGGCGTCTTGGTACTGGAAATATCAGCATATTGCATAAATCATTAATATTTTGTCTGACATGCAATCTTTTTTATGCCTTCATGGAATTTGAATGCGGATAACATTTTAGCTCCTACTGAGGCTAAACGAGAGGGCATGAAGCAGTCAGGTCCGGCGGGTCTGGTCCCTCGACGCACAGCTGTCATACTTGCTCAGTGTCTCGGCTGTGACATGAAGGGCTGCGCATAATAAAAATGAGAAAAATAGCCTGCAAATCACTTAGACCCGGGGCTTTGGGGGTCAGCATCCGGATCAAATTAAAGTGAACCTCAGCCAGACTCAGACACTGATGGGGAGAATGTGATGACCTGTCACCTGTGGGACAGGTCCTTTCTAAATGATGTAGGCAACACATGTCAGAGAGGAGGACACATCAAGGCCATCAAGAATGTTTGACTCCAGTGGAAATATTCTTTAAAAATGCTAATGGAAAAAATATATAGACAACCCACATATACACTTTACACTGCCATAGAGCATAAGGTTAAGGTTGACTATACAGTTAATTGTGTTTATTAGTAATAGGTATTTGATTTCATATCAAAGCTTCTAGCAACTACCTCAGCATTATGGATCTTATTTATTCTTTGAGGCTCAGTTTAAGCAATTACATAAAAGAGATTATATATAAACAACCATTACAGTTCTTCAACTGAAAATATATACAGTCAGGGAATGTTGCACCTCAAATCATCCACTTTATCCATCTAATCCACAAATGTGTTCACCACTAAGCTTGTGGGAGCAGGGGAGGTGTGTGTGTGTGTGTGTGTGTGTGTGTCTGCTGCTGCACCTGGCAGAGGGCTTTGATGTTTATCTTCTCATTTGGACCTTTGTAATGGTTGCTACGTTTCTCTCCACACTGAAAGAGCTCTGAGATTGCACTGATGAGCTTTTTCGAGGCATGTGTGTGCCACAGAGCAGAATGGAAGCTGTGTGGAGGGTGAGGGGGGATTGTGCCTGTGACGGGGTGACAGCGTGCACCTGGTTAAAGGTGTTGACAGGTAAGATAGCGGAGCGTCACAGAGGTGGAGAAGGGTGAAAAGCTACAGACAGGGAGGTTTGTCATTGTCATCTCTCTCTCTCTCTCTTTCTCTCTCTCACTCACACACACACAGGAGAAAAGCATTTTCCACTGTCTCAGACCAAGCATGCTGGATCCAACGGACACTGACAGAATGGAACCTATTTAAGCTGCTCTGTTTCTTCTAACACAGGGGAGAGCTGTGTCCAGTAGGCGAGCTAACATAGGGGAGAGCTGTGCTCAGTAGGCAAGCTAACTCAGGGGAGCGCTGAGTCCAGTAGGAGAGCTAACATAGGGGAGAGCTGTGCTCACTAGGAGAGCTAAGACAGGGGAGAGCTGTGCTCAGTAGGTGAGCTAACACAGGGGAGAGCTGTGCTCAGTAGATGAGCTAACACAGGGGAGGGCTGTGCTCAGTAGGCGAGCTAACACAGGGGAGAGCTGTGCCCAGTAGGCGAGCTAACACAGGGGAGAGCTGTGTTCAGTAGGCAAGCTAACACAGGGGAGAGCTGTGCTCAGTAGGAAAGCTAACACAGGGGAGAGCTGTGCTCAGTAGATGAGCTAACACAGGGGAGGGTTATGCTCAGTAGGCGAGCTAACACAGGGGAGAGCTGTGCCCAGAAGGTGAGATAACACAGGGGAGGGCTGTGCCCGTCAACCAGCAGACAAGCTAATGAAAATGATGAAATACACGGCCATGCATTGACAGGCAGGCTGCTCGCTGTTGCCATTCAATCTTACTCCACAGCTGACTTGTAAAATGCCAAACAACATCTGACCATGAAATGAAAATCAAACAAAGACTATTGGTAGCAAAAACATTCATTTCCACACACTGGAATGAATAAAGTAGGGTTGTCATGGAACATCGCAGTGTAAAAACCGGTGACGGTTATCCGAGGTATCTGTGGTGACACCTGTAAAGTTTCCATGGTTGTCACAGTCCAGTATAAGTAGGCTCCCCTTTGGCATTTGTTCATAGCTATCATCCACTGGATGTTGGCAAGAGGGTCATTCCAGACATCTCATTTAAATGTCTCAAGATCTGTCTCAGGAGACAAAGGGGTCTGTGCATCTGCCAAGGATTCGAAATTGCTCCCCGGAGGAAATGGGTATTTTTGGCAGTATTATTGACTATGTGGAGGAATGGAGTGAAAGAGGCTGTCACCTGTTTGTCAGGGCTTAATTGGCAGTTGACTGAAAGGTTATCTCACATCCACACCCATTAGCCTGGGGCTCCAACACTTACTCATGGCTAGCATATATTCAAACTAGCTGACATTTCCATACTGACCCAGATTTCACTTACTGTCTGGTTCTGCTGAAACCCATCTGCCATTTTTGTAAGCTTCACAAAACGACTCATCGTTAATGACCTCACGAGCAGATGGTTTAAGTAAGTGTGTGATGAGGTTTAATACGTGATGTCCCCTGGCAAGTGACTAGTAGACAGACAGATCTGGTTCTATATGCAATACACAACTGACTCTGGGTCTGCAGTGGAGCATTTTAAGCCAGATCTACATAGCAGAATTTATTTGAATGCGTGTTTGAAGGAATGCAGATTTGAGTGTGCCAGAGATATTGTGATGCATATTAGTCACATACTGTTGTCATTTTAGATGCAGGCTGGCAGTGATGCAGATCAATACGTATGAATCCTGCTATTTTCCACAGCACTGACTTCAGGCCAGATTTAGTCACATGTCAAGATGGTCAAACATACACACAGCTGAATGAGCAACACACCAAATACATGTACCATTACAGGCATTCATCTGCTCACATTGAACCCAGTGACACAACATGACACTTAAAGACACAGTGTATTTCTGAGTTATCTTCATTATTAAGGTTGTAGTAGATTCTGAATGTCATGATGTTACTAAACATCAATGAATTTATATGACCACACAGTATATTCAATTTTAGTCAAAACAATGGAATGATTCACACACACTAAAGGCCAAACAAACCACAAAAGTCAAAGAAAGAATTTCAAAGCTGAGATATCAGAAAACATTTTATTGACTAAACATGGTGCTTAAGTGCAAAGTGTACATAGTGAGAATAAAAACTTTTCAAACATTTCAGTCATTCATCAGTGCCAGTAAAGACATGACAAAAACTTTGTATAATAATTCTAACCAAGACACCTGGACCCAGAGGTGTGGCTAATCAGAGATATCCAATCACAGACGAGGAACCACTGCACTGGGTATTACTTTGTAGTCATTCAGTTAACGACTGCAAACTCAATGCACTAAAAGCTACACACAAACAAACACACACAATTTAAGATCCATTCTGCTTGTGATCAGTAATACATGTTCCTAAACGTCTGTCCATCAAATGGAAACTTAATAACACGAGAAGAACTCCAGGTAGTACAGTTTAATTTTAATTAATAATATTTTTCCCAGTGTTATGACTGATGAATGTGTTCACTTTCCTGATATTTTTGCAGGTGCAGAAATGCAAGTATAAATAAGAGAAAACACTGTTGCTCCCAATATCATTAACAATTAATCTATGCCAATGTTTTAATAACAACCTTAATATGGGATATAATGGGACTATATTGCATTTGTGTTTACTGTACATTTTGCTGGTTTCCAGCTCAAACTTATCATTCTTAGCACTGCTGATGTGTGTGGCATATAGGAACTGACTATAGGAACTGACTATATGAACTGACTATAGGGACGGCTTGCCTTATGAGGGATGATATAGAAACTCAGCATGAAATAAGCTATTTTCATAAATTATTTGCATGCAAGGTTATATACAGTGTAGAACCAGTTCTATTGATGAGGCTCATTATTACCAAAAAAGTGGCAGTGATGTTTAGCATCAGCTTGGGTCCAAAATTAGAGTGGATATATTTGATTTCAAAAATCACATAAACTAATATCTGGGGCAAACACAGCTCCCATAAAATAGTTTTTTTTTCTCATTTAAATAATGAATTTGTGATGGCACAGTGCGGCACACACCCACACCCCCATTTAGGCTCCATTGGTACGATCCAACATGTGCTTGTGTTTGTGTCTGTGTTGTGCTGTTGTCACAGTTGTGTTTGTTGTTGCTGTTGTTGTTGTAATTATTGTTGCTACTCCCTCCTGTTTCACCTGTCTCTCACTGTCCCCTTGTTAGTATGGGTATTTAAACCGCTGTGTTGTGCCCTCCATTGGCGGTTTATGAGTTGTCATTTGTGTCATTATTTGAGTATGTCTGCGTGTTTGTATTAAATGTTCTATGTTTGCAACACTATCTTGGCTTCCCCTCCCTCGCTCACCGTGACAACATTAATATTAATTGACCCATTAATGTGGGTGGTTTAGAGTCTTGAAACAGACCTTGAAATAACACCAAACCCACTAGTATGAAAAAAGTTTCTGTAGAGTCTTGTCACGTCTAATGTGGTCAAATATATTTAAGTATCAAGTACTACAAGGGTTTCAGATATGAAAGCAATTCTATTACAAGAGGATGTATATATTATGTATACATGTAAGCAGTTAGACAAAGCCCCTATGAAGACTATTCACTATTCAGTATGTCTGCATATGACCTGTGAGCCTTGGCTAGTATGAGAGCACTAAATTAATAGGATAATGATAACTCAGACATTCCTTTTAAGAAGCAGATTTTTTTTGTTGTACAGGCCTCATCAAGAAAAGTGTCGAACTCTGCTTTAAAATGTTTCCTGGGAACAAAATGTTTGTAGAAGGCCTTGTCCAATAACTTCCCGTAAGTTTTTTCCACAATTAATTGTATTAATGACTCCAACATCCCCACCATTATCAGCAGGTTTGGCAAATATTTATTTGATCTTAGTCAATGCAAATAGGCTTCCCATTCATTCTTGAAGATATTGGATCTCTGTTTGTATTCAGAAAATTACAGTTAGCAAAAATATCTTCAACATCTCTATCAACAAGTTTACAAAATGTATTATTAGGTCCTCTATTGATTCAAGAACAAAACATACCGATTTTAAAATATACTTTGGTAACTAAATCTAATGTGGAAACAGATATTTCAGTTTAATGTTACAATAGCACTTGAGAACCATGGTCTGAAGAATCTGGAGTGAGAGTAGGGACAAATGAAATGCTATGTCCAAGACTGGTTAGGGTCCAGTGCTTCAGACACCTGGTGAAGATGGCAGGTATTGTCCCTTTATTTTCCTGGAACACCGTTTCTTGGAACATGGTTTCATGTAGCATCCTTTCCAGAGGATTGTGCCCTCTTGACTATACAACATCTGAATCTGATGGAGGCAAAGAGGTGCTGGACCCTGAGGTGAACTGGACTCTCCTGGTATGAGCTGGTTTCTGCAGGTCATAATGGATGATGTCATTTTCCTGATCTTAAAGGTCTGAATTTTTCTTTCATACTTCACAATGGATACATCCAGGGCCTCCTTTAAGGGCTTCAGCATTGGTTGTAAATTCTTGTATCTGTTGTTCCAAGATGAATACTTGTCTACATCCTTTAGAGTGCATTGACAAGAACAGTCAGGTCTTGTTCAAAATGCCATTTTGTCCTACAACATTTGTCCAACAAAGCATAGGTTCCTTCTGGATGCATATGCCTCTTGGAAGTCTTTTAGAAAGAGTGTGGTGTAAATATCTTGTTCATACTTAAGGCTTGATGACATTATTTGCAATTAGTGAGTTCACTATTAACATATTTAAGCAAACCATTGATAGTGCTTTGAGTTTTGCAGTGGTTAATTGGATGATTGCATAGATCCATCCACTGCAATGGTTCTTCCTCTGTGATTGTATGTCTCTGATTAGCCACACCTCTATGAGTGGGTCCATCATCTTAGTTAGAGTTCGTATACAAAGCTTCTTTTTACCATGTCTTTACTAGCACTGGTAACTGTTTTTTACTGAAAGTCTGGAGGCTGAAATTGCCATGTTTTTATCCTCATTATCTCATCTTCATTTTCATTTAATGAAGTATTACATTTGAAGTGCAGTTTGATAATTCACTATTTTGTCTGTGTGTGTGTGCATATATGGTTTGACAGCCGGTTTCAAACAAAAAAGGACAACAGAATGGATGTGTTCTCCAGGGCTCTGCCATACATCACTGTCTGTCTCACTATGCTGTGCTACAGTTCACATCTTTTTGCTCTTTGGTGAGAAACATTTAGCATGCAGCTATGTACCTATATGTGTACTGCAAAGACAAGGGAAACATTTTCATAGTTTAGTTGTAGCATACAAACTTCAAAGAGGTGTGCAAGATCAAGACTTTGTGTGTGTGCGTGTGTGTGTGCATGCGCGTGTGTGTGTGTGTGAACAACAGTGACAGCTCAATGACACTTCAAACAACACCTAGGCAAGCCTCAAAAGTCCCTTTGCGATGTGGAGAAGATAAATCCCTCACACAACCCCATACCCTCCATATGTTAATCACTGCATCTTCTGTATGTTAATTACAGCTTTCTCGCATGTAATTAGCCTCTGAGTTTTCTCATTATGGTCTATATAAGGACCTAAAGAGTTACCTGCAGGGAGATGTCCATGAAGAGCTGTGAACTGTGAGGCCCATACACAGACAGAGAAGAAGTCCAAAATACCAGTGGGTTAAGAGACACTTTGGCACCGACCAGAACTCGATACCGTTACTCATGGTCAGGAGGGGATGTACAGTGTGCATGCTGCAGAGATTTGTGGTAAGACTGTCATCAGGCCTTCACTTCCGTAGCCAAACCATCTCTTACCCTGGTTTCTACTGCAAGACGCCCGGCCACCATGGACACCAGCAGTCTGATGAGTCTTAAGAGGTGTACTTCATGCACTGCTGATGTCATTAAGCAGTTCTTCTGCTTTGAAGGGGACTGCAGAAGAAGTTGAGGAAAAAGCAAACATCTTCCCCTTTGTTGCTGTAAGCATCCATATATGGCCAGAATAAGTCCCTTTCCTGTTTACCTCTAATGTTGAAAAGAATGTGAGAAAGTTTATATTGAATGAAGGACTGGAATGAGTTTGAGCAACTAATGACCAATATGTTATAGCAGAGCTCAGGGTAATCCATCAAGGCTCTTGTGTACTTCAAATCGGCTTTCCTCTGAGAAATGCAAAAATTAATGAACCATCAAATAAAAGTGTATTTGTTCATTACCGGCTGATATTGCTGTAGTAGCAAATGTGTCAACACGCTTTCCTGATTTTCAGTAAAGAACCTGATATTAAACTTGGTTATTATTTGTTCTGTCTAATGTTGATTTTTGTGTTGCAATTGAACCTATTTGTGACCTTGGAAAGTTTGCATTCCTTTTTGCAAAAAATGAAAATTAGGTCTATCAAAGCCTGAGAAAGGGTTTGTATAAAATCTCTCTCTCTCTCTCTCCCCATCTGTCTCTCCCCCTCCCCCCCCTCTCTCTCTGTAGTTACCTACTGTGCCATACTGCTCAAACCTCTTTTGGTCTTTAGCTGCCAGGTTCTGGATATTAGAGGCAGGCGATTTCATGTGTAGTGTGTGGATTTTCCCTTTGCCAAGGTCAGAGTGAGATTGTCCTCAGCGTGGTCTAGACAGGCACAGCAGGCTCAGAGCCACAGCAAGGTTCCCTCCTGTGCTCCCTCTCATGCTGTCAGGGAGTCACTGCCCTAGGAGACCCTTCACTACTTGCCTTGGCACATCTTGGTCATCGTCACATGTGTTTCGATGGTTACATTTGTCGCTGTGTTGTTGCTTTGGGAGGCCTTGTTCGTTATTGCAATTTCTTTATTTCACCATGTTCCAGCAATGATAATGCTATATGTATGTATGACTTATATATGGACATGGTGCATGTGTGAGCTTAAATCATGTATCGCATCCTTCCCATGCCCAATTTCATACAGTGAACCACCCAGACCTCCAGGATCTTCCTTTTCCCAACAAATGATGGGCGTCCTGAGGAAAAGGGGCTACCTCCTTTGGGGTTTCCTTCACTTCACTCATCATGTCTGGGCTCAAAATCTCTTGATAAATCTCTCGCACTGTATGAGATGATAACCAGCTTGCTTTTTAGGGTATCTATCTCAATTTGGCACTAGTCCCCATATCACCAAGGTCTCAAATCTCATCTCTCTGACTGGAACATCTACTGTACCAGGGGCACAACGGATATGAAAGCTGCAGACCTGAGAGTCCTGGACAGTGAGAGATGATGAAGGCAAACGCAGGACATGATTAGGATTTCTTTGTCCGCAACAAGCCTAGTTTGAGAGACGACTGTCCAGGAGAAGTGGTGCTGGACAGCTTTGTTCTCTGCGCTTCTGTCCCCTCTCTTCATCCTCTACTGTCTCTGCTCCTGGATTCCAGATACACTCCAGCCCTGTTGCCAATAGAGAAGCCAGGACCCGTCACTGAGGGCATGGAAACATCTCTGGCTCAGTTACCCTTCTCCCTGAGACTGCTCACTCTCTCTCATCCCGTTGGAGTTTCTGCCCTGTCATGTTTTGTCCTGAGCTGTTTTTTTGGTTCTCTCTCTTCACTCCGACTTTAGAACATCTTAGCTACACAAGATTATTATGTCATTTTGATTAGTATCTCTGTATCGCCCCATATGTGTACATCTAGTTCCTTGTTTCCATTTATGATGCTTATTGTTAGTATTCACCATTACAACTATTTTTTCCCATATTCTTTCTCTTTGTTTTCTATGGACTTTATTTCCATGTTTTGACCTGCCAGCCTGACTACAGATGTAACACCCCTTGCCAGACTATAGACCTGTCTTGACTATGAATGTAACTCCCCAGACCACAGACCTGTCTTGACTAAGAATGTAACTCCCCAGACTACAGACCTGTCTTGACTATGAATGTAACTCCCCAGACCACAGACCTGTCTTGATTATGAATGTAACTCCCCAGACTACAGACCTGTCTTGATTATGAATGTAACTCCCCAGACCACAGACCTGTCTTGACTATGAATGTAACTCCCCAGACTACAGACCTGTCTTGATTATGAATGTAACTCCCCAGACTACAGACCTGTCTTGACTATGAATGTAACTCCCCAGACTAATGACCTGTCTTGACTATGAATGTAACTCCCCAGACTACAGACCTGTCTTGACTATGAATGAAACTCACCAGACTACAGACCTGTCCTGACTATGAATGTAACTCCCCAGACTAATGACCTGTCTTGACTATGCATGAAACTCACCAGACTACAGACCTGTCCTGACTATGAATGCAACTCCCCAGACTACAGACCTGTCTTTACTATGAATGTAACTTCCCAAACCACATACCTGTCTTGACTATGAATGCAACTCCTCAGACTACAGACCTGTCTTGCTTCCTCCCAGAAGAGCTTTTCATATGCATCCTGATGGGCACTTCCTCGCGTCCTCACTTCAAACACAAGGACAGATGCGTTGGACTGAATAGTCAAAAACAAGTGGTTACTCTCAGTGTGAAAACACTTCACACCCCAGTGCAACTATGTGGAGTAGTGTGATACTGATCCCCCCCAAAGCCTGGCTGTGATGCTGAATTCTGCTGGTGTACTCCAGATGATAATGAGACAAACATCTGTTTGGGGCCCAATGATGTTCAGTCATTTTTTTTTTTGCTTTTTTCATTTGTGTAAACCCTAAAGCTCTCTCAAATTACTCCTCAGCAGGCAACCAAGAAAGCCAGTGAGGAAGCAAAGGAGGTGGTGGGTTACCTTAAGGACATGCCTGTCCATGCCAGAAAACATAAGTCCCTTTAACAGTATGTAATGAGATCAGAGTAGAGTCAATAAAGGGGAGGAATAGGGGTGAGGGAGAGAGTTGAGTGCAGAAGAGAAAAACAAATGGAAGTTGAGAAGAGAAGAATGATTGGTGTAGCTGGACCTACATTAGCCTCTGATACTGGAACAGCTGCTGGAGAAGTGGCAGTAATGAGTAGTAATTAGATAGTTACACAACAGCAATGAACAAACAAGAACATTAGTCTGGCTTAGCATGCATGTGGTTTAGACCTGTCTAAATGGTTCATTCTAAATCAACAATCTCGGTCACAGTATTGTTACATTCCTGTGAAATTTTGTGAAGTCATATCAGTGTCGACGTTATACCTGTGTTCTAATTACGTAAAACTGCTAGACATGTTTGAAGGGCTTTTTTTAGAGCCTGAAAACTGCTTTGGTGTGTCATTCAAGGGCACAAGCACAGTTGTAGGTGTGAGTTTGTTTGTGTGTGTGTGTCTGTGCATACTTTAGTGTATTTGTTTTGGTTGTTGCTTGTTTGTCTCGCCTTTAGTGAGGTGAAGGCGAGTGTTTGCGAATGGAAGATGCAGGCTGTGGATGTGTGATGGATGTCCTGAGAGGAGAGGGCACAGCAGGGGCTCGCAAGGCTGTCACCGTGCGTTACACTGACTGCCCCTCCTGAAGCAGCTCCTGGAAGGACAGAGATACGGCAGCAGGGCCGTGGACACTCCTCTCCGTCATGACCAGCCCCACATGAGAGCCACACTGGACCGAAATCAGGAGGCCTGATATGAAATATTAATTTGAACTCTGGCACGTACCCCCTCATGTAGCCCACACAGAGCATGCAGCTGTCACTGAAAAACGAGAGAGAGAGAGAGAGAGAGAGAGAGACAGAGAAAGTTTTAAAAAGCCAGTTGATTTTCTTATTGGCCAACAGTTTTCATATTGTTTGGTAGTGTAACAACAGTGTAACAGGTAAAACTAACCATTTGTTATGTTGAATGTTTGAGGTGACAAAAAAGTCAAACTACTTTGGGTATGTATGTATATATGTGTGTGTGTGTGTTTGTGTGTATATGAGAGGGAAAGAGAGAATGAATTATATTAACAGCCCAACTGTATGTAAATCGGCATGATAGGGTGCTAACACTGCGCTCTCGTTGGTGTAAGTGGGTGAGAGATCCAATAAAGCTGCTCTAATAAGAAGCAGCTGCCACTCAAGTTCCAGGAAGGCTTTGAGAGTGCCATGGTCATTTTAAACACTTGGCACAAAGGTTCCAGCAAATGCTAAAGTTAATCATGGTACGTTACGTCTTTGTTTATTTTGTCCTCTTCGTTTCAGAAAATGCTAAAGATAAGCTACATGTAACTTTGTTAAGTTATGTGTGTATGGATGGAGTTACTAACTTTTCAATCACATGCTGATATGTTAACCTTTAGGACATAGACATGCAGAGTCAAAAAAATAATCTGAATAAATCACATTATCATTTCATCTCCCATGTGTCTACCTTACAGTGTTCTACCTCGTCATGTTATTGATCACTGGCCCCACTTCCTCATCAACCTCCTATTGTCTTCTCATATTTAAACCGCTGTGTGTTTGTTTCCTTTTGTATGGTCCTTTGTGTTTTGCTGCAAGTTCTAAGCCTTATTGTGTAGTTCGTATCGCCTTTTGTCTTCAAGCCATTTTGTTCATCTCTGAAGTCTTCTTTGGATTATCCTACCTTCTGTTGTTTACTCATCGCCTGGCCCCTGCCTGTTATTTGACTCTGAGATTGTCTGTCTGTAATGGAGACCATCACCCCTGAGGGAGAGGATAGAGTGACAGAGACCGTCACTCAGGAGGGTTATATATGCATTATGACCCCCTTGGTGGTGAGTTGGGTTTTTGGTCTGGTGGTCAGTGTCAATTTGTAACTTGAAAGATCTGGGGTCAAAGCCTAGTGTGGTTGGGGTCAGTGTCCTCTGCCTTGGCTACACTGTCCCCCTACCTTGCAATTTTACCCTTTCCAGAAGGAATATGTGTTAACACTGCCACTGTGGTGACAAAAGGACCTCAAGAAACACTTCTTGGGTTTCATTCTATTTTAACATAAAAGACAGCTTCAGATTTGTTGCAGCCCAGGTTAAGTCCTCACCTGAGTAATGTTAGAACTGCCAGGCAATAAAATGGCAGCGATAATGCAGCCGAGCAGAAGGCGCAACGGCACAGAATGGATGAATGTAAACATTTGGAGAGAGGATGAAGATTTTTCTCAGAGTGAGAGACGGTTGCAAATGGATTAACAGCTGTGTGAACCAAGACTTTAAGTTCCATAATGAAAAAGGCATCTGTTTAAGTTTCCATGATGTGTAAACACCAGCATTATGAACGTTTACACACGCCACACCATTACCATGAGAAATATCAGCCTGATGAGTAGTAATGTTATTACAAAAGTTTCAAAATTCTATTTCTCTCACTTCTGCAAGATGTACAAAGCATTTCAAATGTCTTCAAAAGAAAACAAAAGCAATTATTTAACCATTTCTTCAGTACAAGCTGTATGACATATAATGTAATGTTATGTTAGTGGAAAGGTCATACTGATGGTCATTATTATTTATTATTGTCCTACTGGCGGTCATTAATATTTGAGCGGATAGATTCTAAGGTGTGGCTGAACAACTCAACCAACAACAAGAAGCCTTTACTGCAGGAGTACAACAGCTTCATCTAGTGGTTCACCAAGTCCTCAAATACAACAGCTTCATCTGCTGGTTCACCCAGTCCTCAAATACAACAGCTTCATCTGCTGGTTCACCCAGTCCTCAAATACAACAGCTTCATCTGCTGGTTCAGCCAGTCCTCAAGTACAACAGCTTCATCTGCTGGTTCAGCCAGTCCTCAAATACAACAGCTTCATCTGCTGTTCATCTGCTGGTTCACCCAGTCCTCAAGTACAACAGCTTCATCTACTGGTTCACCCAGTCCTCAAATACAACAGCTTCATCTGCTGTTTCTCCCAGTCCTCAAATACAACAGCTTCATCTAGTGGTTCACCAAGTCCTCAAATACAACAGCTTCATCTAGTGGTTCACCAAGTCCTCAAATACAACAGCTTCATCTGCTGGTTCAGCCAGTCCTCAAGTACAACAGCTTCATCTACTGGTTCACCCAGTCCTCAAGTACAACAGCTTCATCTGCTGGTTCATCTGCTGGTTCACCCAGTCCTCAAATACAACAGCTTCATCTAGTGGTTCACCCAGTTCAATCTATCTGCTGGTTGGTCCTTACAACAGCTTCATCTACTGGTTCCCAGTCCTCAAATACAACAGCTTCATCTGCTGGTTCAGTCCTCAAGTCCTTCAAAGTCCTCAAATACAACAGCTTCATCTGCTGGTTCAGCCAGTCCTCAAGTACAACAGCTTCATCTGCTGGTTCAGCCAGTCCTCAAATACAACAGCTTCATCTGCTGTTCATCTGCTGGTTCACCCAGTCCTCAAAGTACAACATCTACTGGTTCACCCAGTTCATCTGCTGGTTCACCCAGTCCTCAAGTACAACAGCTTCATCTACTGGTTCACCCAGTCCTCAAGTACAACAGCTTCATCTACTGGTTCACCCAGTCCTCAAGTACAACAGCTTCATCTGCTGTTTCTCCCAGTCCTCAAGTCACTGCTCTGCAGTTTGGTCCCAATCCAAAAGCAGAACAAGGCTGTTTCATTTCTCACCTAGAATAAAACAAGATGAGACACCATCACCAAGGAAATTGTTTGTATACACTTTATTGACCATCTAAAGGAGTCATTTTTCTTTAAGGACTTTAAGCCATGATTTGCTCAAGAAACTGGAGCGTGAGTAAATTTATTGTGTGTACTTTCCATTGCTTTATCAATGTTCTTTATTCAAATATTCTTCACAATACTGAAGAAACACAGAAATATGTACCGTAAAATTTTTGTTACAGTTGAAACGTTTTCTGTTGCACCTAGAAATAAATATGTTCTGACAGACTGTCAACAGCAATTAGAACTCGCATCTATGAAACAGCAAGTCCAGACTGTTTCAGGATGGGGTCTTACTCTCCCAGCTCATCACAGAGACTAGGGGAACAGAGCCCTGCTCCCAAACAACCCCCACAACCTCCCGTCTGTTCATTCCCTTCGCTTCTCTCAATTTTTGACCGGAGAGATGGGCTGTCACCTGTCGACTGAATTGTGTTATCTAAATGTGTATGAAGAGGAAGTGAGGCTGCTTTTCCAGAAGATAATGCACTCTTTATATGCGCGGGTGAAGCAAAATGACATTGACAAACACAAGCTCATATCTAAGACTCCATTTGGGAGTCCTGAGAAATAAAACTCCATCTGGAAATGCTGAGTTGATGGTGGCACATCATCAGCTGGTTCACTCCGGTGTTTAGAAGGTGTCATTAGCAGGCTGATATTGCTCTTCCGAACATGCTTTGCATCTTCAGCTTACATTAATATTTCACATTGGGCAATAACTCAAAATATCAACCACAGCAGCATTAAAATGCATGCAGCTTAAATAGATAAGTTGAATTGAAACTTAAATAACTAAAGCTCCTCTATCGTTTCATTCCATTTAGCAAATGGGTTTTGGTTTACCTAATCATGTGGGCTACGGAACCTTTTTATGACATGAAATGGCATATAAAAATGATAAAAGGCAATACAGTCTCAAAACATAAACAATGCGTATATCAGCCCATATCTTTTTGAGTTTAAAATTGCACAGAAGATGCTCTTTTTACAGTTCTAATTTTGACATAAGCTCAGTCAGCCACAGATAAGGGACGGTAACATAATTTCTTGTAACAGTGCCATAGCTGCTCTTCTGTCTCGTCAAAGTCTCGCCCAGCTACCGTCACCGAGGGAAAGACACACGGCAGGGGAGCAGTGTGTTAATGAAAGACTCTTTCCCCATTGTGCTGAATAGGTGTCTGCTCTTTGGTACACTATTGTGAGGCACAAAGCTTCCCATCTGCACATATGAAGTCCAACACACACACACACAAGTATGTTCAAAGCATGGAATATTCAGCTCTAAATGACAGCCAGAAACAGGCCCAACTGTTTCAGAGAGATAAATGTGAGAATGGAGATTGGGCTAATTTAATAAGACAGAAGCTTAGAGAGAGGCTTCCGCATGTTATCTAATTAACAGCCTTGGATCTGAAGAAAGTTGCCGGCAAAAACCTTTTCCAATAAACAGGATGTGGCATGCTGTCTGAGTGGTGAGAACTTGCTGCTTTTGTCCAAGGCAGACAGGAGGAAAACTGTGCCTGTTGCAATACTTCAAGATATAATACAGAACTTTATCGCTCCCTAACAGGCCATTCTCCCAAAGCTTCTCTCTGGCCATCAGCATGTTCATCTGCTTTCAGCACTCTGTGGATCTGATCTGGCTCAGATTAGGTTAGAGAAGCTGGCATTTTCGAAAGAGGGTGTCAATTAAAGTAAATAAGTGTATCAAGATGAATAACTATTATTCTTATCATTATGACGGGCATAATTCATGTTAAAAAGATCGTAGATTAGCAGTGATTTAGTGAAAGGAAACATGCATTTAATCATGCATCCAACCTCAAGAGCAACATTATTGTATGATACAATAAGCAGAGCCCTTTCATCAACCTGAGGAACTGGGGGGGGTGTTGATTTGTAAAAGGAGAGCGAGAATAATTGAGAGATACAGATGGAGCGGAAGAGAAATGCTTGTACAGCATTTGAGGAAAGGAGAGAGAGCTAAAGTGTGCTTTAGAAGACCCACATGCTGAGTGCCATATGGATCAAACTACAATTGATTACTTAAGAGCAGCAGAATCACTGATGAGAAGCAGAAATGCTGATGGCTGCCCTTCACTTTATTGTGAAGTGTGTGTGTGTGTGTGTGTGTGTGATAATGTGTTAGTTTGCTTTGCAGGAGCATTCCCACCAGGTGGTTTTAGAGCATAGTTCTTGGAAGGCCAGCCGCACAGACCGATTAACACAGGGAGCAGGTGTGTCCTCCTCACTGAATATTACGATGCTGTGTCTGTCACAGAGCAGGTTGAGCCTGAGCATGGAACACAGCCTCATAGGGTCAGTCCCCTGAGCCCAACCAGAACCCGCAATCATCATCAGCATAACTACGGCTCACAACTCTGAGCAAAACCTAGAGGGGCCAAAATCCATTAAAAGTTGATATAAACTGACTTAAATATTCAGAAAGTTGCAGTTGGAAATGTGGACATTAAAATTCATTGAAAGAGCGAGTTCCGTGGAATGAAAATATTTATGAAATTACTCTGGAGTAATTAATCAAGACAAGTATTTCATTTTAGAGGGATGTTAAGCTGACAACCAAAAGCTATGGATTCTTCTGTGTTCGAGCTGCCCTCAGATGCCCTCAACACTCTCTCTCTCTCTCTCTCTCTCTCTCTCTCTGCTTGCATAACTTTGGACAGCTCTCTGAACTGAAACATATTCTTTGGAATACACCAAAAATGCCAAATACAGAAATACAAAACAATTACATTTTATAATATTATTAGCGTGCTTCAATTTTTATATATTCATGTATTTATTCATTGTGGAGTGGAAGGTGTATGCATGTGTGTGCATGTGTGTTTCTTGTCATTAGAGGTATGTGATTGTTTTTACAGCTCAAAACAGACTACCATGGATGAGAGGAAGCATTTCACACCTGATCTCCCTCCTGTGCATCTTCCATACACATAAATGAATTTTCTCTATTTTAGTGCCCGTATCACCATTTGTCATGACTAATTACTTTAATGTTAACTCTAAGGGAGTATCTTGTGAGCCCTTGGATGTTGACACTAGTTATTTTGTGCAGGGACAGTATTAAATTATTGATTTTATGAAGCAACTGTCAATTCGTTGAGGAAGGTATCGACTCTGTCCGATCTATCTTTTCTCGCATAGACTGTTGTAATGCTTTGTTTACAGGAGTGACTGAAAATGTAATATGCAGGCTTGTCCCAGAGACTGCAACCAGAGGATTAAAGAAAATCAGAAAGGCAGCTTATTATATCTATTTCAGCATTACATTACTGGCTGTTGGTTTCTTTTATAACTGGCTTCACATTTTTTTAAGTGTTTTGTAAGCTCTGCACGGTTTAGTACCTTCACACAACCCAGGCTGACTACCAGTTTACTGAACATTCCAAGAATGAAATGCAAGGCAAATTACTTTGTGTTCAGTAGGTCTTTAAAGTAGAACATTTTCATTTCAGGGTCCTCTAAGATCTAAGAATGTAGATGTATTCTTTTTTTCTTAGGCTTCCCAACTTCCTAACTGCTGCCATAGCAACAACTGGCAATGCTGACGGATACATCATTAATGCAATGTCCATTAGCATTAAAGTGCTTTGTACTGGAAATTACATTCTTAATTCTGATGCTTTGATGCTTTGATGATGTTCAATGAAACAATCAGCAAGCTTCCTCTTGGTTTCTTCTGTATAGCTGATTACATCTGATTACATCCCTTGGAAGAGATACAACAGACATTAATGCATGAGGAGGAATGGGTGAAAACATGGATGATAACAGTTGATCCTTTGTGCTGGTTATTTTAGTGGCTGCGTTAATACATTTACGTATAGCTCATCTAGAGTGGTTGCAGGCTACATTGCTAAAGTGATCATTTATCTCGCTCTCGATGACCATGTCTTTGATGCTTTGTCTCTAGTAAATGAAGCTATCATCTGTGGTCTCCGCACTGTCCTGAGGGACTGTAAAACATGCATCCATTCAAAAAAGTGTCCTCTATGACAACTTCAGGAAACCCACATGTGACATAACAGAGACATATTTCTGTCTGAAGAGGTCTTCACATATGGAACTCTAAAGTAGTACTGCAAATGTTGCCTCAGAAATACTGAGAGTACAGCTCCAGTATATTGTTAAAAATGTTTCTAGACAAATCCAATCAATACCAATACCAGAAACATTTGCATACGATGGCACTATTGTGTTACCCATAGAAAACCCTCTTATCTGTGAGAAGTACTCAAAGTTATACACCATAGGGACAAAAATATTGGAACACACATCTTAATCACTGAAATCAGGTGTTTTATCCAGTCCCATTGCTACAGGTGTATAAAAGCATGCAGTCTGCCTTTGATATCTTTTAAATAATGGGTCACTCAGAGCTCACCGAATCCAAGCGTAGTACTGTAATAGTGCTGCAATAGTACTATAATCGTACTGTAATGGTACTTTAATAGTACTGTAATCATACTGCAATGGTACTGTAATCATACTGTAATAATAGTACTGTAATAGCACTGAAATAGTACTGTAATAGTGCTGTAATAGTATTGTAATAGTACTGTAATAGTGCTGTAATAGTATTGTAATAGTACTGTAATAGTGCTGTAATAGTACTGTAATGGTACTGTAATGTTGCTGTAATTGTACTGTAATAGTACTGTAATAGTACTGTAACTGAATGCCACTATCACAACGTCAGTTTGCGAAATTTATTTCCTCCTAGATATTACAGATCAACTGTGAGTGGTCTTAGTGAAAAGTGGAAGCGTTTAGGAACTGCAGCAACTCAGCCGTGGTCGACCACGTGTACGTACAGTGACAGAGTGGCCTCACTGAGTGATGACACGCACGGTGTGTAATTCGCAAGTCGTCACAGCTCTGCTGAGTCGGTAACTGCAGAGTCCCAAACCTTCTCTGGCATTAACATCGGCACAAAACCAGGAGCATCAGGAGGTTCTTGGCATGGTTCTCTCTGATAGAGTGGTGTAAAGCATGATGGAGGCATCTGATGAAGTGGTGTAAAGCATAATGCACACGTCTGATGGAGTGGTGTAAAGCATGATGGAGGCGTCTGATGAAGTGGTGTAAAGCATAATGCACACGTCTGATGGAGTGGTGTAAAGCATGATGGAGGCATCTGATGGAGTGGTGTAAAGCATGATGGATGTGTCTGATGGCATGGTGTAAAGCATGATGGAGGCATCTGATGGCGTGGTGTAAAGCATGATGGATGTGTCTGATGGCGTGGCGTAAAGCATAAAGCCACTACACTCTGAAGCAGTGTTATGTGGAGCCACAATTCACGTTTCTTTATCTGGCAGTCAGATGGACGAGTCTGATGGAGTTTGTTGGAGGAGGGATAGTGCCTATAGGGGTTGGTCTAAGCCCCTTAGTGGAAACAATTTGACTGGCCTGGACAGATCCCTGACCTCAACCCTATCAAACACTTTTGGGATGTACTGGAATGGAGACTGTGAGCCCCACAGACACAAACACCAAAATTCCCACAGACACATTCCAAAATCTTATAGAAAGACTTTGCAGAAAAGTGGAAGTTGTTATAGATGCAAAGGGGGTCCAACGCCATATTAATGCCTATGGATTTAAAATAGGGTGTCATAAAACCCCTGTATGTGTAATGTGTAGGTATTCCAATACCTTTGTCCATATAGTATAGCAGAAGCAGTTTAGAGTTAACAGTCTGCCAGCTTTAAGAGGATATCATTGGTAGGGTTCTTCAATTGTTTTATTAACAAACAATTTTATTAACAGATACCTTTTATTTTGTGAACTCAGTAAAGAACAGGATTCATTTCTCCACTGAGGCAGTGGTAATTGAAGAATCACACCTTGCTTTACCCAGTGGGCTTTTGTATTGGCAATTTCTGACCGATTTGAAACCTTTCTCATTTCCTTTATAGCGTTAAGAAAAACAAAACAAATTGCCACCCATATTAGTCAATTATAAATGCTCAATGCCAAACCTCCATATAGAGGCATTTGTTTTACACCCTCTATCCCCCCAATCAAGGTTTTAGAGAGAGAGAGAGAGAGAGAGAGAGAGAGAGCAAGCTCTTAGAGAGGATGAGGTTGTAGTGAGAGACTATCAGAGATTGTCTGCACAATACTGATAACCTGGACAGCGACAGGAGTGGCACACACACAGTCTGGAATAAAGGAACATTATGAATACGAACAGAGCAGCAGCTGCAGTGAGATGAGGACACAAAGCACAGGCATGCAGGGATGGGCCAGACTATATTTGGCATCACCAGATAGCAACCGTTTTCTCATAAAGACGTCCAGAAGATGTCATCGCTGCTGCTTTCTCTTTTGATGTCTAAAACTTAAAATAAAGCTCTAAGCACATGTTTGAAATGTATAATCTGATATGGATTTAGTCATCACAAAGCAGATAAAGTTTACAATGGAAGGTTTTGAAAGAGCATCTGGATAAATACATGGGAGTCTGGCTCCAGACCAAGATCTCATCAGAGGGCCGAAAGGAGGGGGGGGGGGTGGGGGGTAGAGACAGAGAGAGAGAGAGAGAGAGAGAGAGAGAGTTCACTGATTGATATTCATGAAATCAGGCACCTTCAGGAAAAGAGACCCAGGGAGGCTATCATTCCTCTCCAGCAATCAGGAGCTTTGTGGTAGAAATCAGAGCCTGCAGAAAGACATATTTAAACACATTCAGACTTTCACACGTATGGTTATGATGAAGGTATTATGAACCTGTTGTCACTGATGTTGTCAGAAAATAATTTTATTTTTAAAATTGTTGTTCTTTTTTTTTCTAACTTTCCAATTGTGGATGCCTCTCACTACGAACATGTGTTATAATGTTAAGGTGTAGGTACAGAATTATTCACACAGTCCTAGGGTAAAAAATATTCCCTTTTTTCAATACATTCATTCATTTTTGTCAATGACAATGATCACAAACTTTCACTCATTAATAACAACACATCTCTATTTCGAAGGCACTTGAATGTTTTTCTGAGAATTATGAGCTAACTGTATTATGTAAATGGAAGCCTGTTAATGTAATGTATTAATTTGAAGTGGCCACGACCACAAATAAACAAGCTATAGCTAGAGCTAAAGGCCATAGGCGACAGAAGCATGGTTGAAAATAGCCAACAGTAAGAGAGGCTATTTCATACTGATGATCAATAGAGCTGTATTTGGATCTGGTCAATACATCACCGCAGGACAAATGCCCTTTTAGACGGTCCTAGCAATTTCAGAGCTAGAGCATACACAATGGCTGAGACATTATCAGACAGAGAAGATCATAAATTGACTCTTTTTTTCCATGTTTTCGATGTTTGATACTATTACTACAGTATTTTTATGCACTTAGACACCACAGAAACCCGTTACATCTCAGTAGATGAGAATATAATCGCACAACAAGGTCTGAATGTTGAACGGATTCCATTTTATTACGTAGTTTCAATGAGGAGTGCAGGAGGTTGGCGGAGTGGAGAAGGTTACCTGGACCCGCCCATTATTTGGGTCATTTGCCCACATTACATGTGTGAGTGAGCTGCGCTATAGACGATACACTTGACTGATTTTCTTTTCTAAATTGGAGAACAGAAAAAATTATAGAGAGCAGCTGAGAAATTACTGCAGGTGAAAAACTGCACTCTCTATTTATAAGGTCTATCATAAGTTTTGTGTGTGTGTGTGTGTGTGTGTGTGTGTGAGTGTGTGCGTGTGTGCGCTCGTGTGTGTGCATGCGTCCGTGTGTGTGTATGAGAGAGAGAGAGAGAGAGACTCTAACCCCACAAATGCTGCTCATTGAACTATCAAGAATTCAATGTTCATTTACTATTACGTAACCTCTTGTGATATTATTGTTGTCATTGATGTTATTTTGCATATTATCATCTTGATCTTCCCCCTTTCCCCCCATTCTCTGCATCTCTGAATTGGACCACTTAGCACTCATGTTTTAGCAAACTGCAAATGTCCACAGCTACGGGTTGTGATTCAGGAGCTAAAACTCTGTGGCTTTCATGTGATTGTATCACAAGTTAGTAGTCTTAAAGCTTCCGTAAGTTAGACTTAGCCACAGGAGGAGTGCAATCCATCCATTCAGTCCCATGCCCTCTATTTAAACCAAAGCTCCTTCCTCCAAAGTCAAAATGCATATTGGTAATGCAAAAAAAAATCTGGCAGGCAGGGAGGGCTGCTACCTCTTACCTGGTGATCTGGTGTGTTAATATAGCTCGATGTGTTCAAATATTAACTTGTTTCTGATTATAAAGCCTGGAACAGCGACATATTTTTTTCTCAGCAGGTATTTTAGTGATAGCTATCACGATGTAACGGTAGCTTAGCTGAGGTGTTATTAAAAATTCGCTTTCCTGAAGCTTTAAGCTTTAAGCCAAGATTGTTCTTACGTTCAGCTAATATGAAAAGAAAATCCTGAGACATGTTATGTGCCTCCTGAATTTTTGCAGATTCTTCTCAGGAAAGATAATGACATTTACTGCACTCTAGTCTCAAGCATTTTGGGATAAGGTTTATGGCAGCGTTTTATTTTCAGAAGCCGTTCAGGAATGTCTGTCCTTTAAGCACCTTGCTGGACCCCTAACACTTGATAGTGTTATCAGTTTACAATGAAGAAAGGAAATGAATTTCGATGGGATCACGGTGTTTATTTTTTCAGTGCTGGCAGGTACGATTTTTATGAGCACGTTTTGTAACACATAGAATCAAATGAGATCAATAAGATTAAGCAATGCTTAAATATAATAGCCATAATTATTGTACATTTTATGTAAATGAAACATTTATTATCATAATTTATTCCTTGTTAATTCTTAAACCATTCAAACTGAATAATTGAAATGGTGTGATTTGAAAGAGCAAAAAAGCCTATTTCATTTTAAGCACCTTTATTAATGAGAGGGTTTTTTTAGACAAGGTCTGGTAAGATATCTATAAATAATCTCAAGGCCAAAAGAACTTTGACTAAAGATATTGAACTAAAGTTTTTCACGACTCTACGCATTTCATGCTACTATGCAATTCTCCTGGCAAGTCAGTTAGGGCATCTACTTTTTCACATCAGAGGTTATTTTAAAACAATAACTCAGTTTATTGTCTCTTTAAACAGTCTGCAAGATTCCAGAAATGTATGTAACGACTGTTGTGATTGTCCTCTCAGGAGTTCATTGGGAGTACACCTGTGGCCATGTCTTTTTTGCCCTTGATACTATTGGAAAATCAAAGGGACTCAGCCAGGACTTCAGAAAAACATATCTGGATCCTCCTCAGGAGCAATTCCAGACAACTGAACGTAGCATCAGTATCTGTGCAAACAACAATTCATTCATTCATTCATTATCCGTGCCGCTTATTCCCGCTAGTCGGGGTCACGGGGGGGCTGGAGCCAATCCCAGCATCTCCGGGCGAAGGCAGGGTACACCATGGGCAGTTCGCCAGTCCACCACATGGCCAACACGCACACACACACTCACACCTACGGGCAATCTAGAGTAACCAATCAACCTAAGATGCGTGTCTTTGGACTGTGGGAGGAAACCGGAGTACCCGGAGAAAACCCACGCAGGCACAGGGAGAACATGCAAACTCCACACAGAGCAGCCCAGACCGAGAATCGAACCCAGACCGCCTTGCTGTGAGGCGACAGTGCTAACCACCACACCACCATGCCGCCCCGCAAACAACAATATGCAAATATAATAATCTGGGACCCACAACACTGCATCAGTTGGAAAGGAAGCACACATTAACTCACAGGGCTGAAAGAAAGATGCCCCTACTCCAGGATTCTTTTAAAAGCAAGTATGAAGATTCTAGGTGATCACCAAGACCAATTCCTAGCCAGGTGACAGAGGAGGCAAAGATCTGGCCTTTCGGAAGAGAATTTGCTGATAAAGTGAAACAAAAATTTAACCCTATAATATAATATATGGAAAAAAGACAGATCCAAAAATCATCCCAGCTTTGAAGAGGCATCATCAGTGTGTTGTGTGAGTGTTTTGGTGAAAAACATGGCTGGAGATAGTAGATGGCATCTGGAGGATAGACGATTATCAAGAAATACTGAAACAGCAACTCAAGACATCAGCCAAAACATTTAAGCTTTCACAAGTGGATCTTTCAGCAGGAGAATGATCTTGAACATTCTTCCAAGGTTGTGGCAAAATGATTTAAAAGCAGTAAAGTGTGAGTATCTGAGTAGTCAATAAGGTACTTCTATGAATCCCATAGAAAATTTGTGGACTGAATTGAAAAAGTATGTCTCAACAAAAAGGCCCACAAACCTGGCTGAGATACTGCAGTTGTCTGTGGAGTTCTGAGAAGCACGTGGAAGGCTGACAAAGCATTGGAATTAGAATTAGAATGCTTTATTGTCATTGTGTAGGAGTGCATTATTAGAGAACATTAGAGATTTTGTGAAATTAGTTCAATTTAAGCAATTAAAACACAATGCCACTAAATACTAATTCAATTTTAATTGAATCGAATGCCATAAATAAACATAATGTTTATTGACTTTTCAAAGGAAATGTATGGTAATGTGCAGTTGTGAAAAATTTTGTTTAAATGTCATTAAGCGTAGGTGAATATAAGGTCAACTATAACCTCAAAAGACAGGTGATGTTTGGTTCAATGCCCTACTAATCAGAGGGGCTAAGAAAAGTGAGACTGCTATGTTCTGAAAATTCCAGTTTGGCATGCTGAATGTCTGTCCATTTCCTAGCTTCTGATATTATCCTTTGTTGCAAATGATCAAAGCACCTGCCAACAATAGGAAGCAATACATGTCATAAGACCACCATGTGCTTTTGCAAGATTCTCCCAATTTTGGAAACCTTTGAAGTCAGCATTAAGCCTACCTCAGAACTTCAGAGATCGTAGTGAATTATGTGAAAATTACTTGATCTTTTTGTCATGTCATCCTGCCATGACCACTTATTCAGTGGGAAGGAAGACCTTATTTTCTACCATTAAAGCTTGTAATAGCTTATAATATGAATGCGAAGAAATAGCTACTTCAAATAATTTGCTGTTTTCCAGATCGAACAGCGACATTACAACTATACAACAAAAGTAACAAATAATGTCTGGCAATGATTTGTTCTTGGAATATAGCAAGAATATTTCCCTAGGTTGATCCATGGGATCAAACAACCTGTGCTACAGAGGTTTGCTGTAAAGTCAAGCAGAACTGTCATGGTGCAATATTTTGGGCAACATAAAAATGTGCATTTCACCCCTCATGGGGCGAAAGAAATAAATTTTATGGGTAAACAAGAACATGTAGCCAATTAAAACAGCATGACAGATGACCATGGCAACACAGAGACATGGCTACCTTCCTAGCTACCTGCAGAGAGTTTATAAATAGATCCTGTGTCAGACACAATATTGTTCTGCCCATTCAGTACCACTGCACTATGGGAGGCTATTGTGATTGATTTCCCTTGTGTTTCAAACATCAAAAGTTTTGCTTTGTGAAACTTTTAAAAGCGACAGATTTTTAGACAGCATGTATCTGTTTCATCATTCAACATCCATAGTTATTTTTTCCACCAGTAATAATTTCTTGCTACTGATTGTAAATGTATGGAAACCAAAAAAACAACACATGAGATCATTAATAAAAACTCTGTAAAACAATTAGTTATTTTAGGGTGAGGAAAATCATAATCGTAAGAACACTCTCAGAAGAGATTCATAAATCAAAATACAATGCAATACTGTGGTATGATAGACTGAGAAAATATTGACACCCTTAGGTAAATATTGAATAAAAAGGATAAACCAACAAGGAAGTGAATAATGAGATATATTTAATATTTATTTAATTATTTTAAAATGACCAAATATGACATGAAGAAGAAAAAGAAAAGAAAAATGAAAAGCTTTTTTTTTTTTTTACTGTTGCTTGATCTTGGAATTATGCTGTCAGAAAAAAACTCTAGGCTAGGTGACATCTCCATGCCAACAAAGCTTTTTCTAAGAGTTGCCTAGGAAATACAAGGAACAAATTAAAGCATCTAGCACTTAGAATGGTAACAGGTGTTTGGGTTAGATGAGACCCTTTTTTGCTCTCACAGATATAGGAAGAGAGAGGCACATGCTGTAAAGAGTATCAAAATAAGGCTACTGTGAAATAAGGAGTCTTTGTGTTTGGCTGCTAGTGATCATTGGGGCCTTTGGGAAGATCAATATCATAATAAAATACAAGGATATTTTGCCAAAACTATGCTGTGGAAAGGTGTTGAACAAATTTGAATCTTTCTGCATAACAAATGAAAAGAAAAAATAGATTCTGCTTGGAAGAATTGTCTGTGAAACCAATAAAGCAACCACTAACTCACTGTTCTTGCCTTATTAGCCTTGCCTTATTGACATATGACCAAGGTATATCCATGGTGATTTAAATTTTATCTTATTCCTTGAATAAAACTCTTTAACGCACTTTTAGAACAAGTTGAAAGCAGAATTTGGTGAAGTAGCGCTAGGCTATGTTGAGATACTTTACGTTTAAATTGGAAACACCAATGAGTCCCATGCCTGATGACTTGATTTGACTTTCGTCTGCCTTTGTCTGGTTGTTATTGGATTTTTTTAAATGTTCAAACGAGTCAGTGGGAATGTTTTCCTGAAATAAACTACACGCATAACTATAAAAGTTAATAAATATTTATTGTAATTGGGATAAGTGGCTAAACAAATTATTTCATTACAGGGTTGGTTTGCGCACTGCTTGCGCAGTGCGGTGTGATGAAGCGCAACGTTTCCTTTCCTGAACTTTCAACTTTAAGGAAACCTCCAATCAGATCACAGTTTATTGTCTCGTGGTGGAGAAGTTGGGCTGCTAAATGTTAATTCAACATGGTGAGTTGCATACCCGATAATTTTTAAAGAGTTTACAATTTTTGAGGATTAGTATCGGCAAAAGATTATAGGGAATTACTGAGAAAGTTGAATACCGCAAACTTTATATGATTGTATGGTCTAGCCAGTCGTTTAAGACCTACAAACTGCTACGCTAGCTAGCTGGCTGGCTAACCCGCTTGTTCCTGTACGCCAGCGCTGTAGCGCTCACTTGGCGCCGCATCATGGTCCGATGAGGGCTGCAGTTTATCTCGCCGTCCCTCGCACAGCCGCAGTTGACTTTCGGCTTGTTTGTTGAGAGATGTGAAATATTTGTACTGAGGTTGCAAACATATAGCAATGTAACTATCTTAACAGGGTCATTTTGATTTCACGATGGCACAGAGCTCCTGTGCGGACAAGTAACGAGAGCGTTTGCCTGAGCTAGCTGGTTAGCTATTTCGCTACCTGACTGACTGACTACACAACGTTACTTGCACGTCTCTTCAACAAAAGGCTGTACATAATTCAGCCACTTGGCTAGCTAAGTTGCAATATCTGAAATAAATACGTACCTAGAGATAGCTTTGTTGATGGCAGCTACAAGTTGCTCGAAACCTATTTTGATGTAGCTAGATCTTATTACTTTTGGTCGCTAATAAACCCGAGGTTTTACAAACTAGCTAGGGTAGCCATGATTAGATGTTTTTAAGGAAATGTAGGTTGGGCTTGTCGGATAATTGACCATTTGTTTCGTGATAACTTTCCTACATACGATATCTTATATTTCTTATATTGTCTGGTTTTATTACATATCTTGGCTACCAATGCTCATACGTTCACGTGGTTACTTTCAACTCAATCAACGGGCTGTTCTTGCCCATTAAATAATACGGTGGCTACATGCCACTTTAAACTTGAGCTATGAAATGGTTTTTTAAAGTCCTATCAAAAATCAGCTGCCTGATAACCGACAGTTATACCAAAATAGACTTTAAAACCCCGACTGTCTACACTGAACAGCAGTAGCTATCATACCTAAAGTGTATTTTAGCATCTTATACTAAGAGCTTGAGTTGTAACTGTATCGGCTCTCTTGTTCATGACAGTCCTCAGCTGATGGTAATAATGGCCCAAGCCAAGCACCACCTTTTCCTGGTGTCCCACCGTCAGGGATGCCCCCACCTTTTGTAAGTTGGTGTCAGAAAGCCAATTTTGTGTTTTGTCTTGCCTGTGTTTTTTTTTTTTTTTTTAAATACATAACATTTTTTGTGTTTGTTTTGTTTTCTCCTTCCAAGATGGGACCACCAGGAATGCCACCTCACTTCCCACCGATGGGAATGCCACCCATGGGACAGAGGCCTCCCAACATGGCTCCCATGCCCCCAGGGATGATGCCCCCCATGATGCCTCCAATGGGAGCCCCTCCCATTGGACAGGTAAGATTACAGTGATACTATATACTAAAAAACATTACTCTCAATTTAGTTCTTCAGCCTCTCTTTCTAGAACCCCCAGAATGCTGTTTATATTTGTTCCGTTTGGGTTCATACAAAACATGCTGTACCTGTACTGCTCATTAACACTCTCAGATGTGCTATTTGTGCATCAGACATCAGAACCATTATCTTGGAGAAGCTGGGTGGGTGTGCCATTTTCCTACCACACACTTAATGATGTGAGATTTAGCCCTTGCTATTTTTACCTCCATGGCAATCGCTGTGTTTTCTGACGAACAAGGGCCTGTTGCCCCACCTGCGCGTCTGGTGAAATGACTTCCATCAGAAGGTGTGATGGTGGAAGTGTTGAGCCCAGGAGGTGCCGGCAGGCTGTAGATAGAGCTCTATGACTTTACAGGGCACAAGCTGTGGCTTCAGAAAGGGGTTTCAACACATACACACACACTCACTCACTTTCTTACGCTTGCTATCTCTCATCTCACACTGTGTATTAATACCCTGCTGTACCCTGTGACGCGCTGGAGAGAAATTAGCAGCCCAGATGAATTTTTCATTAATCTCTTTTATTAGATGCCAGGCATGATGCCACCAATGATGCCTGGGATGATGATGCCACCACGAATGCCAGCTGCGACGATGCAGCCTACAGGACCGGTAAAGGAGCCCCCTTCCCAGCCAGCCTCACCCTTTAGAAATACACCCTAACAACTGTCAGGGGTGTTGGAATTTGCATAATGAATGCAGTGCAAACAGGGAAAAGTTACCCATTTAGATCTGCCACTCTATTTTTACATAAGCTCAGTCTAATGAGATGTATCTTCCACATTTATAAATAACCTTACAGATCATGTCACGAATTTTTTTTTTCTAAGGAAAATCTCCATTTTTGAGTTGTCCTTTTTGAATATAGGGATGTTTTTTGAACTGATTCATTATTAATGCTTTGTGTAAAGATAATTAAGAGAAGTGCGTTTATGTATATATTTTTGTGGCTTCTCTCAACTGAAAAGGCATCCGTAGTGCTGATAAAGGTGCTTCTATCATTGAAGGCTCATACCAAATTTTTGTGGTCATGCACATGCAACTATATCAAGGTTACACCAGGGCAGTCTTGATTATATATATATATATATATATATATATATATATATATATATATATATGAGAGGGAGAGATGTGTAATTGAAGTGTAAAACTCACAACGGTTTAATAAGTTTACACCTCTATTGAAATCCCCTCTGGAATCACTTGCTTTGCATCCAAGAAGCAATGGTGGCTGTCCTCATTTTGGGGGCTTGGGTGGAAACACAGCATTTTATTTTCTGCATTTATCAGAATCGCTTATCCAGAGCGAAGTTTGTCATCTACTCATAGAATATATCCCAGCTAGCAAGGTGGGTTAGAGCTCAAGGTACCTTTTGAACTAAAACACTGAAATCCAGGAATCAATTCCGATACCTATAGGAAGAGCAAAACCCCATATGCTCGCCGTCAGACAATGATAAGTGCAATACCAAACAATATGTGCTAGAGTTTCAGTTACTTGACAGCAACATGCAATTTCATAGGTGCAGGAAGAGTAGTCATTTACATATTCCACAAATAGATAAACATTCAGGTCTGAGACTGAACTCTGGCATGGAGAGCTGCCTCCACCTCCAATGCTCGACTTCTGCCCCATGATTGCCCTTGTTAGAAAGAAGAGTCGGCCATGCTGTCCTCAGTGTGTTATGACAGGATGAAGGTGGCTCTTGCTCAGTCTTGCATGTTCACCCCTTCCCTTTTATCTAACGTCTCAAATGCATTTGCAATATTTTGGTTTTAAACGCATTCTCAATCCAGTCTTCATGCTCTCGCCCCACAGCCTGGCGTTAGCCCTGTGGATACCGCAGGTATGACACCTTACATCATCGTGGAAATGAATTATAAATGTTTATCCTATAATAAATGTTGGTGTTAGTTTCCTGAATTATGCTGTTAATGTTTTATACTTTTAGCTACTGCTGCCCCAGGAACCACTGTAAGTATAACCAAAACATTGTAGAAGTGTACAATATTTTGCATATTTAGATTCATTTAGATTGGTGTAGGTATAAGACAAAACAAAGGTAATTCTAACATTGCTTATTTACCACTGGGGCACCATTATGATAACTGGGACTCAGCAGGTCTTTTTCTTCCTGACAGTGTTGATTTCTATTCTTGCAGAGCACAGCAAATGACTCTCCTCCAGACGACCAGCCTAAGAAGGTCGGTAGAGTCAGACAGCAGCAAACCTAGCGTTACCGCAACTATAACTATAAACTAGAAGCTGTAATAAATACAATAAATATATAATAAATACCTGGAGTAAGACATGTGACTTTCATTGCTTGTGGTTGATGGTGTTAATAATGCCCATAAAGACAAAAATAGATTATATGAACACCTAAAAAGACTTTCTGAACACACATAAACTGCAGAAATCCGTGTGGACGGAGCACAAATCTTTGGATGGGAAAACCTACTACTACAACACAGAGAGCAAGCAGTCTACATGGGAGAAACCGGACGAACTCAAGACTCCTGCAGAGGTAAAGAGGTTAAACCAAACAAAAGGTCCTATCTGTTGAGTTTGTTTGCCTGACAGTCTTTCTCCCTCACCATATATATTGTTGTAAAAGTCTGCAGTCTGTTGCTGTTTCAGCCTTCTGGGCAATGTGGCAGGAATATGCATGAAAGGTCACATTGTTTTCTTGATCCGTCTGTCCTTCTTCACCAGCTAAAAGGCTTCAACTTGGCCCAAAGGACTGCTGGTCATTTGATTTTCACAACGATGATGTCGCCCTGCTTTGTTGCAAACTAAGCTTTCAGGGCACAGTAGGGCAGCTAGTAATCTGATGGCATTGCGTTTCTTTGTTGCAGCAACTGCTGTCAAAGTGCCCATGGAAAGAGTACAAGTCTGATGCGGGGAAGCCCTACTACTACAACTCTCAGACCAAAGAGTCTCGCTGGACTAAGCCGAAAGAACTGGAGGATCTGGAAGGTAGGCCTCTTTCACAGCTCCATTTGGGCCTTTACCATCACATTCAATCAGGAGTGAAGCAAAGATGTGGATCGGTAGTATAATGGTAGTATAATATGTATATGTAGTATAACAGTAGTGTAATATGTAGTGTAATGGGTACCAGTTACAAATGGGATGTTCTTGGTGCCCTTGTTGATGTAGGGGTAGTGCAGTTTGGACCGCAGCAGAAATAATTGAGGCTCGATTAAGGGTGGGAGATCTGAAAGTTTTGTCATAATAACCAAACTCAGACATGCACAAGCGAATCGTAGATTGTGACATGTTCCTTGGCACTACTAGTGTATCAATGCTTCAGTATCCAATAATAAAGTGGATCCATGCTATGTTCACAAACCAACAGGATAATTGTCTACAAGGTTGCTGTGCTGATTGCCATAATACACAACTCTCTCATGTATGGTGCATAACAAAATTAATTCACCGTGACGTAGGAAAAAGGGATTCAATTTGAGTAGCGTGATGGCCCTGATTTGCTCTTTCAAAGGTTAATGCAACAACATCTCATCCAGCTTATATAAAGGAATGGCAAGTGTGTATCAGTTAGGTTGTACAACCCTGCTCATTTGTTTCTCACGAGGTCCTGAAACCTTTACCGTTATCAATGTCACACCTATAAGAACATTAATAATATATCTATGATAAAAGCAGCCAGCAATGAAAAAAGGTGTGCTGGTGGGATTGAGAACATCCTCCGAGTATTAATTCCACCGCCTAATGACACCCGCAGTTGAGGTCAGCAACTCCCTGGCCTCACTGTATACAGTGCTGGTTGGTAATCACTTTCCTCTCCTGAGTTGCCGGACAGTTTGCCAGAATCTTCTTGGATTGTCCAAGACACAAATGCAAGTCCAACAATACGACTGCAAAATTGATCATCAAACTGCATCCTAAGGTGTGCCATGTGCACCTTTGTGCTCGAACATACTCGGTTTCAGATGGGGGAGGCCATTCCTCCCAATAATGCCACGTGAGCATTGAAGTCCCCCCAGAACAATCTCCAGAAGGGGCACCCATAGTTCGGGACCATAGGTGAGAGTTGGAATGCAGATTGACCAACTAACTCTTCACCACATGCTGGTCCGATACAGAATCCGAAACATGGTCACACTCCATGTTCCCAGGGCCAGTTTCAGTAACTGAGGATCAGAATTCCAAGGCCCTTATCTTCGGTCACTATCTGATCTACACTGCACCGGACACCGGCAACCCTGATCCAGGCATAGGTAACTGGGTCCTGAAATTTATGAATTCCATTGGACTTTTTATGGATCACTCTTTGTCTGGCCTATCACCTAGGACCAGTTTGCCTTGAGAGACCCTACTAATTCTGTTCAGAATTTTTATGGACAGAATTTCTTGGCATAACCAAGTGGTGGAGGGGGTTCGGTTTGGAGGCCTCAGGATTCCACATCTCCTTTTTTGCAGATGATGTGGTGCTGTTGGCTTCATCAGGCCAGGGCCTCCAGCTCTCATTGTATCAGTTCGCAGTGAACTGCGAAATGTCTGGGATGAAATTGAGACCATGGTTCTCAGTCAGACAAGGGTGGAATGCCCACTCCCATTTGGGAGTGAGTCCTTGCCACAAGTGGAGGAGTTCAAGTATTTCATCATCTTGTTCACGAATGAGGGAAGGATGGAACAGGAGGTTGACAGACGGATTGGTGCAGTGTCTGAAGTGTTGCAGTATTGGACCATTGTGTATGTGGTGAAGAGAGTCAGTTGGTCAATCTACGTTCCAACTCTCACCTATGGTCACAAACTCTGGGTAGTGACCAAAAGAATTAGATTGCGGATACAAGTGACTGAAATTAGTCGCCTCCACAAGGTGGATGGCTGAGGAAATCCATCTAGCTGAGAAATCGTGTCTGTAAGGCCCCCTTCTCGACTCGAAAGTCCATATTGGCTCTCGGCACATGGCGTTAGTGTTCGTCTTTCCCCTTATGGCCACGTCCCTCTTTCTTCTTGGAAAGAAAGATCGCAAATCAGATTGTGAATCTTGATTGGGTATTAAAAAGATCGTGATATGGATTTTTTGGAAGATCACCCACTCCTAGGCTCAATTAATTGAAAAGGCTCAGAATATGAATTCTCCTTTGCTGCATTTTATTAATTTTATTACCAGGCTTTAGTGAATTATACATTTTGCCACCAGTTGTGGACCGATCGTATCTCAAGTATGTGTGTGTTTACCAAAACTGCACCTCAGTTCAGTACATAATTCTCTTTCTCTCTTGTCTTTTCCTTCTCCCAGCAATGATCAAGGCAGAGGAGAATGGGTAAGCCTTTAGACTTGTATCAATCTTCCATTCTGACATTGTTTAATTTCTTTTGTATGATACTGTGGCGTGGAGGTGAGTCTCTGGTGTTGTCAGCTTATCGTGTGTGTTTGTCAGAACGGCGGATGTCCCGGCTCCTGGCACCGTCCCCACTCTCGCTGCGCCGGTAGAGACACCGGTAGAGACACCGGTCACTGAGACCGTTGTCGCTGAGGCCGATGTCGCTGTGACAACGAGCGTCGCTGAAGAACAGCCCGCTCAGGTGCCCGTGCAGGGGCCTGAGGTCATCAGTGAGCAAACACCGACTGTGACTGAGGAAGTCACCAGCACAGAGGCTCCTGTCAGGTAATACGCCTGTATGCTCCTGTCAGGTAATACGCCTGTATGCTCCTGTCAGGTAATACGCCTGTATGCTTCTGTCAGGTAATACACTTGCCTTTTGTACACAGGCATGCATAGACATGGACGAATATCGAAACCTTAAAAAGCAAATAGAAGCCAAGTCTCAACTTGTTTGTGTTTTGCCTCCTTTTAAAACACAAATGCATTGCAAGTGCTGAGCACTTCTGAGCAGTTGTCCAGGGTTTAGCCACAGTGGGCATCTGTCCCTGGCCCGGTTTAGCCAGTTGGAGGTTTCAGTCTGTCCCAGTTTAGCCAGTGAGAGGGATCAGTCTCTGGCCCAGTTTAGATACAGTGGGGATCTGTCTGGCCTCTCCACCGTGTCCCTGGTGTTAACCCTTTTTTCAGCCCATCAGACAGACTATCATCTGTCTGTCCAACATGGCCCTTACAGTCGTGAGGATTGCTCTCGCACACAGCCAAGGTTCACTGAAGGTCTGCCCCCCGGCACATCAAAGTCCGGTGTGTTAGGACAGGTGTTTGCCAACTTGATTTGTAATGGAAATGTTTTGGCACATGTGTCTCTGGCCCCCTCCGTTTCCACAGCAACGACACATCTAAAGAGGAGAGGCCCGAGCTTGTGAAGAAAGTCTACAAGTGGAACACCAAAGAGGAGGCGAAGCAGGCCTTCAAAGAACTGCTCAAGGAAAAGGTGGAGAGTGCTCTCCCTCCATCCCTCTCTCTCCCCCCTCCCTTCCAATCTTTTTTTTTTCCTGATCAGTTTTTTTTATTTTATTTTATTTCTTTGTTCAGTCTCTCTCTCTCTCCCCCTTCTTTCTCCCTTCTCTCCCATGGCATTACAAATATTGTATTGGTCGCAGCCATGCCTGCATGGGTGTGATTCTATATTTAGCATGCTTTAATTTGCCGCACAAAGCAGTCCTCCGAGGCTCCTCCCCCCTCACTCCCTGCTCCCCTTAATTGCCGTGTCTGTATGATTAAGGGCGGGGGTGTGGGGAGGGGGCGGGGTGCCATGCAATTGCACGCTCCAATAAGCAGCGCTTTACAACACACGACTGACAGAAACGCCTGATAGAGCCCCTCTGTCCTTCTCTACCTCCAGACCTCTCCTGTGTGTGTGTGTGTGTGTGTGTGTCGGCCCCCCTGCATTCCTCTCTACCTCCTTCCCTTCCCTCTCTTCTCCTCACCCCGTTCCTGTTCTCTGAGGTGTGGTGATGGCATACGGAGACGTACATGAGTCAGGGGCATTTCTAGAGCTTATGGCAGTGTCCTTACAACGGCTGTTGTAGCACTCGCTGGGTGATTAGCTGCACACCTGGACTTCACCACAGCGTGGAGGCTTTGGCGTCACTTTCTATTTCTCTTTCTCACACACACACACACACACACTTGTGCTTGCGCCTGCAAATATATTTAATGCTCGTGCTGTAGTAGGCAAATGTAATTTTAAGGTCTTGCATAATTAACAACTTGAACACCAAACATACGTTATTAACTCGGATAAATCATTTTGATGCCTCTGGTAGTGCAAAGTAAGATTAATTGAATTCAGCAGAGCAAAAATGAACTCCATCGGGGTCGACGTGGAGGCTAGTATTTCAACCCCCCAGCCCAGCAGGGTTGCGTGCGTTAACGGGCCCTCGTGTGTGCCTGTGTCTTTAGGGAGTGTCGTCGAACGCTTCCTGGGAGCAGGCCATGAAGATGATCATCAACGATCCTCGTTACAGGTACTGCACACCACTGCTCCTGAACCGAACCCCCCCTAATTAAGGATTAAATATTAATTACACACTCCCCACCCCAAACTGCTGGAAATATTATCTTGCCTATCGTGTGTGTGTGTGTGTGTCAGTGCCCTTCCCAAGCTGAGTGAGAAGAAGCAGGCCTTTAATGCCTATAAGGTTCAGACTGAGAAGGAGGAGAAGGAGGAGGCCAGGATCAAATACAAGGAGTCAAAGGAGACGTTCCAGCGCTTCCTGGAGAATCATGACAAAATGACCTCCACCACCAGATACAAGTGAGCACTGTGTGGTGTGTGTATGTGTGTGTGTTGGGCAGTCTGACGTTCTTCCCACTGTAGCCACAGACCCCTGTCTCTAGGGAGGAGGTGATCCATCAGCTACAGCCCTGAATCACACGATTCCCATTGCAGAAACGTGATTGGACAGTGTTTCATTTAATCTGGACAATAATGATAAAGATGTGAGCTATGTCATCAGTCACCAGTCATGAGTTTGGCTTTGCTGTTTTTTGAATAACTGATATTTCTTTTAAACAAATCGAATAAATCTTCCTTTATATTTCTAAATACTTTTAAATTTCTCATATGGTGGAAAACCAAATTTTAACGTGGTTTACCTGATTCGACCCTCTGAGCACACTAAAACCCTCTTGAGTGGTGAGTTTCCAGAGGTGCCCAACGTGGTGCTGGGCAGTGCTGGGGGAGGGGACCTCTGGCACACGTGTGTCAGCAACAGCCCCAAAGCCGGACAAAAGTGCACCAGCCGCGTAATGGAATTTACCGCCTCGTTCTCGGTTGTTGGGGAATTGGCATTCTGCCACCTCAGTATCTCACCGTGGCCGTGGTTCGGAAGTCGGAAATGCTTTTGGGAAATCTTCGTCCCTGGCCTCTATCTGAAAGCTTACGTTTACACTGACCACCTCCTGAAGTGGAGCGTGGCGGAGATGTCAGTCTGCAGGCCATGTCGAGTTTAGCGGACTTCTTACTCCATGTCACGGCAAACGTTCAATATTTGACTCATTATTGGGAGTGCGAGATTTTACAGCCTCGTCATCTTCATTAGCCTGTTTCTTGCACATTCAAGCAGTTTTTTCTGCGCGTAATTAAAATCCTACACTCCTTGTCGTCTTCGTTAAAAGAAATGTTAGACTACAGCCTGATAAGAGCATGGGTTGTTAACTGTTACAGGAGCTGTTGCCCCCTGGATCAGCGCTGTATTGACCGATCCTGGTCAGGGAAAATTGGATCAGCCTCACGAAATGTCGATTAGTCTGTCTGTAACCAGAACTCTTTGTTTCCAAGGAGACACCCTACAGTCCATCCCCTCCTTTGTCCTGTCAGTCAGACGGAGCAACAAGTCGAGGGTCCATGTTCAGGGGGCTTCAACGCTCCTGTTCATTTGGCTTATTTTTTGAACATCTCTTTCGTCCGCGAGATTACCTCATTTACATAATTCACTTTCTTGTAAGTGTACAGTTGGCTGGGCCTGAATGTGTGTACCGTGTTCCAGATGGTTGAGCGCTTGCCGAGTTCTCCCAGTGTGTGCAAGTGCAGTATCCAATAGCAGCTTATTACTGAGTGGTGCACTGCTACCTCCTTCTGGCAAGTAGAGGTATTGCAGCTGCCTGTGTGGTTCTCCGGTCATAATTGTCTGCGTGTATGCGTCCCTAGGAAAGCGGAGCAGATGTTTGTCGATCTGGAAGTGTGGAGCTGTGTTCCAGAGAGAGACAGGCTGGAGATATACGAAGACGTGCTGTTTTACCTGGCCAAAAAAGAGAAGGTACTCTTTATTTCCTCAAGTTGGCACTGCCAATCATGCGACCAGATCGGTGTTTGGTTGCCGAGCATTCCGATCAGCTGACCATACAGCCAGCTGCCAAATCCACGAATGGGGAGGGTTTATTCTTTGCGGGCGTTAGTTGCCGGCTGCAGTGCTGGCTCCTGTATGTACTGCCTGTTCTCAACATTGCCTCCCCGTCTGTAGGAGCAAGCCAAGCAGCTGAGAAAGAGGAACTGGGAGGCCCTGAAGAACATTTTGGATAACATGGCCAACGTTACGTACCGCACCACCTGGTCGGAGGCTCAGCAGTACCTGCTAGATAACCCCACCTTTGCCGAGGACGAGGAACTACAGAGTATTGGCATACACAAACACACACCCGCCCCCGTCTAAATAGTATACCTGCACACACACACACACACACACACACACACCCGTTAAACATCGCTGTCACCGCAGCTGGAGATACGATCTCTCTCCCCCAGAAGAAGTGAGGTTGTGCCGGCTGGTGGCGTGAGACTTTTCCCTTCTCTTTCTGTTAGACATGGACAAGGAGGACGCGCTGATCTGCTTCGAGGAGCACATCCGAGCCCTGGAAAAGGAGGAGGAGGAGGAGAAGCAGAAAGCCCTGCTGAGGGAGAGACGCAGACAGCGCAAGAACAGGGAGAGCTTCCAGGTACCATTGTCTCTCTCACACACACCCTCACACGCGTCGGGAGTGTGGCCACGTAACCACGTAGTAATCGTGCAGGAGTGAATGTAAATGTATAACCAAGCAGACAGAAATCGGATATGACCCAGCTGATCATTGCTTAGAAATAATCTAATAGCTGTATTCCAGCAAAGCAGAAAAAGTGTTTGTGATCAGCCGTCTGCGTTAGTCATGCTTCTTGATTCGATGTAGCTATAAAGAGCTTTGTGTCTCAGCTCTGTGTCTTTTGTGCTGGGCGGGGCTGTGTGTAGAAATTTCTGGATGAGCTGCATGACCACGGTCAGTTGCACTCCATGTCAGCTTGGATGGAGATGTATCCAACCGTCAGCGCAGACATACGCTTCGCCAGCATGCTGGGCCAGCCAGGTCAGACACACACACACACACACACACACACACACACACACACACACACACACGCTCCCTCTGCCTCTCTGTCTGCATCTTCTATGCTAGGGCAAGCAGGTCAGAAAACACACCTCTCACTTCCCGAGGTTAATAGAAAATAACAGCTGTAACGTTTTCATTGCATTTACATTCATTTATAAGGAGCCACAAATATGTTTTTGCTCCTTTTCGGTGGTGATCCAGCAACTCCTCAACTGGAGGAGGGAGGAGAAATTTAGCATGGCTGCTTGTAAACACGAGGGAGACTGTTCTCGTTCAGTACCCTCTTCCTGGTCCAGGGTAGCCTCCCACCTCTGAGCTGCTGAGAGGTTACGTGAAGAACAGCTGTAAAAACTGAATAGCTGTGTGAGAGATTAGTCCCCTTTGCTTTCCCCTTCCTGGGTCACGCTGCAGTCAGAGGAGCAGCTAAGGCCCTGCCCACCAGAGTGCATCAGCACACACACACACACACCTCCACCAAATGGGACCTTCCGTCCTGTGGTGCGATTATTCTGGAAGGGTTTCTCACTCGCTCCTCTTCTTCCTCAGGCTCCACACCGCTGGACTTGTTCAAGTTCTACGTGGAAGATCTCAAAGCTCGATACCACGACGAGAAGAGGATCATCAAAGACATCTTAAAGGTGAGGCCGCCGTCTCCGTTGGACTGGAGCTGGAGCTTAACAGAGTCGTCCATCCGAGTCATCGCTCCGTATCTCCCAGTCAGCCGCTGGAGAGTTGCGTCTTGAGTTCAACGCCTGCCCTTACATGTGACGGACACGTTCTCTGTTCAGGATAAGGGCTTCCTGGTGGAGATCAGCACCAGCTTTGAGGATTTTGGCTCTGTGATCAGCTCGGATAAGAGGGCCACTACCCTGGACGCGGGCAACATTAAACTGGCCTTCAACAGCGTAAGCATCCTCCCCCTTTCCCGTCCGCTTGGGCTTCGCTTAAAGGGCCGGCGCACGGGGGCCGACGTGCACGCAGGTCCAGAGGTGGCTGGAGCACCTGCTTCATCTCGGTCACTGCGCCTGTGCCGGCCGTGCCGAGTTTAACGTGGTAACGTCCCTGAATGTCTCATAAGCATTGCTGTGTGTGCGCTGTGTGCAGCTGCTAGAGAAGGCGGAGGCACGGGAGAGGGAGAGGGAGAAGGAGGAGGCCCGGAAGATGAAGCGGAAAGAGGCGGCCTTTAAGAGCATGCTGAAGCAGGCCACGCCCCCTCTGGAGCCCGAGACTACGTGGGAGGGGGTATGGGCCCGTCACGGAGATGAAGCCACTCATGGATAGCCTTATAAGAGAATGTACAAAGCTGCTGTTCTACGGTGTTTTGAACTTTGCTGTTAAGGGGTTTGCTCTTGATTCAGGTGAGGGAGAGATTCCTGAAGGAGCCTGCGTTTGAGGACATTACCCTGGAGTCGGAAAGGAAGAGGATATTTAAAGATTTTATGCATGTTCTGGAGGTAAGGTTACATGATCGTTATTTTTTTTCTTTCAGCATTCTCTTAATGCACTGTACTTCTGTAAGACATGTGCATTCGTCATGTGTAATTATACAAATCAGTATCAGCCTGGGAGTTTGTACTTTTTCTGGTGAAAAGGGTTTATGTAGTGTTTCTGTGCAGTGGGCAGTGCCACTGTGGTGTGATGAAGAGCTCCGTCTCTTCCTCCTCCTCTCCTGACTTTTGCTTCCTGACTCTCTGTAGCACGAGTGCCAGCACCATCACTCCAAAACCAAGAAACACTCAAAGAAATCCAAGAAGCACCACAGAAAGCGATCCCGCTCTCGTTCAGTAAGTCAGACCCACAATACACACACACACACACACCCCTACGCCCACATGCACCCATGTGAGACAAATTCACAAAGTGCTAACCCAGGCTCCTTCTCGCAGGGATCCGAGTCCGAGGACGACGACTATCACTCGAAGAAGAAGAAGCGGTCCACGTCAAAGTCCCCGTCCGAGCACTCGTCCTCTGGAGAGTCCGGTCAGTGGCTCCTCCCTCAGCCACGCATCACAGCACCGCTCACCAGACCCGCTCGCCGAGCAGGTGTGACGCATGTTAATATTTCCACAGAGAGAAGTTATAAAAAATCCAAGAAGCACAAGAAGAAGGCCAAGAAGAGGCGTCACAAGTCGGTGAGTACGGTGTTCGACGAAGCACGTTAAAATCGGGCACCACGCCGGCGAGCTCTGTGCAGCGTGTGCGGCCTTCGATTTGCCCTGCGCTGGACGATTCCACCGGCTGTCCTGAACTCTCTCCCCTGTCCACCCTCCAGGCGTCCCCCGAGTCGGACGGAGACAAGGACCGAAAGGGGCGAGACAAAGACAAGGAGAAGGAGAACGAGAAATCCAGAGGGAAAACCCGGGCCGAATCTAAACAGAAATCCCCCAAGAGGAAAGCAGCCAAAGAGGAGGTGAGGTCTGATGTCCGGCGTGCTGAGGCTCTCCAGGTTGTAGCTGTGCCGCCGGGTCAAGGAAGCCTAAAAGGGCCCCGTGTTGGTCCTCCTCACAACTGAAAGGGATGCATACGAGTGTCAGACACTGAGCGGTTAGGTCGTGTAGCTGTACATAACATGCATTTAACAGTCAACCGTGGGCTGCATCCCGCCGCTCTTAAGAGCCGCCGTGGTACTGTGAAGCCGGTTGACCCGACTGTACCGCACTTCAGCCTTTATAGGTCTCTTTAATGTTGGACCTGGTCTTGACCAATGCTGGATGTTTTAACGGGATGCTTTTAATATACATTTATACTGTACATACACTTGAATTGTAAATACAGTTCTATTTATGCAAACACTTACAGCACAAACTGCTAGATTCGCATTTACATATACATCTGCCCAATTTTTTTAACAGGACATTATAAACTGTCAAAAATAATGCAGAGAACCCGTCACTGTAGAACTGACATCTGATTAAATAGAACTGACCAAAAAAAAAAAAGACTGATAAGCCTACGGTTAGAGTTATAAAGTAGGTCCAGTGTAGCTGACCAATAGCTTAGTCTCTCTCTCTTATTCCCAGGGGGGGTGGGAGACCTCAGGCAGTGAACTAAGTGAAGGAGAGCTGGAGAAGAGGAGGAGAACTCTTCTGGAGCAGTTAGATGCACCATAGATGTCCTTTTTCACCATTTACACACACACACACACACACACACACACTCTCGCTCACTCTCTCTCTCCCTTTCTCACTTGCTCTCTCTTGCTCAAACATGCATTCCTCTTCGCGCGTACGTCTCTGGCGATGCAGGCGAGACTCTGATGCCCTGGCTGGAGGCCATTTTCTCTGCCCTGGAGTATTTTGGAGAATGTGCTCAGTATTGAACATCAGCTTGAACCTTCTTGGTAGCTTCTCAGGAGATCACTGCCAGATAGGACTCCACACTGAGATGTGGTTCATCAAGTCTGCATGTTCTTTTCCCATCTTCCTTCCAATCGGTTATGTTGCCTTGAACCCCCAGTGTCTCAAAACCTGTTTTTATGTAGTTGTAAATTTTTGTTGTTGCCAATAGTTAGACTTTAAAATTGTTTACAGGCAAATAAACCCATAAACTTGGCCCAGCTTTTCCAACACCGATGCCTCTGTACATTGTTCTTTCTGCGGGGGGGGTGGGGTAGTTACTGCTTTGAAAGAAATGTTCTCAAAGGCATTTTACAAGTGTAGTGCTCTGATTCACACAATGTAATAAACTGTCCATAGAATGACTGGTTTAAATGTTTATTATTGGCTCATAAAATGTTAGTGACTCAATTTATCTGATTTGAGTTGATCAAGCCAAGTTGAACAATATTTTAAATAACTTGATAAATGGGAAGGTTGGACAGAATTTTTATGGAAATGTCAACTACATTATGAGATGGGATCCTACCCTTTCTGCTGATTTATTAAAGAGTTTCTCATCTGACCATCTTTCAAATAAAAGACCTGAAATTAAGCAAAATCATCGTTATGTAAATATTTTATTTAATCATTGGCATAGAGAAACTGTGGCTCTAACAAATTTATTAAAATCAAACTTTTGCTGTAAGCATACAATTTCTGATTAGAAAAGAAAGGTCAAAAACACATGCCAGTTTGATCCAGTTCTGGAATGGAAGAAGACATAAGAACGCAGCATACAGATGTGCCTGTGTTAACTAGTTATGCGTTATGTTGGCTTATGGTGTTGGAACGCTCAGTTACTCTAATGCCTTAATACTATCAGGCAAGCGTACAGGCCCTCTGCTACATACTGCATTAAAGATACGCCAAATTCATGGTTCAGTTTAATTAAATATAAAAAATGGAAAAACTATAAGTTAAAATAACATTCAAATGATGTAACAGAATGCTGAAATCTGTTTATGCAGTTTTAAACAATATGTACAATATTAACCTTGAGCTAATGAAGGTTAAGTAAAAACAAATGCAATAAATTTTGTAGCAAAATAACTGTACATTTTTCCCCCAAAATTCTGTTCTTTAATGTTGGTCTTTTGTACTGGTTCTCATTTGCTTTTCTTTTTACTTTAATAGAACAGAATGAACGCCAGAATGAACTGGCCCTCAATTCAGTGGTCCGTCCACCTGAGCCCAATGGAGTGTAATTCACTTTAGTGGTTCAACGTTTGAGACGTGTAGTCAGTGGTGACGAGGCAGAAGCCTCCATTAGTCAACAGTACTTTTTGTTTGTTTTTTGGAGAATAGCCCAATTTTCATGACCACTGAATCAAGTATATCGAGGTGCCTCTCCTGTTTCGACTCTTTGGTATACACTGTAGATGGATTCAAACCGTTACCATTTGACGTGTGCTACGCTGGAATGCATCGTAATCTTCTGCAGATTGTGTGTCCTCACACTATATTAAACTCCGACACCAAGAGCAGGCAAGCTGGCTTCCAACAGTGTGTCTCTGGGGCACAACGTGGTTTGTAGTAGCCTGGAGCGCTGAAGAAAAGCCTTCTAATGCTGTCACACAAATGTTGAGGCGAGTTGATTTTCTTTTCCTTCACACCTCGTATGCCATCACAGTTGACAGGCGGGATTAACACAGTTGACATCAGCCCGATACCGTTATGTAACCTATTTCCTTCAAGCCTTCTCAGTGCTCCCTCAATCAGTTTCTATATATTTTTATTTTTATGAAATCTTGGTCTATAAATCTGGTCGTGTGTAGATCAAGTGCTACACAGGTTTTCCACTGAAAGCAGCAGGTTTTGTTTGGATGTGCCGTGATAGTTGGATGGCTGTAATCTCTGAGTACACGTAGCCCTTGTTCACACATGGGGGGAATAAAGTGTTTTTGTACCACACTGTGCAGTCAAAGCAATATGGCAATTGGCACTGGAATGTGAGAAGTTACTAGGAGCTCTCCTAGTAATGAGTATACATTGACAGGTACCCGACGTATCATCTCCGGACGTATTACTCTTTCCACAGCGAAGTCAGATGGAAAGACACTTATGTCCATTTCCAGTTCTCTGAAGGGGAAAGTCGGGTCACATTCTATAGCTTGAAGCAAAACCATATATGACAAAGATAAAAAGACATCTGATCATGCACATGTTAAAATCAGGCACTTGGCTTGTCAAAAGTAGCTTTACTTTTTGACCATTCAGACCAACTTCCACAGTCTTTCAATCCTTCATCAGTCCATTTGACAGAGGCTGACTGCCCGTTCTGCACCCCAGCCTGTCCAATCACATCCACTCTGCCCTCATTACATGACCAACTCCACATTGTTGATTGGCCGCAAGTTCTGATCATCAAAGCGTCTCCGTACACTCCTCCTCACCGCATCCGCGCGCCTGTAAGGCTGGTTTCTTAGATCTGATGGAGGCAATAGGATAAAAGACCTGTCAATTGCTCCATCAAAGCCTTCTCGTGGGGGTTGGGTGTGCTGGCAGCCAATCGGACAATGCAGCTTGAGCTAACTAGGAAAATAACTTGAAACAAGTTCGAGATGAAATTTTGATCTAGAGAATTTCACTAGACCAAACTCGTCAATAATAGGAAGGGTCTAGAAGTGCTGCTGACCACACCCTTTAATTTAAGAAAATCTTATAGGCAGCTAGTCCAGGTTATGGTTACGTTAATGTAGAATCTATTCTACATTAGTCACAGTGATCTTTTACAAATGCATTGGTAGCAGGTATGTTCAGCTGATGGTGTTGTACATGAGGTAAATGTTCCAAAGCCACCTATGAGAAACTTTATCAGCATCGAGGAAATTCGAATTTATGGAATTGCGTGATGTTGGAACAAGTACCTGCAAATGAAACCTATTTAAGAAATGATGAGGGATGGGGGGGTGAAGTGGGGGAGGGGAACCACGCAGGCATTAAGGTCCAAACACACACACACAGAGGTTAGATAGAGAGGGATAAATAGAAATAGATGCTTGCCAGGTTTGAGAAACATCCATCACCACTGGGGTGCTACTGGACGAGTTCCTTACCCTCGAGTGCACATTGGGAAATTTAGTAATATTATTCTTCTTTAGGGCTGAGAGGAGAGGAGACAAAAATGGAGGTTAAAATAAAGTAGAGGTGACCGGACATGGCAAACCACACCGAACCGAGCTGTCCAGGGGTCAGAGGTCAAATTTGCAAGGTCAGGCAGAATCATGAGGTGAGTAAAGAAGCAATAATGGCCATAGAGAGAGAGCACCAGCATTCACTGAGCGAATGAGAGCAGAACTGTTGTATATACGTCTCCACCAATCAAGCTGCTTTGCACATTGGCCTCCAGCAACACGCCGTAAAGCAAACACCCAATTATGCAGAAAGGCTTTTGGTAATAAAGACAAACCCAAACAATAACGTCTGAATGGTAAATATCTCCGAGCATGGAGAACAGAAAGGTGAGTGTCTGTGTGTAGAGGTTAGCGGTGAAGGGAGCATACATACAGCAAGGTGCAGCGTATTCCACTGAAAGCACAGCACTGAGTAGTGGAGGAGTAACGGTATGTGCGCGAGGAGTTAAGAGCTTCAGGTAGCAAACAAAAACATTCCTTCATGCTTCATGCATCAGCTCATTAACATGGCCCCAAAGTAACTAGCTGGAAAACAGGAAGTGACGGGCACTTCCTGACAATTCAAGCTCGGCAAAGGAGGTTCAGAACTGCCGTGAAAAAGAAGCATCGATGCGAGTAAATGATGGAGGAAACTAACGCCATGCAAAAAACAACAGTGACATCATACATACACAATATCATGGACAAATGAACTCAGGCAAGTCATAACATCACAAGCCAAGCCAATAATGCCATATGACATGCATTTAACCTCAGTCCTATCCATCTTTATTTACTCTTAAGAAAGACACTCCTTTCTTGAAAAGTACACTGAATGAAAAAGACTCTTTAGCGGGGTCTTCAACACCTTCCATAATCCTTTATATTTGCATTTATTCATGTGCAGACATAAGCTGTACTTTTGCTAATAACCATTAGAGGGCGCTCTCACCACAGCCTTGTAACAACTTGTCTGATCCACGTGCACAAAAAAAACGACAAAGATTTAAAGGTCTTAGGCCTTTAAAGGTCAGAGGCTGTGTTGCAACTAACACTGCAGCAGGATTCACTGAAACATTTCAGAAATGTCTTTAGGATTGCCGAGCTAATTCTAACTTCCAAAGAATGCCTGTAGTTGTCCGACATCATTGGCTCGTTGTGAAATTACGTTTGCTCTGATTGATGGTGCTGGTTATATGACACCGATGAATATGAATTCGTGATGACACTCCATGCAGAGGAAAGTGATGACATCATTCTGTCACCTCTCAACCCCCCTCTCCAGACAGGGCAGTGATACGGACACACCCGCATGACATCGCACAAACACGCACATGTCCTTGGACCACATCCAAACGGGTGAGTGAGTGAGTGAACCCCAAAGGAAAGAAAACAAAAGTTTAAAAATAAAAGTAAAAAATGTGAGTGATGTGAAGGGTTGCACACGGTGAACGAAACGAGAGAGAAGAGGAAAGCGGGAGAAGCTCTTTCCAGCGACCTTTAAGAGCGCGCGCGTGTGAACTTTAATAATGGAGCTCCTCGTTGAAGAAGCGGGAACCCCGCTTGGCCGTGCGGGCGGTAAAGGGGACAGTCTTCAGCACTGCGTCCAGACGGAACAGCCACACACACACACACACACACACACACACACACACGCACACAGAGACACAAACACGGTTAACCAGCCAGCAGAGCAGCTAGCACATTAGCACAGCTACCGCGTCTAAGGCAGCGGCACCACCCCGGTCAGCGCGGGCTCGCTAGCGGGTCCAGCCCGGGTCCGATCCCGAGGCCAAGCTGACCCGGGCGGGGCTGAGTAAGCGTTTAGCGGAGGCGGCGTTCCGCTTTCTGTTTGTGGCGGAGCCGAGCGTGTCGGGTCAAGTACTGCGGCGGTGCTCTGCAGACATGCTGTGTGCTATTGCAACACCTCAAGCAAACACGACCAGCGAGGTGTAGGAGCCTCCTAGAGCAGCTACTCAACGCCTAGGGGTCAGAAATGTTCTCAATAACAACAAAAACACAACATTCAGATAAAAGCTGAGACAAAAAAAAAAAATACATAGACAAATTTGTTTAATAACAGCTATTGACCATACAGAACACCTTTGAAGAGAAATCTAAAAGGCCAGACATTGGTTAGTGGTTTAAGACTCCCATGTTAATCAAGAACGCTATTACAAAGCGCGACTTTCTGCATGCAGACTGACACAGAGCACATAAGCCAATCCCAGCAAAGTCCAGACCACAAGCAGGGTGTGTGCTCGGGTGTGTGTGTGTGTGTGTGTGCAAATGACCTGTGATGATGTCCTCGATGGCCCCGTCCTTCCCTTCATAGACGTGCCTGCTGTCCTTCACCTGCTTCTTCCTCAGCTCGGCGATGAGCTCCTGCTGCTGCCGCTTGTTCTTCTGGGCGGAGGTCTGGGCACACACACCAGGGGGAGGCACAGTGACACACCAGGGGGAGGCACAGTGACATCAGCAGCACCCCAGACTCCGCAACGCAAGCGCGCTGTTCTGACCGTCCAGTGCCAACCCTATAACCCTAACCCCAACACTAATCCTAACCCCAACCCTGACCTTAACCCTAACCCTAACCCCAACCCCATAACCCTAACCCCAACCCTATAACCCTAACCCCAACCCTATAACCCTAACCCTATAACCCTAACCCTATAACCCTAACCCCAACACTAATCCTAACCCCAACCCTGACCTTAACCCTAACCCTAACCCCAACCCCATAACCCTAACCCCAACCCTATAACCCTAACCCCAACCCTAACCCTATAACCCTAACCCTATAACCCTAACCCTATAACCCTAACCCCAACCCTATAACCCTAACCCCCTATCTCTCCTTACCTTCTGATTCTCCTGATCCATCATGGCCTCCTGCTCCAGCAGCTTCTCCATCAGCATCTGCTCCTGCCGCTTCCTCTGCTCATTTTCCTCCTCTGCTTGCTGAAAGAAAGAAAGGAAGATTATAGCAAACCAACCGATAAAGGGCTCACAGTCGAACAAATGGCTTTTGCAATATCTGGTGCTGTCTAGAGCTCCTCTATGCCGGTGCTGCAGGGATATGGGTGGGAAGCGGCACGTTTACCCGGTATGCCTTCACGAAGCGCACAAACACAGGAAAGAACACCGACGGCGGCGTGGTCTTGGAGCTCTCCCCGAAGAACTTCACCGCCTCCTCAAAGGCGTCCTGCAGGAGAAGGGCAGCGGTGAGGCTGGCTCTACTGGCCAGAGCCAATGGCCAAACCTCTCCAAACGCAGAGAAGCGCGAGGCGCGGCGGTCCGGCGGCCAAGATCCCAGGAGCGCCGAGGTACCTGTGCGATCTTGGCGTCGTCCTGGAGCTTCTTCAGCTTGCTCTCGTTGTGCTGGATGAAGTCCTTGAGCAGCGTGTTGTGGCCGTGCATGCTGTACTCCCGCTTGGTCAGGTCCAGGCCACGCTGGAGCTCCTTCACGTCTAGCAGCACGTTCTCCAGGGAGACTGCGACACGGAGAGGGTGGACACGTTCAACACGCTGGGCCACAGGCACATTGGCCACAAAGAGACTACAGTTTAACCACCGTTTACCTAACGTAACCATTATTACATGAGTTGGCGTTAACAAATGTAACCATAATTTAGCTAACTGTGATTTAAATAGTACACACATTACATAGTCCTCCTATAGGAATGCTAAAAGCTCCCCCTTGTGGACAATCTGCTAAATGAATGTGCGTGTTTGGATTATAAGACATGTCCATGTGGTGCCTTTGATTCTTAAATTAGTAGAAAGCTTTAAACGTGTCACATCTGCGCGCTGTACCTGCTGCGGCCTTCTCCACGTAATGGAGCTCGTTGTAGAATAGCGACACCTGCTGGTACTTCTCCTTCACTACATTTGCGATGTAGTGCAAGAGCGTCAGCTTCCTGTCCGTGGACTTGGTGTCCAACAGCTGGAAGAGATGCGAACAGCTGAGTGGCTAATGCGCTCAGGGCTTCATGACTGCGCCAGCGAGGGCACTGCCCCCGTACGGAGGTCAGAGACAGTGGGTGACCTACCAGGTCCAAACTCTGAAGCTTGAAGCCGTACACCGCACCTCGTTTACTGCTGTTCATGTAGTTGCCAAGAGCCAGAATAATCTGAGAGAAGGAGAGGAAGGTGTGGCTTAAGATGGCTTCTCGAGTGTCCCCACATATCCAGGAACGAGACCGCCGTAGGCGCGGCATACTAACCTCCAGGATCTTCTTGAGCTTCTGTGAAGACTTGATGGACACAGACGCTGCAATGACGGCATGCAGTTGCTGTCGAATGGGGGGAAAGAAATGGTCCAAGCATCAATCAGAAGTTTCTAAAACTAAACATTTTACAAGCTTCTTAAACAAATGCAAATGTGGAACGGGGATTAAAATATAAGACATTCGCGAATTGGTAAACTGACCATAAGGTAGAGTGACGCAGACTAGTCAAGCAACAACGTCAAATCATTAAGGAACAGGAACCAAAAACATTGTTGGGTAATTACACATGTTCCAAACACAGGCAGCCCCACGGGGGGTGAGCGGTCCTTACCGGTGTGAGCATGACCACGCTCTCGCAGAAGTTGCCCACGAAGGCCATGATGGTCATCTTCTGCATGAGGCGCTCGATCTTGCTGAACTGCATCATGAAGCGGTCCTCGTCCGTCAGGTTCTCCACAGGCTTCCTCTCCTTCTCGTACTGCCGCAGGGCCTTCACCTCCGCTTCAGTCGGAATGAAGCGCATCAAGCACTCCACAAAGTCCACGGGCAGCGTCCGCAAGTCAAACCTGAGGCCGTCGGGTGGACAGAGAGGCACGTTACACACGGAGCAGACGTGCGAGGTACGAGGTCCCGTGCGAGGTTGGCCGCCCCTCCTTCCTGCCTCCCTTCTTGACTGGTAGAAACACAACTTGGCAAGTTTTGGGAATGATTTGAAACGACGACTATGGTATTTGTCAGCGATTTACACTGATCCAGTTAATACTGTTTACTGTCTTTTTTTTTTTTTAAATAATGTGGCATGACGACCTTTCTCAGCGCAGTGCAGCTGCCACTGTGGCTGCTCGCCACTCTCGGGAGGAAAAAAAAAACATCAGTTACATTCCACCAGAAGCGACTTCTGCACTGCCGTCCGTGACGGAAGGACGAGGATGATGATCAGTAGTCGTGTTTGTGTTGACAGTGCCTCTTGCAGAGAGTTTTTGGCAGAGCACAGCAAATTTGCAAGAGCATGACCGACATAGGGCTCGGTTACGAAACAGCGACACAAAGGACAACTCTGTTGGGTTCTGTATGATGTAGCCTTGGACGGCCTGAGTTGAGTCTAAAGCATGATAGTGATGACTCAGAAACTGGTGACAGCCTTGAAATGCAAGCATTGACATGTTTGCAAACAATGTGGGTAATTCCATGTGACATCAGAGCGGCAGCGAATCAGACCCGAGCAGGGCTACGGAGTGAGATCTTTAATGAAATGCTGACTGCAGTAAGCTACAGACAACAACGAAGTCCCAAAACACGGTGCTCAAGTACCCTGTCTTTAATGCTGGCCAGCATGGTGGCACAGCCCTAAACAAAACCCTACAGGACATTGTGTCCCTGAAAAGCTGACAACTTCAGACTGACATAACTTACACCTGGATGGCTTTGCAGATTTCCTCAGGAGCCTTGCCCACTTTTCGGAGGGTAATAGCCAGGTTTTTGGCCCTGTTAGCATCTAGCAGGGAGACCTTATGTGGACCTTTCTGGGAGGCCTTCTGTTTGCTGGATATGATGTCCACAGCAGGGCCCTGAGCTCTCGTCTTGAACATCTCTTCAAACTCATCTACATTCAGATCCTGAGAAACACGAGGACGAAACAGGCTAGTTACATTTCATTCTGTTCTAGAAATGTCATGTACAAAGGCTTAACAAATTAAAAAAGGCATGTTAAACAAGAAACACAAATACACTTGGAGACTTTAATTGTAGCAGGAATTCTCTAGGGTTTTGATTTTTTGCAGCATTCAGTCACATTTACACTTGTTCACACATGAACAGCACGGTGACTACAACACTGACAACATAAAGGTGTCTTGATTTTTCATTGGTATTACCTGGGGTACTTGTTTTCATTTGGAAGAGTAAAAATATTGCTCTTTATTTTATGTGTAGGTTTGTGGGAAAAAAGGTTTGTCTTATAACCTAGTGCATAATTTTATGTTGAGGGTTCATACACCTGTTCCAAGGTCAAATTCAAGCACTTTCAAGGTACATTTTCAATATTTTCCACAAATGCACAAACTAAAAATTATTAATTCACTTCATATCACGTTTAAAAATATGGTATCGTCTTTGTAATAGCGGAAGACCAAGTGTATTACATAAGCTTGTTGGCGTATTAAGCTAGCTAAACTTAAAATATAGTTTGATTAGGAATTGCTGCGGCTAGCTTAGCTAACAAAATAGCATATATTTAATTTAACGGTAGTTCATTTTCAAAACACACAATCTTCACGTCTTCATGTTCTCTCAAGTTTCCTGCTGGAATTACAAGAGACAGTACATTTCTCGCTTATATCTGTAACGTAGTACAAGCGAATTATTCAGTCAGAGAGCTGTTTGTTGTGAAACTAAATAAAGTTACAATTTCAAGCATTTTAAAGTACTTAGCCAAAATTCCAGCACTTTTCAAACCTGTAGTACGTTTACTTAGGAAATCAGCCAAGAAAATTGCAATATGTGCATCTTTACATGAGATGCAGTGCATTCACACTGAAGTCAATTATTTTGAGGGTTCTTACCTCCAATATCCTCTCGTCGTCAATCTCGTTGAACACGGTGCCATTGATCTGATTGGGCTTCAGCGCCACCCAGTTGAACACAGGCATGCGGAACTTCGTTTTGATTGGCTTCTTAATTTTCACGGCTACAAGGAAGCCCCCCCCCACCCAAAAAAACATCTTACAGCACATACAGCAGATATATATAGTATAGTGACTGACTGCATTACTGCTTACTTAAGAGCGGTAGAAGACACCTTATGAAACAGGGTGACTGTGTAATGCAGGATGAAAAGGACGAGAATCACAGTTCTTCTCTAAAAGATGGCAGATAGCTCTTGGGGATCGTACGCTGGAGTTGTGTGTAGAGCTGCATTCAGTGATCATGAAGGGAGAAACTCACTGCCTTCCCACTAACCTCGTGTGATCATTCTATTAGGCTCTGAATATCCTGGGCAGGAGAGGAGAGAGCAGCACTTCTGCCGTGACCGTGTGTGCAAGCCTTTGTTTCCTCGTCTGTCTGCTGACTGAGTATGTCTCATTCAGCTACTAAATACACACAACCACTACTGTTTTATTAAGGCTAGAATATATTTCTAAGGCTAAAATGGCTCTAGACCTGTCAGGCAGCAAGATATTTCAATCCACTCCTCGTGAATTCTGTTATTTTTGGTCCAAGTCTAAACAACTCTCAGCCAAGTAATCAATGGCTGCAGACTGCTGATTACCTGGCCCAGGTAAGGAAACACATGTCCGAGGACTGGATTTAAAACCCTTGCTCTGTAGCACTGGCCAACATGGTATTAAGGTAATCGAGTAGACAATTCAGGTAATGCACTACAGTAATGTTCATACTACTGTATGAACTACAGTTATTTTAGCCAGTGGCTCCTTAGGAGAAGGGCTGCTCCCCCTGGTGGTGTGGAGGAATGGAGCAATACAGGGATGTCCATGCTGTGTGTCTGAGCTGGGGAAGGAGGTTCAGGGTCCATTCTTATATTTATAAACTCTTATCTGACAGAACCACGCAGTTGTATTTGTACACCATTGTGTTTCAGCATGCTGCACAACACCTCTCAACACACACGTTGACGGACCAGACACGGTGGCGGGATGGCTGGGAGATGGCATTTGTAGACCTGATATGACCATGTAATCTCAGACATTATGTGAAATCTGGTTCTGAACAAGTGCCAGATGTACACAGCTGGTCTGATGGACATAACTGATTCAGAATTAAAACTGAATGTTTACATCTGCCTCAATGCAATTACAGAATTCTCAGTCAAAACATAAGCGACTACAATGGAAGTCTACAAAGATTAGAGGAAGAAGGGAGTGGGGATGAGGTTGGATCCACTGTGGTTGCGGAATACGGGCTTTTGCAGTGGTGTCATGGATATCAACTGCAATAGGCAAGTGTAGAAGTACAGACTTCATGTCCCATGGAACATGTGGTTTCATGTTTTGGCACACGTGTCCTGTTATTTGCTGAACTGTGCAAAGTGAGGGCTAGAGAAATGTTCCTTTCTGGATCAAGCAGCCTGGGTAATTTGTAGGAAAGGTTTTGCTGCGTGCAACGACCAACTTAAAACCCCCACGGGACACCAGAGATTCAGGCTTGACAGGCACACTGGTAGGACTTCAGTTCGGGTCTAAAAATGCCATCTCCGCAATCTCCAAGTCTAGAGGTGCAACATTGAGATCAGAATCACAACACAGCAAACCTACAGAACAATTTGATGGGTCCTTCTGTGTCAGCACAAAAGGCAGAAGAGTGTTGGAGGGAGGGAGGGAGGGAGGGAGGGGGGTGGAGAGAGAGAGAGAAATTATTAAGATCAGCAGGGAAGGAGCCTCAGTTTTCAGCGGCCTGATTAGTCCCGTATCCATTTTTGTCTCCACATAATAAGAGGTTCGTCTTTCATCACTGACGTGAAAACGCTTGCTAAGCAGAGAATGACATGAGGAACGCTTTGTAAAAAAAATAAAGCATATATACACTATATTGCCAAAAGTATTCTCTCACCCATCCAAATGATCGGAATCAGGTGTTCCAATCACTTCCATTGCCGCTGGTGTATAAAACCAAGCACCTAGGCATGCAGACCTTGCCTGGGCCGCTCTCAGTGAATTCCAGTGTGGAACTGTGATAGGATGCCACTTGTGCAACAAATCCAGTCGTGAAATTTCCTCGCTCCTAAATATTCCACGGTCAACTGTCAGCTGTATTATAAGAAAATTAAAGTGTTTGGGAACGAAAGCAACTCAGCCACAAAGTGGTAGGCCACGTAAACTGACGGAGCGGGGTCAGCGGATGCTGAAGCGCATAGTGAGAAGAGGTCGCCAACTTTCTGCAGAGTCGATCACTACAGACATCCAAACTTCATGTGGCCTTCAGTTTAGCTCAAGAACAGTGCGCAGAGACCTTCATGGAATGGGTTTCCATGGTCGAGCAGCTGCATCCAAGCCATACATCACCAAGTGCAATGCCAAAGCATCAGATGCAGTGGTGTAAAGCACGCCGCCGCTGGTCTCTAGAGCAGTGGAGGCACGTTCTCTGGAGTGACGAATCGCGCTCTTCCATCTGGCAATCTGATGGACGAGTCTGGGTTTGGCGGTTGCCATGAGAACGGTACTTGTCTGACTGCATTGTGCCAAGTGTAAAGTTTGGTGGAGGGGGGATTATGGTGTGGGGTTGTTTTTCGGGAGCTGGGCTTGGCCCCTTAGTTCCAGTGAAAGGAACTCTGAATGCTTCAGCATACCAAGACATTTTGGACAATTCCATGCTCCCAACTTTGTGGGAACAGTTTGGAGCTGGGCCCAACCAGGGCACAAAGCAAGGTCCATAAAGACATGGATGGCAGAGTCAATGGATGAACTTGACTGGCCTGCACAGAGTCCTGACCTCAACCCAATAGAACACCTTTGGGATGAATTAGAGCGGAGACTGAGAGCCAGGCCTTCTCATCCAACATCAGTACGTGTACCTCACAAATGTGCTTCTGGAAGAATGGTCAAAAATCCCCATAAACACACTCCTAAACCTTGTGAACAGCCTTCCCAGACGAGTTGAAGCTGTTCTAGCTGCAAAAGGTGGACCAACGTCATACTGAACGTCATACTGATTAGGAATGGGGTGTCACTTAAGATCATATGTGAGTCAAGGAAGGTGAGCGAATACTTTTGGTAGTGTATGACTAATCTATCATATATATGGCAATTTGAGATTGATCTGTAGATCTCTAGCAACAAATTATGTCTTGACTAGATAGTCCTACACTGGAATGTCATTACTGCAAGATCACGATGAGAAAAGACAGAAGCAATCCCCACTATGTTAGCACAAAGCACTCAAGTCAGTGACCCAGGCATGGCCAATGCAGTCAAAGTATAGCAAGTTTTCATAATGGCATCCAATGTAGTCCTAAGTCACTAGTTCAAAAATGAGCTTCATGCGTTTTGACGTACTGCATTTCAGCTACCACTGCCTCAGCAAAGCAGCCGCCGTACTCAAAGACCCGTCCTGTCCTGGGACGTCACCGATATGATCTGCGGCCCTCGGGGACACGTTTCGAGATCTAAGAACAGTTTCTACCCCAGAGCCATACGCCAACACTACCACATACCAGCACCAACTGCTGGATCCTGTGTCACTCACACACCCGAGCACACACTCTTCGACCACGGTCGCCTGTTTATTTCTGACAACGTGTTTTCAAAAGAACAGCACCTTATTCTATACTCCTGTTACTTTAAAGAACACTGAATCCTGCATATGTAAAGACTCCCAGCTGCTGTATATACCTACTTATATTTCTATATTTCAGATAATCAAGTCATGTTTAGTACCATCCTCACTAGTATTTTGTATGCTTCCTCAGCTCTTGGGCATATATGCAGTTTCTCAGTGCTATTTTTCAGGTCTATATTTATATTTCAGTCAGTTGGTGAACAATATTCTATAGTTTTATATTTTTCCAATTTATATTTTCATATCTTATTTCTATTTCCACTGGGAAATTGTCACTCAATTTCACTGTACTTTGTGCAAATGACAATAAAGGATGTTTCTTAACATCTGATAATAAATCTGATGTTTCAGCCAATGTAATATTGAATTGCTATATTGAATTGAATATTGCATATAGAAGGGTCTGTTCTTTGACACTGCGAAGTCTGCATTAGAGAGTCCGATCTGACCAAACCCAGACAATTTCCCGGACAGCCTGAGCATGGCTGAGGGTGTATGGCTACACTAGTGCCAACTCGCCCTCAGGAACTCGTACCGAGCTAATAAATGTAAAGATTACTCAATAAACTGCTGTAATTCACAGTGAATCACGCGCTCTACTGTCCTTTGTTAAGTCTGGGTAGGGAGCACAGGCTTTCCAGTCTTCTCATTAAGGAAAGAGGGGTGACGACGACGGCGTGATTGTGGCTCTGCGTCAGGCAGCCTGAGTGGTTAGCTAAGTGTAGCCAAGCGTGGCTGCTGTAGCTACACTGCCTGCACTACTCTCCTACAGCAAAACAGCAAGTTTTTCCTACAGCAAGTTTTTCGAGAAATATGATTTCAGATGTGATAAGGAACAAGAATGAAGAGGAAGAATAATCCTGATTATCCATCGTCTGAGACGCATCTGAGCAAAAGTGAGGATCAGCGTAACTGATGGTCAATATAGGAAGAGTCTTACCTGCTAGCCCCGAGTTGAAGATGACAGTAGGAGAGCCACAGCCAGGGAGAGGCGGAGCCATGGGAGGAGGAGGCGGGATCATTGGTGAAGGCACCTCCACTGCAGAGCCTGGGCCAGGGAGAGGGGGCGGGGGAGGAGGTGGAGGAGGGGGCGGGGCCTCAGGGACAGAGGATGGGCCGTTTGGTACTGGGGGAGTGAAACACAGAGAGAAGAGATGGGGGATATGAGCAGGAAGGCAAGAAGACAAGCAAAACAATGAAAAGTAAACAGTTTGTGTGAAAGCAAAAAGGAGCAGGAGAATGATTCAGGAGAAAGACGGAGAGAGTCGGAAAGAAGGAAAACAAGAGGAAACAGTAATGGAGACGAAAAAAGGAAAATGCAAAAAAATGAAGTGAAACATTGCGTGAATACGTTGCTGTGATAGCTTGCCAAAGGCCATTTCTCCCACCGAGACTCAGCCACAGTTAACGTGAAGTCATTTGCTGTGTCTAGCCCTCTCCCTGCATGTCTACTGCTCAATGGGGAAAGGCCCAAACAGAACTGCTGGAGGTAAAGGCGGCCGTGCCTGTTATCATTCCAACATACGATCTCCAACACCATCACAGGGTACTTTAAACACTGAACATTTCAAAAGAGCACAGCTACAGGCCGAAACCGAGTCCACTTCTAACGATGAACAACGCCTAAAGGACTTTAATTTATTCTTATTTAGCAACCAACTATTTGACTTGCTTCAGAAACGTGTCCAGATAACTCACTGGCTGCAGGTGTGGGTGGGGGTGGAGGCGGAGGTGGAGGAATCATCATGCCAGGCTCTCCGTTGGCCTGCAGGCCCATCACAGCCCCGGGTCCCGCCAGCAGGCCGTTGATGGGCAGCGCGGGGGCCAGGATGGCGATGTCGCCGTCTCCCTTCTTCTGGATCTTGATGGTTCCCTGCTTCTCCAGCTCGTGGATCTTCTTCTCCAGATTGCTCTGTCGCTGGATGGCCTCTTCCTTCTCCTTCACCATCCTCTTGAGAGTGTGCACCTGGGAGTGTGCATCCTTGTAGCCCTCCTACGGCCACGTTACAGAAGCACAGGGCCGTTAAGTGTCACTGTCACCAATTATGTCAAGTCATTAAGTCAAGTCACGGGCGCATTTGAACTTTACGATATCCTTGTCTTGTACTCAGTATACCGTGCGTGTACCATGCCAATGCAAATATGCTCCGTGCTTCGAACTAGATCTTAGTTCAGGAGAAAACACAGACATGAACCAAAGCCCTGTGTGGTTCAGGTAGCGGCCACAGAGGTGGACAGGCAGGGACAGTCTCACCCTGATAGACTCCAGCTCCTTGTTTTTGTGCATCAGCTGTTTCTCCAGCTCCACGATCTTCGCCATGGCCTCATTCTCCGTGTCCTGCAGCCGCTCCGTCATCTACGCGGGGAACGTTTACAAATGCAAACTGTTACTTCGGGCTTTTGAACATTTTACACTTTTTATACAACTTTCACAACTTTTGTGCTGCTGTGTGAAAAATACATCATTGTCATTTAAAGACTTTGAGTGTTTGCAACCCTCTGTAGTATTCATGCAGCAAATGCAGTGTTGCAGACAATATAAATCAAACCTAGAAAGAACATCTGCTTATGGCGACATGACTAACTCTGCTTCATAGTTCTGTGAAATATTTAGAGCTGGGTTTAGAACTGTTTTTGATAAATGTTAACACAAATAGTAGGTCTGTATATCCTAGAACAACCCCAGACCAGCTTCTGGTTGAATACTTCAGATATTTGATATCTTGAAATGGAAATACTTTTGACCACTTTTCTTAAAACACACTGCAGATTAGAGAGGCGAAATATGTGGCCTAGAGCTGGGGAGTCTCCATCCATACAGAAGCCCCCTAAAAGCCACTGGAGTCCTGCACTGAAATGCCTTCATTTCAAGACTTAAGTGTAATGCCTTCCATTCTGATGCTCAGGTATCTGGGTCAGGGCTGTTCATGTCATTTCCAAACGGCTCATACACAAGTGTCAGTTAATGTACTGCTGCTATTGAGCAGTGATGTTAGGTGCCACTTGATACCAGTAATTGAGCTATTTTTACTCGATAAAGTGATGTGGTGCTTAACTGGAGTAAAAGTGTCCCCCAGGGAAAAATGTAAGAGGTTTGGAACACTGGGAAAAACCCTGCAGGATTTCATTGGCGTTTCAGGAAGGCAAAGTGAGAGAGTCGTTGCTGATCCCATCGCATTAGGCTGTGGGCGCAGGCACATGTGGAGGAGGCGTCACGTGAGACTCACGTGAGACATGTTTTCCTCCAGCTCCTCCACCCGCTCCAGCGCCGCGTTCTTCGTCTCAGCGTCCTCCAGCAAGGCCCCCACATCGAAGACGTTGTCCAGATACGCCTGGATCTGCACCTGCAGCTTATCGCTTTCGGTGTGCTTCAGCTTCTGCTCGGAGAAACGCGGACACGGGGAGACACAATGACACCAGGGTGCGAAGCGTTAGTCTGTGTGCCGCGTGCCGAGAGCGAGACCCGTATCTGCCGTGAATGGGTGTAAAGTGATCCTTCCCCTCCCAACTACTTTCTTTGGACGTGAGAAAAACAGCCGCCCGCGTTACTCTGAATGCGTACTCACGTCCAGGTACTCGTCCAGGCAGAGCTTAGTGAAGTCGTACTGTAGGTGGACCCTGAAGTTCATGTCCTCCACGGAGTGCACCACAATATTGATGAACTGCATGCAGGCCACCTGCAAAGGGAACAGACCCTCATCAGCTTTCCGACATGGAATGGAACATCTAGCTGGCTTCTCACGTGTGGATGAGCAGATCAGAAACAGCAGAGGCAAGCAGACAGCTACTTTTAAAATAAGAGAAGTAGGAAAGTATGATTGCGGTGTTTAAAACGCTCCCTGGCAATAACCTGGTGGTGAGGGCTGCAGCATTAAAATCAGACTGTCAGGAGTTCACAGATGAGACTAGGGAAAAGTTCATCCCGCGACACTAATTCCCCCCGAGATGACCGAGCTGAGCTTGACCGAAACCCTGCTCAGCGTTCTCCAGCGAAGGCAGTCAGCCTGGCGGGTGAACCCAGCTGGATGGGCGTGGGAGATCACTTGTCCCTGCTGCTAGGGGTCTTTGTATTGGGGCAGTACAGAACGTGTGGCTGTCTGTCCCAGGCAGCGCCTGGCTGGTCCGGCACAGACGTGCCACTTCCAACACGTGGCCGCTAAACACGGCGAGGCCCCTCTCTGCCTCTGATCGAGACGGACGAGCTAGAGTGTCGTCCATGTTTTAAGGGCGGAGTTTTGCTCAATGCCATGTTCAAGTAGCAACGACGGCAGTTCACAGCTGGGTGACACAGCCCTTCTGAAGCCGACGCCAAATGTTAAGTAAAGGTAATGGAGGATATCGCGCTGCCGCTATAATATCAAACTTCTATGATCATACTTAGGTGAAAAATTAATTGTAAGTGAATTAAATGAGCTCATTACGATGTGTTTGCTTTATAATGAAATCCACACGAAGAAAGAAGAAACTCGAGCAAATTCTGAGCTGAAGCTGAAACGTTCTGACGCTGTAGAGCTGATGAGGAATTTATGGGAGTTAACCAGTTTAACCAGTCCCAGCTGCCTGAACAGGGACTTGGGAGGTACCATGAAGTCAATGTTGTTGTCCTCATTCTTGAAGTCCTCCATCAGCTTCTCGAACCTCTGATTTTCAGAACAAACCTGCAGAGCAAAGCAAACAAAAGCTTTTTTTTACTCCCACAGCATTATGGCCTAGGGGTTCTGCACGCAGTATTAGCAAGGGCTACACCTTCATATCATATAATGTGATGTGGTCCATTGAGTCACTGATTCAACTATGAAAAACATTTAGACAGATTAATGCAAGATAACAATATATACTTTAATCAAAATGTCCAATATCTCTCTACGTTTACAATTTATTGATAAAATGATATAAAACGGAGAACTTTCAAAGGAACACTGGCTTTGAGAGGATTGCTAGTGTACTGGAATACTGTAGAATACTGCAGCTCTGTATGGTGTTATGAGAATACTGTAGATCAGTATGCTGTTGGGGAACCCTGTAGCTTCATATGGTGTCGTTAGAATACGATAGTTTAATATGGTGTTGGGAGAGAACTGTAGCTCTATATGATATGAGGAGGTAGTTCTGTACCTCTTTAAAGTTGTCAAATGCAGAGAGGATGATCTCATGACCTCCTCTCACCAGACACACAGCAGCCAGCAGTTCCAGCACCAGAGCTTTAGTCCTGTAGCAGAACCACACACACACACGCACACACACACACACACCAAATGATTCTGCTGTTGCAGTTGCCAGTATTTATGATCCTGTCAGATGACAACCTGCCTGAGAGTAAGAAAGTAGATTGATCTCTCTCTCACCTACACACACACACACACACACATAAAGACATACACACAAGGAGGTAGTCATGCACACACACACCATCACAAAGCCTTACCTGGGATTCTTGTTGTTCAGACTTAGTGCAATTTCGTTGACAGCGTGCGGGTGGGACATGACCATGTTGAAGCCGTACTGACCAGACAAGAAAGACACAGTGAGCACATGGCGCTGTGCACCGGCCAATCTCCTAGCAAGATCTGCTGCAGCATTTCAACAAAGCTTTTTTGTGTGTGTGTGTGTGTGTCACCTGGTAGTTCATGATGGCTCGTAGACACATAATGCAGACGTGGACGTCGTCTTTCTTAGACACTAATCTAGAATTCTTCAGCGTTCTTCTGCTTGGTATTGTATTACATCTGAGGAGGGGGTGGGGGAGGTGTAGATGGAGAAACTTTCAGAAGACAAGCCTGCAAGACAAATAGCTTTGCCATTGATGAGCAGGTGCAATTTATAAAAGCACCGTTCAGATCTCAGCTGCTACAGTAACAATAAAGGCGATGTGAAAAGCAAGCCAAAGCAATACTGAAGTTTAAGATTGTGAATTGCCGAGCACTGAGAGGGACGTCCTAAAGAAAGCAGAAGGTAGAGGGTTTATTATGCTCCTGTCAGTGCCAGCTTCACTGCCCATAACTTAAGTTCCATTCAGCCCGTTAAGCAGAGAAGGCTACAGTAGCCATCATGGCCGGAGGAGGTGTGGGGGCGGGGCTTATTGCAGCTTGAGCGGCCCCCACACACACCTATCACTCACTCCGCACAATGGCTGCATCATTGACATGCATGGCGGTGGTCTGCACTGCTTTGTGAGACCAGAATGAGCTGAAGCCTTTTATGTGCGAATGAAGGGAGAGTAGGGACACATGTACACAAAAGCAGGATAATGTACACACACACACACACACTCACACACCTCTCTTCGGACTGGGACTTACTGCCCATCCACTGCTAAGCACACACTGAACGTAGAGTGGGAGGTGTGCTTCGGACTACACACACACATGCACTCACACACACACACACATGCTGCAAGTCTACGCTGAGTCATGGCAGCAGTGGAGCCTAAGGGCCTGGCTCCTGTCCTACACACTGCCAGAGCTGCATCTGATACCACTCAGCTAACCCAAACCCTAAGACCACAGGAATGACACACGTGCACACGCGCCCACACACACACACAATCACTCACACCCACCCCCCACACACACACACATCCCCCCCACACACACTCACACACCCCACCCACACACCCCATACACACTCACAAACACACTCACCCTCACACACCCACACACAAGCATACGCATGCGTCCACACACATGTAATCACTCACACCCACACACACACACACACACTCACACACAAGCATACGCACGCACACTCACGCACACTCACGCACATGCATGCACATGCATGCACATGCATGCACATGCACGCACATGCACGCACACGCACAATGACATAGACAAAGACACAGAAACAAACTGGACTATCTCTCACCCACAGGATATGTGGGAGACATGTTGTTCAGTAAGTGTGTTTACAGGCTATAAGAGAACAGAGGTCCTCTCATCTCCCCATCCTGCTGCAGTACTGACAGAACTGGAGTGCTGCCTGATACTCTCAGCCTATGGCCCACAGCCCACAGCCCACAGCCTACAGCCCACAGTCTATGGCTTACAGCCCACAGCCTACAGCCCACAGCCTACAGCCCACAGTCTATGGCCTACAGCCCACAGCCCACAGCCTACAGCCCACAGTCTATGGCCTACAGCCCACAGCCCACAGCCTACAGCCCACGGCCCACAGTCTATGGCCTACAGTCTACAGCCCACGGCCCACAGTCTATGGCCTACAGCCCACAGCCCACAGCCCACAGTCTATGGCCTACAGCCCACAGCCTACAGCCCACAGTCTATGGCCTACAGTCTACAGCCCACGGCCCACAGTCTATGGCCTACAGCCCACAGCCCACAGCCTACAGCCCACAGTCTATGGCCTAAGGCCCACAGCCCACGGCCCACGGCCCACAGCTCACGGCCCACAGCTCACGACCCACAGCTCACGACCCACAGCCCACAGTCACTCCCCTATTCCTGCTCCCCTTCACTACAATATACATCCCAAACATCAAGTACAGCAGACATCCCCCTCAGCGCACTGCCGTGTGTGTGTGTGTGTCCTGCTTAAATCTGTTACGTTTTAAAGACTTTACTTCCAGTGACCATACGATGTGTGTGTGTGTGTCTCTTTTTCTGCACACTTCTCTGTAGGAGTGAGTGTGACACACCCATTTTTTTTAATCATGTACACCTACACAGACAACAGGATGTGCGCGTAATTGTGAGTAACCCATCAATCACACACGCGGATGTGATAAATATTCTCTGGGATTAAAGGAATGTTTTTATTCCCTGGGTGAGTCCATGTATTTAGTGTGGACTTGCTTTGACAGGTTTAGTATTAGCACTCCGCAATGAATCAGTGGGGTGGCAAAAAAGTTCAAGTATGCTCAGAGGTTCCTAGGTGTCATTTTCTTATCGGCCCAGCAAGTAAACCTCACCGTTATGAACAGGAGTAATAGAGCTGGGAGAACATTCCTAATAAAAACACAACGTGTCCGGTGGATGAAGATGTTGGCGCTGTACAACAGCTACCCCCCTCAGCTGTTCAAACCGTGTGTGTTCACGCAGCAGCCAATGGCATCGAGAGGATTTACTTCTCGAAAACCAATCCCCTGCCGGCGCTTGCAACCGAGCTTTACTGAATGTTTTTTTAGGCCGCCACACGTTTACAACACGCGTCCAAATTAAATGACTCCAGGCTAAGCACACGCACAGGCCTCTGCTAGCCTCTGTTAGAGGAACAAGAGAGAGAGAGAGGGGAGAGAGAGGGACAGAGAGAGAGAGAGAGAGAGAGAGAGAGAGAGAGAGAGAGAGAGAGAGAGAGGGGGAGAGAGAGAGAGAGAGGGAGAGAGAGAGAGAGAGAGGGAGAGAGAGAGAGAGAGAGAGAGAGAGAGAGAGAGGGAGAGAGAGAGAGAGAGAGAGAGAGAGAGAGAGAGAGAGAGAGAGAGAGAGAGAGAGAGAGAGAGAGAGAGAGAGAGAGGAGAGAGATAGAGTGCCATTTTTAAAGCTCACATGATGGTGATGTGTCATTTTACTCATCCCTGCATGGAACAGACGGACCCTCATCAGCTGTGAGTCAGGAGGAGTGAGCACACATGGCCGCTGCCTCACCAACACGCCTGCTCAGTCTGCTACAGCGCCCTAAAGACTCACCGTCCCATGACCACACAGACCCCTACAGACATCATGTGATGTCCATGCACTAGCGATGTCTCCATACACACACTCACAGCAAGTGGCTGTGATTCTTATTTGTGAAAAGATTTGTTTGGTGTTACGAAGACAGACATGACACAACATAAACAAGCAATAAAAAGAGCTTTGTGTAAAGTACCTTAGTGTGGAGTGCCTGCCAGATCTGGTGATTGTGTTTCCAGAAACAGGAGACGGGAGATTGCTAACTCCATGGAGATCTTCAATAGAGCGATTCCAAGATTTAGACCTGTCCAATGTATTATCTGTGCCATTCTCAACACCATCACCATCAAATCTACACACACACACACACACACACAAAAGACAGTTGAAACAGAAAGTGGAAATATGTGTAGCATTGCTGAACTTTGATTAGAATTCCACTACTGCACTGACACCACACACTAGTCCATGCTAGTCCATATCTGAAGGGACTCAGACACTTATCCAAAATCAAAGCAGAAGGAACCAACACCGGCGTGGTAGGTGGAAGGGGCGCTTGATCTTTCACACCTCCAAACCAGATTCATGTAGCAGACCCTCTTTTGCACCAGCTCCTACACACCTCTAGGCTGCAAATGGGGACCGTGTGGTACGCAACGTCCGTTATGTACAGAACCTCCCGATCCCCTCGGTGTGCGGATAAGTCGGTGGTGTGTGTGGTGTTGTGTGACTTACGTGACGGCGTACTGTGCAAATGAGAGGTAATCCACCAGCACGTCCAAGCCCTTATTTTCCTCATTTAGAAACTCACGTACCCACCTAAATAGAGACAGGAAAGCAACATAACATTTCACGCTTCACACAGCCATTTTCACGCTATCTTTATTTGAGGTATTTGGGGCAGAGATATATGGTGTGTGGAACGCATTCTCAGAAAGGCCCAAAGAAGGCAGCTTATCAGGTGTGGGAATCCGATTGTTTTTTTCCCGCTTTAAACATTGTTTTTTTTTTCAGCCAATATTTCATATGAAGAACAAGCTGAGACTTAAAGCTTAAAGCTGTTAAAAGTTTAAATTGCATCTCAGTGACGCGCACATGCACACAGTATGAGGTTCCCTGCCAAAGCTGGGCATAAGTAATGAGGTATTTTTCAATTGCTCTTTTCAAAACAACAATGACACTAACGTTAAATACTTGCATGAGATAAACGTTTTAACGCACTAGCCGTGACAGATGGTACAAAGCCGATTAAGCTAACGTAAGCTAACGCTGTGGCACCCTGTGGGACTGAAGCAGTAATGCAGAATGGATTAAGGAATCCAGAAGGGATTAAAGTACACCAGGTATGCTGCGCAGAGATCAGATATGTTGCATATTGCCTTATAATAACCAATAATTGAATATGGGAATGTTGTCTATGATCCAAGATATTCACCTGTGGACGAACGTCCAACATGCACCTTATTGTATTGGCTCATTAACGCTTCAGTTATGTGACTAGGAAATGCTATTCTTCCATTATCCAATCTAGATCAAATAGATTATTTACATCATATAGTTTAGTAACCTAAGGTGCTAATACCACAACTGGCACTGCTAATCCCAGTAATTAGAGGTCTGTGTTCCACAACGAGTTTGGTGAGATTATATGCGACAAGCGATGAGCATTTGTTTTGGCTCTAAAAACCCTCCATGTTCTATGCGTAGCAAGATATGCTGAGATGAGTGTGTGTGTGTGTGCGAGCGTCTGCGTGTGTGTACTGGGAACACGGGGATTTCCTGCCATCCTGCGTCTGATGTGAGCTCACCAAACTGCACTGGCTTTTCCACTTCCTGCCAGTCTGGAGGAGACGTGCATGTGGGCCTGTTACAGCAGCCCCTCTTATCAGCTGATCTCAGCCCATCACTCCTGCTCTCCTACCACCTTGATGTTACAGTGCAGCTTCAGACACCTCCAGTCAGGCTGGATATGAAACGCCTGAATGCTTCAGCTAGGGGTCCATTTGTTTCCATTCATGACTTTAACCCTTCCAGTAAGCAGCTAGTCACCCCTATGGCGACAGCTACTATGGCGACAGCTACCCCCCCCCCCCGGGCTATATTTACACCCTTTTTTTTTTTATCCCGTCTGCCTCGTGCTATTTATTTTTTGCACAGCTGTTGCGCAAAAACCGTATTGCAGCAGTTTGTAGTTCTCGGTTTCTGTTGGGGTCTGTATGTTGTGTGGGGCAGCCAATAGCACGAACGCGGTGCCAATCGAGCGTTTGTGGTTCATGGCGTCAGCGGCAAGTGTCAACTCGGTTGTACCTGCGTTGGGTCCGGGGTAACGTATCGTAAACAGATCTGAAGGCCTAAATGCAATACGTTTCACGCGTTGGTATGGCTAGTGGGTCAGGGCTAGTACAGTACACTAAAATAAGAATAAAGAAACTGCACTAAAAGCGTAATGGAAACTCGGTGTCAAACTTTGCGGCTGGTAGACGACATAGTGTCTTTGCTGCTGATTACTGTACGTAGGAAAACAGTGTGACGTATACCAATGTGTGTAAAGCAATAAACCATGTTGCTGAGTGGTTTTAATCTGCAAAGTGTATACAGTCTGTACACTAAACACACACATGCTCATGCATTTGCACAAACTCACACACACTCACGTAATTCCTCACCCAATGTGATTGGTCCTTAATGAAATTTCCAGCTCTCGCAGGACCTGGGTGGATTCCTGCACCCTCCGACGGAATTTCTGCGGGCAGGATAAAAGCAGAGAACATGAGAATTGGGCAATAGGGGATGTAGGAGCCAAAGTTCCACCACCACCACCATCCTAATGGTGCAGGGCTCCCAAACCAGTGACATGCGGCCCAACGTGCAGAGGAATGATCTCACTGCGGGAGGGAGAGGTGTAGCGCAGTGTGTGTGTGTTGTGTGTATGTGCGTGTGTGTGCCTGCGTGTGTTAAAAGCCAATTCATTATCAGTTGCAGAAACTCACAGTTCCATTCTGCTGGCAAGCCTGCTCGCCAAATTTAGAAATTCTACCGTGTTCAAAAACATATCAGGAAAACCCCTTAAGTTACCTCAACTTGCACTTAGAAATGACAAACAGTTGTCCCATACAAAACGAATGACTTAAATATTAAGGGGGAAATTCAGAAGCAGCCCCGTGGAAGTACTGACCCCTTCAGTCTCGTTTTGTACAATTACTACCATCCAAAATGATTCAAACTCTTAAATGAAAGTGCTTAAGAACCAGAGAGCAGCTGTAATGAAACCGGAGCTGTGGGCGAGCGCTGAAACGCTCCACTGCTGGCTGCTTCACAGGCGCCTCCTCAGATTTGCGCAATCGTCTCCTCTCTTTAAAGCGGGAGCCAGTCTCTCCGAGCCCGTCTGTTCCGAGGTTGAACTGCGGCCCGTTCCTATCCTGTGAGCTGTTTCCACGGTCGCGCTTACGAGCAAGCTCTGTGACGCGGTGGAACATGCGTGAGTAAAACTCGGAGGGCGAGGCACTCGATGCTATCTACTGGAGGAAAAGCCGACCCAGAGCCACGTGATTGGCTGCTTTTGGTAAGATGTGCTGATGCAAACGGCTGGAAACTGGATAACGGAGTGACGTGCCAGGCATAAATAATCGATCGCTGATTCAAATGCAGCAAAGCGCTGATGTCTGGAAGCATAAAAGCAGTAGGTGACAGAGGCAGCTTTCAGGGGATGTGTGAGAAAGCGGTAGTTCAGAAAGAACAGCGGAAGATTAAGAGAGAGGGGGAAAAAGGTGAGAAGGCAGACATGAGGGTCAGAGTGAGATGTAAGTGAAGGGTCCAGAGAGAGAGGGTGAGACAGACTCTCCCCCTCAGCTCTGCCCCTCCCTGTGTGAGGGAGTTTGGCCTATGTGCAAATGAGAAGCAGATTACTCTCAGAAAGGAGGAGCAATGTGTGAGCGTGTGTACACACCACACGCTGTATCATTAAGATTTTATATATATACACTTACAGGATCCACTTTGTTTCATTTCACATTCGTTCATATTCTTGACCGGTTTCTACCTTTAATGCACTGTGCCTAATCTATTTTAAGCAACTCTGACAGGATCCTAATATTGCATGGGGTAGTACAGGCCCATCTGAATCAATCTAACACATTTTTACTCTGAAAAAAAGAGAGTATGTCATTTAATTGCCAAAATATTTAACTATCCCTTAAAGCATGTGCAGGCGCGTGTGTGTAACACAGACCCCACAGTCTTCTCTAAGCATTCCCAGCTGTGAGTGCAAGAGGAAAGAGACAGAAGAACAGGAGTGAGAGAGAGAGAGAGAGAGAGAGAGAGAGAGAGAAAGAGAGAGAGAGAAAGAGAGAGAGAGAGAGAGAAAAGAGGGGGTTGCTTCCCTGGAAGGGTCATCCTGGAAACTGGAAATAAATCAATGGCTCAGACATTCTTCAGGACCTTCTGGAATGACCTTCTTCCTGCTGGTAGCTGATTGGCCAAGAGCAGCATGTGGAATGCATCCTATGCAAAGCTGTGAGTAGGCCGTCTGCCGCTCTCCAAGCTCAGACCCACACAAAGTCCCGATTGTTCAGTTTGCAAGAAAAAGGGACGAGCGAGAATGTAAAACCACACTCTCTCTCTTCTCCCCTGTTCGCTGTCTGCCTACCACCTCTCATCTCCAACACCTCTGGCCCAAACACGTTACAGTGTCCACTCTTTCTTTTTCGAGCTCCATTTCCATCTTTTCCGTTTGTCTTATTCCCTGTTTGTTTAAGGCCTTCATCTGTCCCCGTGTTCTTTCGCCCTTTTTTTCTTCCTTCCCGTCTCTGTCTGTAGCTCTCTGAAGCTCTTTTACCAGGCCAGGACATTTCTGACTGGTGTGTGCAATACCCAGGAGACTGACTTATGTTCAAGGGGGGGGGTTTCCTCAGACTGGCTTACGTACGAGACGGCTGGGTGTTTCCTCAGACTGGCTTACGTACGAGACGGCCGGGTGTGTATTCAGAGCATCGCCTTTGCCAAATGTTTTAAACGTCCCTTCCGCACACCGAGAGAAAATAAACCTTCCAATCATTCGCCCGAATGAAAAAGCTTTCACAGGGAGCCTATATCTCACCATGACAGACTGCTTTAATAAGAGCCAGAGTAGCTTAGTGGACTGTGTTAGATAAACACAGTCTCTAGTACACAGTGCTAAATCCAATAGCCATGACAGCATTAAGTGTTAACAGCCCTGGAGTTAACCCCTGATATTTCCCCTCATTATGTGGGCAACAACCTCTGTACTTGCCTCTTCTGTTTGTGGTAAAGACATTATCACCTCTTCTCTATTCAGTTTCTCCCACTTACCTGTCGTCCCATCACAGATCACCAAACCCCGTCATCCTTCCTCTGGAGAAAATTTTATCGCCTCAGGAAACACTATGCGCTTTAGTTTAAATCTCCTCCGTTATGGAAGGCATACTTCTTCATTTTTTTCTTTTACATGGGATGAAAATATCTGACATGCCATTTTCTCCACATCAAAAATGAATACTGCCCTGAACTATAGAAAATATTTTCAAAATGCCAGATGGTTGGAGCCTGTAAGATCCACTAGGGCCAGGGTCTACCTCTTAGGGCCATGACAACATTGAGCGGGAACGCACGGAGTGCTGCAGCCAATCGGGACTGACCTTTCTGGGGACCGCTGGGTCCAGATAGCTCTTCACCTTCTGGATGTAGGTGTGAGGGGGGTTCTTCACTTGGAACCTTTCCTGGTAGAGAAAAACAAGGGATATCATTAAAATGTACAAACTACACGCCGCATTGATCGCATGTTTCTGATTCATACTTTATAGATGCCAGGCAAATTTAGCTCAACTAATTAAATGACAACAGGAAACCCACAACTTGCTTCACTCAACAGTACAGGTACTGCAACACACAACAGGACCTGTGACGAGATCTCTGCAGTTACGGCCAGCCTTTGTTAGAAGTGGCATAGGTGTCATTACACTAACCCCCTGCTTAATAGCACACACACAAACCCCAAAGCAAGGTCTGAGAGTACAGCCTGATGAAAGACTCGTCGGACAGAGCCAAGGGAGGGAACAGAGAAGGTCTGATGGACACGGGACGCCTGAAGCAGGCTGGGCGACTCAGTGGACCTGCGCAGTGGACGTGACTGATCGGGCTGCGTTCAGAGGGGCCTCAACAACTGCTAGGGTTACAGGGTTACCGAGTCTGTGGTGCCACCCACCGCCGTGTGTGTTTACTCTGCGTGGTGCTGCGGGCCGACGGACCTACTGCAGCTCCCAGGGAGCGAAGCTCAGCTGCGCTGTCGCAGACACTTTGGAAAACTTTCATTTTCGAGTACGATTTGCATTTCCGTATTTGTCTGAGCCAACGTAAAGTCACAGAAAGTTGAAATAATCGACCTTGTTTCCGTTTCAGTTTTATGTGCTGAAAACTGAGGCTTGACCTCGTAGAAGAAGAGCTTGTCGACCTGAACTTGTGTGTGTGTGTGTGTGCTCTGCTTCACACTGCTGAGGGGACTCCTGACCTGCTCTTCCTGTCCAGACCCCCCCCCCAGCACACAGTATCACAACACATCACAAACACATCACAGCTCTAAACACTTTTTCTGACTGTGGCATCCAGCCGAAGTGCAGTTTGGGCCTGGCGCGGCGCAGCAGTCATCAGTCAGCAGTCACTGAATTCCCATCAGGACCAGCGTCCTGAGACTCGGAGACTCGGAGACGACTTTACATGCCGCTTCTTTCATTCCTGCTGAAGGCAGAGTGTCTCTGCGGGGTCACATGCAAGGTCGGGCTTGCAAGGAAAAAGGATTTATACTGTCTGATACTGATGTCTTATGTGCGCACACACACACACACACACACATCATTTTAAATTCTCCTAAAGCAGATTTGTGGGGGCTTTAGATCACAATGCGCTCACAGGGAATACTCAGACTCAACTAAGCCCGTCGGTGAGGAAGCCACTAATGCCAATTTTGCAAAGAAAAGTCTCTAAAAATGTTTAATAATCAAAATGAAAAAAGATTTCATACAACAGGTGTTATAAATTTCCCACAACAATAAAACGATCTTAAGGCATTACATATCCTCTGTTTGGGGAGGTTTTGTAAAGGTTAATCAGCCTAAATGTGGAGGTTGGTGAGGGGTGGCTAATCTATCAAATTTCAATGATAGAATATCATACTGTAAATTTCACAGCTGTACAAAGCAACATTCCACTACACTGTAATCATGGAACTTGCCGTTCCATTTGCCTCATGGAAACAGAGCTGCATGGACCATTTTTAAAGCAGGAGTTTAAAGTTCTAAATCTGTTTACACCTCCCCCTCTTCTGAGACTTCAGGCTGGATCAGCCATTCCGCTTTTGCCTTTGGCCTTGGTAAGGGCCACTCTGCAGATATAAACGGCAAAAAGGTCCCGTCCACAATAACAGGAAGGAGGACGATCCTCAGGAAAAAGCAAACACGGCACAAATTACTGTGACTTGATTCTGAGTTCGGCCTCATGGGATTTATTTCAAGCACCAGCTTCGCTTGGTACATGCAGGGATAGTATGATGAACGAGATTAGCCGTTCATCTGCATCAGCTATTTTACAAAAACCTAATACACTAAGCACACTATGTGTGAGGATACTGTGTGTTGACTTTAGCCTTCCATTACTGCCTTGTGTAAGTCACTTAGCCGCTTGTGTTCTTGACAGCTGTCGTGCATTGGAGGTCGTCCTTACCAAAACACCACGCCTTGCTCGCTACGTTTTAATGTCATTTCTTCTCAAACTCCATCCATATCTGGTTATCTGTAGCTTCACCTCAGGGCCAACAGGGAGACCAGCTGACGTCACATGAGCAGCACAGAGCTGTTGAGCTCAGCTTCATGGCCATGGCAGATTTGCTGTTACAACGATGCATTAGTTGGAACTGTAAAAGCAACGTATCCCTAAACTCGAGACGAACTATGTAAGTTCTTTTTACTCTTAGATAGCGCATACCCTTATGAGGTATTTTTGGCCAATTAACAGTATAATCATGGCCCTTCAGGCTCGTCACCAGTGCGTGCTTTTGTACAAAGAGGTCGCATTCACAACAATGTCCTGAACGTACAAGGATTCGGTCAGTTGCAGATTAACCAAGTTTACGCAAACGAGAACGGGGAATTTAAGATAAGAGTATGAATATGTTCTTGGGCAAGGACTACTGTTTGAAACGAAAATCTTTGTACGAAATCTCTGATGAGAGATAATGTTGTATGCAATATGCGAATTTCAGATGAGGCAGTGCGACGTGAATTCTCATGCAAATCAATAACTGGACTGACGGATCCACCCAGCCGCTTCCCTTCGACCCATGGGCAAATATGCGGTTCGACGGCATCGAGCCAAAGCCCAAACAGCGTTGGTTTACAGGAGCGGCAATCTGTGGCAGTGGCGGTGATACGGGGGGGGGGGGGACTGCCCAGAGACGCTGGGTGAAGCCCTGCCTGCCTGCGCTTGGGGTGAGCTGAAAGGGAAGTGCGTGAGGAGGGGTGGAGATGATGGAGGGATGGAGCAGAGCCCCTTACCTGGTCACAGATCAGCTCCCACTTCTTCTCGTTGTCGTACTGCCGCAGTAGTCGGGCTTTGTCGGGAGGCAGGTTCATGGAATTCTGCGAGAACACACAAAAGACAAAAGGTGACACGGCGTTATCGTCTAAAATGGAGTGCGGAGCGAAAGTCTTTGACCAGAGAGGTGCGTGCGGCTCCTTAGTAACGTTAAGGCCAGATAAAGCAAGGCAGTTTTATTTCTTTGGCACCGTTTCACACTCGGAGGTCGTTTAAAGCACTTAAGACGGAACGGTCTTGAGCAGAAAGGTGTGGATTTTATTTACCGCTGGCATCCAGAGGCTCGTAAAGAACTCACGGAGCAAAAGGCAAGTTAAAGCAAACAGGCCGTGCGCCCGTTTCAAACGTGGCCGAAGGTAAGAGACTAACGTGGTGAGGAGAGGTAGGAGTGAAGTAATAGAGCTTCTGGGATTTATTATCAGCATGACGAGTACCGAGTCTCTCTGACCCGAGATGGACCTCCGCACAATGAAGCACTCAGTCATCACCTTCTAATCCCATTCACTTCCGCACATAGCGGTGTGTGTGTGTGTCTATATAATCCTTTAGCTGTACACTATCTGTATACAGGAAGGAGACGTGTGCGTGTATGAGCTTTCTCTGAGACAATGTTAAACTCAAGCTCGCCAGACATCAGTTCTGCTCGCCTAGGTTTTGATTAATGAACCATACATCATGGCACAATAATTAAAGATTTAACAATACATCGTCTCTGGTTGAAACATCGACTTCAATGCCTACGATATGATTAAACTATAATGGCAGTCGATATTTATGATGAAAGCATCGAGAGATTATTAAACATTTTTCTGCATTTTTTCCTGTCAAAGATGACATTAAGATGACACCTATGAAAGATGACAGTAATTATGGCAGCGTCATTGAAACATTTATTAAGAATGTAAGTAGAATAAAAAGTGTTTGCTCTAGTTATGTCAATCATATATCACTGAGAGGAATCATATAATAATCATATAATAACTCAAAAATTGACAAATTAATGAACCATTGTTTGTCAAATCAAAACCACACATCTTGGCCAAGTCCTAGGTTTACTCTCCTACTAACTATCAAATCAACGCACAATGACAGCAAGAGGTTCATGAGTATTACATTTTTTTTCTTTTAGTAATCGGGGCTCATATTTACACTAAAGTAATGATATGGGTTGCAAGTAACTATAACCTACCCATCTGTCCAAAGTTAGTTGCACACATGCAGCTGTGTGCTTTGGAGTGACTTCCATGTCTGACCTCTCATATGACGTGCATCCACATGTGTGCTTGCTCAAACGCCAAACGTGGGGAAAACAAGCCCCTCCCTCCTTTCCGCTCTTACACAAGTCCTTCTTCGTTCTGCCCTACTTTTACACATCTGCACCGCGGAGCCCAAAAATACTGCAGTCAACATTGACGTTTAGCTCCAGAACCCCCCCCCTCCTCCCTCCAGTCCTCCAAATCTACCCCCCCCCCCCCAAACTGAACCTCACCCTTTTCAATTGCACTAAAAGACTGAAACAATTATGCACAATCGAGCCATTCCACCCTTACACACAGCTCACTCCAACACTCCAGCGCTATGAAACACCAGTCTAAAAATCTCCTCCTTTAGAGTGGAGTTCGAGTGTCAGCAGTCCGACACTGTAAGCGTTCATCTCCATCTACCGTCTTCCTTCGGGGGGGGCATTAAACTCGCAACTGTGTGTCTTCAGCTGTAACGCTGTGTTTGTGTTTTCCCGAGCAGCGTATTGTGCGTGGGGCTTGGGGACGGGACGGGCCGGCTTTGTGATGTTTTTCCAGTCCCGTTAGCGGGGCATGGGTGGAGGAGAGGTGGAACACCACCTCTTGTGTCCCGCGGGCCGCTCGGAGCTGCACCCGCCCGTGTGGGTCCTACGGAGCTGCACCCGCCCGTGTGGGTCCGGCAGAGCTGCACCCGCCCTGCGCCGACAGCTTCGCGGCTTCGTTGTTTTTGTCCTCGGTCGGCCATTAAACACAGAGAGAGCCTGACAAGCGGAGGGATCCACTGCTTATTAACGGCCTTGGCAGCTGCGCCGCTCACTCCACACGATCCTGCAGGAAGGAAAAACTCCCGGGTACCAGGTACATTCATGAGGATGACGGCAATGGACGCCATCGAGCGGCATCGCCATCGAGCGGCATCGCCACAGCCTGCGCCTCAGAGCGACAGCTATACTGCCGTGGAGCCCACGAATACCATGGCAACCACAGGGTGTGTTGCTGCGTCCTGAATTTCTCACAAAGGAAGATTTTGAGTTGACAGGATGCTGAGAGTCCAACAGCAGCCAGACAGACATGCATGCGAATAAATCTGGAACTACACACACACACACACACACACACACACACAGACACTCAGGTGGCTTGAGAGATAGAAGATGTATATTCTGAGGCAGTAAATAATGTCTGCTCTGTTATTAGTCCAGAGAAAAAAAACATCCAGGCAGACGGACACACGGCCTACGTGTGACCAGCCGAGCCAGACAGGATGGGAAGTGACCACAGCCTGTCCAAACACATGTGCACACAGAACAGCACCCAAAGCCCAACAGCTGCTTAAAAACGACGCTCCGATTAAGAAGCCTTAACGAAACCGAACATTCCGACTGCGTGGGTCGCTTGTTACCCTGGAGGATGGTGTATTTAGGTAGCCCACCTTAATACTGTCTGCACGTCCAGGAAGCCCCCCGCCCACTACTCTTAAAATGGTGAAGTCAGTTTCCAAGTTCAAGGGAAAAGGGAATTCAACTCGGTTATATGGTGGATTGAATTCGAATTGTATCATAAATCAGAGGAAAAGGATAGAAAGAGCTCAACTTCTGACCTGGTTTTAAACTTAAGACAGAGAGCAAAACAATACGATGGGGGAGTAGAGAGAGAGAGAAAGAGAGAGATGGGAAGAGAAGGGAAAAGAAAGGAAAAAGAGAGGGAGGGGGAAGGAGAGAGAGAAGAAAACTGAGAGGGAATAAGACTGAAGAGTGAAGACTGAAGGGGAGAGAGAAAGGCAGAGGGAAAGAGCAGAGAGAGAGAGAGAGAGAGAGAGAAGGAGAGGAACTGACAGAGAAAGAGGAGAGGGAGAGAGGGAGTGAGAGGGAAGGAGAGGAGAGAGTGCAGGAGAGGGGAGAGAGAGAGAGAGGAGGGAAAATGAGTAGGAAAGAATGAGCCCTAGTCCAACAAAAATAAATCCAAACCACACCTTAGCCACCGCAACCACCTCAGTGATTAAAACCTTTTACTTATGTGCATAACGTACACTGAGGCTGCTTTAAATAGCACAATGACTAATGAACATGCAAGCAAATTATATAAGCAGTGAAAAAGGAAAGTTCAGCATAATATTTGAAAAGAAACATTTGTTAAGTCAACTTAGAAAACCTTTATAATCCAAGCAAACGTTTGGTTAGTGCGCCGTAAAAACCTGTGTGCAACTGCCGCCGTCTGAACGTGGAGGTCTAGCGATGCGCCTTTACCTGCATTTTAACTGCCTCTCCCTGGACATCATGAACCAACCTGACCTCTCACCACCTACAAATTATATCATCCTTCCTAAAGATAGCACTAAATACACCCCCGAGGAAGCTACACCGGAGCCCGACATGGGTAAATAACTAAAAAGGCTCTGGAGGAGGTTGTAGACATTTTGGCGTTCGAACTAGAGTTAGGCAGTTTTCTACAAGCCCTTATTAAACACAAAGGCTGTATATTCCATGCTGACTAGGAGAGAGAGTGTGTGTGTGCGCAACTGTGCTTCACAACCCCATTAAAGATTATGCAACATGTTAAAATGCCAAAATCGTCTGGAAACAGTGGGAAAATACTGCATGTCTGGACGACGGGCTCTAAGTGAGAGGGCACATGCTCGCTTTCTGAGGGAAGTTCATTTGTGTGGCGCGTGTGGCGTATTCAACGCGCCCCACACAGACACAGCAAGGCAGAGAGTACAGGTGAGGTATTTTGAGCCGTCCTTTCTACTGAAATGCTTGGTGAGAAGCCAGGAACGTTCTAAGAACTAAACGACATGCGCGAAGAACATGCACGAAACCTCATATTCGCCGAACCACAGTAAATATGCGAAGACGCTTTTAAGATGTTCACGCATGCATTTAGTTCTCAGATCACAATAAAATAACAGTTCGGAAAAAGGCAGAAACGAATAAATAAAATCAAACATTTGTTTTTATAAAGTTACTACAGTTCTGTGGGAGTGTGACTGTCGATCTGGTTAACACCCATAATTCCACTCAACGACCACCAAATGAATGTCAATATTAACGCGTATATAATCTAGACAATTTTGTGGAAAAAATACAACAGTAAATACAGCAGCAATAATGACAACGTTGGTCTTATATCAACACTCCTGGTACAAACTCAATTAAAGATCTGGAGCTTCAGGTCTGCCTGAGTCTCGCCATTGTGCTAATACTGTAGATATATAATCTACAGAATGAACGATATTCAAGTAATCGTTTGCCAGAGGCACAATCCAAACCCACAGCCAGTAGGCAGCAAAATCCAGCAGGCAGATCTCATTCCCTCCCCCTAAACAGCACTTCTAATGATTTGTTTTTCCATAAACTGCATCTCACATTAAAAATGGCAAAAAGGTGTGCTTGCTTGAGGGTTTCTGTCATTTTCCATACAGGCAACATTCCTTCTGAGCTGTCTTCAGCCATTAAAGTAAAGCGCTCCATCGGCTGTAGAGTGTGTTGGCATGTCACTGATGTCACTGAACCAGTCAGCCTCTCCTCTCTCAGCAGCAGCTACACAGAGCCAGGCTGACAGGCAGAGCAGACACGTTCGGGGGCATTCCCTCGCCCACTCTAAAACCCTCCCTCCCTCCCTCCCTCCCTCTCCCTCCTCCCTCTCTCCCTCTCCCTCCCCCCAGCACCACCCTGCCACACCTTTCTGTGACATGCAGTACAGTATCAACTCAGGTAAGCCAATTTCTTGTTCATTTAGCAAAATATATGAACAAACTGAAGTTCGGCACCATGCCCACCCCCAAAGGCTTTCCGCTCCCGCCCTCTGGACTGAGACTTTTGGCCGTACTTTCTCACGTTACCGAGGCAGCGAGGAGCCAGTGTCTGTGTCTGTGCCAGTGCTGCAGAACACCCTCCTCTCCACAGCCCAGACAGGGCAGGATGAGAAAAGCAGCAGGTAAAGAGAGAGGCCATGGTGAGGGGCCCGGTAATTAAACGCAGAGCACTTGTGGATCCGTCCCCCAAGAAGACTATGCAGACTGAAGCTGGCTACTGTTCTCCTCCTGGCCTCAAATGATGCCTGACTTTTTAAACGTTCCCTTACTTAACCGTAATCATCAACTTGTCTGCCTTTTGAAGTTGCATAAGTCATAGGAAGCATTATGTGAGAGTTGAGGTATTTGTAAACAATGGGTCCATGAAGATAAAATGTATAACTTTAGGGTTCTTCTAATTAGGCTAATAAATTCTTTCGTAGCCCAAACAAGGCTTTTTTTGTGTTGTCTTTGACCCCTACTCTGCAGATGACATCAAAGTGAGAGGCAGCCAGCCAGACCTCAGACAGGAAAATCTCTATCCAGTTACCCATAACCCTCTGGAAGTGTGTCTGGAGGCCAGCATCACTTCTAAACAGTGCGATAGGTTTCTGTAATCTGTTTAGTTCTGTGGAGGTGCAGGTCTCCATCGTCTGGTCGCATTCGCTGATTAGAAACTGAATTTAAAATACAGAACAAGACCAAAGTTAGACAAAGTGCGCATTTGTTCAATTTTATGTCTTACAATAATTTCCAATTAATGCTCTACCCATTTCCTGTACTCAATTTTGATAGCAAAGACTGAAACAATCTTGCATACCAGCCATAATCTCTAACGTGGGGGTTGGGGGGTTGGATTAAAGCAGCCACTGAATCCTCGCGAAGTTCCAAGAGTGTAATTCTGTGCCGTAATCCTTTTCATCACTGTCGTGCTAATCGGATTTGCTCCATTTCCTCTCCCCACCCTAGCCTCGGGGTTGAGAAGCCCAGCCCACGCCCCCCCACCCCCCCGGTTCTCTCCCTCACATCGGGGAGATCGTCATAAGCCAAATATCTCCCGCAGCTGCACCGCTAATCACACAGAATCTGCTAGTGGCATTCACCGTGCGGTTGTAGCGCTACCGTTACGGCTGATGATGATCCGCTCTTTGGGGCTCTGAAACACGTGTTGCGACGGACGAGTCTGTCTGTCCAGCTTCATCTGTGTACCTGTCGCACTGACTCTCTCCACACCCACTCATCCACTCCAAAATAAAACCTGGTGACCTCGCACAGTATTGACACACAGCCGCTGTCCTGAAAGCTACTAGGACTTCAACTCCACTCAGCTCAGGTCTTTCTTGGGCAGTTTAAGGCGCTCATAACCTGGGCTGGTTCACATTTCGGAGGACGCTGTGATTTTTTTCTTTTTTCTTCATAGAGGCCAGACTAGGGCCACGTCCATCACCCTCCATTTAATTAAAAAATAATGAATCACGATTTATTAAATCTTTTGATACTAAAAGAACACAGGAGCATATGTTCACAAAGCAGTGCCGTTCGAACTAAAGGGCAGAAATATGGCGCACTGCAGCAGGCTGACAGTTGACTTTTATGTGTAATACAGATTTGGCTATTAATCATCAACCCCTAAAATGAACTCTGATAGCCGATCTATTTCGACTTTATTTAAATATTCCATTACAAACAAAGAAAATGGTAACATGGCTAGCTATTTATTACAAACAGACCTGCGCTTATGACATAAAATGTATTTAAAGTGGGTTTTTACAGCTGTTCTGGTTCTAATGATTATAGACATAAATGGCCGTCGTCGTAAAAAGTATCTGTTCGAAGCAGATGCCGGCAGACTGGCACGAAGCCATGAACTTGCCCCGGAGGCCTGCTGAAGACATCTACGCGACTCAGGTTTATGTGTGTCACTGACGAACTCCACAACTCTTGGCAATGTCTGTAATTACACTGGTGAGGTGGGAGGGACCAATACAGCAGCCACACAACCCCCCCCCCAGCCAGCAAAGTGAATGGAATGACAGTGATTCCTATGCACTTTACTTCCCTTTGACAAGGTCTTCCTTGCACTGGATCCCTTTCTCCCTCTGTTCCTCTCTCTTTTGTGTCTGGGAGTCATTAAACATTTACCTTCCATGCTACACAGGCAGAGATCATATGAGAAAGCTTCCTCATTACAAATACACTGCTCCATCCTTGGGTGGCAAAGCCAAACTGAACACTACACACACACACGCAAACAACACACGTGCGCACATACACACACACGATCAAAACATTTAGAACTGATTTGCAGGCAGCAGAGACACAAAGCAGATTTCAGTGGGGCTGTTAGAAAGTGTTTGACAGGTGGAGAGGGCCCTTTGGCTCTTATAGTTTACTCACCTGTGTAAGCGTGAAACCATCCCATCTACTGTCCCCATCGAGTGCATTTAGGTATCAGAAGCAGAATGAATCCCCTTTGAATACATCTGAGTGCATGAAAGGATTCACTCCGTTTCTTTTTCTATTGTCTACTGACTTGTTCCTTACCTGTCAGCGCTGGCTTGCTGATTAAGGATCTACACCCTGACTTTGGTAAAACTGCTTTGTGTGAAAGAATAAAATGAATTGAACCGAACGCTACAATTCATGCTATTACACTACTGTACTTGTAGTGTACGTTTGCAGTGGCTCAACGCGCCCTGCACCCTTCTTAGTGTTCAAGGACACAGACGACAATCTGATCAGGGCGCGTCAGTGCCGGCGGCCCTCGAGCCTGCCGCTGGCCCCACGCTGGCGTCTGGCCCCACACCACACTGGGTCATGTACAAAAACATAGAACAAGAAAACCTGACTAAATAACGCAGTGCTGCTTTGACTATAAAACAGTGGCACTTGCTGGTGTCCATTGTCTATTACTGGTGTGTGATATTGTCAAGTGAGGTTATGAATCAGAGGGCTAGTACTTGGGAACAGACTAGCATGGAGCAATTATTCTCAGTAATATTTCACAAAGGTTTATGAAAACTTTAAGCTGTGAACTCAAATGAATGTTTAATGTCCAAAGGAGAAATAGAAGCTAGAACAAAAGTTCATGAAATATGACTTAGAATTTAGGGGTGAAACACTACATCATATCACACTCACTGGGAAACAAAATAAAAGAACCTTCCCCTTACTACAAATCTAAGATTTACTCTCATCGCATTAGATTGCTTTGTTACATTTCACTACATGGCTCTGTAGAATATTCGATTGCGATTGGTCAGTTGAGGTGCTTGGAGGTCAGTTATTTCCAAATAATAGACAAACTATATAACAGACCATTAGCTATTATTAGCTATATGGTACTAATAGACTGGTTCTTTTAGCAGAAGCTTGTAACCGCTTGTAACTTGTAATAAAATGGATTCAAAACCATTGTTTAGTGTCAGGGTACTGAAAGCTTTTGTAGGCAGCTGTGCAGAACCTCTCTGACCACCCTGACGGGCTTTATTGTGCTCTAATAACTGGCTGCCTGACATCACTTACAAAGCTCAATGCTTTGGTTTTGTGCAACACGGATCAGGCAAAATGATTCTGATCCACACTATCAAGTATTGCATCATGCTGAATATTTTAATAGGTCCAAAGTAAGGAACGTTCGGAGTCCACTGTTTCAACCTACATTTAACCATGCCATGTAAACTAAAATTTGACTTCCATTTGGAGATCTGGATCAACATTGGCCAGATCTGGACAGAAAATTGTATACCAAAGATAAGTGGTCATGTCTCATAATACCTTTGAGGATACATCTCATTACAAAAGGCTTAGCTGCAAACTTTAATACATACAAAAAATCTTTACCCTTTGGTCATCTGCATTGCTAAATTTATTTATAATCACTGAACAAATTAGTTACACAAGTCAGTAAAAACTTCAGTGACTGAACTTCCCACATTGTATTAAACAGAATATATGAACTAAAGGCATATGAGGCCCTGCAGACACTTGCACGTCTTCCTTTGGTGCACCATGATGAGCTTTGGCTCTACAACCCTGTGATTATCAAACGGAGGGAAGTTACCACTGGGACATTTCCACAGGTCATATCGCAACTCCCAGAATTGGAACCATATTATTGCTACAGTTCAAACTGCAAACCATTCAGGAGGAAAAAGGGGTTTCCCTCTGTAGCAATATCTAGGACTCTTCTCCCTACAAAGGGCCCTTAAGCCCCTGTTATACAGATGAGCTCCACAGCTGACTGCCCTGCTTTTAAATGACACTGAATGTAGACTTTAGCTACGGGACATTTAAATTCAACATGGTCGGTAGGAGGGGCTCTGGGCATAAACCTGGGTGGACAGATTGGCGCATTGTTCGTCCTTCTCTGGCATCTGTCCCTCAGGCCCACGTTGAAGCTCAGCTTGGTACGCATCATGCTCATATACAGTGGGCCCTTCCATTCTCACAGCAGATGTTTCTCCTGGCAAGAGCCTCGGCAACAAGCCCCGCCTTTCGGCCAGGCCCGCGTCGGGCCAGGCCGGGGAGAACGACGCACCCGAGTCTCGCCCCAAACTCGAAGGGTTTAAGCGTCACTAAAGCCCAAATACAAACACGGCAGAGACACAAAGCCCCTCTGGCCACGATGCAGCCCGTTAGGAGGGAGAGAGAGGGTCGAGGGCCAGGCTTACTACAGCAGACAGCCGGGCACGGGATGAACACAGGCCAGCCCGAATGCTCATCAGGAGGAGGAAACTCTGGAGCGATCCGGCGAACAAATGACAACACCCCCCGGTCGAGCTTCACGGTTTGCCTGATTCCAAGTGAAAGGAGAATGACCTGATTACCCAATTAACTCAAAACAAGGTATAAGGCCGATTATCCATGTTTGTTTTGTTTATATATGAGAAAATCATATAAGAATATTATAAGAATATAAGAATATTAACATTAGACTGATGTTAAAAAAACTTGCCCAGTCCTTTGCTTGTGACCGTAGGCGTCTGTAAGCAAAACTTTCACACAGTGCTTTGTTCCTTTCTTTGTTTTTGTCTGAGGATTCTTATCACTGTTTGAGAACACAGATGAAGGTCTGTGTTTTGCTTTTACAATGAGTAACAGCTGGATTTGCTAGCAGCTTGCCTCGTCAAAGCAAACACCCACCCCAACCCACTCAAGCACGAGCACGCGCACACACACGCACACTACCCTCTTACTGAGCCTAGTCACATGCTTACTAAGGTCTCGAACAGCTGCCATCTTGGCCAGCACGATGAACCTAGAGTACTCCCATAATGCACTGCATGACAATGGGGCACCGTGCCCAGAAGTGACTCTGACTATTGTGTGGCACACTTGGCCATTCTGACTGCTGTGACTGGTAGCTATTAATGAAGCCATACCAGACCATTACATCATCCTCCACGAGTCCCTAACAGGAGACCGACTGCAAGGGGAAATCAAGCAGTGGTGTTGAGGGCTGTCAGGACCTAGTTAGTGTGACATAAGGCATAGTCACGATTGTGGGTTAATCAGTGCCTAGGCATGTTATGACTCATTTTATTACCAGCCACTTGTTTCTTGAATGATACCCGCTACTTTAGAAAGTGAAATGAACACTTCCCTGTTTGCTGTTGGCTTATCACATAACGTAGTCATATAAAAAGCACAAACTATAATACCTTGACACCTAAATCACACTTTCGACCTAACAATGTAAGTTGGACTAAAGCTAATAAGTGACTAGATGCATAGCGAAAACAAGAGATACCACTCCGAACCCTCTCAAGCTAACTATGCTTCACAGGAGGGGAGGAAAGGATCTAATAGAAGAGAAGAAAGGGGAAGGAAAAAAAATATTTAACTGTTCCTTACTGTACTATAAATAATGGGACTGAATGATTATGAGATGGAAAAAGAACCCCGACTGAAATAAATCGCTGCAGAAAATCGACAGTCCTCCAAACGCCACCCCAAACTTCCACATTTCAAAGAGAAAAGACAGCTCTAAGCACAAGTCAAAGTGCAGCTACAAGCTGCTATTGATCCCGAGCCAAGCGTCTGTTTCCCACACGGCGTGCTGCCATGCAGCCAAGGTTCCCGGCGCGCCCGCCGCTGGCGTCCGTGCTCCGGGCTTTTTCGCAACTGCAACCAGACCCGGCTTCACAAAGCCCAGAGGCCCCGCCTCCCGGCCGCCTCCCACTCCTACTGGCCCGCCTAATTAGCCCAGGGAGCGTCCAGGCGCTTGAGCGGCGGGTCACCGGCCGGCTCTCAGTCAGGGACCCAGAGCAGCACAGAGGCACCAGGCTGCCTGCAGGCGGACGGCCAGCCAGAGTCCAGCGGCGATGCAGCGGGGAGGGGGCCGCCAGGGCCACGGGGTTCGGGGGCACTGCCAGGATCCACTCTGGGGGGAGAATAATGGGTGGCTCTGTTGGCTTGGCTGGGCACGTCGTCTCTGCAGCTACTATCAGCGCCCTTTGTGTGAAGCATGGACAATCAACATTGTTCATTTGGCTTAATGAGAAACGCTTACGAACATGCCAAGAATGCTCTCTGTGGCCATGCTGCTGAATGAAGTGATGATCTAGAAAAGCAATATGCAAAACCAGAACTTCATAAAAAAAAAAAAGATAACTGAAATCATAGAGTTCTGGGGGAGGCTTTGAGACATCGGATTTTGGCATTCATCATGCACGGAAAACAGAAGTAACAATCAAGCTGTAGAAATAAGGGCTGCAGTTGTATAACCACAGGCTACTACTTACACTAGGCTAATGATGAAGACCAGCCTTTCAGGTATAGCAGACACCTGAACTATGTTGCACAGTAAACAGTGGGCCAGGTGAAGCTGGTCACTGGTGTAGAACGTGGCAACGATGGCACAAGGTCCCCGTGACACATACTGAACCTCATGACTCATCAGCCCATCACCTATAAAAAATAAAGACCCTTTTTGCAGAGACGTTGAGGGTTTTACATAATAAGTGCATGTGCTAAAGAATGAGCATTGTTATCTGGTTGTTTTCAGGAATGAATAATCCCTTTATTGCTGGAAAGTGCTTAAGGCTACGTCACCCCTCTGTCTGCAGACGTCGTTTAAGGACAAGTGAGGCCTGTCAGAAGTACAGAAAACAGGAGGTACAGACCACAGAAGTGAGTAACTGACTTCAGAACAGTAAGTCATTTCATTGGTTATTTCATTTTATTTTGTTTCCACTGAACACGTTGGCTTTACGCAACCGTTACATTCATATTGTCATTATATTCGATTCGCGTTTCTATTTTAAGCAGGACGATTAATACAGGAGAACCTACAAACTCCACAAGAACAGACGCAGAGATTCACTCGGTGCGTGGGGCCGACAAAATAATTACGGACGGTTCCGACCCGGACCGGTGCTGCCGCTCTGGGCCCGTGGCTGAGAGGACCCTCACAGAAAGAAAGGTGCTGTCTGACAGACAACCACGAGAAGAAGAGACATATTTTCATCATAGGCCACTTAATACAGGCCAACTGAATTCTCAGTAATAACATATGCTCCTATAGTTGCTTTTCTTGTTTTCTGTATAAAGCTGTGACTGTCTTCTTTAGAAGCGGAAGCAATCTTTCACCTTATTACCACATAAAACAATATAGTTACCTTAATATATAACCAGAAAGGTTACATAAACTTTAGCCTACTGTACAAATCGGATTCTGAATTCATACTTAGAATGTAGTCCTGTAGTGGGCAGAAGACTTATGTTCCCTTTTTCATATATTTTATGGTTCGTAGCATTACTAAGACAACACAAATTTGACTCGAGGCAGAACAAGACCACGGTGTGCTGGCTGTCTGTAAGCAAAGCCTCTTTAGATGTAATCTCAACTTCCTATTGGGAGAGTGCAGCTATAACAAAAGCTAAGGCAGCAACTCCCTCATGGCAGTGAGGACCGCCCCCATAATGGGCCCATAAAGGCTACTGTTCTGTTTGCCAAGGTGCTCAGCAGAGCCGGGCTCGGAGGCACACACTCCGACTCAACGCTGGTCCCAGAACAAAGCTCGTTTCCATGGCATATCACAAGTTTCCATCTGCGATCCACGATTACCTCCACCATTGGAGGTAAAAAAAGCTGTGGTGTGTCAGCTTCTGGGTAATGTTTGACTCATACGCTGCTGGATTTTGCACTGCTTATGGGGCAAACAAAGTTTCTCTTTGACTCTGGAATGAATAAAACCAAAAAAAGCTGATTAAACTGGAATAAAGCCCCAGCGAAACTCAACAGTTAACTTGTTCCAGTGCTAGTTTTTTTTTTCTCTCCCCTGTTGAGTTTCACAATGCTATATCATTATAACGAAACGATAGTTCTGCACAGCATCTTAACAAAAATAAACCTTTCCTTGAAAAACTGATAAACACGCTTGTTCAAACCCACACTGCAACCCCGTGTTATCATTCTTCTCCTGGGAAAGTGGTCAACAGTAATGCCCTTGCAACTACGGCAACCACCCTGACGTTTGGAGACATGCTCTTAGGCTGAAAGATTAGGCTAAAAGTCAGACAGTGCTGTCTCCTGGTTTTAAGGAAAATATGTTTCCATTTTTCAAAGGAAAAGAACAGGTTCACAGGAAACGCTGTTATCAGATCAAATCAAACGAACAAAAAGACATCTCTGAAAACAAACCAAAAAAGCATGACCTTACATAAACTCAAGAAAATCAGTGCAAATGTATTATGGGAATGAGAACAACGACCTTAGTGTATAGTTGGGACCTTTTTTGACTGTTTATTTTTAGCCAGCTGCACTAAAGTCAGAACAGACCCAAAGAGAGAAGGACCCTTTACTGTTTCACAGCGGAGAAGCGTGTGGAACAGCCCAGAGGTCTTCGTGGAGAGGCCGAACACAAAGAACGTCCACAGAACCTCCCATCGCTGAGAGTGACCGCTCGAAGCTGCATTACGGCACGAAAGACGTGCACTCCACGTCAGGACAGTGAAGCCAGCACTGGCTGGACTTCAGCCTTTCCAAACAATACTAAAACACTTTTCCCAAGGCTCTCTGCAGTGTTTCCAATTACTGTCGACAGCTGAACAGGTACTTAGAAAAAGGGAAATATAATATCATGGAAATATCATGGAAGAATCATAGCAAAAATATATCTTGATACTTGAGAAGAATTCCATGAAACAGGACCAAAAAAAAGTTGTGGCATATTAAAATATAAAAGATTAATTCAATGGATTTATTTGGTGTTTACAAAAAGAAAATACTGGGAAAATATATCTATTAGGCTAGTGAAACAAATGGTAAGATAATGTAAAAAAATCTGACACCAGCTTCAAACTGACAGTGACACCGCACCTTGTTGCTTACCTGACAATTTTGCTGTCCGCAAAAACATAAGCCTATCTACTTTTTTAAACATACATACACATCAGTATTCTAGAAATGTTAACCTATGCTCATTAAAACATATCGCAATGGAAGTTATGCGCGACAACAATAACATTTCCCCTTGCGCAATCAGTCCCCGTGTAGGTAAGTGTAGACTTGACTTTCAAAACAAAACAGCCACCACAAGTGTAATACAACATGATCAAGCCCCAATTGTCATATTTAAAACCCACACTTCTTCAGCAGTGAGGAGCACAAATAACCCCCTGTCAGCAGCTCTGGCTGTCAGCACCTCTGTGATCAGAGAGCAGTCATTTCATCTGGATGTCAACTGTTCCCCTAAGTCTACCAGGGCCCGGAGGCAGACATCCATCATGGCTTTAAAAGAAGTGAATAACACCAGGAGGTGTGATTAAAACACTCAAAACACTACTAATGCCTCCGTTCCTGTCTGCCAAAGACAAAGACATCATCCCTGTCCCCACCAGCCTGTGATGAGGCACTGTGGACTAGGCTAGTCTCAAGCAAAGTCTTCACAGTGCATCCTTTCTCCAAACAACAGGCGTATTTTGTGGCTCTGCCTGGTGTTTTTAAGGCACCACTAATGGTAAATAATGTTGGACAAGATTACTGGTCGCCCTGTCCGTTTTCAACAGTCTAAATAATGTCAACCACTGCATAAAATGGCTAAATAAAATGGCTACTTAATTTCAAACTGGATCAGGAATTACCATTACCAATTCATCAGGAATTACCATGAGACAAAAAAATATTATTAATTATTAAAGGGTATTAGCGTATAATGTATGAATGTGTAATGCAAAGAAAATAACAAAAAACATGTGTCTAAGTGTGTCTATAACATATGACTGAATGGATGTACAAACTTGCATAATTAACACACGGATTGACTGATTGAACTGAGAGATTGACCAACTGATTGATTGACCAGCTGATTGCTGGAATGATTGAATTTTCTTGATGCCAAATTAGATTGCGAGGTTGTTGTAGCATCAGAGGACTTACAAATAGAGCTTTCATGTATAAAATACAATAGTAAATGAAATAAAGTGTTCAGGCTAGGAACCTAACACATGCCCTAGGCATGTGTGTGAGTGAAACATTAATCCAAACCCTGCTGCCTTCAGGACGGTTTTAACTATTTCACTGCCCCTCTATTGCCTTAGGCTGCTCTGATAGTGGACAGCTAAGTGAATGAACAGTGTGCGTGTGTGTACGTGTTCGAGTGCCAACTGGAGTTTCTCATGACACAGTTCCAAGGATGCGTTTAACTCCGTTAGTGGAGCATCAGGTCTGGTGGTTAGCCTATGTCTGACCCACATTTGTTAGTCGTGATAACAGCAGGACGAGTCAACAACTGGCTAACTAAGTTAAAGATTGTGACCATTAATAGAATTCTTAAGTTTCAGGACATTGATCCTCAAATCCAACATCCCAGGCTATCTTAATTGAAAGCAAGGGAAACAGCATCTAATTTACAAAAGACATGTTTTATGAAACTAACTACTGAACTACTGTCTATTAGAAACTGGTTTTATGGAGGTATTCTAAATCTTGACAGGTAGAGGTACTTTTAAAGATATATATCTGCAGATGGTTCTGGATTGGCTTGGAAGAGTGGTGTCAGCAATCGTCTTCTGATCTAGGTACAACAGTGTCAACCCCAACTCTTTCAAGCTTAAAACTATGAAAAGGCTTTCCAACCAATTCTAAATCTCAATGTGACTGAACTATATGTAATGACGAGAATGTGAATACTTTAAATACTTTAAACCGAGGACATTTTTCTATACGATCAACTAGTGCGCTAAAATTACAGATATCGTAACCACGTGACTATGCTTGGATCAGAAATCTAGCAAGATATTTAACAGAAACGTTATAGCTAGCAGCTTATCATTGGTCATCCTACCTAGACGTTAAATGTGTTCAGCAAACCTTTTTCTCTCAAACACAAATACTAAAAAAATACCAATCCAAAACAAACAAGTATATTTAAAATTGACAAACTTTTTCTACCAAAAAATGTTTGTAGGTTGGGGGTCTATATAGTTATGTGTATCCAAAGTAATTATTGAAAATTGACGGATAACAAATCATTAGTATGGCTAGCAAGTCCATGTCAGCAAACTTTTTCGCTTACCCCAGGGCTAATTAATCACATTCTTGTCAGGTCAGGAAAGAAACCCTTGTTAGGTTTCCAATTAACAAAGAATTCACGACAGGCTAGCTGGGCTACTAACACAGTAGTTATCGGCGTATAACAAACCAGTAGATAGAACGATTTATAAAATAGTTGTCTTATTTTCGTCGACATCTTGGTAGGTGGGTAGCACGTTAGCTAGCTCAGCTAACCTACCTCATTAATCCCACACAATAGCTGGCCAGCAAGGGAGTGACTTTAGTTCAGTGTCCAGTGGCCAAACCCACACAGCAAGATGGGCCAGCGAGAAAGACGCGTGAGGCGAACAAAAGACTCGCCTCAGCGAAGATAGCAGTAATCACTCACTGTCTCTTAATCTTTAATATACGTTACTTACCAAAACAATGGCAAATCTTTCCTCTAATTCCCCTGGGTCCGGCATGGGCAGTTTTAAAGGCATGTTGTGCCCTCTCATGTCAGACTGTTGGTCCATACTCCCTGCGTTCCCCATAGTTTAGTCCTGTTGTGGAAGCTACCGACACTCCTGTGATTTTTAAAATTTCAACGGTTGCCCAGTAAATGTTTTCTTAAACGTTATCTAGTTATGTGGCCACTTTGTAGACTCTCTGGCTGACTTAATCCTTGCTTTACCACTTCACCAACAACCCACGAAGAAAAAACAACAAAATGCGACCATTCCAAACGTTGGACTCTACCTCGCGCATTATATTGTCTTAAAAGCAAGCGCGCAACATTTGAGAGTAAATAAAAAAAAATTAGCTAATGTCTTATCCGTATCTTGCACAATTTCCACACCACTCCCAGTGAGCTGTAGAAGTGACGATGCACATGATTCAGACTTGGTGCTCCCCGTCTGTAGCTACTTCGCTGATCCTTCCAGTGCTGACCAACAGATACAGTTCTCGATTCTCCGCTCCGCACTGCGTGCGCTCCGTTTGCAAGCGCATCCTTGCACAATACTCCCTTTCAGACTGGCCTCCCACTTTTGGGCGTGCCAAAAGTCGTAGTTGTGGAAACCGTGGTGTATTCTGTTGCATGCTGGTATTTGAAGTTCCCGTTTACCTATAATCATTTCGAAAAATCCAAGTTTTAAACTAAAAGGTGAAAAAAACGACAAGTAGCGTCAATATCGCAATCAATAAAACGTTTGCCAAACTGATATCATCAGGTGGCCATTATCCAGCACTTCAGTGACATCAGCTTGGGAGTGTTCGCGTTGTCCAGATGTACAATTTCACAGAATTTACAGGGCGTTATCCACAGCAGAATAAAGCTGGCAGAGTCCAGCTTTTTTTATTTAGGGAATGTGGAAAAAATCATTTTCAAAAATATGGGTTTCACATGCTGGTGTACACGGTCTACTCTGAAACATGCAACACAACCAAAGTAAACAAGTAAAAAATCGATTATACTGATATCCGAAACTTTTCCATTCTAATGGCACATCCATTCTTTAATGCAGCTCAAACTCTTAATTCTCACGTCGTACCTGTATTTCTTTTTAAAACAAAGAAACGTGACAGAGAGAAGGACAGTAGTCAACCCGTTCACTGACATTGATACGGAACCTCTAGTGTCCTACACAGTGAAGACATCTGCGTGTGTCTACGTGTGTGCGCCAAGTCATTTTGCCTTAAATGAAGAGAAGAGCTTTAAACGGAGGGCACAGCCTTAATGTTTGTGTTTTACTCCACATAGAGGTAAAGGAAGTAAATAGGAACACCAGCCACAGCTGGTGAAACTTAAGTAGCCTAAAGAGACCCTCTGCATTTTAAGTGCACTACAAGGAAATGTAAAATGCCAGACAGATGCCAAAAATAAAGTCAGAACAATAAAATCTCTATGTCAGGGGATCTCCGAGGGACTCCAGTTCACAGATGTTGCTAAATTCGTCTGCGGGACAGCCAAAGGCAGCAGTGTTCTTAGGCTTGGAGTGCACACTCACGAGAGAGCAGCGAAACACAGCAGACAGAGGAGACATTGTAGTCCGTGCCAGAGATGCCCCGCACTTCAACCATGTTCACTCCTTACCCCAGTCAGGAGAGAGCCAATGGACGCTTATCAATGTGGCGGACTTGGTGCTTAAAATACTTATTTTCATTTTGCATCACTAAGGGCTTTGTCAGTGATCAGACATGTATATATAAATAAATATATATTTTGAAATTTCCTTTATAAGAGTACAAAAGACCTTGCGAAAAGGAAGGGTGAATTTGGTCATGGAGTAGTGGGTGGGCCGCTTCAACAAGGCACCATGCAGCAACAGCGACATCTAGTGCACGGAATTTTGAGGTCCCTCCCGCAGATAGAGCACATTTTCCCATAACTGACTTACACCGTTTTGCTGAAGTGTACCAGATGCAAGAGTTAAGTCAATCACCAAAGAAACACTTATTTGTGATAAAATATTTATTTTATAACAGTGAGTTACTACAGATGTAGTGTTTCTTATTATAATGTAATCTACACTTTGTCAAACTAGTCCATATTATAAAAAAATTAAGAAATATAATCTACATACATCTAATGTAAAACAGTTAAAATGTGCTTTTCAGTTACCTGTAACAGTTAGTGCTGTTACCTATTTTAAAAAGGTGACAAAAGGCAACATCTCCGATCAAATGAATTAAAGCTATTATGCCTGTGCTTACAGTTCTTAAACATACAGCCAGGAGAAAAGAAACAGAATCCTCACATACAATAACGCTGATCTGTGAGCACACAAACACGCTTTGTGAGCTTGCTTGTTTTAGAACAAAAACAAACAATTAAATACCACAAATATTCAAATCATGTAAAACCTGGAATGTGAGTAACACGGAAGTAAGTTCATAAATACCTCAACACCCTGACACTGAATCTGGTGTGCACGGTCGTTACGACACGAGAAGGTGCATGTAAAGTGGACCCTGACAAGCACGCCACATGGGAACAGAAGTGCACACGTACGTCGTGCCGTACCTCCAACAGTCCGAAACGGGTGACACGTGCCAGAAACTAAAGTGGAAGCCAAACACCCATTCATCCATTCACCCTATGCCACTTATTCCTCCTCTTCCTCCTCCTCCTCCTCCTCCTCCTCTCCTGCCATCAGCTCGACGATGAGCTCCGCTGTGCAGGTGGCCTCTCCGAGGCTGTTCACGGCCTTGCACGTGTATATGGCGTCGTCGTCGCCGCTGACTTCGGAGATGACCAGGCTGCAGTTGCCATCCTCGTCGTAGTCGATCTGGAAGTGTCGTGTCTCCTTGATAGGCTGGCCGTCCTTGTACCACACCACCTCCGGATCCGGATAACCTGACAAGTTGCGCAATTGACATTTTATTGTATATGTAATTACCTCTTGCTTGGTAAACACACTCACTACCCAGTTTAATAGAAACTACCCCATCAATTAGAAACAACCCCAATGATGACCAGGTTCCCTGGACGGGAGGATGACTAAGCTGTGTGTGCCTCCAGCGTGTGCGGAGTGTGTGTGCCTGGGGAGTGTGTGAGCCTGGGCTGCGGGTGGCTGTGGGCGCTTCCTGGTGCTCAACAGACGTTCCAGTACCTTCGATCTTGCAGTCGAAACGTGCAGCACTGCCCTCCACCACCTCCACGTCCTTCATCAGCGCCGTGAACGTGGGCTTCATGGGGCTGCGCACGTCGCTCTCCTCCGGGACCCGGCTCTCCTCTGCACCAACACAAAGCCCGAGAATATTCTCCATAATTATAACAAACTAAACAAATAATAATAGAACATAGTAATATGTAATAATATAGCAAACTAAACAGTGATGGATGACACTAAGGAGCAGTAATGTGAGATGACTGCGAGACAACAGGAGACAACATGGAATTCATTTCTTCATTTTTTTTTCCTCCCCGTCATTGATGAGTGCTAGGATGATAACATGGCCGCCCAAACCAGTGAGTTTTTGGGCATGTGTTAATGATGTGTCTCACCATCCTCCACCATGTGGACATTGAACAGACAAGGACGAGCGAATGAGGTGAGAGGAGATGCTGTTGCCACGTTACCTTCAGTAGGGGAGCACTTCTTGGCGTGGACACCTGCCATCAGCGCCATGGAGGAGAGGCGTCCAATGGCCCGCACAGCATGTCCCGTTTTCTGCAGAAATGGTTCATGTTTAGCACACGTGCTGGAGAGGTCTCCTCGAACCCGCACACGGCGCGGTTACGCTAATACTCCCGAGGGCCTTCAACCTGCATCCGTGTGCGTAAGCCAGCATGCAGGTTTCTGAGCCCTGAGGAGAGTCCTCACAGACCCTGGGAACATTCCGGAAGTTCCATCCAGGTGGTCCTCGGGTGTGGGCGCTATCGCTGCTCACCTGCCACTTTCTCCGGAGGATGTACTTCTTCATCCGCTCCTTGGAGAGCTTCTTGGCCTCCATGTTGCTGGTGTCCTGTTTGAGCCAGACGTGCTGGAAGCACTGCTCACAGCTCAGACGAGCCCTGCCGACAGCACGCAGGAGCTGATTATTTGTATATCACATTTAAAACCAAAGCGTTGTACACAGCTGAGTGTAAAGAACCAAAAGGCTGCATTGAACAGGTCACTACATACATACTGTAAAACCCTTCAATGCACAAATAAGGATAAACATCTGTGGATTTCTAAAGCTAAATATTAATACAATAAATATATTAAAACCAGCCATGGAGTTTTACCCAGATCTTCTATGCAGCAGCCTCAGATAGATTTTTAACGTATTTCTTTCAATGGCATTTATTTTTATTAAATTACCCCCTAAAATCCACACATTACGTTTAAGGCTTAGGGAAATTCTCAGAAGATTTATATAAAGATGATCAAACACCACTGACTAACAAGGTCACGGAGTTAAGACATGTAAACATCGTTAAATAAATCCATCAAGGTCTTCTCAGGGATCCTTAGGCATTCACTGTGACGGCTAATCAACGCTTTCACAGTGAAGAGTGAAAACATTCGTTTTAACTGATCAAAGGAATTTCTCTGTATCCAAATGTTAAACACCCCCATCTATGAGACTCTCCACAGTCAAAACACACACACACACAATGCACCATCAATCAAAACATTTAACATTGTCAAAAAAAGCCCCCTCTTACTAAATGAAAGCATTTAGGTGCAACTGTGGTAGCTGACAGAAGGCTCTGAGGTACATTCTGTGCACAAGGTCAGAATTATTAAATAAATATCATTTTGTTACTTGCGCTGTTACTTAAATGACCACTAACAGCGCAGATAGCACTTCTTGTCCTCGTACTTCACATTGTATGTTTATTTATGTCTATATTTATTTGCACTTCTAGGTATTCCTGTTGTTTAAGTTTGATCCTGTGTTTATTTGCAATAGTAGGTAATGGCATTGATTCCTGTAGTTTAGTAGTAGTCTGATTCAAGGGTATCTGGAATTCTGACCCATCTACGATACTCTCTAGGATGTATTCTGTGAACAGATGGCAAAGCACTTTGAAACTTTGTAAGTCACTCTGGATAAGAGAGTCTGCTAAATGCCCAAGATGTAAATGAGCACTAAAACTCACTTCATGTCTTTCTTCAGAAGGCTGCTAATGAAGTCTTTGGCCTCCTCAGAAATCTCATCAAATGCCTCGTCCTCAAAGTCCCAGGTTGCTGAGGTAACGTTGGACAGTGTCTCATGGTCATTGTCACCCATGAATGGAGACAAACCACTGACTCTGCAAATGGGGGGAGAGAGAGAGAGAGATTTTGAGAGAGTGAGAGATAGAGAGATGGGAGACAGTAGGGGTAGACCACAGAAGAGACAAGACAGAAGACAAACATCAAAGAGACAAAAGCAGAGTTGGAGTGTAAGCAAATGGAAGGAGGTGCTGTGTGAAAAAGTAAAGTGGTTTAAGAGCAAACAGCAGCTCAGTTTGATCTGTGGAGCAGCTGGGTAATTCCTCCATGCTGAGGTGTCTGTGTATGTAGAGAGATGTAGCTGCGAGTGATTACCACTGTTTAGCTTTAACCATGCTGATCACTATAAGACTAGACTGAAGGAAACTCTACCCAGAACAGATGGGAAGAGGGGTTTGCGTCCTGATGTTCCCTCACACCATCGCTGATACTTTATCACCTTCATTTCATAACTTGCGCTGCGCTTAATCAAAGCCTGTTCATATGCGGTGTATCTTGCCTTTTTCAGAGTCTAAAAGGCCCCATGAAACACCACCAAAGTTTGAAACATTAAAGAGCATTTTTGTTCTTCTGGGCCCAGGCGTAGTCTAGAGTGGGGCTGTAAATCCCAACAACCTTCAGACAGTGTATTTGTCTTTCCTCTCTTTACAGTTAAGCTACTTGGGTTGGGCTGGCTGGAAGCCAGAATCCCCAGACTGGAATTAGAGGGAGATCAGAGACAAGCCACAGTGCAGTGCAGAGTTCTTCAAATACACCAGAGCTCACAGCTATGGTTCACCATTACAAACAGCAAGGGGCCCAGACTTCTCACATATTTCCCTCTCCACGGTCATGTCCTCTCTGTTGATCAGCCGCCTGCTGATCTATATACGCTCAGTTGGACTACCACACGCTTGCAAGCACATGGCCACACACACACACACACACACACACACACACAGGCTCTCATGTGCCCACAAAGTTCACAAACCACAAAACCACCGCAACTTCACATGGCTCCCCGATAATATCCGAGAGATGACACGCTGACAGGAAGAGAACAGATGCGCAGCCAGACGACCTGTGAAAAGAGCCCGGTGAAAGACAACAGCAGCGGGACTCACAGGATGTAGCAGATGACGCCTATGCTCCACATGTCTGTGGGGTAGCCAATCGCTTCATAGTTAATCACCTCGGGAGCGACGAATTCCGGAGTACCAAACATGACCTTCAAGGAACCTGCGTTCTCTGTTGGGCAAGAGAGAAGAACATTTAAGTGAGATTCAGACAAGGTCCGGGCAGTGTTTATTGAAATACGCAGCGGTGCTTTTGAAGGTTATACTTTCGAACATCAAGAAATGAATTCATTGATTTTCTATAGGCAAGTTTGAAGAACAAGGTAACTGTTGGCTGTAATGTAATTTCAATGCATGCGTGATTATTTAGCATGCGTGATGCGCAGAGGCGTCCCATGGTGCACATGGACAGGGTCCTACAGCGTGTCATAAGTGGGGGACACACCTAGCCTGCGTGCCAGGCCGAAGTCGATCAGCTTGATCTTGCTGCCCATTTTGTTCACACACATGATGTTCTCTGGCTTGAGATCCAGATGCACGATTCCCTTCTTGTGCATGAAGCCCACTCCGTCCACTATCTGCAGCACGTACTTGATGACCTCTCTCTCGGTCAGCTCGAAATCCTCGTCGACGATTCGCTCGAACAGCTCGCCTCCGGAGACCCTGCACAGCAAAACCTCGTTGAGCTCCGCTTGTGTGGCACAAATCCAGAACCTTCTCCATCACAGTGTTGTGGTGTGGCTTAATCAAATGTGCAGGAGCGAAGAGCAAGCTAACATATATGAAGTAATGTTTCATGCTGCAACAGTGCTGGCTATAACTCTTCACAATGTGTTGGTTGGGGGGGCTTAAGGACTTAAGATAAGCAAAAAGACAAAGACACTGATCACATCAATAGGACAGAGAGAGAGAGGAGCTCAGTCTCAGAGTTAGGCCAGAGAGAGAGAGAGAGAGAGACAGAGACAGAGAGAGAGAGAGAGAGAGAAAGAGAGCCCAGCATCAGCTGTGAAGGGCTGGACTGTGTTTAAACTGGGATGAAGAGGAAACAGACTCCGTTTATTAATATCAGCACTTTGCCCTTCCATTAAAGTGGCAATGAATCAATATTTTTGCATTTCCACCCATTTCCAAAGCTGGACTTATCTGGACATGTAATGTACAGCATACATGTGTGATTACAGAATATGTCAGAGTGGCCATGGCCCCAAAAATGTATTTGTTTCCTTCCTTCCCCAGTATTGTATTCATATGCTAGTAAGATTAATGGTTCTATCTGAAACTATATCAACAGACTAACAGACCGTGCTGGCCAATAGCTCATAATTACATAAAGTACTGACCTTTAGTTAATTACATAAACTCTGACCTCAAGTGAAGAGGTCTTCACAGTCTTGGACACAGACTTAACAGAAGTGCTTTAAGATTAATTCAAGATAAAAGAAGAGTGAACCATTCACCTAAAGGCTGAGGTAGGAACTACCCTAGATGAATTCAAATGGAGTACTTACATTTCCAACACCATGACTATGTCAGACTTGGCCTCGAAGGCGTCCACACACTGCACGAGCTTCAGGTGATGCAGGTCGTTCATGATTCGGATTTCCTGCCGGACATTTTCTTTCTCCTTTTCAGAGTACGCTTTAATAAACTTCCCAGCCCACACCTTTTTGGTGGATTTCTCTACAAGCTTAAACACTGTTCCGAACTTGCCCCTAGGACAAAGTAAATGGAGAACATCCAGTTATAAAATAAGTGCGCAATATGTGACACAATAGAGCAAGAAAGCAGTAAAAAAATATGGATGGATGGATGCAGCTCTATCTGCTGATTGTGTTTTAAGCAAATCTGTAGCAGAAGCTGCAGTGTTTAAACTCACGATCCCAGTCGGTCCCCGACATCATAGAGGTCTTTAACCTTCACGTCTGTTCTGATAGTCACGTTTCTGTACTCCGGCTGCTTCTCCGACTCTGACAGCGTAGAGGTTTGAAGATATACGGCAGAGTATAAACATATTTTTATCCTATTAGATATGTTGATGTGACAATGTGCAGAATATCCATTTTTCTAAATAAGCCAATCCAATCACAATAACAAATGTCAGAATCAGAGCAGGTAGACTGTGGCGCAGGCTTACTTACCATCATCGGAAGGATCAAGCTCATCTTCCTTATTCTCTGTTGTATAACAATTAAAAAGAAAGTTGACCACGTCACCACAATGCTCACAACAAAAGATTTTCCATCCAGTCTGAACAAACTATTTCTCAGAGTGACCACTAGGTGGAGCTCACCGTCTTCTTCCACTTCCTCCAGTCCGACTTCCACGGGTGCGGACTCGGCACTGGGCTCTCCGATCCCGTAGATGTTCGCGGCTCTCACGCGGAACTTGTACTGCCTGCCAGGCAGCAGGTCCTGGACGTTGTAGGAGGTGCTGTTACAGGACACCAGGTCTTTCCACACACTGCCCTCAGAGTCCCAGATCTCCAGGTTGTAAGACTGGACGGCGCTGCCGCCGTCGTACGTGGGGCCGTACCACGACAGGGTCAGGCTGGATTTGCGGACGTCCGTGGCGGCGGGGACACGGGCGGGGGGGTCTGGCTTGTCTGGAGTGTGAAGGTCAGGAGAGCGTGGTCAAAACGGAAGCAGTTTGGCAAGCAAGGACGATGCAACGGCAAAGTCCTGAACTACATCCCAGTACACTCACTGATTTAGATCTAGATCCTCAACTACAGAGCTGCATTACACCATGTAGATATCGATATTGATTTAGGCTGCACTCACAGCCCAGGGGAGATGACCTTCTTGCAATTAATACACCCTGGCTGGCATGCACAGTTCCCTGCAGAATGCCTATTCCCCCAGCACGGGAAACTACAACGGTCTGAAGTGCATGGCTATCAAAGCTTCAGTTTCAGATCTCCTTCCAAAGGTTCAGCAGCACCGGACGAGACATCAGGGAAACAGGTGATAAGGGGCTTGGACTCACAGCTCACCAGCTTGTAAAACATCAGGAGCACTACAGTACTTTTTTATTTATTTTTTTTTTAAAGGTGTCTCCACATGACACTTTACAAATAAGACTTTACATTTTGCTGCCTGAAACAATGAACTACGAAGCACAGACTACAGTGAAGACAAAAAAAAAATGCAGCCGGTTACACTCAGAATTTGGCCAGCAGTTCAGCCGGTCGGGCCGTGGTGTACGCCAAGTACTCTCAGCCAATGGGCTTCTCTTTTTTCTGCGTAATGAATGTTTGTGTATAACAGCTGTGTGAGAAACGATGTGACCATTGAGCTGGTAGACAGGGTCCCCGGAGGGAGAATGGACTGCCTGTTCCACCACCCAGACTGGTGATGTGGCATGCGCACTTCACCGTGAAGCCCCACGCAGCCGTTTCTGTAATGTAAGTGATTCTTATTTGGGTTTTCAGCCCTGGGACGCATTTCTCATTAAGGAGGCTCAGCCCTTGGCATAAACACACTTTATTCAAGTAGATTTCTAATATTCTTTCATAGAAATACCACCATGCTCGCTCCAGAGCCTTGGGTCAGTACTGTACTGTAGGAATTAGATTAGCCAAATATGATAAAGCAGCTAGCACTGTTAGCAAGACTTTTTGTTAGTGCAGGCACTGGGAAATAAATGCACTGAAGGCAGTGAGAATTTAAGCCATTTGCGCTGCGCGATGCCGATCATGTCAGGGTAATAAATGGCTTGTCTAACGGGAACAGGCACCCTAACGCACACAGAGCGGAGCTCCAGCTAGCAAAAGGCCGTCGGAGGAGGGCGGCGGTGGCGTGAGAAGCAGTCTTACCCACGACGGTGAGGTTGAGGGCAGCTTGCCTCATGCCATAGGTGTTCCTGACCTCGACGGTGTAACATCCACAGTGCTCTTGCTGCCCGCTGGCGATGGTCAGCTGGCTACTGGAGTCGCTGTTCTCGAGCATGATGCCATCTGTGCCCTCCTGAATCTGGAAGAACAGAGATTTACTTTGTGGATCTGCTGTTAATTCATTTACAACAATCTATCCAATCTTGGAATCACAGCCTATTCGTGGGTTGGGCAGAAGAGATGATAGACTGTCATTCTTCCAATTGCTTATAGGATTGTTTACAGTCTCATAGGAAAGGCTGCAGAAGAACTACAACAAGTATCTTGGTATCCCCCCCCCCCCCCCCCCCCCAAAAAAGAAGAGAATAGAATCTTTATCTCAAAAATGGTCATAGACCAAGGATTTTTAAAATACAATTAACTAGGTGCTTTAATTCTCAGGGCATTTAATCATCCTCCAAAGTAAGAAATCTGACAATTTTACATTATTTTATTTTATTTTATTTTTACAGATAAGACTTCAACTTCATCACCTGTTTACACCTTGTTTCAACACCTAGTTTCATATCTGGATTGTATCTATCTGGATTTACTCTTTTTTTGCATTTACACTATTCCCCAGTGTGTCTGCTCCAGAGCAGGAAGGTTTTTTCTTTTGCATCTACTGTAATTTATTAGCGTATTCATTTATAGCGTACAATACCAGATATTCAGTCTTAATTTGTAAGAAAGTACGAGTGTTGAAAAGTAGTTCAGTTTACATAATTGCAGACATCAAAAACGCACACTGCTTATGTACTGAATGTGGTCGAGATCCAATTCTGACTGCCTCCTAAAGTTGTTTGATCCAATCACAAAGCACCTCGGGTGCTTTTTTGATGCACTTAGATATCACATCAAACCCCTTTTTGATTAACCTTTTATCTGTGAACCATGAATTTCAAAATTAAAGAATCCTTTAATGTCCTAGGCCACAATGTCCTGACAATTATAATTGCAAGTTTTCACACTTACTCTAGTTTAAACATTGCTATTACTAAAAAATAATCATAATCTTGACCCAAAATCCTATGTTATCGGCCCTTTCCAAGCTGTCATTTTTATCAAAATTTCTGTAAAATGTTGTTTTTAATCAGTGTGTGGCTTTGCTAAACAAAAACAAACTTTTCCATCTGGTTTTAGATTACTACATAGTGCATATACTTAAAGAGTGATCTTAAAAGTGATCAATGATTTGTTAATTGTTCTGTGTTGGTTCTGCTGCGTTTTGATATGGTGGACCATGCTATACTCATTGAGCATCTTGAACACTGTGAGCATGAGTTCCAGATTCCCCCACGAGTCCAATTTAGGGCCTGTATTATTTTCTATATACATGTTACCTCATGAACCACTGCTGATAACTTGCAGTTGAATGAGTGCATCATGGACCTTGGTCCAATCTTTTTTTTCAACTAAATGATAATTATATTATATTTAGTAATAGTAATAATATTTGTTTCTCCCAAACTAATGCATTATACTTAAAGTGCAATGCTTAAAATGTACTTTTATTCTCTGTAGTTTGAGAACAGTTAAATGCATTATGTTTATGAATATTATACGACATTTGTATGTGTGTATGTACCTCATTAGGAGAAATTAAACATTTATTTAGTGCATCTAATGTAAAAAAATAAATAAATAAAAATGAACTTTGCAAGTAAGCAAGTCACACACCTTGTATGGAAATCCTATTACACCAGTGTTCGAAATACATCGATCAACACAGAGACATATTTCTGTGTTCGTGTTTTTTGTTATTTTGTAGTTGGCATGTCACATAGCATGCGTCAGTGTCCTGTGCTCACTGCTCGAAAAACACTCAACACATTCAGCTACGTGATCAGAAAAAGCACCTTCTTAATAATGAGGCGTCCCTCTCCATATCTGCATGCGTGTGCATGCATAGCGCTTACCGGTTTGCGGAACTTGAGCCAGATGCAGTGGATGGGCGGAGCTCCGGTGAACTTACAGAGCAGACAGACCTGCTCGCCTGCCAGGACCTTCATATCGTCAGGAAACTGCAGGATCTGAGGGGGCATCCCTGAAACACACACACACACACATATGCTGTCTGTATATGCTCAGAAATGGCACTCCTGACACTCTTTCTATGATCCACACGCGGACACAAGCTCTCACTGTAGTGCTTTAAACAGCTGGTGCCAATCCGAGAGGACATTTGTTCTACTGTAAGTGCATCCTCTCAGGGGCCAAGAGTGTTATTGGGAAAACAACGTTTACTCCAGAACTCCCACAGCAGACTATGTGCTGAAGACTGCAGAAGAACATGCCTTATTAAGGCATATGTAACCTCACTGAACTCACAACTAAGGTATGCTGACCTACATTGCTGTTCATGAGTAACAAATTGATTTAAAGAGTATAAAATAAAGGCAATTCCAGTGCCTGCACCGAAACTGCACTGAGGAATGTTGTTTTTTTGCAGGATGTGGTTACCTTGTTTTGAGGGAGTTTTTGGAGGTGGTTTCTTTATCCTGGCCTCGGCTGAAAAAAGAAACAGATGCGAATCAGATCTGATGGACGAGGCATTTCTATATCAGACTTGGATTCAACAGTAGCTCTACCGCAAGGCACCATAAGGAAACAACTTTAACATTTGCTTCTTGACTTCTAAGCTGATTGCCACACACAGGCCTTGTGAGTGATATACTCACTCCATGAGGGCCTCAGTGTACATTCACATTGCATTTATAGTATTTAGCACATGCTCTTTTGCAGAGTGACATGTATTTTTATACATTCTCACAGTTGGTGTTCTCCCTGGGAATCGAACTCGTGACCTAGCACCATGCCCTACCAAGGAAAAGCATCTCCACCTTCACAATTCTTCACGGTTACACTTTATTTTCATGAAGATTAACAAAGTCAAAAGACATGAGCGCACATGTACAAACACTGATACACACACACATGCTCACACACACTCTCAAAAATACAGTCACACACAAATACAAACTTACATCCACTCCATGGCCTAAGGGAACATCAGCATTTGAGTGTGTATATGGAAGCAGGGAATATACTCAATAGTCTGATAAGCAAACTCTGGGAGCGAGGAGAAGGTGGGAGTCTCATTCTGCTCTGGATGTCCTGAGAGAGCTCAGCTGCTCACGGCCTTTTAGGGTTTGCCTTTTTTGGTCATACTAAAAATAGTCCCCAAAGAATCTAGGAAATATTTCTTGGCACTATTTACTTTACATGTGATTGGCGTCATGAAATAATGTGGTAGAGAGGCCAACTCACACAACCTCCAGGAAGCAGTAGCAACAGCAAGGATAGTTCAATCTGAAGCTAGTAGAACTTAAAGATATAAACACACGTTTCTGGGGTTTTCAGACATTCCATCTCCATCTCTGCTGCGGAGAATTTCCTAGCCTCCTTGTGGAAAAGAAAACATCCTTTCTCCAACTATTTCTGTTTCACAGCTCCAAAAAGTCCCTGTCCAACAAAACAACTCTTATTTGATAAGGATCAGCAATTTGAACAGTGCAAGATGTTTCCAGATTTGCTTGTAGAGAAAATATTTGCTCCATGTAATACAAAGAGAAGGCAACAAAGAAATGTGTAATACTGTAATGTTATGCTTGAGAACAAAGCAGACAGGACCTAGGCAACTTAGCCATGATTCACACCTAGGTTAATCAAGATGCTATCTGCTAAGCCCATCAGAACCTTACTGTAAGCGTAGATTTGCATGGGCTATTTGTTAGCAACACACATTTTAGTATGTAGTATGTGGTGAAAACAGTACCAGAATTCGTTATCATCTGCTTTTTTTATTAGACCCATTAATGAAACCTAATGCTTTTCCAAACCCTGTCAAGAAATCTGACACCAAGTCAAACCTGAGAAAGTGAGAGGTCACAGAGGCAGAGGTCCAGTCCAAGTCGCCAGTCTAAAGCAAGTCGTGTGAAAAAGCAACAAAGCTGAAGCAGCAAATCTGAAGAACCAGAGCCCATCATCTGCAGGGCCATTGTTGGCATCCTGATGAACTGATGGATTACGCCTTTTACTTTTCAAAACTATACTGCCCTACCACTGCCCTATTAACCCTGACCTTAGAGTACATATGTTCCCATTATCAGTTTGTGTTTTATTGTGTTTAATAGAAACACAATTGCAAATTCAATGCAAATGCAAAATAAATAAATCCCTTCTAAGTGCTGTAATGGCATTTGAAGCTGCATCAATGTTCCTCTCGGTCTCTTCAGACAGCCTGCCATCTGAAAATCCCATCAAACCTTGAGCTCGGGATCAAGCATGTGAGCGTGCACCTTGAAGACACTCCAATGTGGCAAAGCCTGTGTAGCCAATGCACTTCGCCTCTCAGCACCCAGCTGAGGGTCACTGGGAGGGAGGCCTTCCACATCACATTACACAAATGGAGCTCAAAAAGCCAGTACTTGTTCCAGCCAGCAGCCAGCACATGAACCACACTGCCTACATGGAAGACGCACCGGACCAAATGCTATTAACCAAAACTGGACAAACTGCTCTGAAGTAAACACCACCTTACAATATTATATTTTATCCACTTGAAACAGTAACTTTTTATGGCAGAAATAAGGTAGCATATCCTCTCTAAAACACAGGGTTAGGGGATGTAAACACCTGCCAATCAATCAGATACATTTTAAAACAGAAAAGCCTACACCTCAGAAAAGCCTACACCTCAGAAATACACATATCCAGTAGAGCTTCAATTATTTGCCATGGCAGTCAAGACATTCTACAGTGGTCAAAAAAGTCAGAGCCCTAATGAGTGTGAAAGGGGCTGCAGCAGTGAGGAAGAACTCCCAATGACAGCACAAGGAAGAAACCAAGAACCCATCAGTAAATTAAATGTTGCTATGAAACTTGCAAGTTGGGTAATAACAGAAGCACTAAAATTATGAGCAAGCATGGTGCTATAAGGATTTTATGAGATCCAAGAACAGATTTGGTAAGGATATAATGACAAACTGAGCCACTGAAAAAAAACTTTTTTTTTTTACAAAAATTTACCATTATAATTTAATTAAAAAATGTAATAATTACATCAATACACCTTCCCCCAACCCCCAATCTCAGTCCAGTTGATGGGCTGATGGCATGGAATGCTGGAACAGACAGTCTCCTGCTGTCCATGTTTGCAGTCTGCTCAGTGTGGTCCCCCCCTGGCCTGGAGCCCCTTTCTCCCCTTCCCCCCACACTGTAGTGCAAAGGTTAATGTTTTCCAGCAGCCCGCACAATACCTGTGTTTTTTGTTGTTGTTGCTGCTGTTTCGAGTTTTTTTTTGCAATGTGATGTTGGGATGCAGATTTCCCATCCGATTACTGATTAGCCGTTCAATAAGAGAACGAAACCTCACTTCATGAAGAGCCTCTAATGCATGTGTGAACGAGAGGTCATGAAGGTAATGCTAAGAGTCATGTAGCCACTGAACATTCTTCACACATTACACTTCCGATTTATTCACTGCTGTTGATACCGAATAGAGTCATGAGAAGAGAGTACCAGCATGAGATGTCATGTCCCAGCGCATTCAGTGTTGTTCAGCTTTATTCAAAAGACCCAAGAGGAAATTTCATATCAGAACAACACAGGGCTGGTGCTGGGGGCGGGGGGGTGCTAGATTTCCTCTTTGACCCCCCCCAAGCACAAAGAAAATATGATGTATTCCCCTCCTGTTAATGCAGTCGAAATATGATGCAACACCTCCCACCCACCATCAGCGCAGTGCTTTCAAAATCTGAATAAAAATGTGCCCCCCCCCACCAGCGCAGTCTTGAAGCGGGACTGTTTCAATTCTCACAGTTCACAATGGACCAATGGCATCACTACTCAGAATAAGCCTTGGGAATCCCGGACGCCAGTAAAAATCAGAACACTGTGTCATGCTTGCATTCCTCTGCATTAAAGTGATGAATCAGAGCTGAACTGAAATGCTGCTGTGAGACACGACTCTTAAGACTCTTCATAATGACAATCAGAGTTTGCAAGATGTTTTGGGCTGTAAAGCTATCCTGCAGTCTCTTATGTGAACAACCCAGCAGCGATCAGCATCTGTTGCCTAAAAGTTTAGAATCCATAGCCTAGCATATTCTAGAATCCATAGCCTAGCATACTCTAGAATCCACAGCCTAGCATATTCTAGAATCCACAGCCTAGCATATTCTAGAATCCATAGCCTAAGACAGCAGAGGTGAACAAGCTAACATTTTCTGCAGTTATGTTGCCTCACCCAGTCGATTTCAGTAATTCATTTTAATAATTCAGTTAGCCAGAATTAAATTCTGGGAAGGGCTTTTATACACAGAGATGGTCAGTTCAGGTTCAGAAAATATGACATAAAATGGTACATTTTCTAGCATTAGCCGTATGCCCATAGTCAGTTCTCTGAATGCCCTGGCTAAGAATAGGCAACACTGTTCGCACAACGCCAGATTATGTGCAGAGATGGCAAACAGAAAGAAAAATGTATAGAGCGTATTACACTAAAGACAGACAGACAGAGCGAGTGAGTGAGAGAGTGAGTGAGAAAGAGTCCATACATGGGAGTTTAAAGGAAGTATGTCCATGTAATAAAAGTCCTAGCTCTTGCTCTTGCATTACTCACTCTTCACACTCTTTAATGCTTCTCTTGTGCTCTTTAACAGAGTTTGTTTTGGGTTTCAGGTATCAAGACAAAGGCGACAACCAGATTCAGTTAAAAGATTCATGAATAATTAACCAACCTTAACTTCAGGTTAAACAAACTGCAGAAAAAGAGTACTATATTAAAAATGCACAGCAGGAAATATAATTTTTAGATTAGTGCTTGTATAATTTTGATGATTTTATCTTTTAACACATGTCTAAAAACTGCTTATAAGCTCAGAGTTTCACAACTCTGAGCTAAATTCATGCATTCTGCTCGACCTCCGACCAATTCACACACAGACACACACATGCATACACTTTCACTCAGCAACCCTTGAAAGAACGAATGAACAGTTAACTTGTGTGCGTGGGTGTGTGTGTGTGTGTGTGTAAGGGTTTTGGTGGGAAAAAGTCAGGTCTCTCGTGTCTCTCCTTTTTTGGGGAATAAAGAGGGAAGAGTGTATTTTGGACTCACTCTCTGTGGTTGGGGTGGAGGGCTTCTTGCTTTTCTTGTCAGCCGGCGTGGAACTTGAGGCACTGGGGTCTGGAGGAGCACAGAGGACAAACGCACCATAAGCTCTTCAACTGAAACAGCAGGACAGCCATCATTATTCCATTGAAGGTTTTTTTTATACTTTAATACTTAATAATTTACTTTTATAGTTAATAATTTAAAGACAGAGTGAGACAGAGAACAAACACAGAACAGCACATTAATTTAGCTTTGAATCAATAATCTGTGAAGTGTTTGGACTAATGAAAACTGAAGGCAATGTATGACAAAGTGCCATCACCCTGTCAGCACGGTGAAGCGAGAGGTGGAATGCTTGTGGAAACATGGAGGGAAAGAGTTGGAGGAGCAGGAGAAGCGCGAGGTTGGAGGGAGGGAGGTGCGGCAGGCCAGGCAGGGCAGGAGGGCAGAAGGGCAGGCAGGGCAAGAGGGCCGACAGGCTATGCTCTGTAATTGCAGGAAGTTTGCTGGGCTGTGGCCGGGTCTCAGGGGAGGGCAGTCAGTCACGCCTCCCAAACCAACATAGACCAGACCAGCTCAGCCTTCCCGAGCCTGGAGTCGGACGCATTGCATCCTTGTTTAATCCATGCTGTAGTGATATTTTAGCTGGTAAAAACATCACTGGAAAAGTGCAGTACAGCCTCCAAGCAGACCCTACAGAGCCTTCTCCGCCGCTGAGTGAGGTTCTGTTTGGACTACGACCTTCTTTAGGTGTGAAAGTGCTCACCATCGACTAGGACCACACATGTGCACTCTGCTCTTTTCGAACCAGCATCGGCTCTGCACACATACTGGCCCTCATCCTCGGGCAAGGCTTTATCAATGGTCAGAGAGCACACGCCACCTGAACACACACACACAGAGGGACGCAAACAAAAACACCCAGAACACACTTATCAGCGAGGAAGTAATATCAAGACAAATGACAGATATTTCCACCATGTTTCATGGTAAGTGAAGTGCACCTTCTCAAAATTATACTTCTCACTATTGCCAGTGGTTAGAGCAGGTGATTCGGATCAATATATTAAGTTACAATGCACCAGGGAAAGTTTAGCTCCAACCTATTGTCCTTTGGTCTAAACGTTCACACTCTCAAATAACAGCAAACAGAAGAGCACCGATCCAATGACAAACATCCGCCTGTTGTTCCAAGGAGAGTCCCGTGTCTGACAGTGCGATTTCTGTTGTGACAGACATGACAGGTGGCAGAGCTGCCTAATCCTTCTTCATTAGCACTGACGTTTTTCTTCAATAACACAGTGAAACAGCCCAGGGACACTCACCCCCAACACTGACTACCACCCCTGATTAGGAAAGGAAGTCTCGTCACTGGAGTTCTGTTTAGAATTTTGGTAATATTACACAGGTGTAAATAATTCAGAGCTTAAAAGCGAGTTGACTAGATTTGCATGGTGCATAGGATTCATTCAGGGATCAAAAAAAGGCAGTTATGCAATAATATCTTTAGGAATGCAGTTTGTCTTCTCGAGGAACTGGATTTAATTAACTAGACATTAGTGGGTTCAGACACACAGGCATCAAGTGGAGACCCACCACCAAGCAGTGGAAGTGCTCACTGTCTCCCATTACAGCCTCCAGACACACCGCTGCTCCAGAGCACTGCTGGGGTATGTAAACCTGGCAAAGGCAAACCTCCACCTCCCACCTCCACCCCCACCCGGAGCAGAGCCAGTGCTTTTCTTACACTTGCCATTCGTACTCCCCCAGAATAACACAACCGTAAACATCACAGCGGCTTTTCCCGAGAAACAATCATATCCAGACACCAGATGAAAGGGAAAGAAGAGCCGTTATGGTAATAAATCATGTGTTGTAAGATCTAGGCAAATATTCATATGGTGAGAAGAAGCAGAATGTTTGGAGTAGAACATGGCTGTAGTGGAAGCCAGTGGAACACTGGCGATTAGACCATATTTTAAGCTGCCCATCATAAACCCTGTTATAAACTCAAGTGTGTTTACAAACAAACAGTCATCCTGAAGAGCATGGATACACATTTCATACTAACCCTCATTGGCAATGACGATGAATTTGGAGGGCTTGATCACTTTCCCGTCTAGAGTCCATGTCACAGTGGCTGGAGATGCAGATGACAGCCGGCACTGCAAATGCAAGCGTTCTTCATCCTGTACCGTAACATTGCTCAGTTTCTGAATGAAAGTCAGATCTTTCCCGTCTCCTGCATTCGTTGTTATCTCCTTTGACCCTCCATCCACACAGTTCACATTATTCTCCTTCCCCGTGGAAGCCTTTGGTGCTGGGCTCTCTCTGCTGCTCTCCGCACTGCCTGGTTTCCTTTTGTTGCTCAACACTGACCTGAAGTCAACCGGGTCATTTTTGCTGCGTTCTTCTTTCTCAGCTGTTGCTTTGGGGCCAGTGGTTCCTTTCTTGCCCAACACTGCCCTGAAGTCCACCTGCTGGGGGCTGTTGACCTTCCTTTCCTCCTCCGTCTGCGTCTTGGGCTTGATCTGCCGTTGGAGGTTCCCCCGGAAGTCCATCTGTTCGGCCGTGATCTCTTTCAGGTCCTCCTCCGAGACGCTCTTGGTGGTGACCTTGCGGCCTAGCACGGTTCGGAAGTCGATCTGCTCAGCCTCCTTCTGGCGGATCTGGTCTTCCCGATGCTCCTTGGTCTCCACACGCCTCTTCAGGAGACCGCGGGCAGCGATCGGCTCCTCCTGATCCCAGTCCTGATCCCTGTGCTCCCAAACCGGATCTGGCTCTGATCGGAATGCCACAGGGCTGGGCGCCTCTTTCTGCTCTCCCTTTCTCCTGGATGTCCTCTCCACCCCTCCAGATCTCGTACCCTCTCTGCAGAAGCAGGAGGGAGAACACAGTGACGTTCAAAAGGCTCAGCCCACAGCACAGAGCCACTTAATTAAGGAGAGTTAGTGCCACGGAACACAGTTACATCACAGATGACTTCAGAAGCCTTATAAGGAAGCGAGTCGGGAGAGGGGCTCCCTCGCTCAAACAATAGCACAGCTGGAGGAAGCAACATAAACAGTTTGTTTGGCTATACAGGGAGATTACAGCAGTCATAGGCTGATACACAACATCAGCTGTATTTAAACACCCACTCTTTAGGACGCTCTCCGTCAGGGTCTTCTCTCACATGCAGGTTAGCCATAGAGCTGCAGTCTCCTACTTTATTCCTGCAAACCAGAGAGACGCTCTGAAACTCAAATGTGACCATCGGCTTCAGACAGTGGTCAAATGTCATCACATGTTCTGGAGAAGCAGCACAGTGCAGGAAGAGAAATGGCAAAATTGGCAAAGAGCAGTTTGGTTTCTTTATCTCTAAAGGAAGCAAAAAAAAAAGAAAAAAGACAACACATGCTCCACCACTTCTGTTGCTAAGTGATAAAGAATATGAGAACTGTAACCCTAACTTGTTCCAGTGCCCTTGGTAGAGCAGAGAAGAAGACAAATCCCTAACCTCTTAGTAACTTTTCCAAAAATAGATTTATACAAACAAATAGAAGTAAATTCTGCCTCCGAATATTTGATTTTGGTTTTGATACACTCATTGGTAAAGAAGGCTCAAGAGAAGGCTCAACATTTCTGATCATTAGCATCACTGGAGTGGTGCAAGTGCTCGTACTTGAGAAGGATCTCATAGTTTCCAGCATGGTGAGGCTTCACTCTCCTGATGAGGAGTGACACCACATCCTCCTTCTGCAGGATCTCAAAGTCCCGCCCCGAGGAGACTTCCCGCCCATCTTTCATCCAGAGGAACTCTGGGAAGGGGTCCCCGGCTATGGCGCAGGACATCAGGATGTGCTGGCCCACATCCACTGTGGAGGACTTGGGCTTAGTGATGAACCACGGTTGCACACCGTCCTGGGGCTCTGAAACACAGGCACGCGAGCAAACGTCAGCTATGTCTCGGCTACGTCTCGGCTCCACCACAGCTCGATGAGACTCGGCAGAGGAGCAGGGAGCGTCGATACCTTGAACGGTGAGCAAGGCTTGGGTGCGAGCCTCGCCAGCCTCGTTCCACGCCTCACACGTGTACGTCCCCGTGTCTTCCGGGAACACTTCCTGGATGAAGAGGCTGCACAGGCTCCCTTCCCTCTCAAAGTGGAAGTCCTCGCACTCTTGGATCTCCTTCCCATTGTGAAGCCACAGCACCTCTGGGGCAGGAAGACCTGTACACGCATGCACGTCATCACAGTCACGCTAGATCCCCGCCATCCCGATTTACTAACCTATTAATATGCATGGGACTCGTTGTGTGTTACTGAAGCCATTAAAACGACTGCCTCTTAACCCTCTGCTGTGAGTGAGCAGAGAAATATGCGAGATGCGTATCAGGAGGATAGCAACTCCTCCAGAGCTGGACGCACAGGAAGGGCTTGAGATTACATATTATATAACAGCAGGAGTTGAACCTTTCCCCCAAGGTCGCACACACAGGAGGAAACTCAATCTCACATTCCAAACATTCTCCTGGGAGAGCGGAGGAAATGCCCCTTCATTAAGAAAATAACAAAATGCAAAAACCCCAAAAATATTCATAAACTGCAAAATAAAATAAAAAAAAACGTATAATGTTTTAATCCTAATCCTAGACTATTCCGAAATATCCATTAAACAAACATTAAAAGGTGCAGAGGTGTCAGGGGGAAGGTACTGCAAGGCATTATGGGATGGGTGCAGCTGAAATGACTCCATCCAAATGACCCCATCCCTTACCCATCACCTCCACGCTCATCGTGACCTGACTGCCATCCATGACCTTCAGATCCTGCAGCTCTTTCAGAAAGACTGGGGCTGAGGGCCTCTTCATCTCAGAGACTCGTGGAGCGACTGGCCTCTTAACACTCGCCTTAGCTGGAACAACCACACACACGCACACAATGGTCACTAGTGAGATTCGAACGTGACCCTACAGCATACAAACTGGTCTATTTAGTCCTTCAGTATATGTGATTTTTCTTCTTTTTTAATCTCAGATACAAATTAGTGACTGGAAAAGTGATTAACCCACATATGTATCAAGCATAGATCTTTACCACAAACAATTATTTTATTTACCATTTGCTCCCACTATCTATTCCATCAGCACTACTGCAATCAGCTCCTGGAAGACCATAAACAGTCTTAGATGTGTAACAAGATATTTCTGATATCTGATGCACCACGTACACAGAGTGAAACAATCATGCATGAGTGTAGGGAACTCCACTCTTATGGCATGCCTGCCCTGGTGGGGTTAGCCAAGCAGCAGACATGTTCGCTCTGTAAGGGAGAAGGCCAGACTAGTCTGCGTCCGCAAAACTAATGAAACACAGCGAGAGCCTATGGAAACAGGCAGAGGGAGAGGAATAAGCCCTTCAATCATTTTAAATGAAGACACTTTACAAGAGTGGGTGAAAATATGAAACCCCTTTGTGTGGGCCAAAAATACCAGCCTACTGTTTCTATCATGTATGGATCATTTTACTGGCTGTGCCACATTGAAATGGCCACTAAAGCCAAGACTGGAAGGGTCTCGGGGAAGAACGGCATGCTGGGTCAGTTTGCCAGGCCCACAAAGTCTAATCCAGGACTGAAGATGGTGTTCAGCTACTCATACCGTCTGAGTCAGGGTCCCAGAAAAGTCAGCAATATTCAGAAGAATCATCAAAACAAAAAAAGTGAAGCCTTTTGCCATTTAAGATCAATTTAATTTTTACTCTCATGCAGAGAAGGAATATAAACAGTTCGGGAATTCTGAGTTCACTCTGCTCCTGTGGGCCTGTATAAGAATACGTGACCCATGCTAAAATCACTTCAATATGCAGAGCCATAATCATATTAGTTAAATTTGGTAACACTTTGTTTGGAGACACTGAGGTTGTTACCTGAATGATTTTAATTATATTATCTGACTCATGTAAATAGACTAAAATCAAGTTCAGATGGCTGAACTTGCATGAACGATGCAAGAAAAAGAATTTTGATAAATACTTTCAGACCTGTGATTTAAAATCAGATATATAGTGACTGCTGTCACTTTTACATGTGACCGTCATTCACCTTCTAAATAAATGCCCTTATTCTATGACCCCCAGTCACTTGAGCACATCCCCAGTCACAGGTCAAGGGTTAATACTCTAAATCTCTGGTATAAAAGTGTGTTCTAGCAGTTATTCTTCCGAGAACCTTGTCACCATGTGGTGACAAATTTTCCTAGTGAGTCACTGGCCCTTTTCATTTCAAGACACATTTTTGAATTCTAGCAGCTGTTTTATCCGTTTCAGTTCGACTCCTGGACACTACCTGACGCTCGGTGTCCGTCACCACACACACGCAGGTTCATGCCAATGGAGCTTCTGAACATTCTCCTCCTGGCCATTATTGAGCGAGCTGCTCCCGACTTGGTCTAAGTATTCTGCAGTGGCTTCGTTTCTGATTTCATCAAGCCATTGAAAAGAATCTCATTGGTTGCTCTTTTTGTGACTCTGCTCCTCCGTCTCAGAGTAGGAACTGCCTGTGCTGTCGCTATGACTGTGTTGTCACGACGACTCAGTGCTGTGTGGGAAAATGGTGGTATTTCACATTTTTAACCCATGCGAGTTCTGAACCCTTTGCTTTAGACTAGCCCACAGACTGCAGCAAAATACACAAAGCAGATGTTCCTTTAGGCTTGAAATAACCCGTCTCGGAAAAGAAAAAAAAAAATCAGTCCAGGGATTCACTCATCAAAGGGATGCCAAGTTCCATATATGTACAGCCTAAACTCAGATATCTAAACTTTCACTTTTTTTTTTTTCTTGTCTAAAAGAGTCTCGTCCAATGTTAGACCAGATCTATAGGACTGCTGGCAAAGACACTCCAATTGGTGCAAATTGTTTTTTTTTTTATATTCGGGAACTTAATGTGAAAATATTTTGTAGGTTCCAGTTATTCCATCCCTTCTGAGACTGATTTTGTTACAAAGCAAAAATCAGGGTAACTTAAGCCACAGGGGTTTTTCCTATTTCTCTCTGCGTTTTGTAATATCCTCACATGAGCTGGCAGAACAACTCTACATGGAGCTGCGGTGTATCTGCACTTCTGAAGTCCACCCAGCCTGCCTCAGTGTTGCTTTCTTATGGTTAAAGGACTAAAATCACTTACATTGATGTATGTTTAAGACTTCTTTCTTTCTCACTCACTCACTCGCTCACACTCTCTCATGACAAGCTCTCTCTGATGATCAGGTATCTTTCTGTCGTTTTGGTCTAGGCCAATGGGGAGTCAGAGTGTGCGGGAGCAGGAGAGGTGGGGTGGACGTACCTCTGACCAGCACCCGGGCACTGCAGACGGCTCGCCCGTGCTCATTCTCAGCCATGCAGGAGTAGAAGCCCTCGTCGGCGGACACTGCGTCCTGCACCACCAGCTGGGCCCGGCCCCCGTCGAACACTGCATCTCCATACAAGATGGCCTTATCTGGTGGTGGGGGGGAGAGAGAGAGGGGAGGGGGGGAGTCAAGAGACAGATAAACAGAGACAGAAACTATTAAAAACGACCATACAACACACGTGTGGGGCTTAGCTTTACACTTTACAACCTTACACAGACCCTGTCAGCAGCATTCCTACAGGCAATACCTGCAAACGAAGTGAATGTAGTTGAACTAAGAGCTGACTGCAGCCACAGAGAACCTCACAGAATGGCTGCAGTATAGTCTAGCTGGAGTCCAAGAGGGGACGCTCGCCATCCAATCCAGAGGATTTTTCCAGCTTCCTTTTCCCTTCTGGCTGCCGGGAGGTGATCGGCGCTCTGCAGCAGGTTCCCGTCTCCGCTGGCCGCTTTAGACCATAAACCCTTGCCAAGTGCAGCCAAGTGTAATATTTCAGGGTGACTGATGCGTGCTTTTCCTTTATATGGGCCTCATTCTGGTTCCATGGGTTTAACGACAGCTTCCCAACTATATAGGAAAAGCGGGATTCACACCGGAATGTCGCCGCTTTCCGCTGTCCTGGTCAGTCGATAAAATCAGCACATCAGGATCGGCGAATCGCATTTACTGAAACCTTGCGGTAGAGCTTTGTGAAGCATGGACAAAGTTTTCAATGACTGAAAGGTGCAAGGAATTAAATATTACATATTGGCAGGCTAGACATACTACGTATATTAAAAATGTTATACGATACGGGCATAAACGTTCCAGCATCACGAGTATCGTGAAGCTTTAGCACTTCACCCACCAGCCACCACAGTGTTCTCTGCAGAGCAGGAGATCATAATGACAGATGCAGCATCGATGGCGTTAATGATACATCCAGAGCATGAAAGTGTTTTGCTGTGTTGTTATTGGAAAACTGTCCCAATCGACTTTGATTGATTGATTTTTCTGACTGGTTGATTGATTTTACACTGTTGTAAACAATGAAACTACGTTGAACTTTATTGATCATAAAACATTGCTTATCTGCTTTTGGTTTCCTTTTACAGAAACCTGAAGTTACTCGGTGTAAGCTGCCCAGACCTTTTCACATAGAGAGCAGCCTGAGACAGAAAATAAACACACCCTGTTTTAGCTGGACTGACAACAGTTGCATATGCAATCATTTATATAGACCGCATGATGGGCAGGCCGCTGACATGCTAACCGTATATAGAACCACACAGTGGAGCAGCACACACACACACAGACACACAAAACCATGTTGGTCCTGTAAAGAGCTGCAACAGTAGCATACACTCAGTAAAGACTCTCTCTGACTTAAGGTATTCCTAGAACTCCCAGTCTGACTATAAAGGTTTATTAGGATTTCTACGTTGACCAGATCCATGTACAGGGAAGTAACATAGGGGCACTGTTGCCCTCTGTTGGCTGAGAAAGTACACAGCTGTAATGGCCGCCGAGGGAGACATCACAGCAGCAGATGACCAAACCAAAACATAACATTATATTCTTATACTTTTGTCTATGAATTTGAGATACACAATACACTGGAGCACAAGCTCACACAGCACTCAATGGATGTTTCTCACCGTTGAGCAGCCAGGAGAGGGAGGGGGCGGGCGTGGCCTCTACGCTGCACTGCAGAGTGAAGGTGTCCCCCTCAGACACCGCACAGCCCTGCAGAGCACTATTGAACACTGGAGCCTTCCCCGCCACACGCAGGCCTGCACACACACACACACATGCACACACACGCACGCACACAGACACACATGCACACGCACACACACGCACGCACAGACACACATGCACACGCACACAGACACACACACACGCATGCACACACATGGACGCACATGCACAAGTGCACACACACACGCGCACACACACACACACGAGCACACACGCACATACACACACAAGCATATACCCACGCACACACACATGCATGCACATGTGCACACACACACATGTGCACACACATGCATGAAAACACACGTACAGAAACACACATCAGGTGACAGGCAGGCATCAAATAAAATCAAATAAAATGCAGAATACCTATAGCTCAATGACATTCACCAACAGAGGGCAGAATTGCACATAAACTTGCCATGTGAGCATTATGAGATATGAAAGAAGTACACAAGTAGGGTATGCAGTTAGCGATAAAAGAAACGAGGTCTCTGTTTGGTCAAGCAACTCTCCAACAACCCGTATAATGCAAGCCTACGACATTAGTTCAGCCTTAGCCTCACTTTCAGATCTGGGATTAAAATGCCAAACAGATGCACCATTAAACCGAGATGATCCAAACCAGCTCCCAGCCTCGTGCAGCAACCCATGAGCTGTGTGCTCATAACAGAACTCCCCTTACGTCTGAGCAGATACACATGTGTGCAAAAAACATCATCATAATAATCATCATCATAACACTCCTATCACAGTGAAAATTACATTCATTATCATGTATTTTTATACATTAACATAAAATACTCTTTAAATTCCATGTTCACTTCTGTCCTGATTGACTGATCCACACATGTAACTAGCAAGCAGATGTTGTTCATTCCACAGAGCGTAACAAACAGGTTTGTCCTGAATGGTTCACGACAGCTTCACACCCTCGGAGCCCATGCAAAGTTACGTTAGTATGGAACGTTCCTGAACCAGCTACGCGGAGAGATTCACAGCTCATTTTTCATCCCTCTTTATTTTTCATATGCCATTTTGCTCTCAGTGTACTGAACTGAAGTTTCTGACCTGCACAAAGACGAAGGAATTAAACAATAAAACGCTTCCTTTGATTGACTTTTGATTGATTGGGTGTGAGCGAGAGAGTGTGTGTGTGTGTGCACTCCAGACTTACTCTTGACTGTCACAGTCCAGCTGGAGACAGCTTCCCCTCTGCTGTTGGAGGCCGTGCAGGTGTAGCGGCCAGCGTCTGTGCCCCGGACGCTCTCCAGACGGAGGAGGTGCACGCTGCCCTCCTGCTCAGCGCTGACCCCCGCTCGCAGCCCGAGCTCCACGCCATCTCTAGCCCAGCTCACGGCAGGAGCAGGCCAGCCCGACACTGGGGGCACACGGGCAAAGCACTTAGCCACAGCTACAAACAGCTCCCACAGCTACAGTAATGTTCTGCATAATGAACCATGTTACTACCATAAGATCTGATCAGAGTCATTGTGGTTAAACAACCACATTTGTTTTGGTGAAAATCCAGTGATGATATTGGTAGCATTAGTTAAAACAAGATTAGAAATTTAAATATGTAAATATAAAATATAAAAAGAGTGCATGTAGAGTGCACATATTATGATGTACATAAAGATATTGCACATATGAAACTATTATAGTTATACATAACCACTCCATTTGTATTGCACCTTAATGTGATATTGCACTGATTACAGCAGTTGTATTAATAGTCCTGAAGGTGGGTGACAATTGCTCAAGGTGTAGAAACAGGATGGGGGAGAGGGGTTAGACAGACTGGTCTGTTATCAGCTGTGTGTATGTGTGTGTGTGTGTGTGTGTGTGTGTGTGTATTGGAGGTGCGAGTACATCCACAGTGTGAGGTTAAGATGGTCAACCACAAAACATAACCAGTTAGCATTAACCTGTGGTCTGAAACCGACCAATGGGAAATGGGGTAGAGGGTGGGGGCATCTTGTGCATTCCAGCTGATGCATACAGAGACTGTAACTCTACACTTATAATATACACCTATAAACGATACATGGATGGTATGTGTAAAGACAGCTACAGATGCATATTAATGGAGCAGAAATCATACTTACCTTGGCATTTGAACAGGACTTTCGTTCCCTCTGTGACCTCCTGGCTTTGAGGCTGTGTGTCAAAGGTGGGCGGAGCTCCGAGGGCCTCGAGTCGGTTCTCTCTAGCTTGCCTGCGGGCCCCTCTGCTTGTCTCCGCCCCCTCAGGCAGGGGGCTCCTCCCTCGAGATCCAGCCCCCTCTGCGTCCACACTGCGCTCCTGACCCATGCTGGTGGACTCACAGCTGCTCTTCTTGGCGTGTTGGCGTGTTAGCGTCATGGGGCTGGCTGACCTGTGCTGACCTGCCGGTGACCCCTCCCCTTTGGGTTCATCAGTGGGCTGCAGTGATGAAACCGCAGTGCTTTTCTGTGCCTCTGGACTGGTTGCCGTGCTGTCTTTGGCCGCTGTGGTGGCGGTCGCTACTGCGTGTGTCTCCATGGTCACAGTGTGTTTGGATACGCCGGCAGGTTGCTGGTCTCTGATAAGACCGTTGGTTGTATGTTTGATTGCAGAAGACGCGGTCGTCTTTGGAAGATCGTGAGGTGGAAATCTGGTTCTGTTTGGAGAAAAAGGAAGAGGCTGGAGGAAAGGAAAGTCTACAAATAGAAATAAGAACGCATGGGAAACAAGTCTATTTCTACAGGCTTTCCTCAAGACGAAACACCTCAGTAATCTTCATAAAGCTTTAATACTGCAATGAAAGATCGTCAATGGAAAAATCGTTCACAAATCGTTCGTTCTCAAAGCTTGAACAAACTCAATTGGATCAAAACACAATGGAACTTTCCAAATGTACTTACATTGCTTCATCCGTGTCTGAACCTGTGAAACAAAAGACAAAACACGACATTTACCAAACAGACACAGATACGAGAGATAAGCATCTGCAGGGTAGGAGTACATCAACGTATCACAGTATAACGTAGAACACGGTATAACGAAGAGAAAAACTGAGGACAAGGTTGGCCCAGAGTCTCACATCCTGTTAGATCCTCACATGGTGGGTGGTGGTGATGGTGGTGGTGGTGGTGGTGTACGGGGTGGTGTTAATATGGGTTCGTACCTTGCACGGTGAGTTCAGCCGTAGCCGAGGCCTTCCCCGCGCTGTTGGCCAGCAGGCAGGTGTACATCCCAGCATCCTCTGCGAGTGCACATCTGATCTCCAGGAAGTGCAGGCCCGACCTCTCATACAGGACATAATGCTCCGAACTGTGGATCTCCTCATCACCCTGGGAGAGGTCCACATGCAGCCAGGAAGAACACGTCAAAGCCGTGTTCACATTCCCTCCCTTCTCCCTTTGACACGCGTCTTCGGATTCGCCATTTTACCTTAAGCCACTGGACATGTGGCTGGGGACGTCCTGTGATCTTGGCTGAGAATTTGCCCGTGTGCCCCATTTTCAGGTACAGGCGGGAGGGTTTGTTCACAAACTTCGGTGGGCTTTCACCCCAGATACTGGGTCTGTTCTCCACTGCCGGGAGCCCTGAACGACTCCTAGGAATACAGTACAAGAGTGAACCCAACACAACAGCACGGGAGCAAAACTGCAGTTCTAGAACAGGACAAGACACAGCCATGTAGTGGCTAACTGGATATTTGATAGTCTGATGAGTGAGAGTGACAGAGATGTTCAGACCAAAGTTCTTTAGTTGTTCCTGTCCAATACTCTCCTTACATTTATTTCTCAATTAATTAAGAGATGCTCTCAAAATTAGGCTAATGCAAGATGCCAACTCACAGTGTTAAGGAACTAACTGTTTTATCTCCATTTGCAATTGCAATTGCATTTAGTCCTAACTAAGCAAACCCTTAACCTGTTTTACAGGACACCCAAGCAAACCCTTATCCTGTTTTACAGGACACTCAAACAAACCTTATCTTGTTCTACAGGACACCCAAACAAACCCTTACCCTGTTTTACTGGAAGAGGGCAAGCCATACTTCTTCACTGCATTGTCTGTGTGATGGATAAAAAAAATGAAGGCATTACAAACCAGGCACACAAACACACGTGGACACACACACACACACACACACACACACTCTCTCTCTCTCTGCCCCTTTCTCTCAGTCTTACTCTAAATGTAACCTCATAAACATTGTTTGTGCTACCAGTTGCAGAAAGCATCTTACTGCCCCCACATGTTTTCGCTTGGCTCCAGGAAGCCCCAGGGGCTTCGGTCGTTGTTTGGGAGGGTATAAACCTCTGCAGCTGCACATGCCTCACCTGGGTTTGCACTCGCGTTTTGGACGCAAGCTAGAGGCGCAAGCGGCCACTTCGTGCCTAGCATAGAGCCAGGGCGAGTGAACGAGTGAACGAGTGGCCACGTGGCGGCGGCACTGGGACGCTGCCGCGGGAGAACGGGTGTGCGAAAGCACGTAAGAGGGCGGAGCCTGGTACGCTCCCACACAGGAAGGAGGACACTCCTCAGCGTCCTCGTTGAGGTCGGGCAGAAAGGCATGTTTTGCAAACGCACAGTTGGCTTTCCACAGTTCCTGTTCGCTTCAGGAACCCCGAACTCAGTTTGTGATACTGAATGACGAGGAGCATCGAAGTTAAATCACGTATCAGCTCAGCACTGAACTTTTATGTCACACAGTCTTAAGGCAGCGTCTCCTCGACCGCAGAGTTCTACAGAACGCTACCATGCTTGTTTCTGGGTATTGCCCAGAGCGGTGCATCAAAGAAACATGCTTAGAAGGGAAAAAAAAAAACTGTGTTTAGCTGAGCTAAATGGATAAACCTGGAGACACTCCCTTTCTTCCTGTAGCATGGGAGTACATTGTTGTGATTGTGCTTCAATGGCTACGAAACACGCAGAGCTTTCTGTGTGTATGAAAGTTATTCACCCAACACAAAGAACACACACACACAAACGCGTGCACACACAACTCAGCTCAAATTGCGCCACCAAGCCCTAACCTTTCCATTAATGGTGGTGGACATACAAGTTTAAATTTTAACAGTGATAATCAAATCAAACAACGGAGGAATTTCTGAAACATGACAACAGTGAGCGTGTTTGGCAGAAAGAAACACTCAAAATGATTTAATGCTCAACAGATTGTCTTAAGAAGACCTCAGTAATATTCCTGATACCATTCTAATTCCTATTGGCAACAGTTGAGGAATGTTTAGAAAATCCACACAATGATGTGCTGAAAGTGGACACCGATGTACCTTCCACAATGATCTCCACAGTAACCTGTCGACTGCCGGCGTCGTTTACAGCCTCACAGGTGTACCGCCCCGCGTCGCCGTCCTGCACGCCTTCCACCACCAGACTAAAGGTTCCACGTGTGCTCTGCTCCATGGAGACACGGCCGCCAGTGATCACAGCCTTCCCACTCCTGAACCAACAAACCTGGGCCTCTGGGGAACCACGCACCTTTAGAAACCCAGAGAAAAAGATCAGTGCACACACACACGGATGGATGTGCCGACGCTGTGGATGGATGTGCCATTACCACCAGCGGACAGGCCGATGCAAACTGCTACCTGAGGCTCAACATCTACATTGGAGGGACTGTGGCTGCTCGGCCCGGAATTAGAACTATAACTGCAACTATAGAACTATATTAGAACTATAAATATGGACTTTTACTTTAGAATGGGTTCCCTTTTGAGTCTTGATCCTCTCTAGGTTGCTTCCTAAACCCAGCCTAGGGAATTTTCCTCGTCACTGTCGCCCCTGGCTTGCTCTTTAGGGATCTGGACCCATGTGATTGTAAAGCTGCTTTGTGACAACATGTGCTGTAAAAAGTGCTATATAAATAAATTTGACTTTGACACATACACACACACACACACACACACACACACACACACACACACACAAACACACACACAGATGGGATCTATGCTTTGACAGACTTGATTAAAAAGTGAAAACACACACAAACACATATGAAACAGGAACACAAACAGTAGGGGACTTGGTAACATAAAACTGCACAGGTCTGATAAAAAGCTAAAAAAACACACAAAACATTTGACATCATCACACTATCATTTACTATAACAACAAAAGAGGTTTCCCCGCCTCAGTCTAGTTACTGGTCACCCACAGGAAGCTGCCGGGTGTGTGAATCAGCATGAATCTGGAAGCCATAATTAAACAAACTGGGGAGGCAGCACTACCACAAAACGCTGTCTGACCTTCCTGGCCCAGAGCACAATGCTTGGACTCCGTTTCACTCCAGCAGGGATGGGAAGAGCCTCGTTAACCAGCCCAGTTACTGATCATACTGCTGGGTGTCCCAGTGCTGGGGATCCCTGCAGGAATGCTGAGGGCGCTGCTCTCTTGCCCCATCTGCACACTCTCCCTCGTCCTTCCTCCATTTCACCATCCTTCAAGTTTCCCAATAATACCCCAGATGCTGGTGATTCCTACCACTCCTATAAAAAGCTCAATTGTCCAATTAATTCCTGCATGTGATCCACATCCGCTTTCCCAGGTCTGACGCATCTGCTTTCAGATGGATCAGGCACAACTAAAACCCAACAGGACTGCTTCCAACATGTAGCCAATACCATGTCTTGACACCATATCTTTTTCTTTCTGTGTTTTCCCCACTGGTTTGAAGCCAGAGACCCTGTGCATGCTGGAGAAACACTGTGTCTCAGGAGAGGACCATGGTACACAGTCGAGGGACAGAAACCCCAACACAGCGTATCCCCACACCAAACAAGAGGCTGAAGCAGCGCACCCAACGAGCCGCCATCCACTACAGCTGCTACAAATCTCCGATTGAAAAATAAAAACGAATACGGCTCAACAGCTGTGGAGACAACAGATTGACTCCAGATGGCCTTTAAAGTTCCTCAAAATAGTTTAAAACAAAAAAGGAAAAAAAAAACAGCACCGTGAAAGACAGCGAGTTGTTCTGTTGTCTTACCTGCACTACAGTGTCTCACAGTGCCCTCTGCTGGACCGAGCCACCATTTCCACACACAGACAAGCCCAAACAAGATCTCAGATTTGCCCAAAAATAGCAATATTAGTTCTGAAGTCTTTATTGAAGTAAAGCGCCAGTGGTATTTCCTCAGTGTGATGGCTTCAGGTCTCTCTTCTCTGTCTCTCACTCTCTCTGTCTCCTTCCCTCCCTCCCTCCCTCCGTCCGTCTCTCCTCCTGTCCGAACTCAGACTCCAGCCTCGAGTCAGAGACTGTGGTCAAACTCTCTGCCTCAAGAATCCAGCAGCAGTCGGATCCGATGCCGAATGAAAGAAAAACACAGGGTTGTTTACATAAAGACTTTCCTTCTTTCCCCGTTTCTCTCACAGCTCCAGACAGCGAGGCAGCGGCTCCACCGAGGTGGAGCAGGCAGGGAGAGAGAGCTATTGTTCCTGCAGACCAGAGGGAGCAGGACAACGCTCTAGGAGAAGAGGCCAAAAGACAAGCCACTCAGCCAGGCCATGCAAAGCACGTTGGGTAGGAGAAGCATGCATGCTCCCCCGCATGCATCCGCAAGCAGAAACACACACACAGGCCACATGCACACACACACACACACACACACGCATGCACGCAAACATGTGAACACGCAGGGACGCACACTATGATTTAACGAAGCCAGCACTACAACCCAAAAAAGGTAATACCTTATTGAGGAAAAAAAAAAACCAAAATGTTCAGTACAGAAATGGATTTTCTTTTTTAACCAGGGATCCCGCAATTTAATGACAGCAAGGTCTTTTGGTTCTAGCAAACTGATGTTTTATTTTATGATGATTTAATGAGGGTCAGCAATTAAAACTACTACTGCTCTCTCATCCTTTAATTAGACCTCTACAGTCCAGTTCCAAACACATGCCTGGGAAAGTTCAGACAGCCCACTTCAGAAACGCTTCAAATGTCGCTCGTGTAAAGCTGAATGACCCTGAGCTTAGGCACGCGGAGGACTTTGCACGGCTGAAAGGACATTTTCTAAAAGGACAAAGCTGCATTTTGGGCTAATAATTCTAGTGGAGATGTTTCAGGGTGTTTTTTTGATCGTTGCTTTTTCCTGGCTTGGCTTTTGATTACGGAATAGGAACAGGACGGAATGTGGCTTAGACTCTCAAAATTCATCAATATTCTTCCTTTCAGTACAACATGGTGTAAATGGATTTTAACCCATTCAGATCCTATTCTGGACTAAGGGAGGAGAGTTGCAGTTGCTTACACATGGGTCCAATAAGCTCCTGTCCTGCCTCCAACATTGTCAATCACAACCACCCACCATCACTCACCCACACTTCCTGTAGTCTAGGCTCCATACCAGAGCAATTTCATTCCAACACTCTTTAGGTGAGCTGAAGGAAACATAAGAGAAGAATAATGAAGAACCTCCATGTCCACGTTTACTCTGAACTCCTTATATTGGAACCATGGAACTCAAATATACAAGAAAGGAAAGAAAGCGTAGCGCTAAAACATGGAACACCTGAGATACATTCAGGAACACCTGAGATACGTTCATTCACACTGCCAGCTGACTTGTTTACACTGATGCCGTAACCTGAGGCACATGCTGCAAACATCAAGGGAGCAACAATTATGAGGCAAATCAGGCATTATTGTCAGACAGACACTGGGCATGTTGGGGGGAGGGAGGAGACCCAGCCAAACAGAGTTTTAAAATGCCACTGTAAGTTTTGCCAGGCGTGCGAGATGCACAGCTTGCTGTACCGCACTCTTGGGTAAAGGGCCGAGCTTTACAGATAATGCTCTCACGGAGGTGGACACTGTCCCTCGGGATCTATTTCTGCTGCTCTCCACAGAGGCCTGAAGTCAGTATGGAAGTCTGTAAAATAAAGTAACATCTGAGATCGAGTTGCTAAACTGATTTTGTCCTTCCTCTCGCTGTCTTTTCTTCTTCTTCTTCTTCTTCTCTCTCTCCTGATTGATGCTACCACTGTGCTAGATCACAGTGTAACATGTTTTCCAACACCCTGAGCTCCTGTGGGAATTGTGGAACTCCTCCACACTCCATGCACTTAGCTTCATTCTCTTCCATAAATCAGACAAAAGAGGCCTGTGTGTGCGTGTGTGCATGTGTGTGTGTGCAAGACATTTTAGTTGCAGATGTTGGTGAACCACTTAAGCAACTCTGCTCCTTGGGGTACCGTCATGGGATGGACAAGTGAAGCACAGGCTCTCCATATGCTACTGCAGCTTTATCTGTACGTACACAGTTCCATTTTAAAATGCATCATGGCATCTGTAACACTACATTGCAAAAGAAAAGCAGTCACTGATTGTGAATGTTACCACCCAATCCATCGCACCAATGCTTTCTTCTTACGTTCAAGGGGCAGGTAGTTCTGTTTTTGCTGTTAGTCAAAATTCCTCCTGTCTAAAAATTAGAGGTGCCTGAAATTCCTCCTGCCTAAAAATTAGAGGTGGCTGCCCTTTCTCTGATGATGAAAGCAAACCTGCCGGTCGACGGTTGACCAGATGGGAACATCTGACAGAGAAAAATGAAAAAAAAGTGTAGTACAGCACGCAAGTGAGTCACAAGACTGAGGTATTTAATCAGAGCCAATTCTCAGTCTCATCCTTCAAAGCGCAGGCGACAGCTAGACTAACGCAACCAGGATGAAATTAGGTCACAAATACCCCACATTACACAATCGATGGTAAATGTTTATGTTGGAAATGACTACAGATGAGCATTTTGCCAGTGTCGGGTCACAGCATTAAAACCTAGCCTGAGGAACAGACTGGCTAACACCGCACTAAAAGTAACACTGCAGCGCGTAGCAAAGCGACTCTTCACACAGGAAGTCATATGGGTTAACGTGCAGGGAATTGAAGTCCACAGCATTCCTGCAGAAGTCGGCGGCAGGAGCGACGGGAGTTGTTTTTTTCCGAGCGAAGTCTCTGGATTCTTCCGTGTTGTTTTTGGTCAGACACGCAGCCCGAAGACCGTCAGTGGGGAGCACACGCAGAGCCGGTTGCCAATTTAAACCTGAAAACGATACTGGACTTATCCGAACTGCTAATAGGCCAAAACAGAAGACTATCCCAGCAACTGTCTGTCTGCCTGCTGTCCTTTCCAACTTTCCATTCACCAGACAACAGCAATGAATTAAAGTGCTCTGCAGCAGCTGCACCTCAGCTAAAAGAGCCTGTTTCTGGGATGGGTGGCTTAGATTTAAATAAAAAGGCAGGAATCTATACAGTGTCAATACAACCCTCTCTGCACATTACTGCAATATATTACACTACCATGAAATGTAAGAACAAGCCCCCACCCCACAGGTAATTAGCGGGGCGAAGTGTTGTGAAGTCTCCTAATCAAGTTCTCAATGCTTTCTGTGAAGAGAGTGAAGATCTGGATGTGTGTGTGTGTGTGTTTTAGCTACCCATCCATTGTATGGTGGTGGGCAGTGTCGTATGGCTACTGGACTGGAAAGCAGAGAAGAGGTTTAGCACAGATGGTTTATTAGCTAGTGGGATAAAGACTGTATGCTGGTTGCTGTCCAGTACACCAACCACATGTTCCCATTCAACCAAGATTCCCTCTGATCTTTTCATCCAAGCCAAAATCTGCCTGGTCCTTTGTAGCATGATGCTCATCTCTCCCTCTTTCCCTTCACTTTCGGCCCAGACTTTTCTAATGATTTAAAGTGACAGCAGCTGTCCCCTCCCATGCGTCTCGGTGTACTCAGGGGAGCAGGACACCATGCGTCCCCTGCGCTCCACGTCTGAACGAGCTCCAGCCTGGAGGCCAACGGCCTGGCAGAAGACCAACCCCAGTGGTGGGAGCAGTTCTGCAAAACTTCATGAGGCCTTCCAGCGCACCTCCAGGTCTGCTACGGCAGAACCAGCCTGCTTCCACCAAGAACCTCCAGCACATCTTATGAGTGAGACAAAACTCACTGGACTTCCCGTGAAGGTTTAAGAAAAGCACTGTGGCTTCTCCCCCTAACGCCTCTGTACCTTTCAAAGGAGATACTTTATGCAGAATCCTGCAAATTTGCAACAGCATAATCATTTAGGTATTGTACTCATTCTGTAAGCACCTGGATAACAAAAGCAACTAACATTTTAATGCTAAATGTTCAGTAGAATTATCAAGACTTGGGAAATTTGCATCACATCTGTTCCACTCTTCATAAAAAAAATGTGAAGCCGACTGACATTCCAATCAGACTGTTGGTTCCGCTGTGTGTTGAAAGCATCCAGACCCTGGAGTCCCATGATTGGCCAGCATCTCCTGCACTGCAAGCCTGCTTATTCTGCCTCTAAGGCCGAGTGCTTTCTGATACAGTACAAAAGAACCGAAAACAAATCATGACAGATTTCATTCTCTCTGTTGTACACACAAACGACTTCTGTTGAGACTTTTAGGATCTCCCCCTTTGTTCACCCATATGGGGGGGGGGGGGGACAGAGAGAGAAACAAATTACCCCAAATCCACCTCTCCATGCTCCTTTATATGAAACTCACCCCCACATTCTCAATGCAATAAAGAACAAGAGTATCTGATAAGAATCTACAGGGAAATGTATTAAAAGAAACCTCATTGGATCTCGCTGGATCTCATTTTCTCTGCTATTGTACAAGGTGAAAAGGGCAATGGGGAAATATTTCACTTTACTGGCAGCGTTTTTTAGCTGGATGATACTGAGACACATCAGAAGGAACAGACACAAAGTAGTACGTCCTTTTCATGAAGATGAATGAGATTTAAAGTCAGCATGGGAGACTGGCAGACAATGAGACGGTCGTGCACAGACTGCAGCTGAAGGCGTCTCGCCTGAATCGAGTCCAGCTGAAACATCCCACATGGGCACTAGTGTAGAGACTTGGACAAAGACTGAAGACTTAACAGCCACCACTGAGCAAAACTGAACGGTCATAGCTTAGCACATGGGCCACTCATCAACCAGTATAGACAACAGCACCCTAAAAGCAGCCGTTCAGAAGTTCAGGGGTCGTACAGGCACGTCATACCTTGCCCTCCAGACGAGCAGTGCCCCCCAGACAGACACGGGCATTGCGGGGAGGGAGGGTGAAGACCGGGGCTTCGTTACTCGGAGAGGCCATAGCCACGGTCATCCTGTTCTTCGGAAGGTGGGAACTGGTCACCAGCTGCACATCTCCCATAATTCTGTAAAAACATGAGCAAGAAAGACAGGGAGAGAAGAGAGACAGAGATTGCTGGATGGTCAGTAGGATCTTTAAACCTGTTGGCAGCAGTCTCACTGCAGCTAGTGCAGGAGGACGTTCCTTCTGCTTTCATTAGTGAAGAGGAAGCTGCTCCTATGTTTATGGGTTAATCTCTCTCGCTTCCCCGAGTGGGCTTCAGCTGTTCCGCTTCACTTTCATGATTAAACCAGAAACTACAAACAAATACAGACTAACGGTTGGAGTTCATAAACACGTCTGGTAGTGCCGCCTGCCGTAGCATTTCTATGGCAACTAAAGACACCACAGTTAAAAAAAAACAACTTTTTTTTTTAAAGAGGTTATTTTAGAAAAAGGGAAACTGATAACTGATATTGCAAATAACTTAACAAGTTATGATTTTTATTCTCCAGTTATTCACACACACACGCAGAAACAAGTCAAACGACCCCATGATAGGACTCCGAGATGCACAATTCAAGGTACATTCATTCTGGGATGTACAGAACGTCTTTGCTACAATCACTGCCAATAACAGTGCAATAGTGCATGGTAAGTTCAGGAAGCTGGGAAGAGTTACTGTGAGACTGGGCTTGGCAATAAACGAACCCTGTTTCAGTTCATGTTAATGAAAAGTGAAAACAACTACCAAACAAAAACCTGAAACTAAAAGACTATGATGGGGAAGATTTTACATCTATGTGGACATTTTTTGTTTGTTTGTTTTTGTTACTGCCCCATTTTACTGTCCAACATAAACCATACTACCCAACAGCCAGTGTTGATTTGACTTAATATCACTGCATTCACATTTCTGCCACTACTGTTTCTGGGATTCAATAGTTAATGAGAGGACATAATTATGCATAGAAGCTAGAATCTACTAGACAACTCTAGGATTTCTGTATTGGTAAGACATGGTGCACACAATTCAATATTAGCTAGTAAACATGTTTCTGAGCTTAATTAACTCGGATACAATTCATGAAAGCACATTCCTTCCATATATTAATCACAGCTGTGTTACTGAACATTCATTTATGAGTGTATACTTAGATTTTGTCTCAGTATGCAAACTATGGACTCCGTGTGTGCTCTTCTGTGTGGTGACACGTACACACACGCACACCGTACTTAAAGCACACACTTGAGGCTAACAGGTCCAGCAGGTGTTTGCTGCTCCTTTACACGTCCCTCTGCGTCTGACCCCTTCTGCACAGGCAGGTCACGGGGTCGAGCAGGGTGGAATTCTGGGAGGTGAATGGACTGGAAAAGCAAGCTTGTTACTCCTCGTTAAGGCTTCTGCTCGCCTGTGCGGGCTTGTGGCTCACATCCCTGATTAAAAATGTAAAGGCTCCACGTAAAGGACTGAATACAGCATGCATGTGAGGAACGTGATGACCACCATGTACTCGATGGACAGTGTAAACACAGCTGGGTGTTTGATCTGGCCCACTCTTCCTTTTCAACTTCTTTTCCCCCATTTCTCTCTCTCTCCCCTCCCTCCTTCCCTCCTTCTCTGGTGCGTACGCTCTGAAGCTTCCTAGATGCACAGCCCACCAGTTTCTTAATGGGGTAAACACTGCTTGGATGCGCTGAATGCAACCAAATGTCCCGTCTTCAAGACTTCACGACGTCCTCCCGGCGGAGAGAGACGTTTGGATTCGCCGTCACACTTAATGACTTCCAGGGGTTCTATGAGCTCCCAGTGCTGGACCTTATGTGTGAGGTCAATGCTTGTGTGATCTCTCAGACCAGAACCAGAAGGGTGACATTTACACCAATCACAAACATGCAACAGCAAACAACAACCCCTATATGTAGCTGTGATGCTCAGCCTTCTGATCATATACCTTCGATCAACATCAAGTGTGGATGCTGTGATAAAACTCTGGTTTATTATGAACTGGATTTCCATCAGGACTGCACAGGCATACAACGCAACATGATATGAAAGGTGTTGCAGGAGAAAGTGTTGGTTTCTAATTCTAGGGGTGGAGTTTGATATTCCATGTCAGAGCACAGCATTTGGGTTCCCTACCTTAGAAGCGGAGTAAACGGACCACACCCAGAACCACACACAAAGAGAAGGATCTGGACGACAGCACTGCACAGATCAATGTATTCACCGCCCCAGTAAACCTGATTCAACCTGACAAATAACCTGAATTTAATCAGGTTACACTGCAGAATGTAAACACTACACTGGAGGTGTAAACATGCAGCAGAACATCCAGCTAAAAGGAGCAACTCAACCACATCAGTTTGGGAATGTTACATGTTTATCACATTTTTTTTTAAATAAAGAATGTATTCAAACTGCTCTAAATTCAGAATGTGCAAACACGGACACGCACCCCTCCAAGGAATCTTTCTTTACTATCAACATACTCTATTACTATTACTCTCTGTTATTCATTGAAATGTCAGATGTAGATATGGCTGTAACAATATTGAAACTCTGACATCAGTGTTTTGGCATGATACTTTGTAGAATGTTTAAAAAAGTCAAGTTACCATGTGGGAACCCATGATTAGATTACACACGTTTTAATAACCTAATTCCAGACAGCAGGGGATTGTGTTAAATCTCATCCAAGGTAATCATCTCTCCATCGTTTAGATCCCTCATCAACCACATACTGGCCAGACTTTACAAACTCACACAGTGACAATACTTTATAGCCTCTAAAATCCAGCTCACTGCAGGACTTTAAACGAGACAACTTTAATGAGGCGAAAGAACAGAATGTTAGTTTTAATTCAATATTTCTTTAATATCCACAACGAGTGAACTGTAAAGGAAAAGTAGGAATATGTGGACCCTGAGTGCAGAAACTGGAATGCCACTGGTTCATGCAATTACTCAAGTTCAATTCAACCCCGTGTTGAAGAGAGGATCCCAGAGCAGACCCTTCAGACCTGACCTGAAAGCATTATGATCATCAAAGCCAACTGCATTGAATCCATCCTTGTTCTGAACTGTAAAGAATGAACTGCCTGTGCAGACTGATGGAAACCAGAGGTCTTCTTGCTCACGCTGCCACGTTTAAATAACGTCTCTCTATGGGAGTTTGTTTGGAGAAGTATGTGAGCTTGGTTACCCCGTCGAACGATAAAGGTGATTCACGGTGAGGCCTTGGGGCAGAAACGAGGCATAACCTTACACACCTGCTTCAAATTAAATACTAAAGTGCAACTTTTAATATTTATGAGGCCCTCAGAGGTTCTGAAGGACAGCGCTTAATTATATGAAGATGAGGAGACCTGTAGCCGATTTTAAGTACAGCTCTGCCAGTTCAACCTCAGCAAAACATGTCTAATCTCATTTCTTTGCTTTGTTTGTTTTTTGTTAATAGCCATATAAAATGGGGGAGTCAGCCACAAAGTGTTACTGATTAAATTAACTATCCATGTGAAACACTACACAGCATGTTTGACTACAAAACAGTCCAAATCTATGATGGCATCTGTAACATGGCACCATGTAACTGGTCAATTTTTCAACATTTTTTTCAAACACATTTCAACATTTAATCCATAATTGCATGACTGATTCTAGTGTAACACTAAAGCAGTTTGTCAACACATAGTGTAGATCTTCCCATACTCTCTACAAACAATGAGTCATTTTAAGAGTTTGAGACGACATCTGGTGAGATGTGCTAAATGGTTGATCATAAATAGGCACGAATTTACACATTTGCCTTATAGTTCTTCTGTTCCGCAAATATTAGTTGATTATCTGCAGAGCATCTGTGTCTGTGTCCCGTTGGATAGCGACAAATGCTGAGAAAGTCAGAAGTCAGTCTGACACTGCAGTTTCCCCAACATCTGTGCATGTGCTCATGCGTTTGCCAAGTCGATATCGCACGGCACATTTTCCTGCCTCGATTTGTCTCCGAGTTGAGCAGATCCTGTTTTTAGCATAGACTTGAGTGATCGTGGATTCCATGCCATCACACATTTATAATGACATCATCCATGCCTCGCACACATTAATAATGACATCATGCATTCCTCACTTTCTGCCAACACTGATCCAGAACGAATGGGTGATTGAGCCTGAAATACCTTAGGATTCAAATAAATTATGTGTTCTTACACTTACATATATAAATGGACTGATCCATGTCTGTCCAAGATCATGGTTTTCTAGTCTTACTCCACTGAGACTGTGATGTAGTATGTTCTGTGGTCTCAGTCATGCTCCCATGGTAGGGACACTATCTCTGGACTGCTCGAGTGCTCCTAATGCACGACACAGATGCCCCATTTTTCGCCATTCGTTTTTTGTCATTGGTTTCCATGGTAATAAGATCATTCAGGCCACTGTCACTGAGCTGTGTTAGATAAGGGCTTCTAAACAAGGTGGGCAGTATATTCCATAGCAGGGTTAACAACCTCTGTGGAGTGATAACAAATCTGTCACTCTCCATCATCCTCTCTCACGCACGCACAGACACATGCGCACACACACACACACACACGTGTGTGAGACCAGGTCCCCGTCCCCCCCCCCCCCACCCTCCCCACATTTCTTATGACCTTCATAACATATCCAGCTGTTCATCCGGAAATTTCTTGGCCACTGACAAAACAGTCTATATCCCTAAAAATAAATGTGCAAAATGTTATGGACTCATGGTCATGTAAACTTTCATTTTACTCTTTTTTGCTTCTATTTAATCTATTTGTTTTTTCACTTGAACCAAATAGGAAGTGTCAACACAAGTCATACAGAACAGCTAGTGTGAGAGAGACCAAGGGCAAGAAAGAAACTGACCGTGTCTGTTTATACTCACGTCACCTTAGAAACACTTAGCTACCTTGGAAATACATTCACTAGCCATTTCAGTAGACACACCTAGCTGTCAGACAGCCTGTAACTCATTCATTACTGATCGGTTTTTGACACATTGTAGGTGAACCATCTTCAGACGTGCAGCGACACGATACGGTAGCAGCAGGTCGTCGAGTTCGGGGTTGCTGGATTTTCAGATGTCAAGCACATGGACCCGGATTGTAACACTCACTCACTCACTCAAAGCAAGCAACACATTCTCCACTAGATGGCGCAACTTGGAAAAATTCAACAGGGGTACAGTGGTGCATCACTTTGATGGCACTGTGTCTCCATGTTTTGATTTGCTCTTTTACATGCATCAGCGTCAACGTTGTGTCCATCACTATAAAACATGGAGCCAGCTGAAGACATTTGGTCAATGCTGATGACTAAGTATTAGCTATAGCAATATATGCACTGTACATCTAACTGTACATCTGTACAGCTTCAATATGCCGGTGAATGCTTATTACTGCAAGTATGCTACTTTCATACTCTCAACCAAATCACTAATGCTTTAATGAGAGACAGAGAGAGAGAGAGAGACAGAGAGGGGGGGCACCCATTAGCTTAGTCTGTTTATCACTATATCACCATTAACGAAAGAGAGGGTGAGAAAGGGGGCGTGAGGGGGGTGAGAGAGGGTGAGAGGGGCGAGAGATAATTAGAGGTGGCGAGAGAGGGTAAGAGAGGGTGTGAGAGGGGGCAAGACATGGTAAGGGGGGGTGAGAGGGTAAGAGAAGGTGTGAGAGGGTGAGAGGGGGTATAGAGTGTGAGGGGGTGTGAGAGGGGGTAGAGAGGGTGAAAGGGGGTGGTCTTTTTACTGTGAGATGTGTGGTTGGACCTCAGGAATTTGTGTACATTGTTAGACTAAATTGCAGGAATTTCTCTCTCTCTCTCTCTCTCTCTCTCACTCACACACCCACACACACAAACAAATGAATTAAAATACATTTAAGTATCTCTCAAATTTTATTTTACTGAGCTGAACAAACACACATGTAAATACTGCACATATGTGCAGAGGAAACAATGACACTTTAGGAGAAAGGCAACGTCACTAGACTCACACCCCCACACACATACACACACATAAATACTAAGAACCCTGTGATAAGGATCTGTGTTGTCCCTACCCTCAGTTAACACCAGCACAATAAAAAGTCCCGTTTGGGTTCTTTCTCCATTCACAGAAATAACCCTCCTGATTAAATTGACACAGATCTGCTCTGATGACCTTTGCTTTTAGCAAAATGAAGCACAAATAGCGCTGATCAGCATTATGTCTTTGCATAAAAAGCCATCATTGTGAGTCAGCGTATTTGACACCACCTGAGACGCCTCATACATGCCCAACATGAGCCCAATATGAGCTTGACACGAGCCCAATATAAGGCCTCGTATCAGCAAAAGAACCTCAAGGATCTCAGAGATGCTGTTGCTGTGTGTAAGAATAGGTTGCATCTCTGCCAAGCACATTTTCTGGGTTTAGTGCACTACAGCAAAATTAGCAGTAAAAATACAGTATGTGCCTTTGTTCATAGACAAAGAGAGGGAGCCTCAATCAGCAGCTATCCGCCACCTGAATTCAGTTCAGCAGCTTAAAAATCACACAAATCCCACATAAGACAATAAGAAAATTACAAATATATCTCAGTATAAATGGTAACTGGATAAATAAATATTCAACTTGTCCTAAATCTCTACAGGATTCCTCTACTGATTAACTTAAATCCCAAGGTTTTATTAACTCTCAAGGGAACTAAATGGAAGTAGCTTCATTTGGGGTAGCCCGCCAATGTCTTTCCTGTACTGGGAATAGGAAAGCTGGTGACCGCATCTGGATTATAAAAAGGGATCAAAGGGGATCTACCCAGACCAAATCATCGTCGGAAACGTCCCATTTATGTTGAGCCAGAGCCGCTACGCATGACAGGCTGCTCTGAGCGGAATCAGGGAGACGTCTCGAGAGAAAGCAAACTACTGCAAAAGCAGACCAAGAAATACCTGAACGTTGAATACTGTGCCGTCCAGATAAACCAGTCTCAATCTTCACAGATCACATTGCGTTGTTTTAAGTGATGGTACTTGTATTTTAAAAATTGCAAGTTATTTGGAAACATAATCGTTTAGTTTGCGGCTGGATTGCTCCACTGTTCTACTGATGTTGTGGAATAAGTATAAACAGAGAGCGTTTTTCCCCCCTTCCTTCTGGAGGTAGCCTACTAGCCTACAGGTAAAATCTTATCAGGGAGGTGGGAAAAATGTGATGGTAACTTTAAGATCAGAGGTAGATTCTACTAGTCCGCTAAAATAACGTTCTTTTGGTTTTAGTTACAGCATAAAAATTACAAAATGAGAAAATTGGTAAGAAACTTTATGCAAATAAATATATTTATTTAATTTATCACAACTGAAGACATCTTTTATCAGTAAAAATGTAAATGTATGCTTTTACGGCACTTGCATTCTATATGTACTCACCTACAAAGCACGTTGTCAAGCGCTCCGAGTAACAGCGTCTCTTTTTGCGCGCTTAAGTCTCCGTGCCCAAGGTGATGCGCTCGGTAAAAACTGCCCAAAATCTCTGGCGTGCAGCCGTACAGAACAAGACCACAGTACACCGCTCAATGGACGTCCAGACCTGTTGCCGTTTGTGTTATTTGGAGTTAACGTGTTTTTCTTGTCAATGTCTAACTTGCTGGCACGGGTCCCAACACGCTGCGAGACTTTTCATTGGTCGCGGCATTGAAAAACCGGGAGGGGGAGGTCTGAGCACGAGTCAGACCTAAACTGAACGTCTGGCTCGATCATTTGTTTTCCTTTCACAGCCCACATAGTTCACTAGTGGTTATTTGACATTTTTGTAACATTTTGTCCCTCAGAATGTATTTTTTTGCGAGGTGTGGACCTTAGATTAACTTCAGAAAACACCATCCCCCCCAGTGCTCATCACTACGCTTCAGTACTTAGTGACTAATATATTGGCCTTGGATTGTATCTAGCCATTACTTTACCAAATAAACACCCGTTGGTCACATTTTGCTGCATCCACGTTTCTGCGTGATGCGTTGTGTTCTTTAATGTAGCGTTTCTCTGGATCAACGATAAACGGCCCACATATTCCACTAATATCGGAGTGAACTGGAACAAATCAATGTTGTTGCGCTATTTGGGTATTGATAAACACTAGTCTTTTATTAGTGATGTCATAGATTACGTTGAGCTGAAACTACTCCATTAATGAGCCAAACTAGGTTGTGCATTTGCCAGGGTGGAACTGTTTTATTTTTTAGCACCCAACTTTTTCTGGTAAAATAATATGAGATTTTGGAAGAATTTCTGTGAGAAATATACGTTCTTGGATCTGAAATATCTGCAAGAGGGGCAGTAGCAAAATAGACTGCAGCATGTGGAATGGTCATTGAGTGTATGTGTGTGTGTGTGTGTGTGTGAGTGAGTGTGGTCAAATGAAGGCCCTGAACGATGAGAACACCTGCAAAAATCGTTTAGCTGTCAGTTTGGCTCAGCAAGATATGACTGCAATATTATAGATTGTACATCGTCTCAATATCGCGTTGTAGTAGCCTGGAAAATCTAAAAGATTCAGATGCACAATTTCTTTTTACGTTTTTTTCCAGGTGAAAACTACACTACAAAAGCAAAAATAACATTCATTGAAATTGCCTATTGTAGCACATTACAACTGAGATGAACTTGGTAGATATGATTGGGAGTTATTCGTGTCAGTCAACAGACCTGAATGCATTTCGCAAGTTGATTCAGGTGGTAGTACTGGGCTAAAACATAAAACTGCAGCCGGTGAATCCCAGGGGTAACGGCTAACAAACACAGCTTCAGGAAATGGGAGCCTTTTGCCTCGCGTGGGAGCCAGGACCTGCAGCACCACAAACTGCACCAGAACACTCCATCCAGCCCCTGCAAATGTGCTAAAAGAATCCGCAGTTTGCTCTGGAAATGTTCAAAAGGAAAACATCCCACCATGATGGTCATACAAAAAGAAAGAGCACTTTAGGCCCTGTTTACTTTGCAGTTAAGAACCAGCGATGCCATCTAGTGGCTGGAATAGGTCATGTAGTCTCAGATTCGATCACAGGCCTCCTGGTGGAAATAAATTAGTACGTTAATAAAGAAGAAACGATTAATTAAGAGAGAAGAGAAAATGTAATTATATTCTTCGTTGTATTTTCTTTAAGTGAATGGAGCAAATAAAAGCAAAGGACAAAAATGAGGTGGTGCACAGGGCAACAGTAACAGGCTCCTCCCATAAGTGAAAAGAGAAGGGGGCTCCTCCCTGCACGAGGGGCAGTAGAACAGCGAAGACATGGCAGACAGATAAAAGCAACCCCACAGGAAAAGTACAAGTAAACAGCCCCTGGGAGGGAGCGCTACTTTGAACCATTTACCAGAGCCATCAGAGCTTTACAGTCAGCCATGCGTCCGGGAGGGGGTGTGGGGTTGGGGCTCAGATACCCTGCTTATCTAAATTCACATCAGATTCACATTGCTTACACATGATTTAAATAGTATAGACCAAGTTTAAATAGCATAGACAAGCCATCAAAATATTGCCAAATCCAAATAAGGATTTTTCCCCCACTTCACTGATTATATTACATGTAACAATAAGTGTCTTTTCATACATGACATTTTAACACCCTGTGTTGACAGGCAGGGGTCAAAGTTCATACAGGATCAGCTGAAATGTGATACCGTTTAATCGGTGATCTTTCTCTGCACAGAACCCATTCTTCTCCAGTAATCACTTCAGCCGTCTCTGTTTCACAGGTGAGTCTGCTCATGGGTGAGTGTCAACGCAATCCGGCTGGACTGTCCGGGTCGAGGGAGGAACCGACACCAATGCTCAGGTCCAGACAACAGTTCAGGAGGCATACATATTGCTTCTGATGTAGTATACAAAAGTGGAAATGCATTCCACCCATGTTTCCATGATAGATATTTAATCCTTTTACATTCTCTGAGGGCTGATACTGAGAGAAGGAGGGTACACATTCACAAACATGCACAACAGTATTGCTGGCACATGCATTGCACACTTCACACTTTAACTGCTTGTGCCTTATCTTCTATTTCTATTTGCATATTTTAGATTTGTAACTCCCAATCTCCTATATTTTTAAGTATAATCATATACTTTTTATATTCTTCACATTTTTATATCTCCTGCATATTTTATTTGTTTTCTTTCTTATTTTTTGTGTCACCGGTCAGTTGTAAAAGCATTTCAGTGCAAGGTGTACTATGTAGAACTATGTCTGTAACATGTTGAACTATGAACTATGTAACACCTTGCACTGAATCTGCTTATTATTGTAATATTAATTGTGTCAGCACTAGGAGCTTTCCTGTCTTACAGATGATCCTTTCTTATTCTTTTATTTAGCAATGCAGAGCTGTTTCTCAAGGGCCAGGAGATCCACTACAGCTGCACCACACATTGTTCTGAGCCTTTTGAGCCGTTCCTATCTCAGAACACACTGCTTCTCAGCACTGCTGTGAGATGGTGACCGCAGACGTGTGCGCTACACACTTCCACTAAGTTAATTGGATGTGCTAAACCATCGGTGTGAAACCGCCAGGATCTATCAGCGGTGTGGTGCAATAGAATCCCAAAGCAGATTAAACTGACAATAAACCAATCAACCCCTGGTCAGCTCTGCTGCATATTCATCAGGGCATCTCCCACATCAGCTCCAACATCCTCCGACCGGCAAAGGCATCAGGGGGGAAAAAATTCGATTCAGACAATACTGGCCAGACTGTGACAAATGAGACAGCAGAGAAAAGGTGATTAGTAATTTCTGGTATATTTGGGATCTGGGATCATTTTCATTCCAGTGTCCAGTGAAAAGGATTTTTAGTTTTGTATTTTGAACAATGCTTTGTTCCCAAAGGGAAAGAGTAAAGTAAGTGCAAACCAATGCAAGCGACACCATCATCTGGAAATGTTAGCCTGTGTCTGGGGTGCACCCTCCTCTTTTAGACAATGCAAAGTGTCCACAGCATGGACCCTGGGGCATGTCCTCTCGGGACGAACAGTCCCACTGCAGGCATCGACCACTGCATTGTACACGCTCACAAGTCTGAGTTCACCTCTTGAGCTATTTTGCTAGGGTCCATCCTTCAAAACACAGCAACAAAAATGTCATTAGTTCTACTTGGCATGTTTCATCTGGCTAACAGAGAGGAGGGAATAGAATCAGCCAAGGTTCAGTACCAATATGTCAGCCATTTTTATGAAGTGAACATTGTTCCAAGAACCAACTGACCTTAGCTGGAGTTTCAAATATGAAAATCTTAAAATGAAAAATGAAATTATTATTATGTAACTCCTACTTTACCTTTAAGGGTGGGAAAGGTTATTTAAGATTTCAAATAATCCGGTACAGTGTGGATGTAGACAAGCAATAACTCGTGGAAATAATCAACTCTTAAAGACAGGCCTGCTGTCAAACTAGTTCATCCGTGAAAGATTCTGACCCCGCTGCTGTCAGAGGATGCGAGCCTCAGGCGTTAGGAACTCCACAGTGACATCTGGATTTGATACTGCTTCACTGTGGAATTGCAATGAGCCTGTGTGATTGGCTCTGAGCAGCCTATATGAGACTGGCAGTAAATTCCCTCTCAGCACATCCCTGTGGTTTGATTTGCAAGGAGAAGCACGCTTTTATTGGGAAGACACTGTCCTTGCCTATGAGGGGAGCTAATTCTACTGCTTCTGCCGACAGGATTGGGCAGTAATGTTCTTGGTGTCTGAGTATTCCTCTGTCTGTACCATTTAGGCCCTGTGAATGACACTTGGCTTCAGGAGAGGCCAGAGATACCCCCCCCACCAACACCACCACCACCACCACTTCCCCCAATACACCCAGCCACAGTCTTCATAATTCATTGTTCCTGCTCTGAGCGTATGCCTGGATTGGCTCTCCTGTTTGGCCATTAAATAACTAAACCATATGCTGTGTTGGAGGAGGCCTGCATGTAAGAGAGGAAGCTGGCTTTGGGCCATGGTGGAGGTGCCATGGTGGAGCAGCCATGGTCGACTAGCGACAGACCTTCTGGCCCGAAGCTAGGTACACACACGTTCATGCGTGCACAGAAATGCAAGCGCGAACACACGTACACAAACACACGCAAAAACATATACACACATGCACACACTCACACCCTGACACACACACTCACTTTCACACATGCACACACAGGAGAACACGTTGTGCGTAGGTGTCCATAATAACAGCGTGAGGTGGAAGCAAAATGACAAGCACAAGCATTGTGCTGAATAATCGGATTTGGTTCAATTGTTTTGACTGATTAGAACGAATGTCATATCAATGTAAGCTAGTGAAAACAGATTGTTTTCTAAAGATAGATGGGAAATGACCAGAATAGTGTGGCGCAAGCAGGTATTTCCGTCCTTCTCTGCGGAGGCGCTTGAAAGCACCTGTTGGTAGAGCAGGGACATCTGCTGGAGGCAAGCGTCACTACAGGCAGAGAGCGCCGGCTAAAATGTAGATTTACCTTTTCATATTTTACATAAGTGTTATTTAAATGCGTGTGTGCAGCTGGGCGCCGGGGGCAGGATGTAGCAGGGTAATGTGTTCTTCAGTCTCTGCAGTGGGAGGTAGGACCACGTGTCATGACTGCTTTTTACATTACTTTGGCCAGGTTTTCAAGTAAGTGCTTTGAAAAAGCTTTACAAATGCTGAGCATATGTATGTATTTTTTTACCTCTGTTCTTGGATGATACTAATCCCGATTTTTATGTACGTTAGGAAAGTATTAGCAAGGTCAAAATAGACCTCGGAGAGGGAGATATCTGTATGTTATGTCCTGTACATTTTCATTGGTTCACATCAGAATATTATTTAGCTAAAACATATATGCCAGTGACACCTAATCCTTTCTCTTGTGCCATGTGTTATATAACTGGTACTGAACTAAAAAACGTACCACAAATCACACAGTACAGTAGAGTCATAGCCTTTATGTTCGTATGTATATACGGAAATCACAGTATAATTACTTTTGAAATATTAAACGTTGTAAGGCACTTCTCACGCATTTGTAACTTCTGTGGAAACCTACGACCTTTAACAGGGCCCTTCACAATTTGTTAATAGTGTCGCCCAAGGCCAGAGCTCTGTGGAATATACTGTAAAACGCAGACGCTGGTGGCCGCTAAGGGGCAGTAGACACCGCAAATACGCGGATTCCGTATCGGTGTTGAGACTGGTCAATTTTGTAGTCTGCAGTTCCAAATCTGATTCGTAACCTATAACTAGATATCTGCTTAATTTTGATTTAAGGACAAGCAGATATTAGCACTACTAGACGCCTAAAAGATTGCAGAGTGTGGGCTCAACACTGTTTCATGGTTAATTGACCATAAACCGCTCGGTAGCTTATAGAGCACTAACCCATTCCCCGTATTATTATGAATGTTGATGTATTTTAAATGGACACAACTGCGATATTAAGGTTGTTGTTGTAGTCTACAGGCTATTCGGCACACACGAGGCTGCCGCTCCAAACTACTACTAACCAGTAATTGTCGTTGCACTTTTCATAATCAAAAGTCAGTTTTAAATAGCCAATGAAAGTGAAGCTGAACTGAGTCCAGTAGTGGAGGGGCGAAGGCGAGCGAGCTGAGCACCGTTCTATTGTTATGACCTGTCTATGCCGCGGAAATGCCTTTTAAACTGTTTTAAGTGATTTTGATTAATGGCTGTTAAATAAAATATTTTACTTGAGCAAACCAGAAAAGATAACAAAGAGGAATCAAACAGAACACATTTAGGTGTTTTCGTGACATCACCAGCTTTCACCGTTAAGACAGCGCTTCAGTTCATCTATATGATACCCTGTTTCTGGGCGGCTGATTTCCAGCGATGTTGGAGTGTTTCATTATTGGACGTTCATAACATCGCTGCTTTCACGATACATTTACAGCCTGGACGTATTGTTTTAAACACCAATCAATTGCAGTGAATTTTAACCGCATCTTCTCATTGTATCCCACGCGTTGAGGGGCGCGTTTTTTTGTGTGGCGTCTGGAGCAAAGCGAAGGAGGCAGGATTGGAAACAATAGAGCAAAAACCAGCGCTGCGCTTTGTGGCTGCTACGAGTGGAGACCAAGCATTGAAGAGAGCGGACATCAACAACTCAAGGATGCTGGGGTTTTAATGTACTGGTAGTACCGCGCAATCTACTGGATATACTTTAGCGTACGTTACATTTGATTTTTGAAATCGCCAAGGAGAAAAGATGAGTTCCGCCGAAGCGGCCGAGGAAGGACCTAATGACTCGGATACGGACCCGTTTTACAAAGCAGGTAGGATGAACCGATATCACTGACGATGTGTTATTTGTTTGAATCAATTAGATTTTTGACGGGGAAACAATGAAGCCAACTCAAAACAAACACAAATCTGTAGCACAGTAGCAGTTAAGTAATACAAACGCACGGACCTTTTTTTGTGAGAACAGTGCGCAACAAACTAGTTCAATAAATCAGTCAAGCAAACAAACAAACAAACAAACAAACAAACAAATGGTTTAAACCTGTTTTGAAAACCCACACAACTTAGAGGTTTTTGAGTTAAAGTGATTTGAGTTGAGTAGGCGAGACCCTGTCTTTGTTTGACAGCTAGACTTCTTTCTGTCAATTGATTTGTTCTCACTTTCACCGCGGGGTCCTGAACACGGAGAATGCCCACTGTCGCGTCCTGAGACGCCGTTTGATAGAAATGCATTCTGAAAACGTGATGCTTAAGTGGCAGCCAGCAGTTGTTTCGCTGCAGGCCGGTTCTGCTCGTCTATAATAACTTGATTTGCTAATTCGGTATGGGATAGCGGAGATGTCAAAAAGTACTTTTGCTTCAGGGAGATGAAAATGGAGAATACTTAAACATTGCAGTCTAGTAAGGGCTGGCGATTCATACTGATTAACTGGGAGAACTGAGACGTATGTGCGCCCCGGAGTTGTTGTGCGGCTCGAATGTAGAATCTTTGATCTAATGGAACCAGCGTAGCAAGTGTCAAATCCAATGGCCAAAAACTGCCACCACCATCATGTCCTGGCTAAATACAGCAATTTCCTAACTAAACTAGTCCCAAACTATAGACATGCAGTTTTTTTTAATATAAACAAATAAATAGAAAAATAAAACTTAGGACAGAGGACAATATGTGCGAGACTTATATAGCTATATATACGTCCCTGTGGTTTCTTACAAAGGTTGAATGTGAATGTGAGTGCCATTAGCTTTAGTTCCCTCATGCCGCCAACATGGATGCAGACAAAACCCTGCTCCACCAGGCACAGGGACACACCCCAGCACAGATCCTCTCTCCTGCATCAAACACTGCCAGCTGCCTCTGCCTCCGAAGCGCCAGCTGATGCCTGAGCTGTCTGCATCCAACCAATCGCATTGCGTTTCTGCAAGTCTGCATACACCGTACATCTGAGATCGCCAAAGAACTCGATCTTCATCCGAAATGCTTACTTTGGCATACACGTGTCGACTGGCGTGTTGCTGAGTTGCATGATCTACGCGAATGGGGGGGGGACTTATGGGTTTTTCTTTTTTTTTTTTCAGCTTAAGGTCACATTTTCAAGGGACATTTCCCCTTTTCATGTGGCACCTTAATGCAAACCAGCCTCTTTGAGCAGAACCATCTGAAAGCTGAATCGGTAATGGTGGTGGAGAGATGGGCCAGGCTTTGTTGGGTGTGTTGAAGGGAGCGTTGTGTTGCGGACGACTTCACGACATTGTCTGCAGCCGCTTGGAGCGAACGCGGCACTGGCCTAATGGTCCGAGAGGCCCCTGTGGTCCTTGCTCCAGACAAAGGTCTAGAATTAGAATCTAGAATGTCAAAGCCCAACGCTGGCCTTAGGGGCTCCTGAAGCTGCAGAGTGGATCCATGATTGGTTCAATCTGGACGTGGAGGCCGGGCTTTAAAGACCACAGCTCTACACAGGGGAGAGATCTAAGATGGCTTGCAGATGGTGTGGAGGTCTGAGACCGTTATCAGAGAGGGGAGAGTGTCTTTGCTGTGGTTCCCTCAGTGGATATAAGGACAACTGCACCTACCAGCATAGGGAGATGTCATCAGTTGAATGTATTGATACGTCATGGCAGCTTTTGTCCCAGGGGAAACCAAATGCTGTGGAGAGCGATAGAGAGGTGGATGGAGTTGGGCTGACAGAAGGAGACAGAGAGAGACAGAGAGAGAAGGCTGGGCAGAGTTGCACTAAGGCAAAGAGAGAGGGAAGGAAAGACACAAAAACAAGATGTAAGAGTAAGTCAGAGTCCAGCGGAAGGGCCCGTAAAGGACAGCTCCTTGTCTGTTGCTTCAGTTGCGCTAGGGGGGTGAGGTGGGGTGGGTTGGGCTTGTTGTCAAGCGCGCAGTAATCCACTCATGAGCGGCCGTCTGAGAGAGCTGAAGAACCTCAGCCTGACAGCGGGGGACAGTCGCTTGCACGGGCTCCACTTACATCCAAGATTCACCTCAGACTCGCCCACATGTGAGGGAAGCATGAACCCAGTGGTGTCTTTGAGCATAACGCTCCTGTCCTCTCCCTCTCATCGGCCTGTCATTTGAAATAAGTGATTTGGAGAAATGAGAAAATGCAGCCGCTTCTGCTCGGTTCTGCGCGAGGTGGCCCAGCTGTTGGCAGAAGGGTCGTTTGCCCTCAGATGTTGATTTTTAACCAGGCGAGCCAGGACTTGCTTGTCCTCAGGTGATCGGCGGGAGATGCTCGGCACGGTCCGACCAATCCGATCAATAGCAGCATGGATCGGGCCGTCTTGTTTTAACAGAGCTCGCCTCCCTGTGGGACCGGGAGACTGCAGCTGCAGAGCTTGGCTCCAGCATTCTTCTCCAAAACGTACTCCACTCTGAGCAATGAGGATTTTCTTCATCGATTACCTAAGCGCTCAATGAGCTGGGATCAGGGCCAGGGCGTCAGAAGCCATGAGTGATATCATTCTGGAAAGCAGGCCAGGAGATGCAGGTAGTGATGTGATGGAGCTAATCTAAATCACTCAATGGTAAATAACAATAAGCCTGTTAGGAACTGGACATGCCAGACTCACAGTGTACGGGTCAGTCATTAAGAAATTGGACGGTGACTCGTTTTTTTTTTTTTGTTTTGGCTTCTGTCCTCAGACACTCTGAAGCAAAACAAAAACCTTTCTGCATTTCTGCCTGTATCAGCGAGGTTGGTATATCAGCTTACCCGTCTTTAGGGTCATCTTCAGTCAAGCACAAAATATAATAAAGTCACCGTTTCTTTCATTCATTTACTGAAACAATTCTATAGTATGTACCCAGTAAAGCAGTAAGAGGTACAGAATGCTGAACTGGGGAAGCACCAGGAAGTGTGGAAGGTCAGTAGTGGAGTGTAGAGGTTTTCTAAACGATTACAGTATGCGCCATTGGTGGCTACATATTCACGAAACAGGGAGTAAAACAGAGCGCGAGTCCTATTGTATTATGTGCCAGCCCACAGAGCATGTGCAAAGATCCGATGTTTTCATTGCCGAGTTCAGCCAGGGGCAGACTGAAAGTGGGGAGGCAGCTAGCGTTAAGCTAGCGCGCTCACTAACATCACACACAACCAGTTTTTAAGGAATCCCACACAGCCAATATTTTTTCACGGGAATTCAAAGCAATATACAAGGGGTCTGTATGAGTGAAGATCTGTTGTCTGTGTTTTATCTGGAGGGGATATAAACACAGGTTTGCGTTCTACCTCTATCTCTTCTCTTGCCTGCTTTGTTATGGTAGGAATAGTGGGTGTTATTATCTGGCCGGTCCTCGCAGGCTTGGTGAATGACAGTGGTAAACATGTAAGGCTTTAAAACATGACCTTTAACCCCCTTAACCCTTAACACGCCGAAAAATCCTGGCTGCGTGGTTATGGTGATATTGAATTATTGTGCTCAAATATTACTAGCTAAAATTATTTCACTTTTCTGACAGACATACGGTGGATTATTAAATTCTGTAAGCAGAAACGTCATCGTTGATGCCGTACATTACCTTTAAATTCGAATTATTCGATCTGCAGTCTTAAACAGGTCTTACCATGCTGTGGGTATTCAGCACTGATTGGCTTCATTCACTCCTCTGAGCAGTGGGTAGGTTTTTGTTGTCACACACATTGACTTCGTTCTAGCTATGTGTGTGTGTGTGCTCCCTCCTCCACTCCCTACATCATGGCGTCTTTCTGTGCCCCCCACACACACCGACATGAGGAGAACAATAGGGAGGAACGGACCTTATCTGGGACAATGAACACACCCATAGTTTGGCCTCGCTGTCTGTATGTATATTTGTGAGTGAGTGAGTGAGTGTGTGTGTGTGTGTGTGTGGGCGTATTTGTTTGTGAGTGACTGTGTGTCTTTATTTCTTTGTGTCTGTTGTTCTGTTTTTGTCTGCTCTCGCTGCTTCTGATATGCTTCTTTCCCCCTCTTACTCAACCTCACTTACACACACACACACACACACACACACACACGCGCTCTTTTAGAGAGGCAGATGGCTAATTGGCCAGTGCAAGCCACATGGGTAATAAAGAGCGCGAGAGAAGATTTGACTGGATTATTGAGTCATGATTTGATGTCGGTGAGAGAGCAGGAGGAAGAGAGGAGCAGGGCATCCCCTCCTCAAGGTGCCTGCAGTGTCTTTATTCACCATGACCAAACATATGGGTTAGTACAGGGGGACAGTTAGCGCTGCCGGCTAATGGAGTTGGATCTTATTAGCTGATGCTCTGAATGAGGCTTTTAGATGGATTGGGAGAGAGAAGCCACAGAGGCCTCTGGGTACACATCTGCACCTTCGCTGATAAAATTGCAGTAGCCCTTTACTGCAAACTCTCAGCGCTTGGAATGTGGATAAATTGCTCTGTAATTTAGAGCTCCACTCATTTCGCTGTAAACACATTGTTGGTAAAGAATGATATTTGTCATTGGCCCCCGCTCAACAATATGGAGAAAGGTCATATGGTGATATTTTATGTTTTTGTGATAAATGCTGCAATATATTAAGAGAACACTAATGTACAGAGATAAACTATGCCTGAGTTAAGTAATGGTAATGCTGCTTTTAGAGAGGGATTGTGTGATATGCAGTAGACTTATTTTAAAACACATGGTGGTTAAAGACTGGCATCCATTTTGACTAAATGGTAAATGTTTGTTGAATCCTGTCGGTGCAATGATTAATCACAAGATCCACACAACACTCACCTGGAACATTTGAGATTTGTCAGACTGCCGACAGCAGACAGTACAAAAAATTCTGACTGATGAGAGAGCTCATTTGCATATTAATTACTTTTGTGATATCAATATTGAAAATGGTCATGTTTGCAGCAATGGTGAACAAATGGTTGTTGTATAGCCCTGTCTCACTTGATATCATAGTTCTATAAAACTATACTGTGAAACTTGCTGTTATACAGCAAAAAAAAGCATACAAATTGTTTGACAGCAATCTTGCTGTATGATATTTAGCTGTATTATAAGCTAGATATGCTTATCTTAAAAGGATCCTTATAGAACTGCCTAATTATAGCACAACCATGTGGATGTGAATTTTGCTTGGAAAATCATGAAATGCATGATTGGGTGAGTAGCTGAGGAATACATTTTTTTCTTTAAGCCTTATTTCTTCATCATAAGCAAAAGTAATAAAGCAATACTCCAACATTAAACCTTAAAAACAGCGTTCAAGTACTTGAATTGGTTTTCAGCTATTCTTTGCCAAATGCTTGGTTTTAGAGTGACCTCCCAGAGATATCCTCAGGGCATAATTCCAACATCACAAAATGCTTTTAGAAACTATGTACCGCCAATGCAATAGGCCTATCAATTCTAATTAATGTGGAGAACCCCCCCCCAAATGGAAATCGTAATTTTACTGCTCAGCACCCAACTGAATGTTGTGGGCTGGGATACGTTTCTTTGTGTCTTTGCACTGCCCTGGAGAACCAGAGTGAGTGGAGCTGGTAAAGGCAGCTAAGTGCCCAGGCGGCCCTGCAAGTTTGCATCATCGCCTTAATGTCCCACGTATTGTAGCTCCGCCCACTCTAGTCCACATTTTTAACTGTCGTCTGTGAGCAATTGATCATTTGCAATCCTTGGCAGGCTTCCTATGTGTGATCCTGTTAAAGATCCCCAAATTCCTTTTACATCTAGCGGATTTATAGTGTAGTTCTGTAACATCTCCAGCATTTACCTCTGCTGTCCGTTGTATGTAGTCATGTAGTCAAAATACTGTGCACTGAGATGTATAGCCATCAATGGATTACTGATTGATTTGTATTGTGTTTTGCGAACCACAAGACAAAAGATCAAAGGTCAGCCAATAGAAAACAAGATCTATTCTCAGCACTTACTTTGTTTGAGTGCCTTACATTTTAGACTATTTCACATTGAGCTATTTCACAATTGGTACTTTCCTGCATAATTTAGTCAGTATCCCATCTGTACGCACTACGTTATCATGAGAGTAGGCTGCATTGTGCGTCCTTGGCTATATCGGGATGGGGATCGCATCGCGGGGTGAGTGTATTGTCTTATAATTGAATTATTCCTCTGCTAAACTGGATAAGGTCTGGCAGGAGGCTTGAGAGTCTGCTATGTGATTACTGTCTTTTAGCAAGGGTGGGAAATAACTTCGCACTAAGAGCTATTGATTTTCTATACTTGTATACTCATCCCAGTGCATATTAGTGTGTGTGTGTGTGTGTGTGTGTGTGTGCCTGCATGTGTGCCATCAGACACTTGATAGCTATGTGAGGATGACTGGATTGCTTCACAGCAGAAGACTGAGGTTTGTAGATCAGCCAGACAGCCTGGAAGAGTCTGGCACCAGACTAGCGGGGCACTAATACAGTGCAGTCCACAAGGACAGTAATGGGTTTCATTGGTTTTAGCTCAAAACCCCCCCCCCCCTCAAACACACACACACACACACACACACCACAGCACAAATGTCGACAGGCAGAATTTCAGGCCTTTATATCAGCAACCCCCTCCCAAAACATTGTCTAGTTTCTTACAGAGCTCACTGGACACCATGGTTAGAGCTAGTCATTTAGTTTTACAGCTCGCCATTTTGTTTTTTTGCAAGCCCTCTTTAACTTTTGGACACGAAAACAAATGACCATGTTATTAATTAGCGGATTGAATGCTTGTAGTGTGAGAATTTGGCAAACATAAAATGTGCTGGCAGCAGCTGAGAAGTTCCTAAGTTGGTCCTGAACTCCTTCACCCCACTGCTAAGTGTAGCCCATGGCAGTGAAGCACAGAGCTTGCCATGGTAGCTTCTACCAATGCGAACCGGAGATTCACCCAGAGGCAAGCATCCTTCACTGGCAGCGAGCAATAGCCCAGATCAAAGGAGGACATGAAAAGAGGTATGGAAATAGCAGGATTCACCTCCTCCGTGTTCACATCCAGAACGGGGGGGGGGGCATTACGCCAACCTTGCCCAGCCAGGGAGCGCTCGAGCCGGGCCAGCCGCAGCGCTGGCCGCCCCAAGGACGCATGGGTGGAACCAGAGAGGAGTCATGCATATTTAATCAGCTGCCTCCCGAGTCTGGGTCCTGCTGTACTGCCACAGTCGAGCGCGTTGGGAAGGGAAGCAAGAAGTCAGACAGGATGCACCAACCCATCCAATGGCATCTTAAGATCACATTTAATCATTTGATCATTTGCCTTAATAATGGCGAATAGATCTTTCAGTGGAGAGGATGAAGGTTGGATTTAAAGGATTCTCCTTCTTCGTTATAGCTATATATAAATATATATAATAGGCTGCCTTACATTTTACAGTCGGTTGTAAATTGTCATTCAACACTCATTGCATTACGCACTGAATTCAGTTGCCAAGGTCCAGTATTCTCTGTATACTATGTCAACCCTTATTGGCTTCTTCCATGAGGAACCTGCTTTGGACCAAATGACAGGTGTTAGCTGGGCACTTTTAAAAGATTCTAAGTGCATTTAAATAGTGCTTATACATAGAAATTTTAAGCCCCAGTACTGACCAGCATACTGAGCCCCAGTACTGACCAGCACACTGAGCTGAGCCCCAGTACTGACCAGCACACTGAGCCCCAGTACTGACCAGCATACTGAGCCCCAGTACTGACCAGCACACTGAGCCCCAGTACTGACCAGCACACTGAGCACCAGTACTGACCAGCATAGTGAGCCCCAGTACTAACCAGCATACTGAGCCCCAGTACTGACCAGCATACTGAGCCCCAGTACTGACCAGCATACTGAGCCCCAGTACTGACCAGCATACTGAGCACCAGTACTGACCAGTGTTCTGTCCTCAGAGGTGATTTGTAAATGTGACATCTGAAAATGAAGCCCTGCAGAGCAAACACTGCTGTGTTCAGCACTCTCACCGGTAGATGGTACAACACACACACACACACACACACAGTGAACTTGAATTAACATTCAAAGAGACAGAAAAACATGCGGTAAGCGGAACAAAGAGCTCAACTGCACTACTGAAAGAAAGCTGCTTGGCTAATGCTTTTAGAGGATGGGGCCATAGAGATGGAGGCACAGAGGGAGAAAAACAGAGGTGGAGAAGAGAGAGACAGGAAAGAGAGAGAAGAGAGAGACAGCATGAGACAGAGAGACAGGAGAGAGAGATGGAGGTAATGACCCATGGCGATTGCTGCGTGTGTCCCTGTGTGTGATCAGTCACAGTAACCGCTGCATCTTCACAGTGTCTGTGACTAAAGCCACAGGCCAACAGCCCTTGCCATTGAGTTCAGACCTTCCACTCAGCAGGTATGTGTTCCTCCTCTTTTACATGATACCTCACTGAGTTGCTCTTCCCAGCTATTCAAATGAAAACACAGTTATGTCTTTCTCTCGCTTTGACTCGCTTATGTTTCATGCTGTTAAATTCCAATTTATTAAAAAAAGCAATCAAAGCTCTTTAATGACTTTTTAACCTGAGCTCTGAGCTACTCTGCCTGGGTGTCCTCTGTGATTGCGGAGAGCCTTTCCTGTGGAGTTACGCTGCAGCTCCACACACACACGGTCCTGTCACCACACCGTAACAGCCCGGCATGACATCTCTCTCTCACTTAGAATACTATACTGGTATGACTCGTAAATCCTGTCATGTCATCACTCCATCTTATTCTCTGTGTCTAACTCTGCCTCAGTTTCACAATGTCTGTGTTAGACTGTATGAGTTCTTGGTGATGATAGTCTATAGGCTAGCTGTAAGTCTTGCTAATGGCCACCCGTGTGTGTGTGCGCATGTGTGTGTGTATGAGATGTTACAGGGTCACTGGGCTGTTCTTTCATTTGCTGGAAGAGAGCAGATAACATTTAGCATTGCAACAGCATGAAACGTGATTGCTTTTATATTGAATCAAATAGGGAGAAAGAGGCCGTGAGGGACCAGGCTCATCAGTACTTCAGTTAAGTTGTGGTGTGTCTGTGCACAAGTGTTTCTCTTATTATTCCTAAGGGGCAATGGGCATATGTGTGTATGTGTGTGTGTGTGTGCGTGTGTGTGTGTGTGTGTGTGTGTGTTGTGGGGGGATGTGGAGAAGGTGAGCGAACATGTATGTGTGCATTTGTGGTGGGCCGAGGTGCGTGTGATTATTTCCTGTTGTGTTTTATGAGCATGTTTTGTGGACAGATATTCCTCTGACAGTCCTCAACACCACATAAAGTGCCTAACCAGTCTGTGTTTTAGCAAGCCCTGGGAACCAGAACAGACCCACGCACTGGCAAACACTTGGAGCCAGGGCTGCAGCAGGTTTAACTACGTCTGCAGAAGCCGCACTTTAATCACCACGCTGGGCCTCTTGCCTCCTGTAGGCTATGCTCGGCTGCGTTTCTGTGGTGCATCAGTGCATCCCCCGGTGCTGCCAGATATACAAACTACATGGACTGGGTCTTTGTTTGGAAAGAGCTGCACCTGAGCTGTGCGGCTCTGGGTTGTCCTGGCGAGACATCCACCTTCCCCATCCAGTGGGTATTTTTATACGCAAACAAATAAAGAACAGCCCTGCTCTGAAATGCAGCAGATTCTGGGGATAAAAAAAAGTAGAGTGTAAAGAATTTCATATTCACTGCCTGTCACTACTGCATATAACAGGAGAGTGAGAGAGAGAGAGCTATGTGAGAGAGAGAGAGAGAGAGAGAGAGAGAGAAAGAGATAGAGACAGAGAGAGAGACAGAGAGCTATGGGGATAGAGAGAGACAGAGAGCTATGGGGGAGAGAGAGAGACCGAGAGCTATGGGGGAGAAAGAGAGAGACAGAGAGCTATGGGGGAGAGAGAGAGACCAAGAGCTATGGGGGAGAAAGAGAGAGAGAGCTATGGGGGAGAGAGAGAGAGAGAGTGTGCTTTGGGGGAGAGAACTGGAAGAAGTTCAGCAGAATAAGGGAGAAACACTTAGCTTTTCAAAATGGACTTAAAAAACCAGCGTGGTTTCTCCGCCGGCTTGGAGGAACTTAGCATGGCTGTTTAGCGGGAGCGTTTGCCATTTAAAACTGCAAATGACCCAAAAACACCTGCCTTGGGAGTACTGCCACCCCTCACTCCTCTGTGGTGAACCCGTGATGTGGTCAGCATTCATCATCACACACATTACTCAACCCACCAGTTATAGTAGATTGGAAAAAAAATATCAAAGACCACTCTTCAAGGCAGGCACTTTGATGATCGTGAAGCTGAGTGTATATAACCTAACCTACTGGTCCAGAGCTGTTTGATGTTAACAAAACTTACAGGTTTTATTTTATTTTTTTGGAAAGAAAGGAAATCAAACTTTTTAAAGCAAGGCAAGATGTTGCGATATGCGTGTGTATGTAGCGTACGTATAGCCGGCGTGAATATATTCTAGAGTGAGATGCCTTTGAGGTGAGCGTTTTTCATGATGTCATCTTCCTCACGTCACGTCTGAACAGAGGGCTGCACATTCATTACACTGGGCTCACACTTTATAAAGACACTGCGGAGGTTTGTACAGTGGACCTGTAAGAGTCATATAATCCTGCTTACTAGGAACATCTGGAAAAGCCATCCAGTCCGAGACCTACTCACTGAATTCATAAAAAGGGCTTTCGGTTGGCCGGGTAGGAAAATATGTCTTGCAGATAATGGCATGCAACTGGTTTCCTACCAAATAATGAGCGCGTGTGTAAGCAGGTGAGCTGTGGGATTCTGATGGATGTTCAGGGGCCCTGTTCCCAGCACCAGGCTTCTGGGCCTCGTTTGTCTGACTGTGATAAGAGTCCTTACATGGCCGCCGGGTGGCTGGCTGCGGCTGACTGATCCCAGGTCAGTTTCGCGACAGACTCGCGACAGCTTGCGACTGCCTCATATGGACCCGCTTCTGCACCGAGGTCAGACACGTGAAGACCGTGCCATCCCCGATGCGTACGGCGTGGGGGATCGGTGGGGGCGCTCGCGTGTGTTGGGCGTGGCGCTGCGGTGATTGGGGGGGTAGGGAGGACTCTGTAGGCGAGCCAGCCTGAAAGGGAAGCCAGCTGCCGGGTTAACGCGGCTCCTGGGAGCCCCTGCACGAGCACTCGCCTCCTCCGCCAGCACACACCCACTGGTCCATTAGCGGAAAATAGAAGCGTTCGTAAAGGTAAAAGAGCGGGAAAAGAGAATATGTAGGGAGGTGTATAGAGAGAGCGAGAGAGGGTGTGTGTGTGTGTGTGTGTGTGTGTGAGAGAGAGAGAGTTCAATAGACAGTTCAGCCTCATCAATGGAATTTGCGTCATTGGAAAGGATCTCACTGGTTCCCAGTTCTAGACCAGTGCTGGAGCAGATCAGACTACTGGTGCACGTGGATGGCAGTGGGTGCAGTTTGGCCGGAAAACGGCTGAGGACGTTTACGCTGCCGGGCATCTGCATGCTGACCGCTCTGCTAGAGCAGCGCCCCTCGCACTGATGTGATACATCAGCTGAGTAAAGCGTGGGGAGCAGGAGGAGTGTGAGGAACAGGAGGAGTGTGGGGAACTGGAGGAGTGTGGGGCACAGGAGGAGTGTGAGGAACAGGAGGAGTGTGGGGCACAGGAGGAGTGTGGGGCACAGGAGGAGTGTGAGGAACAGGAGGAGTGTGGGGAACAGGAGGAGTGTGGGGCACAGGAGGAGTGTGAGGAACAGGAGTGTGGGGAACAGGAGGAGTGTGGGGAACAGGAGTGTGAGGAACAGGAGGAGTGTGTGGAACAGGAGTGTGGGGAACAGGAGTGCGGGGAACAGGAGGTACGTGGGGCTCCTTGATAGACAGAGATGACTCGGCGGAAGACAATCGGAGATGACTCGCGAAACTGAGCAAGGCTTTGCACTCTGCTGCCACTCCCTTGCTGAATTCATACTGATGTTACATTTTCGCGTAAAAATGTTAGAGATTATCTCAAGGGCTGGGTTAGTTTTCTTGTACGTCCCAGGGAGAAATGTTCATCAGTTTTAGGTATTGAATTCCAATGTCTTGCTCTCTCTCATGATAATGTGCACTGCGACTGATGCATGAAAATAGACACCCCCCCCCACACACACACACACATGCAGACACACACATGCACACACACACACACACACACACATGCAGACACACACATGCACACACACACACACACACACACATGCACACACACATACATAAGCGGGCACACACTCAAACACACACACATACAGACACATACACACCCATGCGCACACACATATGCACATACACACACACACACACACACATATGCAAATTCCCCCATGAACACACACAGACAAATACATACACAAAGATACAGACACACATGCACACACTGACATATGCACCCAGACACACAAACACACAAAGACACATAGCATTTTTGTGTGTGCTGTACCTGGAAGCAGATGGGGAACAGGGTAGCTGAAGAATAAGACTAGCAGGGTGAAGCAGAGGGGAACCACTCTCATGGGCTTGGAGTCCTCAAGATTTTTCTCTGTCTGTTTGTCTGGTTTAAAGAGAGTGCAGGGACTTCTGCTGCTCCATGCAGTAGCTAAGTCGGTTGAGGAGACCTGGCATTAGTGAGTGTGTGTGTGTGTGTGTGTGTGAGTGCGTGAGTGTCTATCCATTTGTCTGTGTATGTGAGTGTACGTTTGTGTGCATGTGTGTGCATCCATTTGTCTGTCTGTGTGTGTGTGTGTGTAGAATATTTGGAAAAGGCCTAAATACCGCTGACATGAAGCTCTCTTCACTAGGCCCTATGGAGTTGATGGAGAAAGCAATCCTATTTGCCTGACCACACATGGACTCCAGCCAGTCCTGTGCTTGGGCTGGAGCCTACAGCGTCCCGCTGCGTCCCACTGCTCCCTGCTTAGCCGTCACGTTGGCAACCACACAGCCAATTGAATTTTTCCTTTTCCTTAATTGGAAGGAAATAAAGGCTTTCAGAACTCCATTGGTTCCAGTGAGCTGATCAGCATCTGGATCGATTCCGTGTCGCTTTTGGGGACATGCTGCCACTAGCAACCAGCTCATGTTTCTACTGGCCTTTTGCCATGCTGACCGAGGTGCCAGGTTGCTGTAGGGTCCAGACCCCAGGAAATGCCAAGCAAAAGCTTCCTGCCATCCGACCACGACTGGCTAAACAGATTCTGCAGACGGGGCCTCTGCAGAGTTTATTAAATGAACTGAAGAGTTTGTTCATTTACTTATAGGGAGTGAGTTGAGTTTAATGTGTGGGGAACAGCACTGCTGGTGAGAGTTGCTTTGACTTTGTTTAATCTGTTCAGCATGTCAGCCCTGGAAATAGTTATAAGCCGAGACTATTGACAACACTGACTGTCAACAAAAATAAACAATAATTGTTTTATTGATTATTTTAATACCACAATGAGCAGCTTGTCTTTTGACTGTGGATGGAATTTAAATGTTATACAAATGTACAATATAACAATTTTATATTTGAAATTGATTTACCATGGTAAGAAATGAAGATGACAGTCACTTTTAGACATACTGGGCCTGTATGACTGCTTCCTTGGGGCAAGTACATACTCGTCATCCATAGCACTAGTCTGCCCCTGAACTTTAATGTCCTTTAATGTCATTTTTGAGTGGAACCAAGCTATGTGTAATAAGATCTATCCGCTGGTAACAGCACTCTGTGTTGGGGAAACGGCTCTGTGAGAATGTTGAAGATAAGGCAGGATGCTTACAGGAGAGTGAGGGGAGGTTAAGTGTTCCGTAAGACCCAGAACAGCCTCTTAATCTGACTCTTTAATTCTTCCCTCTTCAAGGGCTCCAGTCGAAAAAGGAAAGAATAGTCTTTTTTGACTGAAAATATTTTTATACATGGCAGAATGTTCATTTAGGGTAGAGATAAAAAAGAGTCCTGCAATCGTCCTGTGCTTGTCCTGATGTTATGTTGGCTTCCACTGATCTCTTTCATCACCTTTATTTGATCTATTTAAATATATATTTAAATTTAAATTTAAAATTTAAATATTCACTATTTATATAATATAATACTATTATACTATAATATAACACTCATAATGCACCTGTAAATCCTGTCCATACTAACATATATGAATACAGCACCAAGTGGTAAATGTGTGGTTATTTACAAATATCTCTCCCTTTTTGAAAACAAGTCCTTCATAAAAGAGATCACTGGAAACACAACTGTGGCAAGAAGACAGGTTAGCGTCGGCAAGCTGTAACCAACCAGTCAGTACATAGAACTGACTGAAAAAAGCGTTTTGTAGGTGCATTTACTGAACTGGCAACTCAGTGGAGCTAGACAGGTAGATAGAGTAACCTATTTCAGTAGCTTTTAGAGCATTTGCTAGCTCCATAGAAGCCAATTACCTACGTTGAGTTTTAATGGGTTTTCCTTAAGGGTCAGCACTCTGCCAGATTTATCACTCTCTCTTTCTTCCTCTCCCTCTGTTACAAGCTGCACGTGTCTCTAAAAAAGAGCAGGATGATGTGCTAACTGTCGGCAACCAGATGTGAAGGTCTATTTTTAGAAAGGAGGTTGAAAATAGCAGATTCTGCCCACGTCACATCAGTCTGGGCAGCACAGAGCTCTTGCCCGTAGCTCGGCTGGCCTGAACTATCCAATCTGAGCGCAGCGCTGAGGGGACACGGGAAAGCAAAGCTCAGCTGGTGACATTTCAGGGGCGTCTTATATCACCGCCGCCCTAATACACCGCCTGGGTGCGTATAATTATGTTTGACCTTTTATGGCATTTAATTTGTTCTGATTTTCTATGGATCCCCATGTTTGAAGTTGTGAAGAAACAGTTGTTCTAATCACATTCGTTTAGTTTGCTTAGAGCCGATGTAGCACGCTATGACGGGGGTTTTGCTTACTCCGAGCATCATTTGAAGCTGTTCAATTGAGTGGTCGCTGAAAGAAAAGCTGCGGACAAAGGCAGCTGCACATAGCTTTTGTTCCCCATCATCTGTTAAGGACCTCTTTCCTAGCCCCCCAAAAATGGCCCGCGCCTGTTATTGTGCCATAGACCGTCTGCTTAGCGCCTTGCAGGCTGTTTGGCCTTTGTCCTCCCCTTGTGTGTGGTGTGTTGTGTATTCTAGAACCCTGGCTTGCAGGCCCCACGCTGAGTCAGCCTTTGTGACATCATCGCCTGGCGCGGAGGCAGGCGCGCCGGCCACGGCATTAGCGGAAAGGAGAGTGTGGGGGAGGAGACGGTGGGTGTGGGGTTAATGGGATTACTTCTCTTGGCCTATGGAAGGAGCCAGATATCGACACACACTTAGCAACGAGATTTGGTGTCCTCGGGGGGGGTGGCCAGTTTTATTGGATCTGGGTTTTTGGAGATAATTCTTTGCTGTCTGCTTGGGGAGTGAGCCGCACATGCTGTACAGCACTGCCCCTGCGTGTAGTTCGAGGCAACTGAGTCATCTGGTTTAAAACAGACAACTCGCGTCTGGTGTGATTTATTTGGTCTGCTCACATCAGCTGTGTGTCATTTTGTGTAATTGCAGGAAAAAGTTCGTTATTATGGGCATGGAAAAAAAATGGATTACGTTTCTCACTTTAGAGCAATCACCCAGCAATGTTTGTTATGTGAACTCTGGGTGAAGGCTACCAAAAATAGCTCCTGTTTCTGCTTGAAGAGGGAGAGCAATCACTCTTTCACGGAGCACCCTACATCTCCCCGTTTTATTGTGCCGCATTCTGATTACATTCTATATATAGACATAATTACCAAGCTATGATCTGAGCCTACGGCCTTAGAGTTGTTCAGCATTGTTTTGGACCACGCCTCTTGGTCAAGACAGGCCATCAGGGGTCTTAATGGGCCAGATAAATTAATAGTGCAAGCTGGTAAAAAAAACCAGACAGAAGTGAGCCGTTCTGCATCGCGTTCCTCTTGCAGAGAACTCATTAGATATGCTGCATGTGCACAAGGCGTGAGGCGGAGGATATTGGAGGGAGCGGGGCAGTTATGGGGGACGCGGGTGCTCTCGCCAGGGTGGGTGCTTGCTCGCGTCTCCCGATGCTCGGAGTACCCGCTGATGCCATTTATTCCTTCCAAGTGGCTCCGATGATGAAATTAGCCTGCTTGGCAGAGGCGAGCTGACCCAGTGGGCCCCAGAGGCTATGGGAGAATGACAGGAGGGACCTCTTCATGCTGCTGAGAGAGCAAGCGATCGAGTTTAGAGAGATAGAGGGAGAGAAAGAGAGGGAGAGAGAGAGAGGGAGAGAGAGAGAGAAAATAAGAAAATACACAAAAGAGGGTGGATGATGTGTGGTTTTTGCTTGCCTTCTCCAACTGACTGACAGAATGATTGAATTCTCATTTGCACTCTGCTGAAAGAGGTTGAACCATGGCCTCAGCCCTGGGCGGAGCAATGTGTAGCTCCGCCTCCTTCATCAGCATCAGGGCCTCTGCTTGTTCCACAAGAAACCTGCTGAGGCACTGCAGGAAGTGGACAGGCAGCCTGCACTGTCTCCTCTCGCGGGAAAGAGCTTGTAATGAGCTACAGGAGGTAGTTTAAAGGCTTAAAGGGGTGCAATCTGCTGAAAATGAGGAAGGAGAGGAAGACATCTCTCATTACTGGCTGCCGTAGCTGTAATCATAGGCTAAGCAGCTGATGAATATAGTGATATGTAGACGATCATAATAATAGGGCTTTTTAAAGTACTTTTTAGGTTATTTGCTTTGTTATTTGAGTCTTAATCTTGTACTTCCACATTATTATAGAAAGATGTTGACCGATGTAAACCAGGGGAAGTTAATTTAACATGGAAAACTTGTTGAGTCTTGTCTTGTCCCCAATAATCACAAATGGTCAGGACTACTGACCCAGGGCTAGTTTGATGACTGAAGTGTTTAATGTTTGTTTGTACTGTGACTCAGAAAGCTGATTCTGGATTAGTTTGAGGACGTCTCCCACATTTTTGGTGCGGTTTCTTGTCTTTTTGTGGCACCTCAGTAAGAACAGTAACCAAACCACTGTTCATTGTCAGCATGGCTTCCTGGTGTCATGGGAGTTTCGGCCCTTTCCAGTGGACATATCGTTGGTCTTGTGATGTTCGTGTTTGAGAGCTTATTCTGGTAGGCTACCAGTAACGAGTTCCACTGTGGCTTTTAAGAGTGAATGTCTACAGCTCAATTGTTGGTTATACAGGCAGAAAGGAACAAAATGCTCTTTCACTGAAATACTGTATTCTATTCACAGTGGGTACAAGCAGATACCCATATAAGGACAGATGTATCAATGTAACAGTTAGTTTTATTGTTTGTCCGTTGCTATTATCTAACTCATGGGAATCAAACTTACATACATTCAGTGACAAGTGGGCTGGACCACAAAAGCAGTGATAATCAGTATCACGTTGACTCCTTTAAAATGTGTTTATATCATCATTTATGATGATATCTAACTTTTTCTTCATGATTTGTATCTGATTTATATCTACCATTTAATATCTACCATTTATATCTAACATTTATATCTAACACTTATATATAACATTTTATATCTAACACTTATATCTCACACTTATATCTAACATTTATATCTAACATTTATATCTAACATGCACATTCCAAATGCTCAGACTGACCTTCAATCACATAAAAATCAATAATCAGACTACAATGATTTTGCTATGATATAACAAAGAATGATATTTTGGAGATATTCTTACGTTGCCTAAGTCACCTTGTCATTCAGTTATGATCTTACACCCATATAAGGTCATCTGGATCTTTTTGACCATGATAAAAATTAAAATCACCCCAAATCTGATACATTTTGCCCTATGTACATTTTTCTCTCAAATATTACAGTATCCTTTGAATTACGAGGTTGTGTGCATCTTTCTCTATGTGTGTCTGTGTCTGTGTGTGTGTGTGTATGATAGACTTCAAGTCCAAGTTCAGTCAAGAACAGCCAAGCCATTACGTCTCCCCTGTCTTCAGGAAGAAGTTTGTTTATTTAGCCAACTGCTCATGTCTTTTCGATTTTCAGCTCTGCTTTTGCACTTTTTGCAGTTTGCTCAGCCAATTTATGGGTTCCACCAGTACACCACAGAATACATCAAAAATCAAGCCCTCCTCAACCTAAACATTTACTCTAGACTTGGATCCCAATAAATATGTATCATATTTAGCCAACACCTACTATAAAATATAAAAAAAATATATATCATAATCGTTTATAAAAATTTATACCATTACTACATGACGTGCATGACATATCTTTATATTCATCTCATTACTTTCATTTCATTAGGATTGTAGAGTCGCAAATATGCAATGTGTCATGTTTGAAAGATGGAGTCATTTCTCTGTTTTTCTACCACGGTTGAGAGGCATCACGAATAAGACGGCTGCGTGAAGCCGTGTGCAGAACGCCAGGGTGTGTGAAGCAGTGTCTGCTGAGGCTGGCTGGGAAGGGCTATTAAGCTAAAGGATCAGTTTGTGAATTATAGATGTGTAGCATAATCCCCCAACTGGAATTATAGGGGGCCCCTGCCACTGAGGGCCCCCACGTGCCACTTCCTTAATATAACCTCTCCAGCTAGAGTGTTAGATACAGTATATCAGGCAAAGCAGCTAAAACACATGAAACGACTCCATTAGAAAACCTACTCATTGTTTTTGCTAATTACTCATTGTTTTTGCTAATTATGTTATCGCTAATTACCGTTAAATGCTTAGTTATACTGAAATGTGACTCGTGTTATATAAATACAGAACTCACATTCATGTTAGTACCTGACAACAGTCCTGCCAAATGCAGCCAGTATTTAAATCCAGGTTACCTTATATGGGCATAAGAGCGTGGCCCCAATGACAGAATGTTGACACAATTTAAGCGGTTTATTGATGTCACGTGATTAGCATCCACTCCTGTTATTGTTTTTGCGCCAGTTTTTACAATTAGGCATTACAATTTAACAATTAAGTTAAACAGACTGTAGGCAATATCTGATACTGATATAGAGACTCAGTGTGGCCTTAATTGGGCCCCACTCCACTTTGATTTTCAAAAACAGCATTAATTTTTTTCCATAGGGAATAGCCCCTTAGAGTACCTTATATGGGCATGACACCAGCTAGGATGACGTACGATTTCTGCGGTCTATGAGTGTTTTGTCAGCAACCTAGAATCTGGCCCTGTGTTTACTGTTCTTTTTTGCCTCCTTTTGAGACTGGCTGAATGCGGGATCTTTCAGTTCAGTTATGGTCCACACAGTGGTTTTAATTTGAAGCATTCTCTATGCCTTTGGTGGGCCAGATCAGAGACTTTACAGGGCCGGCCCATGCATTTAGGGTGGCTGTTATAGAGAGTCTCCTCGTACTGTGATAGCGTGGCCTGGTTTCCCATCACCATCCCAGGTAACACAGTCTGCTTTCCCTTTGGCTCAGCTACACTGGGCCTTTCACACCGACCACAGTAGAGGGCAGTGATGTCATAAGGGGAAGTTAAGCTCCTCCCACCACTTCACTATGCCTCAGGCCACGCTCACCAGGTAGTTGTATAGATGCAGACTATAAAGACCTGGCACAAGAAAGTCTCTCTCCCTCTCCCTCCCTCTCTCTCCCTCTCTCTCTCCCCCCCTTTCTCTTGCAGCTGAGAGCACTGTGTGGGCGTTGTGTATGGGGACCATGTTTCTGTCTGGCCGCCTTTAACCAAGCTCCGCGTAGCAGCTGGCCTCGCAGCTGGGCTCTCCCATGGACGCCACCACCCCCCTACCCCCACCCGGTCTGGCCGCGGGACACCCGGTCCTTTTAACGGGTCACGCCTGCCACGGGACATGTGCCTCACACTCCTTCACTCAAGTGGAAGGGAGATGCTAGCAGCTGATCACATGCTGCATTAAACGCAAGCCCCGTTGATCATAGGTGCATATTTACACGGCTCAGTGCTCTAGCTTTCTGTCTCAGCCCTCACACCAAACGTTAGATTTGCGTTATTAGATCAGTGCTGAGCACCTCGTTGCTTATTGGTTGCGATAGCGAATGACGAATGTTCGCCGTGTGTGTAATGAGTGTGTCCCGCCTGATAAGCACAGACATCTGCACCTGCGTGGGTGCGTGTGAGTGACTGGCCGCCTGACTCCTGAGTGGACGCCTCACCTACCGCCCCCGTGTCAGACGCAGACAGACGGCAGCGGCTGCTCTGGGCACACAAAGGCACTCGCAAGTCTGTGTGGCCAGATACAAAAACCCCCAGACTCAACACTTCGGTACAACTGGATCCCTTAATCCAGTGATTGAAAAAGTACGTACGTGGGTACGTGTGTGTGAATGTGTGACAGTGAACTTGAAAAAGGAATCATCTACAGCTGGACAAACACACTACACAAAAACTAAATTTTATCTTACAAAACTAATGGGTGCTACATATTACGAGATACCTTATGAAGATTTTAAATGTCCTCTAACAATTGGTTTAGGTGTTTGGAAGTAACTTGCCGAATATTTTTAAACCTAGACACCACAGTTCCACCATAGCCGAAGTTCATATTAAATGTAAATAGCTTTTTTGGCATGAGAGGAATGTGGGACAACAGCAGCGTGGTCTCTGAGGTACACGACGTATGTTGCACCCCCACCACCAACAAAATGACCCCAAATTATCTCACGGCAAAACATGTCATTTGTTTTATTTGGGAGTAGAGTTTGAGTGTTTCTGTGCATGTGAGACAAAGACCCTAAAATATCTCAACATTGCTCTGTTCTCGGTTCAGGTTCCTTGTCTTACGTGGTGCCTTCCAACACGTATCCCTTCATTACAGTTGCAGGGGGGATTCGGTGAATCCTTTACAACCCGTCGGAGGTTCACCGCAACGAGTGCGCCTTCTAATTAGTCTTCGTGAGAAATAGGTGCTCGTGGAGACTGAACACACGACCCTAATCCCCCAGCAGAGAGAAATGACCCTCTAGCGGATACGAGCAGGCTCGGAGGGTTGCTGGGACAGCTGTTGCTAAGACGCGACACCGGAACCGAAGGCCCCACCTGCTGTTTCCTCTTGCCGTTTCCCGAAGCCAGACGTGGCAACTGAGCGCCACGGGAGAGCCTGGTGCCGGATATCACAGCGGAGGGACGGGAATAGCGGTGGGGGAATCCTGCCGAAGGCGCGTGCCTCAGCCACAACAGAAGCATAAGGGACAGGTGCTGGGGAATCGATCGGCCGTTTCGGTTTACACGGAAAAGCTTCCATGTGCTGTATTTCCTTTTCACTCCCAGCTTGCGGGGCAGCCCTGCAGAACAGTAGGAGTTACATTGGCGGTGAACATTAAGACCACGAGGCCACGTGCAGGCTAGGTTGGAACCCTGTTCAGACGCTGCCAGGGGAAGGGCCGGCGAGGTCATGGTTCATGTTTTAGATTAGATTGTGTTGGTATTGATGGTCTGATAGTGCCTTATTCCAGTGTCATGTCAGGGTACGAACAGTCTTTAACCTCCTCTGCAATGACAAAGGGAGAGAGAAAGAGTGAGAGACAGAGAGAGGGAGGGGTGGGGATTCTTTATATCAGTTCGCTTGGCTTGAGACGGTAGCCTGAGTAATTTTGCTCCATGCTGAGTCATTCCGACCCTCTGGTTACCTCTCTCTCAGTGAAACCATCTCTCTCGCGTCCGTGTGCGAGGGAGCAGGCATCAGGGCAGACGAAGAGACGGGTGCAGGTGCTCGCGATGCATACACGGCTATGGCGCAGGCGCTTTGCGTGGTTCTCCCCTTTAGTCTGGCTTCCTTACAGCGTGAATCAGCGGAGACTTCCACAGATGGAGCGTGCTCCTTGTTTGCCGCTCGTGAGCCCCTCTCATTTTATCTGTAGCTTTGCTCCTGCCGACCTGCTTCTTCTGTGATTGGGTTGCAGATGAGCGTCGGTGAAAGGCTCTTCTGGCTTCGCTTGTTTTTTTTCCTCCGCCGTTTCATCTCTTTGCTTGATCTCTGCTCAAACCAAAAGGTTTTTTATTACAGTTTTATTAGGTTTCCTTTTAAGCCCTCTTAATGGAAATCAGTGCTGATACTTTTTTCATACTTACTGTATCTCAGTGAGCCTCTTACACCAGAAATAGACATGTCCACTCTCTGATAGTTCCCAAGGCAAGGCCAGTAATATTTATACTGCAGACAGAAATCTCTATAATGAAAATCTGACAAAACATTTTGTGCAGCTCTTCATCAAAGCAGTTTCTGTCAACACGGATATTTAGAGGAGCACGCACGGTTTGGCCTAGCTGGGGATCCGTAGGGTTCCGTAATCCACCAGAGGCCCTTTTTCATTAGTATGGGGATGTTCCTGTGCGTCCCGCCGAATTCCAGATGGAGCTGATGGGGCCCAGCGTGAGCAGCTGCAGAACTACCTGGCGGAACTGCACGGGTTGAGCGGGGCGGCAGGGCGATATGAGAAAAACATCAAAGAGCTTTATGTTTGTTGGAAGGTGAGGGGATGCTCCTTCAGCATGACTCCAGAGAGTTGGCTTTGTGCTGAGGGAGACCACCCATACACCCTGATTTTGCACAGACCCCTCCTATCTCAAACAGAGACATTTATAGTACAGGATTGCTCTGTTCGAAAACAGAGTTTAACACTTGCTTTCTGCATTTCACAACGAAACACCTAATTAAGATTAACCAGTGGATGATATTTTTCTTCTTACAAGATATTATTTGGAGTCCAGTCCTGTTTGATAGTCAGGAGTCCAATACTGTAAGTTCCCTCAGCAGAAGGATTGTCAGTAGAACATGTGGAATTCTTGACTTCCTTTTTATACTGTTATCCAGAACAGCTTTTAGTGTGGGGTGAAGACATTGACCAGATCTTTTTAAAATTAAGCATAGGTGACTTCTGCTTATTTTGTTTCAAGGCACTCCTGTTTCTCCAATGTGCTCCAGTGTGCTGTTTGGGGATTTATTTGATTGTGTATACAGTCCATTAGCTTTCCAATGCTTTGTTTTCACAAGATTGCACAGAAGAAACACAATAGATTACTAGAACATCAGCACCGGAGGGGACCACCCGTGCGTCTGATCAAAACCCAGTCCACATGCTAGTAAAGTAAGACATGGAAACTTCCTTCAAAACTATTTCATAGATCTGGTGTTTTAAAGTACTTGTTCAAAAGCTATTCCTGGTTCATTTTTCATGTTTAATTAAAGAAGCAGTTTACTTGCTAGAGTGTGAAATACTAGACAAAATAAGTACCCACTTCACCTGCCTGTACTCCCACATGGGTCAAAGGGCAGAGGTGAAAGGTCAGGCCCAGAGAGAGGGAAATTCAATCTTAAACTCAATTCCTCCTCCACCATCTTTGGGGACCCGGGAGGCGGGAATATGATTTACAGACAGACAATACACTGGACAGGGGAGCGGGCGGGGGGAGGGGGGAGGGGTAGGAGAGGGGGGTGAGGAGGAGGGGGAATTTGGAGGGGAGGGGGAGGGGGAGGTAGACACAAACGCTCTTATCTACATACAATTCCCAACACCTTAGAGAAGAGCAGTGAGCACTGGAATAAAGCTCCACCGATGGGTGCTAGAATTTCAACTGATTTGGGACATTTGGTGCAGCCTCTCTCTCTCTCTCTTTCTCTCTCTCTCTATCCAGGAGCACTGCTGGGAGCGAGCCCAGCACTAAGGCATGCTCTGAATCAGCTTTGCACGTGCTTCACCACCCGATCGGACATTTTCCGAGACTTTTTCCACTCCGGGTGACAAACGTGCATAGCTGAGATGATGTGTTTGGGCACTTTGGGCAGTTTGGAGACTTCCTGTGCTTGAGCTGGCCGCGATGCAGACCGCGCTGCGGGGTAATTGAAGGCTGCTGGTGCAGGACATGGCACTGCGAGGCAGAGAGACAGGGAGTGGGGGCAGAGAGAACGAGAGGGAGAGGGAGAGGCCAAATGAGAGGAGGGAGGAAATGTTCTCTTTGATTTGTCATTACTGGAATCACACTAATAATCACACATATATTGCAGTGTATTGTGTTTGGCATATTAAATCCCATAAATGAATGTGGTAGCGTTATGAGTCTTTACACTAAAGCATTTCAAAGCATATAGGTTTTGTGTGTGTGTGTGTGTGTGTGTGTGTGTGTGTGTGTGTAGGGTTTGTTTGCCCTCTGAATCTCCGGTAAATATCTTCTCCCTGCAGGGATCCTGTGCAGGTTGTGTTTCACAGTGGGGCACAATGTCTCTGTTAAGGTCTTGTGAGGAAGTTGAGAATACATTTGCACAGTCTGAGCTGTTGTGATGGGTGCAGTGAACAAAAGAATGGGTTCATTCATTCATTTATTCATTCTTCTCATCTATAGTGTCCTCCAGAGAGGCCTAGGTGTACTTTGCATTTCACTGTTCAGACAGCAAACAGCTTTTTGTGTGTGAATTAAAAAGAAAAAAACAGAAGTAATAGACCTGTTCTGTGTAGTTTGTTCTAAGACTAACCTCAGCTGGCAGTGATAGCAAATGCTACAGTTTGTATGTTTTAAAACATATTGTTTAACATAAACAATTAATAGAATAATTTCTATTTTTTTATGTGTGTCATTCATAACAGTGTTAAGAAGAGACTTTGCGAAGTCACAAAACTCTTAGATCTGTGACGATTAGCGAGACGATAGTTCATCGGTTCGTAAGTGTGATGAAGGAATAGATGAATGAATCAGGGTCTGTTCATCATTGTTTTGGGACGAAAAGAGGATAAAAACAAATAATTTGATGGACAACAGAGAAATCCTACTTCTATAAGGTGTGTGTGCATGTGTATAGTGTGTGTGTGTGTGTGTGTGTGTTTACTAAATGCTTGAGTATCTGTAGGTGAGTGTATATAAGGAGAGCTTATGGATTATTGATACGGAAAGCTTTACTTAGTCATCTGTGCAGTGAGGGAGTTCAGTTCTACTGCCTCTCTCTATCTGTCTTTTTGTCTCTCTCTCAATCTCTCTCTCTCTCTCCCTCTCGTTCTCGCTCTCTCTTTCACACACATATACACACAGACACACACAGAACATTGGCACAGAAGGATACAGTGCCAAAAGCTTTCAATTCCCCAGGCAGTGGGGTTAAAGAAATAAAGGCCTCGCTTCCATCCATCTGTAGCAAGAGAACTAAGACCTCCCCTGTGTGATATTACAAAATGTCTCCTTGATTATCACTGTGCTGATACCTCTCTGTCTGTCTGTCTGTCTCTCTCTCTCTCACACATACACACACACACACACACGCACACACACAAAATGTCCAAATGTAAATAATTATCACAATAACACAGACCACCCTTTATCCATGCAGACACCGAGGGTTAATAAGCGCGTTTTTATCAAGGCATATCGCACTTGCAACACCCGGCAGAATAAATGACAGAACAGGCCCCTGTTTGTACCAGTGGAGATCTGAGCTGCTTTTCCTGTCTGTCTCTGAAGTCGGTTGGAAAAGCATTTGTGTATGTTGTGCTATCACTTTAACCTGAACAGCCAGCTGTGTGTTGAGGCGTTTCTTGTCAGCTGGAGAAGGTCCAGGATCAGCTTGTTGTGGCGTCCTACTGTTGGAGTTTTGAGCCATAATAAATCATGTTTGGGCTCACGAGTGAGACTCAGGAGGGGACGTGGTCATGCGTGCTGCGGAGAGGCTGTTTGGCTTTCGAACGCCACCACGAGAGTCTTGAATAATTTTTTTATATGGCAAATTTAAATATTTGATTTTTCTAATGAAAAGCGCATTTATTTCCTGGTAAATGAGCTATGTGACAACACTGGTTGATATAAAACATGATTAATCACTACGTTTGTGTCATTTCTCGCAAAAGTCAATTAGGGAAATGAAGGAAGTTTCATACATTTCCTAGCAGGAGTAAAGGGGGCCACAATCAGGCATTTTCTTTTTCTCATTTTCTTTTAATATTTCTTTCATTCATTTTTGCCCTGCATTCCTTTCTTTCTTTCTTGCATTTTATCTTTTCTCTTCCTTTCTTTTCTCTTTTTTCTTTCTTTCCCTCTCTCTCCCCCTCCACCTTCTCACCACGATGCCTTGCTAATGTGTTACGAGACTGAGCATGGAGACGCATTAGTCTAATTTATCCGCCAAAGGGAGATCTAATCCGATCCATCAACCCGGCCCGTGTCCACCGTTTGGGGGGAGAGTTGTTCTGTGCAGGTCCTTGGGGACATGGCCAAGAGAGAGGAGGAGGAGGAGCAGAGAACAGTGTGGAGACCCGAGATCCCTCATTCCTCTTTGTCCTCTCATGGATCTTGCTCTCCAGTGAATGGCTAAAGTGTCTCTGGCATGTTTCTCTGCCCTCCCACACACCTCCTTCCTCTCTCTTCCTATCACCTCTTTTTATTTACCCAGCATCCATCACTGTCGGCTGACTCCAGCATGCACAAAAGGCCCCGTCTGACTCAACCAGCGCCGTGTTCTTCCCCCCTTATCACAGGAGCGTCGCCGCTGCCCCATGATGGGACCGCATCCTCTCTTCCCGCATCCTCTCTTCCCTCCCTCTCCATCTCTCTATCTTTTCTGGTGTTTCCACATCTCTCTTTGTCCCACTCCTCCAGCCCACGCTCTGCCCGTCTGCCTCCGTGTCTGTGGGGGACCCTCCTGTTCCGCCCCGCCTGGCTCTGGGTTTGCCGTGCGCTTCCACATTTGCTAGCATTTCTTTCTTTCTCTCTCTTCATCTGTCCCTTGCACTCCGTCTATCCATCTTCCTCACAATCTGCCTGCACAATATGAAGACACATGCGATCTGCAGTAACAATGTTCGACACCATGATGATGTGACTTGCAATAAATGAACAAATATTTAATTGTGCATATTAGCTATCCAGTCATGTCTCAGTGAATAAACAAAAAGAAGAATAAAAAAAGATATTTAAATAACTACATTCTAGCATTTAATTTCTCGTGTGCTCTTTATCACATTGTATAATATATAATATGTCCTGGACTTGGAATGTGCAGGAAAAAATGAGGAAGCAAATGTCAGTGTCAAACTGAAAGAGTTTATTGAAACGAACAAAAACAAACCAAAAATGAACCCAGCTGTAACGAGACAAAAGAAAGCCAACGTGACAGTGATGTTCAACGAAAACAACAAAATGGCTAAGACAGATCAGAACGCAATAACGCACAGCAGCTATTTAAGACTCACACCTAGTTGGGGCTCAAAATGATTGGCAAAATGGTGTGTATGTTTCATCTGATTGGTCAAATAAGTCTTAAACCTATTCATCTGATAGGTTACGTCCCATGCTCGTCACATTCATACTGTGATTATGAAAATACAATTTATCACTCACAACTACAGTCTGCTCCTCCAGCCATGTTTGAGTTTGGGGTGATTTCTTAGCAACAGAACCCATCTTTCTTGTAGCCTGCCTCAGATGAACAGCCTCAACCTGACTCAGATGAACAGCCTCACCTTGCCTAACCCTGACTCAGATGAACAGCCTCTCCCTGACTCAGATGAACAGCCTCACCTTGCCTAACCCTGACTCAGATGAACAGCCTCTCCCTGACTCAGATGAACAGCCTCACCTTGCCTAACCCTGACTCAGATGAACAGCCTCTCCCTGACTCAGATGAACAGCCTCACCTTGCCTAACCCTGACTCAGATGAACAGCCTCTCCCTGACTCAGATGAACAGCCTCACCTTGCCTAACCCTGACTCAGAAGAACAGCCTTACCTTGCCTAACCCTGACTCAGATGAACAACCTCACTGCTCACGCGGTCTGACTGACCCTGACATAGAGATCTGTGTATTAGAGATATGTTAATCATCCCAAAAATACATTTGAATTTTTATTCTGTTAAATGAAAAAAAATACCTGTCCAGCTTTTTTGTTACTAAAAATACCAGTCTTTTAAAAATAAATGTATGCTAACGCTAAAGGTTTACTACAAGACTCATAGGTTCCTTGTAATTTTGTACTGATACCACGCAGAACTGCTCATGTTTAAGGAATATTTCTGCTCCATTTGAATAACTCACTGCGGAATCCTTCCAGTGTGGACTAGAACGTCAGGCCACCTTGCCATCTTCCCCTTTATGTCAATATGTTGCCTTAAATGTTCTGAAACTTGCACTAGATCGCAGTGTTAGCAGCCATGCTGCTGCTGTGATGATGGTATGTGTGTAACAAGCTTTCTCTGGCATTACAGCATTAGCGCATTGTAAAAGTGTGTTTTGTGTGTGTGTGAGTGTGTGTGTGTTTAGGGGTTTGGGGGTTATACATGACTGACTCCTCTTCACTTCACAGTCTAAAACCCCTTAGTGTATTGATAATGTGAGAAACGACTGCACCTGTGTCATGCTACACTGCACTCTATCAGTCGCAAACAATCCCATTTACTGTTTCCATTCAGGAGAGTGTTCCACAGGAGACAGTAGGCGTGCACCAGGGTCTCCTCAGTAACAGCTGCATCATAGGAGTTATTTTACTATAAACTACATACACCACTCTCGCTCTCTCTCCCTCTGTCTTTCTGCCTTTCTCTCTTTCTCCCTCTCTTTCTCCCTCTCTCTCCCTCTCTCTCTCCCTCTCTCTTTCTCCCTCTCTCTCCATCTCTCTCCTCTCTCTTTCTCCCTCTCTCCCTCTCTCTCTCTCTCTCTCTCTCTCTCTCATTTGCCAAGCTCTGTAGCTTTACTTCCTTTGCCTCAAGAGAGCATGTGCAAAGATGGCGGTGCAGAGGTTAAGCCACACAGTCTGCTTCCCTTCAGATCTTTGATCTAACAGCTCCCCCAGGCCCTGTTCCTCAAGCGCTGTCCTCCAGGTCCCTGTCGAAACGACATGATGCCTGTACCTGCTTGGACGTCTCCTTTCTGAATGCTGGACACAGCAAGGTGCGAGGCAGCACAAAGTCCCTCTTGTCTTGTAAGCATTCCTTTTTGAACAAACCTCAATTGTTCTCCCTCGACCTCAAACAACAGAGATTCCCTAATTCAGGACGAGGGAGTTTCGGTGTAATGCAGTAGGGCTCAGTGGTAGTCCAGGAACACACAGCCTGATGTTAATGATGAAGAGCTGAAGCCTTTCCCAAATGTCGACCGTGCTCTCTACAATCTTTTTCATTAACACCTCTCAGCGTGCTCTTCAACAGTCAGTAAGCCGCACTGAATCACAGACGCTGGTTTTAATCAAAAATGTGAGGCAGAGACTTCAAGCAAGCATGTTTCTCATGCACGAAGGTGGAGCAGCCCAGTGGCACATTCAGCGCACCGAGGTCGAAACGAAACAGTTTCCTACACTGAATGAGCTCGTACTCCGAGTGAACTGAAGCAAACAGCTCTGTTCGCTTCATTAGAGCGGCGGGCAGAGCCATCGACCCCACACTGCGCCCCCCCGACGTGCTGTTTACACACCTCCGTGGCCGGACACCCGCCAGGGGGCCGGAGGAAGGCTGAGTAAATATTATCCCAGTGTATGCTCTTCTCTCAGGTCACCTTGTTTTGTGTCTGTCACTATACGTTATTGTGCAATTAGACATGTTAAAGGAAAACAGTGCAATTTTATATGTATGTGAATGTAGGCATATCAAAGCTACACTTGCTACAAATGCATTTTCCTTTTCATTCAGGTGGTGTGGTTCCTTTGGTTAATGAAGGTCTAGATGGAAAATGATCTGTGTATTCCAGGTGGTTCTGGAACTGTATCCTGCTGCTTTGGCTGGACATTCCTAACAGTGCAGAGAAGTGTAGAATAGCACACGCAATGGTGCCCACAGCAGTGGTCTTCACACACACACACACACACACACACACACTCACACGCACACACGCACATGCACACACACACGCACATGCACACAGACAAACATAAACAGACACAAAGACACATACACAGAGCTGTGGCAGCAGAAGACATGAGCCCTCACATACAGGAATTTAGTGAGATAAAATGCGACACACATACACGCCTACTGACATGCAGATACACAGGCAAATCCACAGCCAAGGGCCACATTCCTGGTTACACTGAAAGACCCAGTGTGATGTCTCCACAGACTCACTTACAATATGATAAATTGCTGTTCTAGCGGTGATGTGTAGTGCTCATATGGCTGTCTTTGTAGCTACATCAAGACAAAACCAACGCTGGTGGTGACCAACGCTGGACATCTGGTGAAAGTGCTAAGGTGCATAGGGCATTGCATCATATCTCATCATGTCCTTTTGCATATAGCCTATTGGGCTGCTCTGTCACATGTTCTCCCTGTGCCTGTGGGTTTTCTCCGGGTACTCGGTTTCCTCCCACAGTCAAAGACATGCATCCTAGGTTTTGGTCACTCTAAATTGCACTGTGTGTGTGTGCATGTTGGCCATATTCAGAGGTTTTGCAAATCAGTGGTTACTTAGGCAATGACTGGGAGCAAATGGTGGGGTCACAGTGACAGTGCAAATCAGCAGGGTGGCTGGAGTTGACTCGTTAGCTTTGCTTTAACATGAGTTCTAAATATGACAGTTCAAAAGTGCTAAACAATCGAGCAAAGTGTTCAAAAGTACAGACAGCCATACTATAAACCATTATATCCTTGATATCCTCTGTAATACACTACACTACAAGAAGGCACGAGCTTCTTATAGACATAGTTGACTGTGAGGAGGAATGGCCCTAGTGATCAGTTAGCGCTGTGTCGTAACCAGCCACATGACTAGTGATTAGTTAGCGCTGTGTCTTAGCCAGCCACATGACTAGTGATCAGTTAGCGCTGTGTCTTAGCCAGCCACATGACTAGTGATCAGTTAGCGCTGTGTCTTAGCCAGCCACATGACTAGTGATCAGTTAGCGCTGTGTCTTAGCCAGCCACATGACTAGTGATCAGTTAGCGCTGAGTCTTAACCAGCCACATGACTAGTGATTAGTTAGCGCTGAGTCTTAACCAGCCACATGACTAGTGATTAGTTAGCGCTGTGTCTTAGCCAGCCACATGACTAGTGATTAGTTAGCGCTGTGTCTTAGCCAGCCACATGACTAGTGATCAGTTAGCGCTGTGTCTTAGCCAGCCACATGATTAGTGATTAGTTAACGATGTGTCTAAACCAGCCACATGACTAGTGATTAGTTAGCGCTGTGTCGTAGCCAGCCACGTGACTAGTACCATCGCTCCTGACAACTTTGGTCTGACAAGTTTGCACTCTTCCTTTAGGGACCCATTTGTGGAGGTCATCCATTGGTGCCCTCTCACTCCTTTTGAATACAGTTGTGAGATTCCCTCATCCTCTTGGTGCTAATTATGTTTATTTCTCTAATGAAGCCTTCAGTATGACTCATTTGGAAGTGCTGAGAAGAGTCTAGAGACCTTGGAAGAGAAACTCGGACTGAGTAATTAATAATCTCCAACCGTTTCCTGTTACGTATCTCAGGAACTATCGAGCACTCTTCTTTGTCATCGCCCTAATGAGGTGTGTGGTGATTTGTTCACTTGGCTCTGGTGTTGGGTGGAAAGGCTATTTTTGGAAATGGGGATGGTATGAAGTTCACAGTCCCAGACGCAGTGCGTGACGCCTGATACTCTGTGCTTACACACAGTTAATCCATCCCTACGCATTCTACACCATAGGACGATGTGAGGCACATTCACAAACACAGAAAGATCATGAAAATGAACATAGCAGATGCACTGCTTGGGTGTGTGTGGGCGTGTGCGTGGATGTGTGTCATCTCATTTTAGTGCCTATGCCCATTGTTTATATCAGTAGTATATTAGTATTTAAAATACCCACTGATTCATTTTAATGATGCTTAATAACTATAAATGTTACTTTTATTGTATTTGTTAGTCTGTGTTGTCATTTTTGTGGTGGGTTTTTTTGGTTGTTTTGGTCACTTTATCATTGTTCATTGTATTATTAATATTGTTTGTGTCATGGTTATGCCCTCACTGGCATCTTTGTCGCTATGGTTGCTCTTGCTTTGGTTTTTCATCCTGGTTTTTGTTTTCCATGTGCTTTCTTGTTTTGGTTTTGGTTGCACCCCTAGTTTTGTTCCTCCTCCTGTTTATTGGTTTCACCTGTTTCTAGTTTATGTTCTCATTATCCTGTGTGTATTTATACCCTGTGCTTCCTTAGTCTTGTCACTGGTCATTGTTTGTACAAGCCATGTGTGTTCATGGTCAGCCTGTTGTTAATACTCTAGACTTTGTATATTTTTGAGTTCTGTGTTTTGTTGTGTTTTTGTCTTTCATTATGTCTTCTGGATTGATTTGTGTTGATGCTCTGACCCTGGACTATTTTAATGACCATGATTATGGGTTTGTGTCTAATAAATCACCCCATGTTACAGTTCGTTTTTCCATTTTGTATTGTATTACTGCAAAATCTGGTGGGACAATTAGACTCATCCTTTTCTTTCCTTTCCTTTTTTATCTTAATATATCCAAACAAATGAATGGTCATTGGGTGTGTGCGGAAGGGTTAAGGAAAATAAGAAAAACACACTGTCATGAGGCAGAAGCAGCAGGAGGCGAGGGTGGCGATGGCAACTGAGTAGGTGCATCAGTAGGTGGGGGACTGTGAACGGGGGTGTGTCCTTGTGTGAGTGTGTCTGGGCGTGGGCGTCTCCCCCGAGAGCCATGACACATGCACACACATTCATCACATGCTCTTAGAGAGACACACATGCACATCCCTCACACACACACAGTCAGATACACACGAGAAAACACACTCTCACATGAGCCAAATGAATTAGACCACAAATTCTTTAAAAAAATCAAACCAAATCTTTGTTTTTTTCACTGATTCACTATTCCCCACATAATAATGTTTTAGATGGCTGGTTGTGGAGTTGTAGCTGTTGCGCTAAGACTGAGGCGGTTAAGTGCTCTGTGCCTGAGTCAGCACGTTTTACTGCTCTGCAACTTCAGCTGATGGTTCAGCACTGCACGGCTTGTCTGTGAAACTCAGTGTGTGTGTGCAATGTGTGTATGCATGTATACATTTGGTGGATGTGTGTGTGTGTAAACAGTATGCAGGACCCTGCTCTGCCTGTCTGTCTGTTTGATGGAGGGATGAGGGAATAAAGGAGGAGGGCAGTATTGATTTCACCGTCCGGAATGGGTAACGCAGTCTTGCTGTCTGCCCAGCTCATTTCCTTCGTCTGACGGATGTTGTGCTGCCCTGAGCGTGAGCGTGTGTTGCGAGAGAGCTGATTTGGGCTGCCGCTGACTCAAGTTATGTGAAGCTCAACTAATACGACCTGATGAGAAGTCTGGTGTCATGCAGTGTTTATACAGAAGATACACACACAATGTAAGGGATGAGGAATGAGGAAAAGACAGGGAGAAAGACAGAATATGTTTGTCTCGGCTGTGTTCTCCATCCTGCATGAACCCGGTGGTCTCGGTTCACGAGGCTGTTTCAAGGCTAGCAACGTCAAGTGCTTGTTTGCTTCTTTCCTTCTAAATACTGACCACAGCATTCATGTGGCAAACCTCAAAGAACAAAAAACATCTAAAATAAAAAGAGAGATTTTGAGTTGTTTTCTCTCAATCTCTTGTGCCCCAAAATTAAATTAGGAATGGAACCAGTTCGGCTGCAGAGATTCCCCTCGTCCTTTATTCATTGCCCTTGTCTCCCATGTGAGCAGGTCTGTGGCTCTGAGTAAGACAGGAGAAAAACAAAGAAGACAACCACAAGAGCTCTGAGGACTGTCTCACCAGCACCGTCTCTGTGGAACTGCTGTAGAGCAGAGGAATGACAGGGAGAGAGAGTGAGACAGAGAGAGAGAGAGAGAGAGAGAGTGAGTGAGTGAGTGAGTGAGAGAGAAAGTGAGAGAGAATGAGAGAGTGGGATAAGCAGTTCAAAGAGCTGATCTAATTCATTAGTAATGGCCTTAAGGCCTTATCAGTGAAAGCAAGGTAACACAAATACACGCACACACACACACACACACAGTCCTGTAATCCTATTTCTATGGGGTATTTCACCTGAGCCAAAGACAAACACAGCTTACTGTTTTCTCGAAATGATACCTATGTCAAAAGAGTTCTATGACTGTTTTACTAAATTGTATCATTGTAACTGAAGGTTGCGGGACCTTCACCTAAACCTTAAGGAAACAGTCAGTTTTGTTTTCTTAATACTGCAGATAAATGCTCTACTCCATACCTGAATCTCCAATCCTCATAAAATGAGGAATTACACTGATTGTGCAGAATTTTTACCTTCAAAAGACATATGACCCATTTTAGTAAATTTTTTTGACATGCTCTTGTTTTCCAGGAAGCTCTGTGGGTCAGTGCAGTCCTGAGTAAAATCAAACCTGAATTACTCAAACGCGCACACACACGGTGTTACTAACAGGCTTTAACTTCAAATCCAGAGAAGACTAAGTCACATGTCAGATAAAGTGGAATACACGAGGGAGGATTCTGAGATTAGGATAAAACCTTGGGTTTCCCCTGAGGGAAACAGCTAAGGCGAGTGGTCAAGGCCATGCTAACTAAACTAATGGAACGCAGCCATTGTCTCCATTGTCAAGCAGAATTGGTAATTTAGGAGGTGTGTGTGTGTGTGTGAGTGTGCGCGCATGCATATGGCCTGGAAAGCACTCTTAAAATACCACGCTTGAAGAACGTGACACCGTGCCGTGTGGATAAGAGAACTGCGCATCCACTGCCTGAAGTGTGCGCCCTCAGAATAGACAGTGATCTAATGTCTCTGTGTGAATCACTAGTCTGCATTTTATCACTAAGTGCTGTGCATATGGGTTTGAATGTGTGTGCTTTAGATGGGCTGTGTGTTATTTCAACATTGCACTGAAATGCCAGACAGGCAGTATATGGATGTTCCTTGGTCATATGTCTTGGCATCCATATGTAATAATGCTGTAATTGTTTATACTCATTTATAGCAGGTATCATTTATTGCAGTTATTGCTGTGATGAAAATGTTATTGAAAATGAAACTGGTCAGTCCTTTTTAACTAACAGAAAGGATGTTTCCTTTTTGTTGTCCTGTTCACTGTCTCTTTTTTGATGCTTCCGGAAGGTTCCATGCTGCATGAGTGAATGTTCTCACCAAGGAGAGAGCTCTTCCAGGAGAGAGAGAGCAAAAGCAGCACCACTCCATCCTGCTCATTCCTCTTCTGCCAGTAACTTTTCCCAGGCAACATTTCATGGACATTAAGTTGCATTCCGTAGGACATCGTTGCTTTAGAGCTGTGTTTTCCATGCCATTGATCCCTCTCTCTCTCTCTCTCTCTCTCTCTCTCTTCATTTATCCCTCTTTCTATCTCCCTCTGTGTGTTGAGAGGCATTTAACTGTCCTAGCTGGTCCTAAGAGAGGGCTTCTGGATTGCTTTTTTTTCTTAACCTCTCCTTGTCTGAACTGAAAACAATCTCAATTTCAATGCTGTCCGAGGAAATCGACGAGAAATCCTTGAGCAGCTCCTTGAATTTTCAACCCTTGAAACTGGTTCTGTTTCTGGTATTTTGTTACTCTCCCTCCTGCCATTACAACTCTCGAATAAGGCAAGAGTAATAGATCCCAATGCAATTACAAGTGATACCAACATCAGGAACAAGGAACACGAAAAGCTCAAGAAAAATCAAGGCCTGAAAGAGCTAGACAAGATGTGCAAGGTGAAAGCTCGGACCCCATGGTAACTGGAGCACTAGGGGCTGTAACCCCCAAACTGGGAGAATGGCTCCAGCAGATCCCAGGAACAACATCACAGAGCTCTGTCCAGAAGTGTGCAGTCCTGTGAGCAGTTAAGATACTACACAGGTCCCTCAAGGTCCCCAGACCTCAAGCTTGAAGAAAAAAAAGGAAATACATTTATATGTATATGTTATGAAGAATGTTACAGTAATGATGCGAAGAAGGGCATGGATCAGTGTGTTAGGAGTGTTAAATTTAGAGGGCAAAGGCAACCGGTGTTGTCCAGAGCTCAGACATCTGTGGTGTCAACGCAGTACTTTGTGTTAGTTATCTTCTAGGACTTCATCAATGGTCAGTTCTAGATCACATGATTGTTTTTGGCTAGATATTATTTTGGTGGCAGATCTCAATTCAGCAGTGACAATGATGTGTGAATGCTCAGTGGCACTACTGTGCTAGCCAAACCTATACCACCTTTATTAACTTTGCCGCTACCATGTGGTGTTAAAGGCGTTTTGAGATTGTTCCACCAATGGCTACGCATAATTTAGCCAATAGGCAACTATATTAAACATATTATAAACAGAAGGGTACCAAGAACTGATCTCTGAGGCACCCCTAGATCCATTTAGGTCTAAGCTGTTTATTAGGGATCTGTTCCTTTAATACCAATGTAGGTGATATATGGCTGAAATATAAAATTGTTACCTCTACCAACCATTACAAGGATGTAAAGGAAGAAAATGAATAACATCATCAACAAACAGGTCATTAACAGTCCTTGAAAAAGCCAGTTCAGTACCTAACTGTGAGGTGAAGATTGGAAAAATCCACAGAGGCTGGTTTTAGTTTGAAAAGCTTGAATCTTTCACTTTTTCTATCACTTTAGCTAACAGAAGGAAGGTGGAATATTTTTCCAAACCTGGCAAGAGAGGCTGTGATTATGCTTTATGTCAAGGTAACTGCATTAGGTTAAATGCCAATGTAGATAGAACCAGAAGACACATATCTACACATACTTATCAGATGGGCACTTGAAGTAGAGATGACACACAGACTATGGGAAGGGAGAAGGGAGGGTGAGAGATTGAGAAACACAGTTTAGTGGTAGTAGTAGTTTGGAAAAGTTTGTTTATGGTGCCAAAGAAGGCTCTTAGTATAGATAGGACAGCATAAACGTGGAAGAGTAGGAGTCAGAATGGGCAGCATTTAGAACGTCCATGCACAATGTGCTCACATGTCAGCGTTGTTCAGCACCCTGAGCTGAGGATTGAACTGTCTGCTCTGTAGAAGTGCAGGGTCATTAAGGACCAGTCAGTGTCCCTAGTGAAGAGGCCGTTTGTTCTACACCATTAGCACAGACACGTGTGAATTGAAAGTATCAAGTTTCCCTCTCCCTCTCTATTTCCTTCTTTCTCTCTCTCGCTCTCTCTCGCTCTTTCTCTCTCCCTCTCTTTCTCTTTCCCTCTCTCTCACCCTCTCCCTCTCTCTCCCTCTTTATCTTTGTTCTTAATAATGCTTCTGTTCATGACATTGCTTTTGCATTGCAGTACATGACTACCATATGTTTGTGTTCTAAATAAAATTATTTATGTGCTGAGTAGGGTTGGCATGGATATTATGTGCTACTACTCTGTTGGTTCATCTGACTGGTGAGCTGTTATCATTTCCTGTGATCTGTGCAGAGCAATACTTCAGGCCCATTTCTGAAGTACAATAATAAATTAAGATCGAATCTGTTTTCATGCACGTGTGTGCGTGTGTGTTGATAAGAGAGTGGCTATCAGGAAAGAGAGGAAAACCGACATAGTCAATGTACAGGTCTGCTTATGTGTGACATCATGACAAGTTCAATAAACCTGTTAACCATTACTAAAGACTAAAGGCTTCTAAAGAAAATGGGTTACATTAGTCACATTAGACATATGTGACTTATGGACACAAGTCCTCTTCAGTGGGCATCTGCCTAACTTCTGATGTGGTTTCTCAAAGTGAATATTAATTTTTGAGGGCCAGTTATGTGAGACCCTATAACCCCAGTGCATGAGTCATAGACTATGACACAATCCCTTTTTAAATGAAATCACTCGCTTTCACTAATGCCCTTTAAAGTTCTACTTGGGAAGGATTTGGAGACTCACCGAATTCCAATTATGGGTCACTTAGACTCGCTTCACTTCAAGACTCAGCAGCAGTCATGAGCTTCATACCGACGTCTCCAAACGAAGCACATTCAGGATGGAACCAAAGAGAATGCAATGTGTTTACTCATGTCAGTGCAGTTGAGTGAACAGAATGAGTAGTGTTTGAAATCTAGTTGTAATTCCCTTAAAAAAAACATACACAGTATGTGTGGGTATTAGTGCTTTGGGTCCAGGCCGCAGCCTTGTGGAAACAGAGGCCTCTCTTTATTTATAGCATGTTCTCCTAAAGAATTTGTAACAAACTCCTTTACCTGCAACCAGGTGTGTTACTTTATGTGATGTCTCAACCAATTAAGTCAAAGTTTATGGCATTTGCAATTGTAATTGCTCTGAGCGTGATATTTCCCATGGTTCTACTTACCCACTGTAGCATCTGGTAATTATTATATACTAGAGCTGTGAAAATGTGAGAATGTTGTATTCTTTGTACATGGGTTTACAAAACACAGTCATAAATTCCTTCCTCAATTATATGCCCAGGTATCTGCACTTTCTCCTTGGTGCTGTAATGGTCAAAGATGAACCTATACTGACATTTATGCACCATTTGTTGATCCTATATTGACATTTATGTACCATTTGTTGAACGCTGCACCTGAAGTACTGCGTACAACAAGAATGCTACACATGAAGCCCAGGCTCTGGCCCAGGGGTTACTGGCCTAGGTCCAACATTGCTCCCTGTGAAAAACATCAGACGTCCCGTATGCTCTGGGCCATGCACATTGAGATGAGGGCCGGTCACAGCTGGATTGTCTTTACACTCCGTCCTCAGAAACAAAGCAAACGAGTAAATATGAGAAATGTGAACTCATCGTTGCTCAGATTTATAACTGTGTCGTCTACATGGCCTGATCCACTTAGACTGTATTTTGCCTTCTAATTTCCCCTGACAGTGTAATGAGAATGCCCTGCTGTGTAGCCCTGATTTATGAGCTGGGCTTTCGGTCCCATTGTTGCCTGGCTCTGAAGATCGGGTCTGGCGTGCTGATGTGAAGCAGTTCTGACTGCACTGGCCAGGGTTGTTGCTGAGCTCTGCCATGACAGGCCTGTAATTAAGAGACAATCAGGAGAATGCGGGCAGAGCTGGACCCTGCCAGTCGCTGAAAAATGCTGACAAAAGAAGAAAGGAAACAAGGTGTCGCCTTCGAACGTTCGACAGTCCGATCACGGCCGATCTCTACAGGGTGAGGGCACTGCAGGAGGGCCACCGAACTATTTGATAGGCTTTTTCCATGGTCGTTCCCTGCACTGTCTTGAATCAATGGAGTTTCCAACAGCAATTTGCATGCTTCTCTATGTCTTATTGCTGCCACTTGCCATTTATAGAGCAGCATGAATTGGGTAGTGGAAGCTCGGTGGTTAAGGGACTTGACTAGCTGTCTGAAAGTTGCCAGTTCAAGCCCCACCACTGCCAAATTGCCACTGTGAGCAAGACCCTTGACTTTCTAGTGCTACAATTGTATTCAGTCGTTGTTTGCCTTGGATAAAATTCTTGTGTAAATAAATGAAAGATTATTGAAAATATCACCATCCCTGCTTTCAAAGCTGTTCATGAATCAAATCGTGGCTTTTTGCCCTCACGTTCTAAACTGGATCCTCACAAACTTGTATTCCTCCCTGGGTGGAAATTCAGCAAAGGCCGTTGTGTCCTGGTGACGCATTGTCGAAGCAGGTCGCTGCCGAGTGTTCTCAGCAAGCAGTGCCTGGTTGAAGGTGGTGTAATGTTTCGCTCCACCTGTGGGGCTCCACTCCTCTAGGAGCGCCCTGTCACCTTTGGGTCAATTCATATGAGAGCAAAGCCCATTTCAGCCCACTCTCTCTGGCTCCCGTCGAACACCTCGCGGAACGTGTTTTGCAGATGTGGCTAGCGGCGTTCTCCGAAAGCCGACACATTTGATCGCACCGGGGCCTTCGCCACGTCTCGACATCTCACCTTCCAGCAGGAGGTTGACAACTACGGGATCACTCTGGATCCTTGCTCTCCTCACACACAACTCGTCACCTATGAACCAACCCAACGTGCTGCTGAACATGGATGCCCAACGCCTCTCTCCACACATGCACAGCAGCTGGGAATTCCAGCTGAAGGTTTTCAGCATTCGATGGGTATTTCCTTCCTTCCCTGACTAAAGCGGTGGCTGTCATCTGCTACTTTGCTGCCTCCCATGTTTGTCCCAAGGGTGCTGAGCTCAGATGGAGGAGACATCACACGCCATTCGCGAATACAGAGGCAGTTAAAAAAGAAAGAGCGTAGCCGCCAGCTAACCGCCGTAATCAGGAAAACAGCTTTGCAGGTCTGTGTATGCACTCTATACGTAGAGTGAGCGGCGTGCGAGTGCGTGGACGCTTCTTCTCCTCTGCTTGGCTTCCTTTCATGTTATGTGGAGAAGAGTTTGGTAGCTTGCCCAATTTGATGTCGTTTTACAGCCAGTCTTTTTGTGTCAACGCATACGGATCATATAGTGAGGTTTTAGGACGTGATGACATTAACCACTTTTCATTAACACATTGTGAGTGCATCTTGGCAGCTGTATGAGGTTGCCTGATTCACTGATGAGTTCTCTCATTACATTATGTATGTAGTACATAAGGAGTGGCCCACACCTCACGTCATCCGTCTTTTGTTGGACGATCGTTAGTATCCAGCATTAGCCAGCACCTGTTAGCAGTAGCGATTAGTCACTCGCACCCGTGCTGCTCATTCAAGCTGCCAGTCTTCTCCAGGATGGCTTTGGTAAAAAATCAGCTCTCTTACCAGTCTGACTGACCTCAGATCAGCAGAGCCCCCGGTAAACTGGCACATTGCCCAAACAGATGGTGAACAGTCAGTGTTACATAAAAAGCAGGGAGTGTTTGAGCCAGAATCTAGCACTCAGGCCAAAAACTGATCTCAGTGCAGCTGAGTCACGATGGGGGTTTTGATGATCAACAAGATATTGGGGTGCCTGTGAAAGAGGCTAACCAATGACGTAAGGCACATATTAGCACATGTTGAAGCGCTTGACTATTGTGCCTGTTAACGTTTCTTGGATTCACATCACTAAAGTAACAAAAGCCTGATTTTGTAAATCCGGCACCTGCCACACATATGGCTTATAAAGTTATTTTAAAACCTTTCCACTGTTAAGCACTCTAAGAAAAATTGGACTTTTGTGAAAATATCCTTAGGGACATTCAAAGCCTGAAAGGCCACCAAAAATTGTAACACTTGAAAATAAATATTTTCCAACTAAGCTAGGGGTAAAAAAAATCACTTCTTGTTGTCATGGAGAAAAAAATGGGGGCATGGCAGATGGGAATGATTGGGTCTTTACACTCCAGTGCAGTGTTACTGAACGATGTAGTATAGTATAGAAGTATAGTGGAGCAAGATAGGTGGGATGCAAGAGGGTGATCCCAACTGGTAGGATCTGTAGTAGTGTGTCACGTAGAGGATGAGGCAAAAAGCTGAGATGACATATCACTCAAATTAAACAAATAGTTTATTAGCAAAACCAGCGCTTAGCGCTAGTTGAAACAGACGAAATGTTGATGTCTTCACACCCGACATCAAGCAAGAACTGACAAAGACATAGACACACACGCACACCTAAATACTCTGATACAAACCAAGACACATATGTAACGCATAACATTGAAAGGACAAGAGACAGGCGATGCGATTAATGAAGACATGGCAACTTACACAAATCAACGCATGTGGACTCGGGCAAACGTGAACACTCACAGACACGCCTGAGGGAGGAGTCAGGGGCTGTTGCATGACAGGTAGGATCCACTGGAAGAAGTAGATGGTACTGGTCCTCTATGTTATTCTGCATTTGTAATGGCCTAATGAGCTCCTGTGTGGCAGTGTCTCCGTAGTTACAGTCGCTACTGCCCACAACACCTCTTCTTTTGCAGCACTGTCTGATGCCCTAAAGGATGTAAAACTAGAACCGCAATGTTTGTGCTGTCAGCATTTACACGCGCGCATCACCCTGCTCCTGTGACCCAGAACAGAATCATAGACCGTCAGTAGCTTTTAAGGGCTTGATCTACATGTATAGAGTTCTACACACAATTTAAAGCTCTCAGAAGGCAGTTAAAATGACAAATGAGGTAAAGTAAGCAAACCCTTGTACCTCGCGGCTACTCAGGATAATAATTCACCGCGACAGCCAGGCGGAACAGCGTGGCGTTTAAGCTGTTCCATTTGAGTAGGGGAGAGGATATGAGAGTGGCTCCTCCACTGTTGTAGTGCTAGAGAGGGAGGATCCTGCCCGGGGATGCAGGATGCGTTTGCTTTGACAGCAAGCTGAATCTGACAAGGAGCAGCAGCCCACCCTACCTGAACGTTTCACCAGCATCACGAAGATCTACGGCATTTCTGCCTCTTTCTTACACGCGTGTGCACGCACACAGGTGCGTACACACGCACACATCTGGTCACACATCCAGAGGTTAATGATCCTAACCCCTCTTAGGTTAGATCTCTGCTAGTTCTTCAGATGGCACTGTGGTCTTACAGTAGACAGGCTGTCTGTGACGGGCTTTATTTATACACCCACAGCCATATTTTTGGCACGCCATTGTTTTCTAAGGAGGAACAGCTGTGTGGCTAATGGAAGGCCAAATGTTGCCATCGCCGGCCTCTGCTCATGGCAACGTCTCTCCCTCCCCCTCTCGCTCTGTCCTTCTCTCTTTCTCCACCGCCAGACCTTCTCCTCTGCGCTACCTATGCTTACGCTGCTTGTGAGTTTAAGGTTCGCTGTTTGTGTTTGTGACTGCTTGCATGCATGTCTGCTCGCAGGTTTTTGACGATACCTTCTTTTTTGCCCGAGGTCCTGTCTGAGTCAGCCTGTCGCAGTGTGGTCATGCATGCGTGTGTGTGTTTGTCCCTTGTGTTCAAAAAAGCACACACACACACACACACACACACAAGCACTCAGGAGTGGTTAAAAGGCCAACTCCGGATGAGTTCACCCCTTGAATCTGTTCATGTCTCAGCGGGGCATTCCACTCTCTGACAAGGTCTGACACATCACAGGCAGAAAGAGAGAGAGAGAGAGAGAGAGAAGGGAGAGATAAGCACAGAGTCTGTGGGTCTTTGTACTATGTTCTTACATATTGCCAAATCTCTGACTCTCCTTCTGGTCAACTATGGAAATATGAACAACCTGTTTCCCCAGTCTGAATCTACAATCTCGAGATATTTACGCAGGCAAGAGCACCTATCTGCACTGGCTTCAGCTGTGTCTGGGTGAGGCAGGACTCTGGATTGGTGAAGCATCTACTTAATCTCAAGTTTCAAATGATATCCTGCTGCAGTAAACCTCCTCTTATATAGATGCGGATAACAACAAAGCAGTGTCCTTGACTCATGTGTAATCGCAGTGCTTCTGGATGTTGCTCTACACCCTAATCCATGCTGCAGTGCATTAAGGCCTAAGGGTTGGTGGAGGCGTGAGGGTGGATGCTGCAGTGTGCAGTGCTTCCCACACCCCACTCTGCCTGCCTGCAGGCTTATGGGCCTGCGTGAGCACTGCAGGAGGGCTGATCCCACCTGGATCTCCCATTTAAAGGTGCTGTTTCCGCATGCAGTTGTGAACGGACCGGAGTTGACCCGTAAGGGGTATTGTCTGAACGCATGTCTGTCAGTGATCAGGAGCCGGCCGGTACGGGCTCCTGCTAACGAGCGGTGCCCCGTCGTTCCTGGCAGCGACATCGGAGATAACGTGCAGAGTGTACCCCCCCTCGATCAGATGCCACCACAAGTGGCTTCTCGCAGGAAACCTGGCAACCATGTCCTTGCTTGGTCGGAAAAACTCGTTCGGAGCCGGGGTGGATTAGCATATCGGCTAGCGGCGCTGCGCTGCTAGCATGCTAGCAAGTTCTCTAGGGAATTCCTGACATACTGCTCCTATGCGGAATCCATATTTAGTGCGTTCGGTACACGACACAGTAGCCTGTGTGGCTATGACAGGGTGGGGGTGGGTGGGTGGAGGAATGTGTGGGGTGGTGTGACATGCATGCAATTCCACCTGGAATTTTCTGCAGTTTCCTTCTGGATTCCAACCATGAGAGAATGAACCTAATAAACTGGAATAAATGCAATTTAAAATTGAATCAATATGTGTAGATTGCTGAAAAGTGTCTTGTCATATGGTGTATATTGCTAAGGCAAATTTCAGCTCGAATGGAGGCCCTGGGACCCCAGCTGCTCTGAAATGTACATTTTTTGGAGTGTTTGGTTCCTCAGTTTCGTCCTCTAGTGGGGGAAACCAGATTCTTTTGAGTGGCCAGTTGGGACTGGAGCATGGGAGAGTTTCATCCTGCTGGCCTATCAGAGCTCTCCTTGATGACTGAATTCTCCTCTATGTGTTGTATGAGTAACACCTGCATGACATTTGTCACGCAGAAACAAGCATGTTTCTTCTTACTTCCATGGATTTCTGCAAATTTTTTTTTTTACATAATGCAAGATATCTTGTTCTCTGTTGCATTTTATTTTGAAAGGCTGATGGAAAAAATACAAATCTGAACTCCGCAATGATTCCTGGATCCCTTTAAATGACTGCAACAGTAATGAATCCTGAGTGGCTGACAAATTAGATTGTGAACAGTTTTCATCTGGTAAGGAAATATGGCCATAGTGAGAGGGGAAGTGATGAAGATCCCGTACAAATGATACATGTGGAAATGTCCCGATGAAGACAGACTGAGAGCATTCGCCGATGATTAATGAAAAGCACATGGCCTCCTCTCTCTCTCTTTTTCTCTCGATCCATCGCTCTCTCTTTCTCTCGCTTTCATTCTTCCCATTTGCTCATGATAAAATAGCTAACAGACTCTGATTTTCCTTGGCTTTGAAGTTCAGACACGCGCATGCTTCATTAATAAGCTCTTTTCCACGGCAACCACAAGCTCATCTCTCCCTCAAAGCTCATCTCCTCTCTGAGCATGCTCTCTGCCTCAAAAGCAGCCAGGGCCCCCAAGGCTCCTCCATCAAACGCAAATCAAAACAGCATTACCAGAGGTGGGGCGCGGCCTTCCTAACTGACCGGGCCTATGTTGGTAATCGCCTGTGGTCCGTGTGCTGGAGACAGCTGTGTACGTTTGGCAAGCCCAGGAACCGTAAGGTGTTTGTCCATTGGTACGCATGGTAAACAGAGGGTATCGACCTGCGCTGCTGTGATAAGATCCCGCAGAACTCTCTAGAGCGCTACAGAACTGAACCTTGTCCCAGGAGTCCCATCACGGACACTTAAATATTCACACAAACACTAGCAGATGCTTAGATAGTAGTTAGAATGACTGCTGCGCTTTCCATGTTACAAATGCGAGCCTCCGAGCAAATCAAATTACCACAAAGCACTACAGACTTAATGGCTTTTTTTTCCTTCCTGTGGCTGTGCTCACTGTCACGGGTGTGGTGTTCACAGAGACATGAGATGCATACGCTGCCCCGCTCTCTCAGTGCCAAGAGAAAGACAGGGATTTACGGAGGCTACAGGTTTACAAATATTTCTGTCGTCATAGTTCGGCCCCTCTCTGCTCTGCCCGCGCGCGCGCGTGTGTGTGTGTGTGTATCTGTGTGTGTGCATATGTCTGCATGCTCATGTGTGCGTCTCCTTCTCGTGTGATTGCTCCTGTGCATGGCAGTAATGTCGTCTCTCGTTAGCACAATGCCCTGAGAATGTGACATGAGGGATTTTGTGCGTTTGCTACTTTCCAGGAGTTGGCATCAGCAGTATCCTGCTCATACAGTTATTCCAGTGAGTTCAGAGAGAGAGAGACAGAGAGTACAGCACCCCAGCACTGTCAGAGCAGATAACAGCAGTGTAGGCCCCCACTGCTGGGCAGCAGGTATCTGACAGAACTTCAGCTGCATCTTAATGGGTCTCCACTTGTATTTGCATTATGAGATGCTGTATGAAAGTGTCTGGCATCCTATGATGAATGAATGGGGTTTCTTGTCGCACAAGCCACCGATGTCTCTGGTGATGCAGGTCCATTTGGTTAATTAATACCCAATAAATTAACTTTGATTATGTACTCTAAACACATTTAAATCGATCAGACCACTACACAATTCCTCCCCAATGTTGTTTTGGTTTAGTTTCCGCTTGGTGCTTCCCGAAAGCTCACCTCACGACATAAACCTCCCTTCCGACACAAATCGGCCCTGCGATCAACCTCTGAAGACCATCAGACCTCTAGCGGAAGAATTTCCGAAGCTGGCTGAAGACTTTCAGACTGGAAAACAGCGCGGGAGCCCCAGCAGTTAGCGGGAGGCTCCATCTCCGCTGGAGAACGTCTTCATTCATAATCGACGAGGCTCCCGTGAGCGGCCTTGGCTCCGGGAGTGGGTGACGCTGCACCTGGAGCCTTCGGAGCGCTTTTCCGTCGAGGCAGCGCCTGTTGGGAAAGGAGACGGGCCAGACGCTGGCGGCCGCTTCTGCGGCCTCTTAAGAGTAGAGCGCACTTCATCAGCCCTGATTCATGCCTCTCTGAAGGGAAATAAAGCTGTTATGGAGCTGGCAGGTGCAGACACGTGCTCCCACCCATCATGAGGAGCACGTTCCCCCCAACGCCAGGCTCCATTCTCGGGCTCTTTAGTCCTGAATTTGCTGTGAATGATTGCGTTCTGCTGTGCGTTCAGGCTCATATTTCGTTCATGTGGAGAGCAGACGAAATTGCTGACAACTCGCCGCTTTCCTGATTTCTCTTCTCGATGGGCTCAGTGTTTGCTGTTGGCCGATTTTTTTGCCCCTGATCTTCAGTACTTCAGTAGTGAGTAACTGCTGATAACGAGTCCAGTCCAACACATGTATTCATAAATACATTCATAGATAGTCATCACCATCACGTCCGTCACTGAGAAAGCCCAGCTGAAGCGGCGACCTGCCTGAAGAGGGTCGCAGAGGGTCGTCACCGCCTCCATCCCAGTCTGCTACAGCCCTGCCTGCACATCGATAAAAAAAAAAAATGTTTATGGTGCGGCTCTGACACCAAGTATGATGTTCACAAACTGCAGCCTATCATCAGGTCTGCAGAAAAGATCACTGGGGCTCTATGATCCCTATTTGTATTTTCCATCCATCCATTAACATCCGCATATCTGGGTACTGGGTTGTGGGGGCAGTAGCCTAAGCTTCCCTCTCCCCAGCCACCTCTTCCAGCTCTTCTGGAGGGATACCGAGGCGTTCCCAGGACACTCAGCGTGTCCTGGGTCTTCCCTGAAGTCTCCTCCCAGTTGGACATGCCCGGGAACGCCTCACCAGGGAGGCACCCAGGGGACATCCGGACCAGATGCCCAAACCACCTCAAGTGGCTCCTCTCTATGTGGAGGAGCTGCAGCTCTACCTGAGCCTCTCCCGGATGACCAAACTCCTCTCCCTGTCTCTAAGGGAGAGCCCCGACAACCCGCAGAGGAAACTCTTTTCGGCCGCTTGTATTCGTGATCTCATTCTTTCGGTCACTACCCAAAGCTCGTGACCATATTTGTATTTTATTCATTTGAATTCTCTTATAGCTCCGCAGTCTGCACTCTTCTTTTCACCCATATGTGTGTGTGTGTGTGTGTGTGTGTGGGTGTATATGTGTGTGTGTGTTTACAGGAATGCACATTTGTTGCACATGAGTGTGTACGTATGCATGTGTGACTGTGTAAACGGATGATAGAAATCAGTTATCATCACTGCATAAGTGTAATGTTCCCGTCACCTACACTGTTCCACTGTAAGACCTGAGATATGAGCACATGTTGTTGGGCAATTAACAATTATTCTGATTTAAAACAAGCAGCAAGGACAAAAAGTGCCATTGTGTGTCCCTTGTTTCCTGATGTTGCTATCGCTTGTGATTGCTAATTCTATCACTGCGTCCCTCTTCTGCTGTTTATCTGTCCACATGTCCAGTGGATTACCCATTACCCATCCAGTGGGTTAGCCATTAGCATCGGGTCAGGCTGTCTTCACCTTTCATGTTGCACCATGGTCCTGGGGGAACATTAATTTGTTACACTGTATACTTGTATTAAGCTGAAATGATCATTAAAAATGTCTTGAAGTCCCACAGGATCTTAGTTCGGTCCTTCTCCACCGCCATCAGTGGTGTATCCCACTCTGACCTCAAAGAAACAATTGACTCCTCTTAGTTTCCCCAATGTCCTGCATGTCCTGCAGAAGATACATTAGAGAGGTCCTGCTGTAAAGCAGAGGTCCTGCAGTAAAGCAGAGGTCCTGCTGTAAAGCAGAGGTCCTGCTGTAAAGCATGGGGAGGAACAGCTGATAACAGGTTCTTTCATGCTAGTTATTGTATTGTTTTTTTGTAGCAAATTTACATGTAGTACATCTAGAGCGATCACAGGCTACACTGCCACGGTTATTATTCCACTGCTCTTTTATCTCAGTCTTGATAAGCATGTCTTTGATGTTTTAGTCTCTTCTGTATGAGATTAGAGAAGAATGCTTAAAAGGAGATGTGGTCTCTGCAACAGCCAGGAGGATTTTTAAATGTTGCAGCCACACGAGCAAAGGCTTCATCTGTGACTTGCTTAGGAAATCAATAGTTCTGAAAATATTCACACATTTCCATGATTTTCTGGTCTTCGTTCTCTCTTCTAATGTATTTAAGCCTTGGTAGCAGTAAGGGATTGAGTTTGTGCAGCCCTGGTATTGTAAACAATTGTTTTACAAATAAGAATTAAAGTTTGTAGGTTTTAATATACAGCAGAAATGAACCAGAATTTCTAGGTTTAACTGAACCGTTCAAAAAAGCACAGGCATGCTGTAGTCCATATGTACTAGAAATCAGGAGCAGGAAGAAATAATCAGTTGGAGATCTTCAAATGTGCGTCTAGTAAATGTCACAATGCAAAAATATTGGTGTATCTCGGAAACTGTTGCGTGACTAAGTCCATAAACCAAGAGCAGAGGTCCAGATAAGCAACCAAACCAGACGGCAAAGACAAAACAGGGAATAAACTGGTGCACAGGCAGAAACAAACCACTTTGCTAATCGAAGGTGATAGCTGTGATTGGTGGCTCATGGTTGAGTGATGGACAGGCTGCCGCAGGTGGATCCTGGGAGATGTAGTCAGTGGAAGTGCCAGTATTAGGGCTTGCTCGGAGTGTGATAAATGTGTGTAGTGGTCCAGTACATTGTTCAAAAATGGCTTCTCAAAAAAAGAGAATTGCTTAGGATGGTCCAGTTTTGGACCCGTAATCCCTCTTATATGTGAGCAGTACTTAGTGTCAACGGCCTTAGGAGACGGTTCCTCTAAGGTTCATAAAAAATATATTAAAGCTCTCAAACCATCTTTGTTTGAGATAACGGTATATAAACTTTTAATGTCCATGGAAAAATAGAGTTCACAGCATTTGTTCTTTCAGGCATTCAAGGACAGAAATCCTTTACTTAGCATATATAAGAATTGTACAATAGGTTGAAAAAAGGTCATCATGCATGTGTGCCCTCATTTGCCCTCATGCACACCCACCTAAAGCATGCACACTCTGGAGCCCAGCTGGGGATCCAGATACCAGCCATAATACTGCACACGATAGCACGTCACAAATGAATAGTGCAAACATTAATACTGTACACATTAGCATTAACTTGGAGGAAGCGGATGCAAGTGATGAGTAGAGCGAGATTTATTTAGTTTAGTCCAGGGTCATATCAGGAGGGCAGTCAGACACGGAAAAGTATCCAATAGGTAAAGACATAACAGAACTAAATCAAACACCTTGAAAAAAAATATAAAAACAAGGAATAAACAAAACAACAATAGCAAGGCACGAAGCGGGCAGCAGAAACTCAAAGGTACGGACCTCAGGGGCTACGTACAAATGGCATCAATCAGGAAGACAAAACACCGTGAAACAGAGAACTAAACAAGACACAGCTGGGAACAATGGTGAGAGGCGGAGTTACAAATGACAAGGATGTGGCTACAGAGAACACATGAGAATACCAAAACATGAGCACATGGAAAACGAAAACAAAAGCACATGAGAGGAGAATAGTAGCATGGCAGGTGGAGGAAGAGCCAGACCTGACATTAACACTGTACATATTAACACTGCACACACTAATTTTGCACAGAATACTGCACATATAAACGTTTCACACATTAATTTTACACACACTAATACTGCACACATTAATCATGCACATGTTAACACAGAGTGTAAGCTCCTGATAATGTACTTCAATGCTGCAAGTAGTGTCACATTTATGCCATTTGTGTAAATGAAACAGTGATGGAAAGTACTAAAAAAGGATCAGACAGATCGATTATATCCATTAACGGATCTGGCAGATCCATTAAAATGTCCTTGGATAGGCCAGTAGTGATATTTCAGATCAGATTGGGATATCCCCCAATGTATAGAGCACAAATCTATAGAGATGAGCTACCATGATAAGATTGGACAAAAAGTGGGAACTTCATGATACCATTCTGCCTGAATCTTGCAACATATTTATAACTTTGCCTTGCTTACCCTGGCGTGATGTTCAGATGTTTGCGCTGTGAAGAGCCTGCAGCTTGTGGTGCAGGTGTGGTGTGGTTATATGATCAGCTTTGGTGGCACATTGATTCCTCCAGTTCTCCTCCTTCTCTCCCTGGCTCCGCCTCCTCTCTTTGGTTCTTTCCTTCTCGCTTTGCAGTGTTATAAGGAGAATAATGTTAGTATCCAGTAGATTATTGACATCATATGTACTCAGTGGTAAGGGGAGAAAAGAGTGAAAGAGGGTGAGAGAGAGTAGAGCGAGAGAGGGACAGAGAGAGGGGGAGAGAGAGGGAGAGGGAGAAAAGGGGAGAGAGGGAGAGAGAGAACTCAGCACACTGAAAAGATGCTGAGATGTTGTAAGTGAAAGAAATTGAGAAGCATCTTGGTGGTTATTAAAAATAGTTGTTATAAAAACAGACCCTGATGGCAGTGTAGTTTATTATTGTAGTCTAGCTCTCCACCCTTTTGCCTCCTCCACCAGTGTGTGCTTATATGGTGCTAACTGCTCCTCATTGAGCAGTGGAGCCAATGGACAGAGATACCCCTGATATAGTTCTATTGCATGCAGCACGGCTAGAATTTATTATGACCTCGCATTTGCATATATTTGCATATCAGCTCAGAGATATTCAAACAGCTGCTGCTTCCCCAGTCTGCCATTAAGAGAAAGACCCAACCCCCATTTCTGCCCCCCAACCTCCCTCCTCCCATCCCCACATCCACCTCCATACCCCCATCCCTGCCCCCCAGCTACCTCTGCTTGTCATGGACAGCACTACATAAGGACAATACATTTACAGCACAGAACCCAAATAGCATCTATTTTGCCATTATTAATGAGCTGTTGTCAGACCAGGACCAGTCATCCCTCACTCTTCTAATTGAATACCTCTCAGATCAGTTTCAGTGTAATTACTGAATAATTCAAAGTAGTACTCAGTTATAGACATTAGGATTAACACCTGAATAATATGCATGCAGCCTGCGAGGTTAAATTGCATGGCTGAGCAGGGAGTTGGGCTTTTACAACGTTAGCTTGCCTCGTAAATTATTAAATTAATGCAAATAAAGCTAAAAACGGCAGCAGACAGCTCAGATGTTTCTAAAGGTAAAACCAAGTGGATGACAAAGGCGTGGCACATATAAGTACAACTGCAATATAAAATAAAGTAATGTAATCGCGTACTGCTTTTATATCTCTCAGATCTTTTAAAGGTATTGATCTGTGTAAAAAGAGCGAAATGTAAACACTGTAAACACAGTCATTATGCTACATCTTTTAGCTACTGCACTAGCTAAGTTATCATTTATAAGTCTATTATAGGTTTCCTGTCAGAAGGACTTGCGTGTACAGTGTCTGGCTTTAAAGCTGCCCTGCAGCAGGACCCCATTTTGGCAGCAGTGGGAGGGCAACCTCTGAAGGGGCAGCTGGTGACACGAATAAACACAGGTACAGCTTTTTTTTTTTTTTTTTTTTTTTTTTTTTTTGGGCCCACCTCCACCCCCCCATCTTTGGGGGACAACTTTATTTTTATATAAGGATCAAATGAAATACATATCACATATAATATAATACAGAATAATAGTGATGAAAATAATTGGGGTGAGGTGGACCATGCAGGATAGTAGAGGAAAGAAAAGAGGGGGGGAGAGAGAGTGAGTAGGGAAAAAGACAGAAGGGCAGAAAGAACACAGCGCTAATGACCACTGCAATGGTTCATCAACTGCTGCTCCTGAAAGAAGAGCAGAAAAGTGTGCCTAAGACATACAGCACAAATGACTGATGTGTGTGTATGTGTGAGTGTGTGTGTTTATGTAAGTGCACCCTAGGATATATGTACGGAATGCACTTTCTAGCGAGGTTAGAAAGCTGCGATAACCTTCTGCCAGAGGCCAGAGGCAGGCAGAGAGAGACCAGGGGATCCCGCCCATCCGTGGCCCCTCCAGGGGCAGTGGAGCCCCAGGGCCGCACTTCCCAGTGATCCCCGCATGCCCGCCCCAGTGGCCGGAAATGGAGACCCCGGACAGCACCCCTCCAACCACGGGGCGCAGGCCCAGGGGAACCAGAGGAAACAGAGCCACCCCGGATGACCCCCCCACGGGCCAGTAGCAAGGCCCCAGCGCCCCTCGCCCCCCGAGAACCGTCCAACACCCAGCAGGGCCCCCCCTCCCGCCAAGGAGTCCCGAGCCGCCCCGGACCACAACCGCCCAGGGGAGCGGGCCAATCGACGCGCCGGAACACCAGGCCGGGCCCCGAAACCCCAAGGCGCCCCCTCTCTGGATGGGAGAAGTGACCACAGAGGAGCAGTCGCGTGAGGACCGGGCACGACAAGCCCCAGACCCAGAACCAGCTGTCCTCACGCATACACTCTATGTCATATATACATTCACTCCCATATATATACCCACACACGTTCACCCGCACACCTTCACCCCCATATACTCCCCCACACCTTTGTTCACACCCTTATACACTCCTACATACCTATACACACCCTTTTATAAACACAGGTACAGCTTTGCCAGGAGACCCATTCTGACATATTTTGCAGACAGTCTTAATCTGTTTCATCTTTTTTTTTCAGATTTCCAAACCATTCCCATATATCCGATGTTATATTCACTTTTTTTTTCTCTCAGCTTTGGAGGTCATTGTGTGTTTACATTCACTGTCACTTATGTACCCCTCACCGACTCTAATTTTATGGTTATGGTAGATGAGGTTATATACAGAGGCTATATGAGCAACCTTGGTGGCAAATCGATTTCTCCATCTTGCGGTGGCCCTTCTTCTCTCCCGGACTCCCTCCTTCGTCTCCTTGGATCTTTACTTATGTTATGGGGGGGAATAATATTAGTATCCAGTAGCTTCCTGACATCTTATGTACCCAATGATAAAGGGAACACGAGAGATAGAGGGGAATAAAGGAGGAGAAAGAGAGAGAGAGAGAGATGGGGAGAACACAGACTCGAGTGGAAAAGAGATGTAATAAGTGAAAGAATTCAAGAGGCTTCGTGTGATTATTGAAAATGGTTGTTTCAAAAACAGACCCGAAAGGCGGTGCCGTTGAGTTATTGCAAGCCGTCTCTCCACCTCTTTGCCTCCGCCTGTGTGTGTGTTACATGGCGCTAACCCTTCAGTGTACAGTGGAGCCTGAGGGAAATCCCAAATATAGCTCTGTCACATGTGTCATGCCTATAAATCACTGTGACCTTGCATTTGCATATATAAGCACAACTGTGATATAAAATGAAGTAATATTGATTATGTACTGGTTTTAAATCACTCAATACTTTTTAATTTCATGAATTTTCTTCCTGGGTTCCAGCTTTCTTCAGCACCGGTAGCTTTGCGCTAGGAAATGGGCGTGTACTTTGACACACGAGCCAGCAGCAGCACTGATTGGCTGTTGTCATGTTTGTTTCCGCTGCGTGATAGGCTGGATCTCTCCATATCGAGCAAAAATGTCAAAATCTTATCAGCACTATAGACATCAATTTCATCCCAATCCCCTTTCAAGATGGTCTAATGGCCAAGCACTGGCTGAGTGCTTTTCAGTGCTTAGGGCGCCCTGCATGCTCCATTGCGCAGAAACACTGACACATCACAAGCACTGACGCATGTGCCCAGATGTCCACAGGCCCCTGATTGGCAGGACCGTATGATGAGGTCCAGGGGTGGCAGCAGACTGCTGGGAGGCTCGCCTGGCGTCTCCTCTCCGGTGCCAGCCGGGAAAACACGGCAGCTCCCAGTGAGAGTGCTGCTTATTCCTGAGGTAAAGCTGTGTGATTAGGTCTGTCTCTGATTACAACAGCAGCACATGTAATACACAAGGGCCTCACTATTTAATCACCAGAGCAATTCACACACCAGCGAAGTGTCTTGAAAACTCTCGACCCCGAAACGTCGCCGTATAGGCGAAGGCGTTTTGGGGACGTGGGGGAGATCCTCTGCCTTGGTTCAGACACGTACAGGATGAACGTTTGCCACCAGACATGCAGCGCCTTGAAGATTTACGCGCACACGATCTAGTGCTTGAGAGAGCCTCACAAAACACGTCATCCACCTGACTTATGGGCCGTTTAAGGTGCGGGCAAAGTGCCGTGGCGAGAGGCTTCAGCATGCGGTCCCTTTCTGGCATACGGCCCATGGACCCCGTGTCTGGATTTATCAGGTCTGGATGGAGATGTGTTTTTTTTTGGGGGGGGGGGTTGCACACACAGAAAAGCAGACCATCACAGCAGGGTATGTCTCTTCTTCCTGCATCAGGGAAACAGTGCTGCATGTAAATGTGAGTGAGATGGAGTGACGGCTCGCCCATTCTCAGTCACTTCTGCCCTGTGTGGTTGCTATGCTAAATGTGTTAGGTTCATGTGGAACTGGCTTTACGGGTGAGAGAAGCAAGACAGAGCTGAGTGACATAGTTTAGCTCAGGCGGAGGTGTTTGACCTGGTTTCTTTTGTAGATGCGTTGCCAAGGGTAACTGTCCCCTTGACAACAGGGGGTTGGGGTTCAGGCGAAAAGCAGGCAGGGAAGTTTTGTGGTCGTACTTCTAGAACTCTGTGTGTGTGTGTGTGTGTGTGTGAGAGAGAGAGAGAGAGAGAGAGAGAGAGAGAGCGTGTGTGTATGTACATACATGCTCGAATGTGTCTGACTGTGCGTGTGCTCCTTAGAGATAAGGCACTGTCTGTTTTCCAGCATTACATCACTGTAACCTTTGCTCTCATTTGTTGGTTCCTCGTTAACTAGAACCAACTAATTAAGACATAATTTGCATAGTGGGTCTTTGTTAATGGAATCATTTCTCATTTACGTTTCACATTGCGCCAGTGCTATTAGTCTTACGGCAGACTAAATACTTACCACAGCAGATCACTGCTAGCATTGTGATGTGCTGCTCATGTGCAGACTTAATTGCTGATAAACAGTAATGCAGCATCTCTGCTTCCACCACACACGAGATGTACCCCAGACACACCCCAGACACACATGCCAGGTGAAGCTACTAATCAAAATAATTAGTTTAAACCTATCAGCCTAATTACTTTCCATCTGCCAAACACACTTTAATGAATCTATTTTATATGTCTGATAGCTTCTGCATGGGGAACATTCTCTAAATAAAGAATAATGCAATCAATGCCACAGAATAAGTGATGAGAACTGAATCCATTCCTATTAAACGCACTGATATTGCCTTTCACATTTTTCTAGCCCTCTTCCCTGAACTAACTTGTGCTCTGTAGATTAGGGTCCTGTACATATAAAGAGCAATTATCTGACTTCCTCAGCTTTCTGAAATTATTGAGTGCACTGAAACAGACTCCGCTGATGAAGTCGATTGCTTTTGCATTATGTCTTGTGAAAGACCAGAACGATAATGGATGAATGTCTTCCGATTAAGTCAATCCCAGTGAAGTCAAAATTAAGCAGACAAATCGTCTTTCATTAAAAGGAGAGAAATCAGAAACCCACCAAGCACGTACGCAGTATCCAAGTATGTGAGCATGTATGGGTGCTTTGTGCTTCCTCTCGTGGACGAATGTTCAGACATACTTTTGTTTTTGATTAATGAACCACTTTAGTGTTTTTCAGATGTTTTAGGGTTTTGTTGCCTTCGCCAAATTGAGGATTGAGTTTAAAACACACATATGGCTTAGAGAAACAACACAATCCCCCACCCCCCCACCCCCTACAGCTTATGGGCCACATTAATCACGTTAGCAATTAAGAAATTATTAATTACTCTGTTTTCTCCGAGCATCATCTTCCCTTGTTATCTGCTGACTTTTATAGAGAGCGTTCAGACTTTGCTATGGCAGACTCGTGTAACATGGCGATTTAACAAGACGGATGCATGAGAAGAGTGAGATTGATGGACAAGAGTGAGATTTATGAAGAAGAGTGAGATTCATGGAGGGCAAATCCAGAATCCGTTGGGCCAACACGTAAGGTTTTACGAAACATAATAAACTGAAAGTAAAATACGAAAAACAGGAAATAAACCAACAGGCTATAAAACATTAATCAAGGGAAATGACAAAGTCTAAATCCAAGCTAGAATAACACAGGAAGGCTCGGACGGCAATAATGACTGTAAAAATGGCTGTAAGAAACAATGCCCAGCGACGGGAGTGAAGAAGCACAGGACATAAATATACTACAAAATGAGGTATAACAAGGAACAGGTGAAAGTAATGACAGGGGGGCATCATTCACTGCCATGTACAGATGTTTGATCATGTTTAGAGTAAAAACATGAAGTTGAGAGAAAGAGCAGACGTATTTATCGCCTTGCTTCTGCTAGACACAGATCTAGAAGTCATCTCTCTCTGGCGTGCTCCAGGAGACCTGCTAACCCCTCTCCACATCCTGCCCTTTCTGTCTTCGAGACACCAGGCTGGCCTAACGTCGGCCTAATGCTGCTTAGGATAAGAAGTGCTTTTAAACCGGATCACAGGCAGACAGGATAGAGTGATGGGGAACCGTGGGAGTGTTAAGTAAACACACCCTCTCCGGCCTCGTGCAGACGGAAGCGGACAGCTCGCCATAACCCTCCAATCTCAGGCCTCTGCATCTGGGCCTTGGTCTCTCTCTCCTTCCCTCCCGTCACACCGTCTGTCCGCCTGTTTTTTGTCCATCTTGCTCCCTCCTTTCTGCTTTCCAAGCTGCATCCTCAACATTCAGGTCTTATTTGTTTTTGAACCTCCTGTACACTCAGAATAGACTCTCTCCTTTCGTTTCCTTTTGTTATGCCTTTGTGAACACGATTCCTGGTGTCCGTGTTTATGTGCACGTCACAGCCACCGCAGACCATGTGCAGCCTGTTATGATCATCTGGTAATTAGGCTCATTACCACCTCCCCCACAGGTTTTTCTACAGGTGCTGAAGTAAGCCTTTTTACGCACGGTATCTCCGTCATATCCCTCTGCCTAAAAGCAGGTCTGCATCTCGTTTTGCTAATGTGGTCGTTCATTACCCTGCTGCCTGGCTGTAGCTGCTATTTAGCGTTGCGCAGGGAGCCAGGTCCACCTCTCCACCCACCCGAGGGAAGACGGATTCAAGGTCTTTAGGGAGACACGGGGAGGGTTTTGGATGGCTTCATCCTGCGGAGCGTGGATGACAAGTCTTTTCATCTCCTTTCGTTTGTCTCTGGCTTTTCCACGTTCATTTCCATGTCTCTCTTTCTATCTTTCTCCTTTTCTCTCTCTTTCTCTCTCCCTCTCTGAGGATTGTGTGGTTTATAGCATCCGGGTTAAAGGTTTAGAGACACGGAGAGCCTGATCTCCAAACCAGTAAGATGCGAGAAAATAAATGACAAAAAAAGACAGAGACAGAGAGAGAGAGCAACAGAGAGACAGACAGAGAGACAGACAGAGAAAGACAGAGAGACAGGGGGAATAGCAGCCAAAAGAGAAGGCTGTTGGGAGACTTCTGGATGGCTGCAGTTCCAGTGATAAGGAGACAGATAGGGAGGGCGATGAGGTAGAGACAGACAGGAAGGACGAGAACAGCCGTAAAAAGAAGAGGGTGAGATGAGAGGAAGAGGAAGGTTTCAGGGTAGAGAGAGAGAGAGATTTACTGCACTCAGTAGGGCTGTTTTAGCAGCACACTCCTCCACAGCTGGAGTGCAGAGCGCTTTGCTGGGAGGAAACAGCTTTTGTCATCTTAAAACTAACGGGAAGTAGTCCATCCTCCTGCTGCCTGCCCCATCTCATTTATACTAGTACACAGTGCGTGTGTGTGTGTGTGTGATGGTGTGTGATGGTGGGGTATGGGCTGGCTGGTTTGAACACGTGTATGTTAAGTTGTACCATGTTAAGGATGGTGTGTATGTAAGTGCGTATGCGGTTTGGGTCCCAAGCAGACTGCAGCACAGCTGAGCACCAGGGACCCACAGAGCCTCCTGTCACATGTTCCACTTACTCATCCTCTCCTGAGCTGCCAACAAGCAGAAAAGAGTCATGACTGTGCACTGTGTGTGTGTGTGTGAGTGTGTGTGTGTGTTTGTGTGTGTCTGTGTGTGTGTGTGTGTGTTTGTGTGTGTGTGTGTGTGTGTGTGTGTGTTCTCCCGTAGCTTTTGCTGCCTGTTTATATCTGAATTTTGCTCTCATTCATTCTTCTGTTCTCCTTCTCTTAATTTCTCTCATTAGTTTTGCTTGCTTGCTTGAACTGATAACTCTAAAGATAAAATGTCATCCTTCGCTTTTGGCCAGAGGTCCTTGACACTTAGACCAAAATAAAGTTCACTGCACAACTATTTACAAAGTTGACATTTTCCTGCTTTTTTTGCCATCTCTTTTGCATGAACGGTTGTGATGGAATGCAATAATCAGATAATGAGATTAAAGATGAAAGCAGATTAAGTAATCTCTCCCTCGTCTCACCCTCCCTCTTGTCCCTAGGATCTTTCCGGAGTGAGGGCATTAAGGCGAGTGATGTTCTGCCCGTGCTAAGAGAGAAGGTGGCCTTTGTGTCAGGTGAGTGGGTCTGTTCCTCACAAGCAGGGGGTGCATCCTTTTGCCCAGTGCCGAGAGGGAGCTATTGTGCTGCCTTTGTTAGGAGAGATGGCATGTGTGTGTGTGGGAGTCCCTGTGAAGATCCGTCCAATTACATTTGTTGGATAAGGGCCAATTAGGGATGAAAGTAAACAAAACATAGAACAGCAGTAAGGAGAGCAGTAAGCAGACTAATAAAATGGTAAAAGCTGAATAAAATGCCATCCTTGGATAAGTGGTTAAAGCCAGATGAAGTGTTTGATTTGGAGGTTCATGTTGAGGCTTTACTGTGGGGGTACGAGTTGAGTCTTCTCTATGGGGGGTTCTGGTTGAGTCTTTGGCATTGGTCAAATCTGAGAGGGAGTCCGAACACGAAACACATCCTACACGCAGAGACATAACGAACACAAAGAACAACTAGAAACCGAAACATAGACACAGAAGAATATACCAAACGCAATAGCAATACAGGCTGTATGCAAAACAATGATCAACAACTCAGTAGACAAAAGACGGGCTATATATACACCATACTAAACATGGAACACCTGTATATGCTAACGAGGGGGATGGGTTACAAAACATGAGGAGGGACTATGAATGACAGGATCACATGGCTACATAAACAAAACATACATGACTGACATGCACTGTTAAAAATATGGAAATGTTAGAAACATAACGTAACATAGACACACAGCTATCATTTTTGAAATATAAATATGTCATCCATGCTTTCAAGACTTTTTGTCAGACAGATTTAAAATAACATTTATTTTAGATGCATATTTCCATATTCTGACATTCAAATCCAGCAGGTGCCTGAAACAGCTTTGACTTTCTGCTGGTTTCCTCAAGCGTTTAGAGGAGTGGAAGAAGATGGAGGTCAGCAGGAAGGGGCAGTTTGTCCTGAAGAGCTTGAGACACTAACTCATGCTAACTCATGCTAACTCATGCTAACTCATGCAAACTCATACTAACTCATATCAACTCATACTAACTCATACTAACTCCCTGCACACACAGAACAGTACTGTTAAGTAGACCTTCTTAAGACCTTAAGGGAAATGAGTGGTGGTGTAGGCGTGGTCAGCAGAGCTGTTTGGAATCTTGATGGAGCAGTTGAGGGTGTGTGTGCGTGCGTGTGTGTGTGTGTTTGTGCACGTGTGTGCACACACTGTAAATCAACACATACACAATAGCAGTTCAGACACTCCCTAAACGTGTCAGTCTGGGTCTGTCGGCGCAGTCACTCCCAGAAGATGAGCCTCCTCTCTCTCTCTCCCTCCCTCCCTCCCTCTCTCCCTATCTCTCTCTCTCTCTCTCTCTCTCAATGTTGCCTCTTTCCTCACAGTTCCAAACGTACTTTAACGCCAACTGTTTACTTACTTTATTTCCTGATTATTGTACGATGTTTCATCATATCTAAGACTTTCCATGTTTCTAAATCGTTTCATTGCATACCTGTGCCGTCAGCACTCATGCGCAACTTTTTAACACGTAGTCAGTGGCCTTGGGTCCAATCTCGAAAATCCTGCCAATGGACTAGAGTCATGGGGCTCAATAATTCTCCCATATTCTCAATTGTCCGATTTCTCTATCGGACGTCAATCAGAGACTCAAGGCACGAAGCTGCATGTTGCTTCTGAGTCTGCGGTACACTGGCAAGCTCCAGGACTCATGGACGGTGGGCTTGACTTCCTGTTTTTAGGAGGCCGCGATAAGAGAGGAGGTCCCATCCTGACCTTCCCCGCTCGGAGCAACCACGACAGGATAAAGCAGGAGGATCTGAGGAGGCTGGTCACGTACCTGTCCACCGTACCCAGGTGAGATTGCATGCATCCCACCCTTCATCCACACCGTCAATGTCCGGAAGTGCTCCACACATTCCACACATACGAGCGGCTTCCTCTACACCACTGTCACGTGAGTACCCAAGAGAGACTGGTTTAACATTGTATCTGTCGTTGCACAGTCACTGACTCACTGAGTGGATAAGTAACCACCCAGTGGAGCAAATTAGTTTCAACACAAATTTTCCATCCCCCCCCCCCCCCCATTCATTTGTGGCTTTGTAAGCCTTAAACACATGACAATATGTCTAATATTGGGACAGTGGCCACGCATATGCCTGTCACGTGACCATAAGCAGACTCTCACTTTCCCAAGCTCATTTGGCTTCAGAAAAATAGCTTTGCCGTTTGCTAAATTAGGCCCTGGACAGACAACGTGACCCTGGATGACTAAAACAGTGGACGTCCTCTAAAATGCCGTCCTGGGCCAAGCCCGGCTTGCAGTTCTCCGCTTTGTCACAATTTGGCAACGGTCCTGTGGCACAACAGCATTAGAACTTTGGCAGTTCTGTTCCAGGAGGTTTCAAAGTGCAGTGCGTGGGACAGTGGACGAGGGCGGACGGGGGCGGACTGGGGCGGACGGGGGCGGAGCCTGTCTGTCAGCGCCTGCAGCGGCTGCCTACATGCTGCGCTGCTACGCCTGATGTTTCTGTGTCATGCGTCTAGTGGAGGAGGTTGTCCTTGATCCGGTAGCTAAGGAAACTGTCGCTTGTACCACGGTGTCCTTGTGTTGGTCCACTTTTGTTGCATTCTTATTACAGCTGCTCCTGTTCTTTTCCGCCAAACGGACTAGAAAAAAGCTAAAGTGTGTGTGTATGTGTAGATGCGCACATACACGTGTGTGTGTTTATTTAACCATCAACTAAATGAGTAAATAAAATGGCCACATTGAATTGGCCATCCTGGTAACTGAGCAGGGAAAGCCCGGGCCCTTATGAAGGCCTGCTTTTCTTGAGTGCACCCCCATGGCATTACTGACATCCCCACAGACCAGCTTCACCACTGACCTGTGGGACAGCTGCTATCCTTCCACATAGAGGACTGCTTCAGATCATCTACATATCAGATCATATGTCTTCCTGATGTAGTATGCAACAGCCTATCCAAGATTACAATCAAGGTCAGTATGGAGTGTATTTACATTATGAAGAAACTGAAAGGAATGCTGGCCTGGTGTATAGGACTTTTTGAGCAGGAAAATGCCTCAGTCTTGTTTTGGTTGGCATTCAGTACACTTTATCAGTGTGTTTGCACGCGCGTGTGTTTTGTGCCTGTGCACTAGCGATTTGGTTTCAACTTCTCACCTTTAAACATTCAGGTCTGGTCATATGTCATGGGGGCAATGTCATTCATTGAAAGTGTTTTTATGTATGTGTGCATAAGTCTGTTTAAATATGTGCTCACGTGTGCATGTGTGTGTGTTCTAACGGCACCAGTGTTGGAACTGTGCTTGTGAATCTAGCTTCAAGGCTTCTGAGATCTTAGAACTTAACTGTAAGAGTTTGAGACAGACAGAGAGACGGACAGAGAGAGAGAGACAGAGACAGACAGAGAGAGAGAGACAGAGAGGGAACGAGTGAGTGAGCTGACTCTCCACTTCAGTCTGTTCTTTGATGGAGGCCGCAGAGACCGTTGTGTGTGGGCATGAGCAGAGCCGTGGACTCAGTCTGTCAGCTCTTCACGTACAGAAGCTTTTGACCCTCACCCAAACTCACCAGCATGCTAATTCTGTAGCTTCATATCACAGGATTTGGAAGAGGATCTATAAGAAAAGGGTTTGATGTCTTATGTTAACCCTCACCAGTAAGACCCTGAGAAATGACCTAGAAACAGGTCATGTGTGTTTCCTGGGTTCTCTTATCCTGTATTACAATAACAAATGTGACAAAATTATATGCATTATTACAACAGTCAATATTTTTAATAGCCTTATTGAGGCTGAGTTTAGGTAAGAGATCCCACATAGGCACACACACACACACACACACACACACATGCGTATACCCAATCGATTTCCAGAAGACATCATATGTTGCATCATCTCTGTCAGATGGCTGTGTAACATTGCCTGGGGTTGGTTTGTTGTGTGTAGGGAAAATCAATCAAGTCAAGCATGTCCATGTACTGATTTCAGGCTCCATGTCCCCTGTAAGGACAGGACCATGGCTTTAATGCACACTACTGCTGCCTTTCTCATGTCTTCATATGCTAGTTCTGCTTGGTCTTTTAATTATACCATGAAAGATACTAGTTCTGTTAGTAAACATTTCCATCAGGAATGCACGCAGTATCGTAATAGACTGCACTGCCAGTAATATCTTGCTCCTCAGATATAAGTAGGACACATCTTGCTTTTGGGATATAGCCTGAATAAAATAAAAACTCTATCAAAGAGTTTCTGAAAGCAAATTAAACAAAACAAATTGAGCAGCTAATGTGTTGTGTAGGTTTGTTTACTTCAGTCATGGTCATGGTAATCATGAATGGAAAGATTTTTTTGTTTTTTATGAGCTGTTATTAAGGAAAGGAAGTGGCTGACTGAATTATACTCCTGATTCACACACCCGCACACCCAAACACGCACACACCCACACACCCGCACACCCCACACACACACACATACACACACACACACACACACACACACCCACACACCCACACACACACACACCCACACACCCACACACCCACACACCCACACACACACACACACACACCCACATACCCACACACCCAAACACGCACACACCCACACACCCACATACCCACACACCCACACACACACACCCACACACCCACACACCCACACACACACACCCACACACCCACACACCCACACACCCACACACCCCACACCCACACACACACCCACACACCCAAACACGCACACACCCACACACCCACATACCCACACACCCAAACACGCACACACCCACACACCTGCAATAATGAATTGTGAAAACAGGTAATGGAGAAGGTGGTTATATGACATATACTAGTGTCATTTCAAAATAAAATGCAGTTGAGACACACAGAGACCAGCGAACCCCAACAAAACGAAAGTGGCAAAATTTGTGTCTTCATGTTGTTCAAGACTGCACGGCCTTTGAATCTGAATTCAAATTTTCTCAATTCAATTTTGAAGCAGCACAAAGTCCTCAGCGCTGCACAGAAGCAAAGGCAGCAGAGCAAATCAATTACTTCATGTTTTTTTCAATCTCCTAATCATTGTGTTCAGCTACAAAGCAAAAGCTAAAATGCGTATCTTGCTTGATTGCCTGGACGCAATCCATTTCCTGGTGCTTCTGAAAACATATTGGACAACATGAGCATTTCAAATGTTAGATTTACATTCTAGGTAATGATTTTTAAGAGACCATTCATTCATAAGCTATTGCCATATTACACTGGTATAGAGTATGTTTGAAGATCATGTGAACTTTACACTCATTGGACAGTTTATTAAGTACACCTTGTTAGTACTGGATTGGACTCTTTTGCCTTTAGAACTACCTTAGTTCTTTATGACAGATTCAACAAGGTGCTTGAATCATTCATCAGAGATTTTGGTCCATATTGACATGACCACAGCATCACACGGTTGCTGCAGATTTGTCAGCTGAACATCCATGATGTGAATCTCCTGATCCACATCCCAAAGGTGATCTGTTGGATTGAGATCTGGTGACTGTGGAGGCCATCTGAGTACAGTGAACTCATTGTCATATTCAATAAACCAGTTTGAGATGATTTGAGCTTTGTGACTTGGCCTTTTATGCTGCTGGGAGCAGCCATTAGAAGATGGGTGCACTGTGGCCATAAAGGGATTGACATGGTCAGCATCAATAGTGAGGTAGGCTGTGGGATTTAAACAATGCTTGACTGGTATTAAGTGTTTCAGAGTATACTAAGAAACCTTTACCATTACACCACCACCACCCATCTGAGCTGTTGCTAAAACGATGGATGGATGGATGGCAGGATGGACACATGCAAATTCCAACCCAGCAGAAATTCAGACCAAGCTTCTATTGTCCAATTTTGGTGAGCCTATGTGAACTGTAGCCTCAGTTGCCTGTTCTAAGCCTTCAGGAGTGGCGCCCAGAATGCTCATCTGCTGCTGTAGCCAATCGGCTTCACGGTGTGATGTGCTGGATGGGTGAGGCACGCTTCTCTGCATACCTCAGTTGAATCGAGTGGTTATTTGAGTTACTGTTGCCTTCTTATCAGCTCAAGCCACTGCTTTTTAGAGGAGTGTTAGAAGAGTGTCCTACAAGACATGGATGGTGTTACAGTGTTCTCACTCTCTCTCTCTCTCTCTCTCTCTCTCTCTAGTGAGGATGTGTCTAAGCGTGGTTTCACAGTGATCATTGACATGCGGGGATCCAAGTGGGAGCTGGTCAAACCTTTACTGAAGACCCTACAGGAAGCGTTCCCCGCTGAGATCTGCGTCGCCCTCATCATCAAACCAGACAACTTCTGGCAGAAGCAGAAGACCAACTTTGGCAGTGCCAAGTTCACCTTTGAGGTATTGCTGAGTCCCCCGGCCACAAGCCGCACTGCAGCCAAACACTTTCACTTTGTTAGAAGGAAGTAAATAATTAGCAAATAGTCCTGGTTAGCAGCTGGAGGTTTTATAGAGGTAAATTCCAGACCTTCCTAAAACAAGAACACCAAGTAATAACTGTCCTGAATAATTCTTGAATGTGTTTGATCTCAAGATATGTAGATTAATGACTGAATGAAAGTTATGTGAAAATACACGATAGAAATATTATTTTGGGGTGTTACAGTAGTCAGTTTATCATTTAAACAGTGCAGTGGTAAAAGCTTCAGCCCTTGTTATTGGCTCAGTTGTATCCCAGAGGCATTCCTCTGAACAGAAGGAACAGGGTGTCCTTCTCCTATCTGCACAACCCTGATCGCTCGCTGCTTTCCTTGTCCGCTGCTACTCTGCAGACTAGCATGGTGTCTGTGGAGGGCCTGACCAAGCTCGTGGACCCATCTCAGCTGACGGACGACTTCGACGGCTCCCTCGAGTACGACCACGAGCAGTGGATGGAGCTCCGTGTGGCGCTGGAGGAGTTCCTGGCCAGCGCCGCGCACCTCCTCGCACGCCTGGAGGAGCTGCAGGAGCAGCTGGCCAAGAAGGAGTTCCCCGTGGACGTGGAGGGCTCGCGGAGGCTCATCGAGGAGCATACGCAGCTGAAGAAGAGGGTGATGAAGGCTCCTGTGGAGGAGCTGGACCGAGAAGGTCAGCGGCTGCTGCAGTGCATCCGCTCCAGCGACGGCTTCTCGGGCCGCAACTGCATCTCGGGCAGCGCTGACTTCCAGAGCGTGGTGCCCAAGATCGCCAGCCTGCTGGACAAGCTGCACAGCACCAGGCAACATCTGCACCAGATGTGGCACGTAAGGAAGCTGAAGCTGGACCAGTGCTTCCAGCTGCGGCTCTTCGAGCAGGACGCGGAGAAGGTGGGTGAGGGCGGAGGGAGGGCTGGGGTGGAGTGGGCTGTTCTATTTAGGATCGTGCAAGTCTTCTATGTAGGGACCAGCTTGCATCTCCAGAAGGGTCTGTGACTGAGCTGAGGTCCATACGTTCTGTTCCTTTATGTTAGAATTTACAGCACTGGTGTTGCGTATTCGTATTCTGGTTTACAGACAAAAGCATCCAACACACTCAAGTTTGCAGTCTATTTCTATTGTTCTATTACATTGGGTGACATTATTCAAGTCAAGTATCCTTCCAAAGTACACTACATCTTACAGCAAACGTTCTAAAAAAACTCATTTTGCTTTTATTTCCCTATGGAAGAAATAGATGGATCAGTCATGCGGCTAGTGTAGTGCAGAAAACGCAGACGAGCTAGCCATAAGACCCACAGGGGCGTAGTGCTGATGAGACTGTTGCAGAGGAAGATTCCAGTTACAGCAGACATGCCGTTCTAAACAGCAGCTTCATTACTATGAAACTATGATGCGTCTCCCCGAGGGGCCATCAATGGTTTGAAAACAACTTCACACGTGCAGAACTGCACCAGCATTAAAACACCTCCCCTGACTTGCACTTCATTACCTGCTTCACACGCCTCAATGTCCTTGGACTGGATACAGAACATGGCAAAAATGAATTTTGCTGGTACATCCAGCTCTAATGCTGGGCTGGGGAACTGAAGTGTTGTCCTGTTCCTGCTTGAAGGTGCCCAGCTCCAAAATAGCCATTCGCCCAGCGGTTTGGTGTACCTGCTTTTACAAATTTGAGTAGTCTGCATTCCACAGAGTTTCAAATAAAGGGCCTTGTAGCATCTCCGTTGACATGGAGATCTCTCACGGAAGTCCCAGGGAAGCCTGTTCAGATCTTCACATCTCCAGATCAAAAACATTAATCAAAGAGGGCAGAGGAGGTGCAGGCCTCCGTGTGGGTTTGTGTGCGAGAGCGAGAGCTCTGGGCTGACCTCACTCCAGCTCTCCCTCACTCTCCCATTATCATGCGTTTGATCTCTGCCGCGACAGCTTCTCTGGACATGAAGGTAGACGCCTTTAGGGCCGGCCAGAGGAGCCTTTTGAAGTCTTCCTCTATCACGCGAGATTTTCAATAAAGATGTGGCGGCGAGGAAATATTCTGACCTGGATGCCCAGAGGGAAAGAAGGTTTTGTTCTATTCATTACTTTTCTTTAGAGAACAATGTGGCAAATTTATAGTGAAATCTCCCAGATCCCAAATCCCAGATATTTCACTCACCTGTACTCTTGTGATGTGACAATAAATAAACTATACTATACTATACTATTTCAACCTTAGTGTGACAATGATCATTAGGTTTCACTTATAATTTTGTACATATTTACACAAATGTTTTAAAAATATTTATGAAATCCATTGAGGCCTCTAAATAATATATGTGTATTATTATTAGTAGTAGTAGTAGTAATGTTGTTGATGCTGTTTTAAACAAAGATAATCTGCTAGAAAAGAATTCACAGAAAACACATATAGTAATTATAACCCTTAAAAGTCCCTAGAGCTGTTCTCCATACAAGGATTTTCCAGCCATTATAGTACTTCATTAACTAGATCCTTCAAAACAGACTGTTTCAGCTGTTGCCATGGAAGTGTGAAACAACCAGGCCTCTCTGTATAAGCTCATTTCACACTGATCTCACACCCATCTAAATGTGAGCATTATCACCTTCTGTCAGGAGGACTTGAACGTTTTCTAAATGACCGGGTCTCGTTATCTGTCGTCTCTCACATATTGTACCACTGATTGTGATTAATAATGCCTCACTACATTATCAAGAAGGAATAAAGTGACATGTAAAAATGAGGAGATGTAATAGGTCTGGACTGCTTTCCCCTCCTGGTATTTGACACAGTGTCACCCCCCCCCTCCCCCTGTGAAGGGGGTATAGGGGAGGTTTGGGGCTGTTCTGTGGGTCAGAAGGGAGGAGTGCAGTCTCTGCTCAGCCTGTGCCACTGTGTGTTCTACCCTGCAGATGTTCGACTGGATCAGCCACAACAAAGAGCTGTTCCTGCAGAGCCACACGGAGATCGGCGTGAGCTACCAGCACGCCGTCGACCTGCAGACGCAACACAACCACTTCGCTATGAACTCCATGGTGCATCTTTATTCGTCATAACTGGTGTTATTGTAGTTTGCTGTGATAACAGTGAAACTGATGGGTGTGTGTCGGTGTTGGTGTGTGTGCGGGTGTACGTGCGTGCATGTGTGTGCGTGTGTGTGTGAGCTGTTGTGGGGTAGACCAGGCTCCCTCTGCTACTGCCCAACACGCAGCTTCTCCCTCATGAGACACAGTTGTCTCACATGCAGACATCCACTTGCCTCACACACTCCCATTAGGCTCTAATATTGCTCTATTGCTCCATTAGACATGAGCCACAAGAGCAGAGGAGGGCGGGCTGAGAAGGTGCATGGAAAGCCAGATGGCAGCTCAGGGCTGGTGAATCTGTGTCTGTGTGTGTGTATGTCCGTGTGTGTGCTTGTGTGTGTGTGTGTGTGTGTGTGTGTGTGTGTGTGTGTATGTGTATGTGTGTGCATGTGTGTGTTTGTGTGTGTTTGTGTGTGAGTGTGTGTATGGTGACGTGTGTGTGTGTGTATATATGTGTATATGTGTGTGTGGGTGTGTGTGCATGTGTGCGTGAGAGAGAGAGAGAGTGCTAAGATACTGTGATGGTGTGATGCCGCTGATCTTTTCATGCCGCGTCTCAAACGTGATTGGCTAAATACTCACTAATCTCCACTGAAAAGCGGAAATGAAACCAGTGCTTCCACTTGCTCACTCAGACACCTTCTCCCTACTTACCACTGGTCAGTCACCATTTTAGTCATGTCAGCAACGCTAGCGCGTTGACAGCAGAGTCCGTCACCCAATAATATCCAGCGATCGGAATAGAAATAGAATAGAAAAATAGAATAGAAAAATCCAGCGATCGGAAACTGAGCGTTAAAGACAGAGAGAAGCACAGGTGCAGAATCAGACCCTAGAGTTCACTGAGTGCTGACCTCTGACCCCATTACCCTGTCCCTGATGTGGCCCTGTGTGTTTTCCGCAGAACGCGTACGTGAACATCAACCGTATCATGTCGGTGGCGGCGCGGCTGTCGGAGGCTGGACACTACGCCTCGCAGCAGATCAAGCAGATCAGTGCTCAGCTGGACCAGGAGTGGAAGAGCTTTGCCGCCGCCCTGGACGAGCGCAGCACCATCCTCGCCATGTCCGCCGTCTTCCATCAGAAATCAGAACAAGTAAGGCCCCCCTGACCGGAGAAGCCTGTTAGGACCTCAGTAGACCCACAGCGCACATGCCTGACCAAAATCATGGTGCACGTCCCCTGGTCCCTGGTCGGGCTTTAGGCCGGAAAGGATTTACTCTCGAAACTTTGAGAGTAGATAAAAAAAATGTGTGTGGGGTGAAATGTCGTTTTTGGTCTGGTAGCACTTAATGTGTAATCCAAAGTTGACTGATGAATATTTCTGGGCAAAGTGATGTGTTCTTCTCTTTGCTGAGTATGTGTGTGTGTGTGTGTGTCCAGTTTCTTTCAGGTGTGGAATCCTGGTGTAAGATGTGTAATGAGGGGGGTCTTCCCTCTGAGATGCAGGATCTTGAACGGGCCATTCACCACCACCAGACTCTATATGAACAGGTCACTCAGGCCTACACAGAAGTAAGCAGCCCCCTTACCACAGGCCTCTGCTATATCCATATACAGAGCAAATGATATACATGTAGTCATGTATTTCTATTTTGTTTCACACTACCCATCTTGTACAGTATCTATTAAGCAGTCCCGATGTCTGTCAGTAGTCATATATTTGTGTACAGATGGATTTAAATCTGTTCTTTCTACTAATAGAGTATGAATATTTACATTTCTTATATATTCAGAATATTTGCATAATTGTGTCGTTTCACGCTGTAATTGAGAAGTTTACAGAGCACTCTCAGGTTGTTGGCTACATGCTGTGTATATAGGTCAGGGCAAATCCATCATTCCAGCATTCTTACTCACTGTTAACTCACTTGCAAAACGAAAAATCTAAATGCGATGTGTATTGTTTCAGGGACAGTTTCATTTTGACTATCATTAGAGGAAAACACATTTTTCACCCACCAGAATGTGACGCTGGCCTCCGGGGGATGTGGTTTGTTGTAGTTTAAACAGTTTAGGCCGTGGAAATATGCTGTGTCATGTTTTCTTATGTAGATTTCAGTGTCACACGCTGCTCGGAGATACGGCCTCACTCTGAAACCCAGATGTGCCCGCTGCGTATCTGGGTTAGAATAGCCATGTTTTTAAGCCACCCCAGAAGCAAAGGTGACCTTTTCTAGTTGTAAAGGAGCTCCATTTTTGTGTTCAGGGTTTGTGATCTCTGAAAAATGCCTCTTCCAGACAAAAATAAGAGGATTTTTTCTGTAAGGGCAGGTGGAGGTTAGCATTTGCAGTAAGGATAAAGAACACGATCCTTTATGCCATATTTAGTGACTTTTAGAAAGACCTCTATAAGAGTCACCCACAAGCAGCAAATTATTTAACAACGTTCGTCCTTCTCATGCTGAACAAGGAGTAAATGGCCAGTAATAGAAATGCAATTCTGGCACTAACAAGGTTGATTTGTGGAGGAGAGGGGAGGACCTGGTCTGAATGATCCTTCGGGTGATCGATGTGTGCGATCAAGTGCAAAGCAGAGATCAGCCGCACTCTGCAGCTCATTCTCCATCGTTTCGCCTTGACTGCGATGACTGATGAGATAAGTGAATAGATGTGAGGTATAAGAGGCTCGGCTGTCTGCCTTATGGATAAAACCTCGTCTTTTAACATAGCCTACAAGTACCCATCTGTCTTATACGCTGCACGGGCTACCAGTGCGACTGTGATTATGTGGGAAATAAAATGAAATGAAAAAGGGAAAAAAAAAAGCATTTTTCTTTCTTGTTGCTATAGCAATAGCAACGCACGGCACGTTTCTCTGTGTTCTCGTCTTTGTGGCTACAAGAACATGAGAGAATATTGTAATTACGTTCATCTGACTTTGACTCCTGGAGTAGTCAGCGGAGACACTGTAATGGAAGAGGGGAGTGTTCATCGCCACTGGACCCAAGCCAGTGATTCATTTAGTCTAAAAGTGTTGCGAGGTGACGGCAACCGTGTTCCCTGTCCACTTGGCTGTCCTCGCCTCATTGGTCCGTCTGCCCGCTGCCCGTCTGGCCCCTCCCCCTCTGTGCAGGTGAGTCAGGACGGGAAGGCGCTGTTGGACGTGCTGCAACGTCCGCTCAGCCCCGGTAATGCCGAGTCGCTCACGGCGACGGCAAACTACTCCAAAGCCGTGCACTGCATCCTGGACGTGGTCCACGAGGTCCTCCATCACCACCGCCGGCTTGAGAGCATCTGGCAGCATCGTAAAGTGCGTCTGCATCAGCGCCTCCAACTGTGCGTGTTCCAGCAAGACGTGCAACAGGTAATGGAGACACACACACACACACACACACCGAAATTAGATACATACATTCAGGGGTCATGCTGAATGCAGACAAAACAAAAGCAGCAGTATCACCCAAATCAATAGAAATAAATCTTATCTGCTGTCGGGTTTATTTTTTACAAAGCCTCTGAAAAAAGTTCTCTTTGTGTGGAGGACAAGCAAGAATTGTTTTCATCTTCTAAGTGAGCTATTGCACTACTTTCTCTGATCATTTCACCATAGCAACTCTACTGAAAGGCCTGTGTAGTCTTCCTCTAAACTGAATAGACTCATGTAATTATACAGTTATCCTTTTGCTTGCTCACATGTAAATGTGCTGTAATATAGCCATAATTCAGAGTCCGAAATACCGAAAGAGGAGATTTGTCAGCAGTTAACCATGAATTTAGAGTTATGCATAATTTTCTTTTCTTTTTTTTATACAATGGCTTTTTTTCCCTCTAATATTTTTGAGGCTGGATCCCTGCCCAGACGTACACTTAATATCCTCAGCTTCAGCCTCTGTCTGTGAGTGACTGGCTGCAAGCCACCACCCCCCCAACCCCATCCACCACACCCCCTCTCCTCCACCCCCCTACAACCCCATCCACCACACCCCCTCTCCTCCACCCCCCCACAACCCCATCCACCACACAACCCCATCCACCACCACACCCCATCCACCACACCCCCTCTCCTCCACCCCCCACAACCCCATCCACCACCCCCCCTCCTCCCCCCCCCACAACCCCATCCACCACACCCCCTCTCCTCCACCCCCCCACAACCCCATCCACCACACCCCCTCTCCTCCACCCCCCCCACAACCCCATCCACCACACCCCCTCTCCTCCACCCCCCCACAACCCCATCCACCACACCCCCTCTCCCCCCCCCCCCCACAACCCCATCCACACACTCCCTCTCCTCCACCCCCCCCCCACAACCCCATCCAACCCCATCCACCCCCCACAACCCCATCCACCACACCCCACCCCACTCCCCCCCCATCCCCCCACAACCCCATCCACCACACCCCCTCTCCTCCACCCCCCCACAACCCCATCCACCACACCCCCTCTCCTCCACCCCCCACAACCCCATCCACCACACCCCCTCCTCCACCCCCCACAACCCCATCCACCACACCCCCTCTCCTCCACCCCCCCCACACCCCCATCCACCACAACCCCATCCACCCCATCCACCACACCCCCTCTCCTCCACCCCCCCACAACCCCATCCACCACAACCCCATCCACCACACTCCCTCTCCTCCATCCCCCCACAACCCCTCTCCTCCATCCCCCCACAACCCCATCCACCACACCCCCTCTACTCCACCACTCCCACATGGGCTTTATCAGCACCGCAGGCCCATGGGCCTATGCTGATTCCACGCTACCACACCACAGCTGCCTAGGCCTCTGGGCCAAATCAAGATCTGCATGCCGGGCTAGAAATGCCAGCCAGCGTAAAAACCCTGACCCGGGCTCACGTGTGCCTGCACCCGGAGGAGAGGAAAGCTCACGTGAGCTTGGCTTTGAATTCTGACTTTTCTCTAGTGGGATAATCTCTTATCAGCCTTTCGTGCTCATCCTGCACTCCCTAGAGGCTGCCAGAACTCTCCTCTCCTATCAGGGCGTGTGTGTTCATGTCTCCCAGGCTAAGCTGTGGTGAGCACGGTGAAGATAAACTCTGTCTATATCCCACTAATGTCTCCGGTCTCTCACTTTTTAACTGTTTTACACATCATAAGGTCAGTTAATGAAGCTCACCATGCCTACATGGATAAGTGTAGTGTAATGCAACCCAAACACCCACACATGGCCTCATAGCTAAAAGTTAATTACCTGAAACGCCACGATTGGACGTCATATTAAGGAATGCTAATATTTCCTTTGCATGAATCTCTTGCAGTTCTTGCAGAAAATATAATTTTCTTCTTTTCGTTTTCAATCATTTCAATAATTTACAATTTTCATTTTCAGTTTGCTCCTAAATATTTATTTTCTTTATGTCATTTTATGGCAACCCATCTTGCCTGTTGTGGTCCCTGCCCCCAAAATGTTTGCCAAATTTTGGTAATCTAAAGAATCATTCATTCATTCATTCATTATCCGTACCGCTTATTCCCGCTAGTCGGGGTCACGGGGGGGCTGGAGCCAATCCCAGCATCTCCGGGCGAAGGCAGGGTACACCATGGGCAGTTCGCCAGTCCACCACATGGCCAACACGCACACACACACTCACACCTACGGGCAATCTAGAGTGACCAATCAACCTAGGATGCATGTCTTTGGACTGTGGGAGGAAACCGAGTACCCGGAGAAAACCCACGCAGGCACAGGGAGAACATGCAAACTCCACACAGAGCAGCCCAGACCGAGAATCGAACCCAGACCGCCTTGCTGTGAGGCGACAGTGCTAACCACCACACCACCATGCCGCCAATCTAAAGAATCAACTTGTTAAATAGCTATGAGGGTGCAGTTAAGGTGTAAGCAAAAGTATTCAGCCTGACCAAACAGGACCTCCCAAACTCAGGCTACAGAGTGGACTCATATGTGAGACAGCAGCTAAGCTATATGTGTGTGTGGAGGCCAGACAGACACACACACATCTGCAACGCAGGTGCAAATGTGAGCTTGTACAATATTTGGACACCAGTCCCTGCCGCGTGTCGGAAATCTAAAGTTGCGTTAAACTGCGTGAGGATGAGTGGCACATAAGAGAAAAGGGCCGTACTGTCTCTGTCCCTGTCTCTGTCCCAGTTCCTGTCTCTGTCCCTGTCCCTGTCTCTGTCCCTGTCTCTGTCCCTAGCTTATGGGATTATTCATTTGTTTATGTTCTTTATTGTTAATTTGATGTTGTTTTAATGTTCATCCTATTAGATTTTTTTGTACTTTTAAAGAATGTTATTAAGGTAATGGGTAAAGGAGTGCATCAGCTCTGCAACATGTACAGCATCGACAGCACTTAACATGTCAACCTTTAATAGCGTCAAATAGTTAAATAGCGTCAAATAGTTTAATAGCGTCAAATAGTTCAATAGCGTCAAATAGTTTTTTTTTTATTCAGTATAATCATAAATAATAATGAGCGATACATTTAAAAGGACATTCGTATAACGTGGCAAACAGAATGTTGACCTAGAGCTGTTATCATGAGGGTGTTTCATTACCACTACAGTCAGAACGCTTCTTCCTAAATTTGAGTACCTTCACAATTTTAGGTAAGATTCTGAGAATGCCTGTTACATTGGGATATGGTGAAGAGTATAAGCACAGGAGTTCACACAGTATACACATTATATACACATTATTTTCCCTCTTCTTTCTTGGCTTTTCTTAAAACCTGGGCTGGCTCTAGTATATTTAGACATTTAAGCTGATTCTTCACAGATAAAGCAGTTGAAATGATTGCATGGTTATAACGTAAAATATTCCATGAATTTTCCGAGCTTCCTTTGCTACATGAGCCCAATGTCTGTTTAAGATTTCTACATGTCCCCTGGTACTGCTGCTATTAGCCTGTTTCTGGATGGCTAAGCATGACGTTCTGCAAAACATAAAGCTGATATCCAATACTCAACAGCAGGAGGAATAAAACAAGAAAAATGAATCAGCCAAGTAGAATTCTTTAAAACAGGACTCCTTGGAGGTTGAACCCTGTTTGTACGCCCATAACAATTACCGTGTTCGTAGTCCTGGTGTTCTCAAATATCCATGGATTTACTGGCCTTATTTTTCTCTCAGACAGGGTCAGAGACTGAGATTTCTGAGAGATTTCCTTGTTTTTGCTGGTCTGGTTGGGTGTCATAGGCAGGGTCACCAATGTCCACATATCCACATATTCTTTTTCTGTCTCCTGTTTGACTTCACTGGTTCCTGTTTTCTCCGGAAACGGTGCAATTAGGGCATATACCACTGCAATCAGACTGTTGTGCCTCACGCACGATTCTATAAGGGAGGACTTTCACACACTGAACCCGGCCAACCATTTGTTAGCAATGGTTGCATGGAAGTTCCCAAAAATAGTTCTTAAAAGCTAAATAAATTGCACCTTGGCCTTAGCTGGTTTTAAGTCTAGCAAGCGACAGACTGGACACATTTCAAACTGTAGTTTTTAGCCTTTGTTTGAGCCTCTTGGGTTACTATTTGTTTGGAGGTTTTAAGCATTACTCTTGAAGACCCGTGGAGATTGAATCACCTGAAGATATCGTGGGGTGGGTGTAGACACCATTCAAGCCGGTGCAGCGAGGTGGATGAAGCCTCGTTATCCAACAGGAAGTGCAGAGGTTGATTTAGCACGAGGCTCCCTGTTCGTGTGAGCGCCTGGCCTGATTTTCGGACACCGTAATCAGCCGCGGGCAAACACAAGCGCTAACTGCACGTGCAGATGTGGTTTCCAAGCGTCTGTCACTTGCACACACGCAAAGCGCCGGAGGTTCTACTGTGGAGGAGGTCCTGCCCCGTCACGGTATCGATGCGCCGATACGTGCATGAGACGTTCTGACGGGTGTTGTGACCGGTTTTTCCCCCTCCGTGACGTTTTTAAAGTCATTAGGGAAGCAAACAAACTGGACGGGCTGCAGGCTCTCTCGATTAAACGTGGACTGTTTATCCAGAGCTGACATACGCCACGGCCCTCCCATATGACCTCATCCCCGCGGAGACCCATCTTTTCACCAGTCATACTACTGTGTTCATATTCCGGGCACACCACGGAGGCACCGTAAAACAAAACTCCACCGCAGTGTGTGCGTGTGTGTGAGTGTGTGTGTGTGAGTGCGGATGTCTGCATGTCTGCGTGCATGTGTAGAAGGTCTGTCTCTGAACTGTCCACACCCTCTCGCTTTGTTTTTGATATTTATAAACATTGTTTCTTTGCAGAGTTTAACTCGGAGAGTGCTGAATGACAGGGCATATTAATAGACCCGCTGTTATGCAGTCTAGTCATGCGGCGGTTTATGTTAGCCTGGATTGTGTATAGTGTTAGTGAAATCAAAGCAACGACCCTGTAACATTGACCTTTTACTCACACACACACACACACACACACACAGATGAAGTGGGTTTTGTGTGTAGTTTGACTGAGAGACAGTGGTGACTGATAGTTCCCCATGGCAGAGAGAGGGGACAGTTATGGTCTCTGAGCCGTACTGTGTGTGTGTGTGTGTGTGTGTGTGTGTGTGTGCATGTTACCTTATACTTCAACATTACTGTCCCATAACACAATAACGCCTGTGATGTCTGTTTGTGTTACTACCAGGTCATGGACTGGATTGAGAACCATGGAGAGGCCTTCCTGAGTAAACACACTGGAGTGGGCAAGTCCCTCCACCGCGCACGAGCACTCCAGAAACGCCACGACGACTTTGAGGAGGTCGCCCAGGTAACCGCACTCTCCCCAGCCTCAACCGTGCAACAGAGGCCATCACTAGTGAGTTCACACAAGCACCATGTTCGTTGCATTTAGAAGGGCTGCACGGTCGAATAACCACGAAAATCATACCCACTGTCTGCCTTGAACAAGGGCCGTATTATACAGCAGAGTAATCCGTCTGCTCTGACCTGTCTCTATAAATATAGGCATCAGATATGGAACACTGTATAATAACCCTATGATGGTGTGGAAATCAATCCCATCTAATCTGTTCATGCGGATCAATACAAGTTGGACACCGAGGTTCATTCAGCCAGTGTAGCTGAAGCCATTATCATCAGCCACGGTTCTTTATGTGAGCCACCAGATTCATTTAAAACACTTGGGCAATGCACCAAGGAGCATTTACCAAACCATGTACAAAGCCACCCAAAAAGCCATAATGCTGCTGGTGAGTGTGATATACTGTAACGGCGAACCCATATTTGCACTCTGGCTATGCAAGTTTAGTTTCGTTAGGATTTAAGACTTCAGGCATGTAAAATTGGCACCATACAACGAGCTAGTACATGATTCCTAAGTGGGGTTTTTTGTTGTAATAAAAGTCTTTTATATGACCCTCTTCCCCCCCAAAAACACTCGAGCGTCTGCAGCCACCCAGTGAGCAGGAGGCATCAGGGAAACCTCTCCTCTCTGGCTTTGGTTTTCTGCCAGCAACATCTCGTTGTGTAGTGTGAGGACATGAGAAAAGTCACACACGGATCCTCAGTACGTAAACAATGCCTCTGTCCAGAGAGTAGCGTTCCTATAGCACTGCATCCCGTAATTTCTTGTGTTCCTATCAAAAGCGCTGCACAGCTGATCGACCTTAAATGCTTTAAGTATTTGCTTAGTGAACACAGCTCATGAAACGTCTATGTTTTATTACCTATAATAGCTACTTGTCGTGAGGTTTCTGGGTGATAGGGTGAAGACGTGATTTTCTTTCTTACCCCCAACAAATATTTGAGTAAAATGTACTCGTTTTTTATGGGACTTTATAGGTCTTGGCACAAGGATCCTAGAGTAGATCCTGCCGTGGTCTGCATGGGTAACATGGAGGCCATTCACATAAGTTTAGCAATGCTGACAGGTTGGAAGTGATCCACCTTTATCCATGTCTTTCCCTCTCTTGCTCAACAATACTGCCATGAATGAAATACACCATTTATTCTGATATAGTCCCATTGAAAGTTATTTACTAATAAGAGAGGGACTGTTAAAGAATATTAAACACATTCATCTTCTTCCCCATTGTACAAAAAATAAAAAAAACATTTGACCTTTTTATTTTATGTGCATAGTGTATTTTATAGTGTGCTATTTGACAGGGATAGGCAGTGTCTTTAACTAAAGAGCTGTATAGCTGTATATTCCTATCAGAGCCAAACAACATGGAGAACAGCTGCTCCTACCAGTATTCCTGTCCTTTATGACCTGATTCAGGTGGGTTTAAGGGCTACTGGAGTTAATGTCTGTATAAGCTGATGGAAATGTGAAATCCTGTGGGATGCACCAGGCTCTGATCGCCTACAGCATGTCATACACCATCACGATGGTGAACCCTGATTGCAAGTGAGTGCAGCTTTTGGGCAGATGTGTTTAGTGTTAACACCAGTGCTTAGAGCAGGACTCTAAAGCTCTTAAGATGTGCAACCCAGGCATATTTTTTGGTTCTGTACTCATGATGGATTTGTCTGATTTGGGTCATATGGTGAATGCTGTTATGCAGGAGCTATGCTGCTATGTCTAAGACTGTGCTGTTCAGGACTATTCTGTCTAAGACTGTGCTGTTCAGGACTATTCTGTCTAAGACTGTGCAGTTCAGATCTATGCTGTCTAAGACTATGCTGTCTAAGACTGTGCTGTTCAGGACTATTCTGTCTAAGACTGTGCTGTTCAGGACTATGCTGTCTAAGACTGTGCTGTTCAGGACGATGCTGTCTAAGACTGTGCTGTTCAGGACGATGCTGTCTAAGACTGTGCTGTTCAGGACTATGCTGTCTAAGACTGTGCTGTTCAGGACGATGCTGTCTAAGACTGTGCTGTTCAGGACAATGCTGTCTAAGACTGTGCTGTTGAGGACTATGCTGACCGGGACTGACTGTGTTGTCCAGGACAATAGGACTGTGCTATCCCAGCCTGTGCTGTCCAGGACAGTGCTAGGCACCACCGCCTTAGGTCTGTAGAAACATTCTACAGAAGGACAAGCATAATATAACAAATAAATAACAAATCATAGCAAATAAAGTTGTACTGATTGTAATCGTTGTAACAATTTTCTGAAGTGAATAATTCACAGTTTCTAATCAAATAAAAAATTGTCATCAGAATTTGTTTACATGTATTATGCTTTTAATTAATTAATTCAGACATCCAACTACATTAAATATTACCACAGGAGACTTTACGAAAATAAGATTTAATTGGGTCATAAGTGAATTCCAAATCAGACTTTAGCTCACCATGCACTCATTTCCCCAGAATCACAGAATCACAACTAAGCTGTATCGCAAATATAACCACAGACCTCCACAGATGAAGAAAGGTACATTGGCAGAGAGACACACAGGGCCCGGCTTACTGCATGGTCAGTGGCCTGAGACGCTGTATCTTAAGGAAAGAGGATTGGTTTTGGCTCAGCTATTGTAAATATCTAAGCAGCTTTTATTTCTGTGGTTGTCAGGCTTAGAGCAGCGGAGGTCGGAGGTCCCCTAACCCTCCAGATGTTAGGAGAAGCTCACCAGAGGATTTTCAAAAACTGAGGAGAATCAAACCAGTGGCTCTCTAAAGAATGTTAATTGGAGATATGAAAAATGAAAACTTTGATATAGCAGACCTGGCTAAAGCAGTACCATTCACAATGGTCCGCAGATACCGAGTGCAGTAATGGATATGCTCGATTATTGCCAAATTAACAGCATCCTTTTAAAGTACAGAATAAACATTTTTTCAAGTCAGTGACCAATATAATTGTGTTACTTTGATTGGCATGTTGGGTGGGCTGCACTGGTACGGGAGACTCCCTGAGGCTGCATGAAGAAGAACCCCAGAGGAGCACAAACCCATCCTGGTCTGGGAAATACTAGAAGTACTGGACACCCTGACTAAATTATAGAGGTTACATTTATTATAAGTGAGATTAAACACCGGCTCTCAGATCATCTCTGAGATGGGGTTTATAAGATCCCCCTGTAAGGTCTACATTAGATATATTAGATGTTGTTAGATCTTCAGTTGGCTGTATATAGTATAGGTGTGACAATATGGTGGGTTCAATAGTACAAAAAGTCCATTCGGTTCAAAAGGTTCTACAAGAATAAGACCAGAATGGATCCTCACAATGTGAGTTTGGAGGTATTGGGGTCATTGGCAGGACATGAGCTTGGTCAGGGATTGAGGTTTAGAGGTCTGTGATGGAAATGTATTATGGAATAAAACCATAAAACAATCAAGTGTCTAAGAGAGATTATGGGATGCCACAGCATCTGGTAACCATCACAACATGAAGGTGATCAGTAGATCCAATGTAGAGCAACAGCGGGAGTATCATGGCAGGATCTCACACAGGTGTACTGCAGCGGCGGTGTACAGCTTGATGAAGAGACAAAGCAGATCGTTAGATAAGTGGGAATCCCACAGGACAGGTGATCATTATACAAGCACAGACTCCAGCTGGTCTGGTGCTAACAGTTTAGCCAATCAGAGAGAGCCATCAGCAGGCACAGGCATGCTGTGACATCATCTCCCTCTCAAGCCGCTGTCAGCGCACCTGAGTGAGGTGTGGAAGAGAGATACGACTGTACCAATGTCTGTACGAAAGAGATTAAAACCACCCAAACAATGCTCTGACATTTCTGTAGTAAATTCAATCGACAGATTCAATTTTATGCTTTTTCCTATTGTTTTTGAAAAGGGAAGAGAAAGACAGACTAAAGCCTCTCGGATCAGCCATTTGAAATGGCTTAAATGTGTGGATGATGAATAATTACACCCTCGCAGTGCAGTAAATGACTTCAGTCGCGTCTAAGCTTTGTCCCAGAAGGCGAAGACGACTTTAATTATCCTGCGTTAATTACCAGACTTGGCACATCACTGACTTAGCGTGCTGTCTGCACACGACGGACTGGGTGAACAAGGCGGTTAAATCGGGAATGTCCCATTGAAAGTCACCTGGTGCTGGCTTATGGGTGAGCAGGCCGGTGCGTGTGACCTGTGCAGCATGTGCCAATAAGGGCTCAGGTAGCTGTAGCTGCTGCAGCTGTTTGATAAGTGTTGTGCGGGTCTGAGAGGGCGGTACAGAGGCGATGTGTGAACTGAGTGCTGGCCAGAGATTAGTGTGACGGACAGATGCAGCGGGACAGACAGTCATCCAGACTTTGATCTTTCAAACGTACCATCAAATGCAGCACAGCGAGTGCCCTGCTGTCCTGCTGGACCGACAGCTGTTGAGAGCGTCGATGCGCTCGTGAGCGAGTGCACTCGCCCACGCCCGTCTAACGGATGGTGTGTGCCGCTCTCTCCCGGATCAGAACACCTACACAAACGCGGACAAACTGCTGGAGGCGGCCGAGCAGCTGGCCCAGACGGGCGAATGTGACCCGGAGGAGATCTACAAGGCGGCCCGGCACCTGGAGGTCAGGATCCAGGACTTCGTGAGGAGGGTGGAACAGCGCAAGCTACTACTCGACATGTCTGTCTCTTTCCATACTCACACCAAAGAGGTAGGTCCCCCCGTGCTTAGCCCATGTCACGTCACAATAACAGGACCCCGACTTCAACTCAGAAGGACTGTTTTGTCTTAACGTCATCACTTGGATGTGTGCTAGGGTTGCGGATTTTGCTCTTGACGCAGACCAGTCATTCAGTGGAGATCACATTAGATCACAGTCTTGTTCATGAGCACCCCTAGGCATGCTGCAATATTTTTTCTATTATGGTTATAAGGAAGGTAGGCAGGAGTTGTGGATCTGTGGTTTGGCTGCTTCAGGTATGGTGGAAGGGATGGAGCTAAAATAAGGACTGGCTCGGGGTCCCCGACGGACCGGATTGAAAACCTCTGTCTTAGATTACTCAGGCATGCAGAGATTGCTTGCTGTGTTTAACACTCACTGATCAGCACCAGATGTGAAAATGCTTGATGAGTGTATGTATGTGTGTGTGTGTGTGTGTGTGTATGTGTTTGCACTCATCAGTGTCTTTTATGCTCATACACATGTTTGCATTTGTGTGTGTGTATGCCCATACGTTCCCTGACAAAGAATCAAGTGCTGACATACATCCGAAAACGAACTGCTACCGTAATCTGGTCAGATTGGCAAGTAATACCTTCATTAATTTGGGTCTATTTGGGTCTATTTTGCATACTGATGGCAAAGCAGCCCCTGTGATCACTCACAGAGCCACAGCAAGGTAAATATTTTACCAAGTAGAGTGCACACCATCCATCTGAAGGAGTCGTCCTGTAATGGGTCCTCTTGTTTGGCTGTGGCTCCACTTGGCTTCTGTAATGGAGGCTGCGTTTGTTGCGTAGGCTGGCGGATGGATGAGATTAAGGGAGAAACTCTGGGAATGTGGTTTTGTCGAGGCACTGACTGCTTAGAGCTAAGGGCTTAGGGACGCTGGTTTAGCCCTCTCTGCAGAGGATGTCACGCTAAGGCTGGGATTGCCTCTGTGGGGCGAACCACAGCTCTTACTGGGGGAACACCGCTGACGTGAGTCAAACGTTGAAACGAGATCCGCGTCTTGCTGTTTGGGCTCACGCAGCGTTGCAGTAGCTACTGAGTAACGGCGCTTTTGTGGACATTCTGCTTCCAGGAGGAACCTTGTTCTAACCGCTCAACGGGTGCTCGAACATGAAATACGATCGTGGAGTTGTGAGCTGATGTGACTTGTTTTAGGCTAGGTGTTGGATTAAACATGTACGAGCAGTTGTGTTAAACCTCTTACAGTGGACCACTTACTGACTCCGAATGTACCTACTGTAGAGGGAGACGCGTGTATGTGCGTGTGTGTGTGTGTGTGTGTGAGAGAGAGCTGAGTAGGCCTGAAGGCTTCGGGGGCAGGGCTGTAAAAACAGGGGGTTATGCAGAGGTAAACGTCCTGTGGTCACACTCATGGGGTCACTTGGAAACTGAAGGAGTGGAGAAGCAAGTGCAATAAGGAAACAGAACCATCACAAGCCCCAGGACACCCTCCCGTCCACCACGTCTTTGGCAGGTTAGCATGAGATAGTTCTGAAAGCTTTGGCCTGACGATGCTAGAAGCCTCGTGCCAACAAAGTCATGCGAGTAGCTGTAAGGTCTAGAGGTGGTCAGGGAGCATTGCATGCCAGCACCAGAACAGGACCAGCAGCATCACAACGGGACCAGCAGCCACACAGCCTGGAGGCCCTGAACTTACTGGAAAAGATCTGGGTTAGGAAATGCTGTTATGAGACCTGCTGGACCAATAAGACGCCGATATATACACGCCGAAGCCAAATCAGATATGTGACTGATGGCCCTGAACATCGGCTTCAGTGGATTTTGGATTGCTGCGTGCTCAACTCGTTTTACTGTTTCATTTTTATTTTTGAAATATCTTCTGGTGAAGCATGTAGTTCCAAAATCTCACATGTGTGTAGAGCATTATATGTATAGAGAGGCGTGTCTTTCCACGTCGTCTAATCTGTTGTTTCCATTTTTGCAGTTTCCTTGTCGTTCTGTGTAATTTTAGGGTTTTAGCTTCATCCGTTGACATTTAATGCACTTCACAGAGGAAGCCCATAATGTAGCAATTAGCTTAAAAGACTTGCTGTGTGTGGAGGGGAAAAAAATGCATTAGCATTCTGGAAAGAAGTCAAGAGTGTGTTAAAGGCGTCAAGCAAGTCTTTAAGAGACAAAGCCAAGAGTTGGGAGCACAGTGCTAATGATAAGAATAATGGTGCCCTGTGATAGGAGTCCCATCTAAGACTTTACTCTACTTTACTATTTCTCAAGCATCAAGTAGAGTGCATGAAATCCTTCATAATTAGCTGATGATGCTCCAGTTAAGAGAGCAGGTGTGCCATGGCTTGACACCTCTGGAATAGGTCTGATGATGATGAAGCTGTGATGTGAGGTTGTCTGAGTACGTATACCCATTAGCGCTGAGAAACTGAGATAGCTAACCCATGTGCTGTATGATATGGGTTTCTCTCCAGGATGTGTGTGTGTGTGTGTGTGCATGTATGTTTGTGTGTGTGTGTGCCTCTGTAGTCTCTGTCTCTTCAGTGTCTGTCTCTGTCTGTTTGTTCTGTCTCTGATGTGTGTGAAAGCTTCCAGTTTATTTCTCAGTGTTCTATCTGTCTTCCAAGCTCCTAATAAACAAACAGCCTCAAAACCCTCCATGTGTGTCCTTCATGCTTTTCACTCACACTGTGCTGGCTGGGCATTAACGCTGTGCTGGGCATTAACACTGTGCTGGCTGGGCATTAACGCTGGGCTGGCTGGGCATTAACACTGTGCTGGGCATTAACGCTGGGCTGGCTGGGCATTAACACTGTGCTGGGCATTAACGCTGTGCTGGCTGGGCATTAACACTGTGCTGGGCATTAACGCTGTGCTGGCTGAGCATTAACACTGTGCTGGGCATTAACGCTGTGCTGGCTGGACATTAACGCGGTGTTGGACATTAACGCTGTGCTGGCCGGGCATTAACACTGTGCTGGCTGGGCATTAACACTGTGCTGGCTGGGCATTAATGCTGTGCTGGGCATTAACGCTGTGCTGGACATTAACGCTGTGCTGGCTGGGCATTAACACTGTGCTGGGCATTAACGCTGTGCTGGCTGGACATTAACTCTGTGCTGGGCATTAACGCTGTGCTGGCTGGGCATTAACACTGTGCTGGCTGGGCATTAACACTGTGTTGGGCATTAACGCTGTGCTGGCTGGGCATTAACACTGTGCTGGGCATTAACGCTGTGCTGGCTGGGCATTAACACTGTGCTGGCTGGGCATTAACACTGTGCTGGGCATAAACACTGTGCTGGGCATTAACGCTGTGCTGGCTGGACATTAACGCTGTGCTGGCTGGACATTAAGCCAGATGATACCCTCTACAGTGCCCTTGTGCTAATGGGTACCGTCGTGCTCTTCACGCCAATTCGAACTACACTGTTGAAATGGCAGATCACATTAAGAGCCTTGGGTGACTTCATAATCACAGTCACATACGGTCCCAGTCACACTGATCCTCTGGTAGACTCAATGAAGACGCTCGGCCTGGCGATTTATATGTACACACGTCAATGCTGCTACCATTGCTTCTGATCTCACGATAAACAATATTATTTTTTAATCTTCTTTGCCACTAAACTACAATTTATCCCCGGTGAAGTTCGATCACGTCTTTGGCAATTCCTTATGAATGATGTTTCAGCGGGATTATACCGCAGCTTTGCTAAGCATGTCGGCCGGATTGAGAAGCCTCCAAATGGCATTTCTTATTCAGGCTCGGCACAGATTGGTCACGAACGGGGTTGCTATGGAAACGACAACCATGCTGCCGCGAAGCATTATGAATGCGTTAACCCTTTACACGAGGAGCGGTTGCCAATTTGGTACGGTCTGCAGAGCAATACAGAGGACAGAGTGCAACATGTGCAGTTCATCCACGTGCAGAATGTGCGGTTCATCTATGGTGGGTTTAAACAATGTCTTTGTTGAACATCGTAGTATCTTCGTATAATATGCTGCAACAGCTGTTCCCATTCTGTGCATCCTGTCACCTCAGTGTTCCATTCAGCGGTAGGAAGTCAGACCACAGCGGAGCAGTGTAAAACGTGTTCCCCTTGCCTTTCGGATGTGTGTCCGTTGATCAAACTGACATCCCTCACATCAAACATCGTTACCAATCGTTGCCTGAGACTCGCTGTGATTGGTTAGTTGTGGACTCGTAGCGGTTTCAAAAGCAACCGGCACCTCCCCCAATTCCTGAGGCTTCTAGATGGCAGTAGTGTTGGTGTAGCCGTGCTGTGTGTTTGGTTCTTCTGAGCTTGTTTACTGTGTGGATTAGGGCTTATACAGCAGCGAGTGTCTCGCCAGCCTAGACTCAAAAACACAGCTGCCGCCCTGACGATAAGAACAGAAATGTAAATCATAATCAAGACATTTGGCGTCCAGGGTCTAGCATGTGAGGATTATTTACTCCTTTCATGTCCCCCCCTCCCCCCACCCCGCCCAAAACAAAAAACAAAAACAGCACCAGTCAATCTCTGGCAACTGTGTGTGCCTCGGTCAAAAGTGGGGGGATGAGAGGAATATGGTGGTTCTGTGTGTACAGAGGGGTAGAGGGCAACGTCACATCTCCAGGGGCCTCGTGTCGTTCCTTTTTAAATAGTTTCCATGTTCTCTCCCATAATTACCATGGTAATGTTGAGGAAGAACACACGTGCAAAATGTTAGCGAGGGCACCCGCCCCCAGATCTCCAGTGGTGTAGGCCTCAACGTCTGTGCCCGCCTGCTCAGTGTGCCTCAGATGTCTCTGTTCAGGTGAGACAGGACGTCCCAGGGGCTTGAAGTGTAGAAACAGCTGTCACACAGTGACACACTGCAGTAGCTGCCTAATAAACAATACTTTAACATCGACTCTGGAAGTAGGATGACAATAATTCAAATAACCCATGGAGTGTTTCTGTTTTGTGCTCGCTCTCTCTCTCTATCTATCTATCTCTCTGTCTTTCAATCACCCACACACACACATAATAATTCTCATACACACACACAGACATACACACACACTTTGCCTCCTTGCTTCCCAATGTGCTGACAGAAGGGTAATCTTTCTTTGGTAGTGTGTTTGTAAGTGTGCTGATGGGGATTATGATAAAAGCATGTGTAGTTCACTTTAAGGCTGGTTTCCTCTCTTCTCTGGGTGATTGTGTATTCAGTCCTCCCAGCTCTCTGAAATATTTAAACTCTGCTTAATCTTTCACTATGAAATATTTAAGAGGGAAGCAGTTTGAGCAATGGGCAAAATATTTTTGGGAGTTGGCTTCTAAAAATGTAAACAGGCACAGATAACATGCCTATGAAGCTATTCATAGACAGTGTAGTGTGTGTGTGTGTGTGTGTGTGTGTGTGTGTGTGTGTGTGTGCGTGTAGTATAGTGTAATCATTTATATAATGAACATTCTGATGTTCTGGGGACATATTCCTGTGCCACTTCAGGAAAAATATATTTTACATAGCAGTCAGATTAAAGATTCGAATACAATATTAGTATATGCACATACGTGTGCTTGTGTGTTTGGTGCTTTCATGAATATTCAGCTTTTGTAGGAATATGTGGCTGGTCCTCATCAGGAGAAAAATTCTTTACCCATAATTCTGCATTCACACAAAAACCAAGAAAGTGATCTAAGAGCTCTCCTTGTGCGCGAGTGCGTGGTAGCTAACATCCATGTGCGCACTTGCGTGTCCGTGTGTGTGCTTGCGTGTCCGTGTGTGTGCTTGCAGCTGTGGACGTGGTTGGAGGAGCTGCAGAAGGAGCTGTTGGAGGAGGTGTGCTCAGACTCGGTGGACTCCGTCCAGGAGCTGATCAAGCAGTTCCAGCAGCAGCAGGCCGCCACGCTGGAGGCCACGCTCAACGTCATCAAAGAGGGCGAGGACCTCATCCAGCAGCTCAGGTTCAGAGCGGGGGGTCATGGGGCGGGGGGACTGCACAGGGTGCTGGGCCGGCTGGATGGTCTTCTCTGGATGAGCGCGACACTAGCCAATCGGACGCAATCTTTCGGGTCACATGTCACATAATAAAGCGTGTTAGCTTTCACCAGCCCAAGCCGGCTGCTGTTGGCTGATTGAGGGAGACATAGCTGGCAGGTTGTAATTGAAGGAATCGAACCCAGACGTGCACGTCTCTCTCTCCCCTTGGTGCCACAGAGACTCAGCGCTGAGCTGTGTGTGTGTGTGTGGGTGTGTGTGTGTGTGTCTGTGTGTGTGTGTCTGTGTGTGTGTGTGTGTGTGTGTGTGTGTGTGTGTGTGTGTGTGTGTGTGTGTGTGTGTGTGTGTGTGTGTGTGTGTGTGTGTGTGTGTGTGTGTGTGTGTGTGTGTCTGTGTGTGGGTGTGTGTGTGTGTGTGTGTGTGTGTGTGTGTGTGTGTGTGGGTGTGTGTGGGTTTGAGATCTCAGATAACACGTTCAGCTTAGTTTGCTGACTCATGATAATTCTCTTTTGAGAAGTGTGCCAGGAAAGATTTGGGTATTGTAGTCTATTTGAAGATTTACAGACCTCTGTGATGTTTTTCTGGAAAAAAGCAACTTGACCACAGAAATACATCAAAGATTAAAGCAAAAAGAAAGTTGTCACAGTACAATCAATTACAAATTCAATTCAATTACAAATCATATCCAATTACTTCACATTCGATGGTGCTACTGAATCACTTTGCCCTTTTACCTCTTCTGTGTTCTAGTACACACACGCGGGTGGCACAAGGATTGGGTCCGTTTGGATTAGTGTGTGTGGTCAGGAAGTGTAGCAGTCTACAGTCTAATAGTGAGACATCTGACTAGCTGCTTATAACTCAAGCAACAGGAAAATGCTCAAATTAACATGCCACATAATATGGTGGTTACTGGGTCGCAACTGTCCGTCATGCTGTCTGTTACATGGCATTATTTGGACGACGCTCTTATCCTGAGGCACTTGCAGAGGGAAGGTGTACACCCATAATTTTGGTGTTGCTAGTCCCTACAGGAGCACAGTTAGGGGTAATAATAATTCATCGTAATTATAATAATAATGGTATGGTAATATTATGGTAATGAGGCTGACATGTGACTGAAGCTAAGCTAACCCAGGCTACCGAGCTGCTCAGAGAGGACCTACGGTGCAGAGTAAATCTGGCTCATCTGCAGGTGACGGCCGAGCTGGACGCATGGAACGAAGACCTGGTGCGCCAGGCCAACGAGCTGAGCTCCGAGGAGACGGGCCTGGCGGAGCAGAGGCTGCAGCGGCACGCCGAGAGGAAGCTGGCCATGAGCAACATGACCTACGAGGTCATCCAGCAGGGCCAAGACCTGCACCAGTACATCATGGAGGTCCAAGCGTCAGGTGAGGTGGGAGGGAGGGAGAGGGAGGGAGAGAGAGGGAGAGGGAGAGAGAAAGGAGGGTGATACACAGAAAGGAAGAGAGAAATGTGGAAGGAGAAGCTAAGATAAGCGGAGAGAAGAGAGATGGATGAGTGAACGGATAAAAGAATGGTGGATGGATTGCGGTCATCCAGACAGAGGAGTGGGAATCTGCAAGCAGTTTTCACAGGGAGTGAGGAACGGAGATGGAAAAGAGAGGTGAGAAGGAGAGGTTCAGACACGAGAAGAAGAGAGGGATTTAAGCAGACGGCAGGCATGTGCATGTCAGTGGGACAGAGAGACCAGACTGCTTATCTCAGCAGCTGTGCTGGTCTCCAGCTGCAGACAGAGGAGACCTGGGATAAAAACACCCCCCACCAACCCTGTCTTCATCGCCCTCTTCATCTCCCTCATCTCTCCGCCATGATCCCTGCACCCCCTCCCGTCCCCAGCCCAAATCCTCTTACCCTCTGCCTTCTGCCTGAGTCTCTGTCTCTTAGAGATATTTTTAACATGGGAAACAGCCTTTCTCTCCAAACTGCTGACCTACCACCCCCCCCACATACACACATATGGGGCCTTGGCTCTGTGGCTTCTCCCTGTCCCAGCCTTTGGACAGCCGTGGTGCCAGATCGCACTGTGACAATCTCACACACTCTCCCGTACGCTAGGTGTGGCTTTTCCTGCAGCACAGTTTGTGTCACGTTAACTGAAAGGGGCGATTGAAACATTTCTCAGATCCGAATGTAGTTCTCAGCGTGCGATTGAACGTTTGATCTATTTAGGGTTGTAAATCTTTTGATTGCATTTGTGTTTTGCACATTCAAAATGTGTTTTGTTTGGTTTTTACTTTGATCTGCATAACCTGTGAAAATGTGTATCATTGGGTCATATTAGCAGAAAATGTCCTCCTAGGCAGTGTTCACAAATGTAATAATAAATCACCTACCATGTGGTTTTACTATACTAACCTTACCATGAAAGAAAAATTTTTTGGTGCGCTACCACAGTCCATGTAGACAGCAGATATAACCTGCCACCCAGTGGTTGTGATATGTACGTGCAGGCATAGTTTACTGCTACTGTTGCGATTTATTAATTGCGTTAAGACCGGTTACCACGATCACTAGACAATTATGTTGCTGTCATATTGATTGTGTGTGTGTGTGTGTGTGTGTGTCCAGGTATTGAGCTGACGGGAGAGAAGGAAGTAGATCTGGCCACTCAGGTTCAGGAGCTGCTGGAGTTCCTCCATGAGAAGCAGCATGAGCTGGACATGAGCGCTGAGCAAACGCAGAAGCGCCTGGAGCAGTGTCTGCAACTGCGCCACCTACAGGCCGAGGTTAAACAGGTAATGGACACCAACATCAGAAAGACATGATCATTTTCTTTATATGTTGTCATTGAACAGATATAACGTAAACCCTCTGTCGCATGATCACACAAAAACACACACTCACACAAAAAATGTCTGTGATAAGCAGATTCAGAAAACACATGCGGCTATATATTAAAAAGATAAACAGTTCAATGAAAGCACCCTGGAGTTCGGGAACAGGTCTGGTACGAGCGCTACGAAGAAGACGCAGCGTAGTGCGGTTAAGTGACATCTTACTGAAGAAAATACCATACTGAGCACATCCAGTCTGCATAACCGAGGCTAATATTATTGGTCGGCTGACTAATTGGTTGGCCAATTAAATGCAATTTTAAATGCAATCGGAATATCAGCATCATTTGTTTGTTATTTACAAAGTTTTTTAAAATGTAATTAACATATCATTGATTTAGTCAAGTGCAGATCTACTTAAGCAAACAGACAATAAGTGTTAAATCATTTAAGTTCAGCAATTTTGTGTCTTATTTGTTGGTGCTATTATAATTAAATTGTTGGCTTTTATAAGATGCAAAATGTCCAACAACAAAAGTCAGTTTTTATAAACAGTTGGTGTCCCCGGTCCAAATCAGCATCAGCATCGTCCATTTAAAACCTAAAAACATTTTAACCGCTAATTAACATCCCACCCCCCTGAGCTAATGCAGTCAGTCGGTGTGACTGGCCTTGTCTGGTCATTGAGTGTGACTAGCCGTATCTGTTCAGTTAGTGTGACTGGGTTTGTCAGGTCAGTCAGTGTGACTGGGCATATCTGATCAGTTGATGTCACTCGTGCTAATATCCCATCCCTTTGAGCACATCCAGTCAGTCGGTGTGACTGGTGCTAAAATCCCATCCACTTCAGCAATCAGGTGCATTCACCAACATTCACCAGCCCTGTATTAAGATAAGAAACCAACATCTTGACTATGAAATCACGTACCCTTGTGGGAATGGAAAGTTCTGGAAATTCTGTGTGACCCTCTTCTGAGGTGGAGAGTGTGCTGAAACATTATGCCTGGCTGCATATTTCTCCTCTGTCTGTGGTAAGCCGAGATCAGCTTGCATGAACAGTTTTTGGGTATGGCTTTTTAATGGCTAGACAGACTTGTAGTGTGCACCTCATAACAATAACACAACATACACATATACAACATGCAGCTGTTCCTTAAATCTCCAATTACAACACACAGTACAAGTACACAGTACAGTTGCTGTCTAACTATTACACTTAAATAAAGCATGTGGTAGGAATATTTTATTATTACTTTATCTGTAGCTCCTAGTTTGCTGCCTCCAAGCATCTCCTTTAACATTGTATTGGAAATGTATTTTTTACAAAGTAAAAATATGATGTAGGACATGGAGCCATTTTGGATCTATTATTTATAATGGCAACAATATAAAACCCACTCTTGGGAAACTACAGTCTTTATGCCAGAGCTATAGAGAGCCATTTTGGCTCAACCAGTTGCAGTGGTCTAGACTGAAGATCGATAGAGAGTGATGCAGGTGCATGCTGATAGCTGCAGCCGCTCTGGTGTGTGGCTCCCTTACACACTCTCTCTCTGAGCTAATCTCATTCAGGCTGTAATCAAGGGCCAAAGCGCATCGCCAGGGACAAGCAGCAAGTGCCTCCACTTATGGGGGGGGCTAATGGACCAAAATGGGTATTCAGATGGATGAAGAGAGAGGCAGGGAGAGGGGGCGGAGTCAAAGAGAAGAGGCGTCGGCCTGCTCCACCTTGGGAATTGTCCTCAACATGGTCACCGCAGTCCATGCAGTTTCTGAAATTCTCAAATCAGCAAATACTTTGCATTAGTCTAACATGAGAAAACTACATTTCCCATGAAACCAAAATCTGTTGTATATTATACATGTATTGTAACAAACACAAGAGCTCAGTAAGGGCAGATGAGGTCTGGTTAGTCTGTGTGAAGTTTTATGTCCTGTTCCTGATTGTGTGTGTGTTGTGTGTGTCTGCGTGTCTGTGCGTGCATGTGTGTGCGCGTGTGTGTATGGTTTTGCGTTTAGGTGCTTGGATGGATCCGTAATGGTGAGTCCATGTTGAACGCCAGTATGGTGAATGCCAGCTCGCTGTCTGAGGCCGAACAATTACAAAGAGAGCACGAACAGTTCCAGCTAGCTATAGAGGTAAGCACACACACACACACACACACACACACACACACCTTTGCACACACGCACCCACATACACTTCTTACTGCCCTAAAACACGTGTACCACAATAAAGCTCTGGAACTCATTTACCCAGATGAGCACAAAGCCTCTTTAAGAACCTATTAGCAACATTTTGATTGAATCACCGTGCAAGATGGAGCTGTAGCACCCCTAATGCAGTCAGCGTCGTGCCCGGTCCTCGCGCCAGGGGCAATAACACACTCGCGTGCTCGCCCGGAGGAGCAGGAGCCCAGTCACACTGCTGCCTCCTGGAAGAGTTTCATGCTCTGACCTTCAGGGCAACGTCCTGTATGGAAGAGATTACCCTGACGGTATGCCAAGCGGATACTGCAGGGGCCATGAATCCTCATGGAACCATAACAGAGACAAGCATGGCAAAAGTGCTGACAGATTTACGACTCCGAGCGTCTTTACGGGCGTGTGTTTTTGTGTTCTGGAGTTGGCAAATCACGGTTGTTGTTTTTTTTCTCTGTTTTCTGGCATCGCTAGGCCAAGAGTTTTTTTTTTTTTTTTTTTTTTTTAGCGTATGTGCAAGTGTGAGCACGGAGAACCTGACCTTCCCTGTGAAGCACGGTTCCATATTTCATACGCATCACACATGGGACGGTTCCATATTTCATACGCATCACACATGGGACGGTTCCATTCGGTTTCAGGAGCACGCTGTCTATGAAAAGAAAACTATACTCTGTCAGCCAGAAGAGAGAGAGCATACCAGATGCTAACATCATATAAACGGTGTGTAGCCATGTGCCCCCCCCCCCCCCCGTTATTTTGATCGTTCGTGTGGGAGTCTCAGTCAGCTGGGTACTGAATGTGCCTGTGTGCCCCTCCCCCCTCCCCTTTGCAGGCTGTGGTTCGCTGTCATTTATCACCACGGTTTTTGGGGCCATGGCGAACTGGGCCCCCTTCACCACTGCATGTGATTTTGCACGTGGCGGTTGTTAAAGCCCCATTTACTGGCAGTCCCTCCTGCAGGTGGCGGGGACGGGCGGCGTCTCCACCCCCGGACGCCTACGTCCGTGTCCATGGGGAGGGAGAGGGCGGCGGTGAGCTCTGACCGCTGCTCCCCGTGCAGGGAAGGTTTTCCTATTGGACTTCCTGTCTCACTGATCCTCGTCAAGGCCAATGACAGAGCGCACTCCCCTCCCCCCAATAAAAGAAGCAACCCTCTTCACACATCCTCACCGATCTTCCCGCCGTCTCTTGACGAGTCGTGACCCCGCGGCCTCACCCCCTTCTCTCTCACGCCCGGGCTGCAGTCACTGTTCCACGCCAACTCGCTGCAGAAGACGCACCAGAGCGCCCTGCAGGTGCAGCAGAAGGCGGAGGCGCTGCTGCAGGCGGCCCACTACGACCCCGAGGCCATCCGGGCCTGCGCCGAGAAGGTGGCCGTGCACTGGCAGCAGCTCATGCTGAAGATGGAGGACCGCCTGAAGCTGGTCAACGCCTCCGTGGCCTTCTACAAGACCTCGGAGCAGGTGAGGGGCGTGCTCATAGCGCCACCTGCTGGCCCGGCTGAGAACGCGCTAACTCTCAAGCTTACTGACTGGTTGAACAGCCCCCTTGAATAAAAAACAAAAGATGATGAAAAAGGTCGTACACAAGGCGATTCAAGGTGATTTACGTATAAAAATATAAAAGATTGTTTGTTTAAAATCGATTGAATTCAATTATATTGATTTCAAGATTAAAAATGAAAGCTAGATAAGCAAAATAAGATGTTTAGACAGGTGATCCATGGATGGGTCTAAATGTTTAAGTGTGTAATTCGTGGATGGATCTAAATGATTAAGAGAGTTAATGCTATTACATGCACATGTGTGTGTGTGTGTGTGTCATGGCAGGTGTGCAGTGTGCTGGAGAGCTTGGAGCAGGAATACCGCAGGGATGAGGACTGGTGCGGAGGTCACGACAAGCTGGGACCCTTGGCAGAGTCCGACCATGTGCTCCCCCTCATCAACAAGCACCTGGAGCAGAAGGAGGCCTTCCTGAAGGTAGGAGCCCAGCCCACCAGCGCCGACGACGCAGCGAGTTCAGTGTCACCTCCTGACACCCAGCCAGCCCACCAGAAGGCTTCTTCCCATGCATACAAACCAACTGAAAAGCTCCATTGTCTCTGCACATATGGAAGCATTTAGCTCCTTGTGTGTAGATATAGAGGATGTATATGGGCTTTTGTCTTTTGAACAGTGCCGAATCTGTAGGGACTCGGTTCCTGTTTGTAAACAAAAAATATATACGATTAACCCTACTGACTTCCAGTGCAGTTCAAAAACTGTTATATCGCTTTCTTGAGATGATCTTTCATGCATATCTGACAGCAAGTAATTTGATTTTGGGCCACCGCAATCCATTTTTCATGCTTCGTAAATAAAAGTTTCCAGATTTTGAGATTTAATGTGGGCTTAATAATTCTGCCTCTAATCCCTCCAACCTGTTCAGATCAGTTTTCAAAGTGTTAAAGTCTTTGATTAAATGAATCATAAAGTTCACAAGGAAAAAGTGGTTCGTTCTGCTACGTTCTGAGCTGAGGGTGTGTGGACATGTGGGTGAATGTGTGTGGACGTGTGTGTAGACATGTGAGTGGATGTGTGTGGACGTGTGTGAGGACATGTGAGTGGAGATGTGAGCGGAGATGTGAGTGGATGTGTGTGGACATGTGAGTGGATGTGTGTGGACATGTGCGTGGATGTGTGTGTGGACATGTGAGTGGAGGTTTGTGGACATGTGCATGGACATGTGAGTGGACTTGTGTGGACATTTGTACTGATCTCAATGCGGTGTTGTTGTGTGTGTGTTTGTGTGTGTGTGTGTGTGTGTGTTGGATTCCAGGCCTGCACACTAGCCCGCCGCAATGCCGAGGTCTTCCTCAAGTACATCCACCGCAACAATGTGAGCGCCCCCACCTCCCCTAGCAACGCCCGTGCTCCTGAGCAGCAGGTCAAAGGTCAGTCTGCACAATCCAGATTTCAGGAGGTAGATGCAGCTGTGATTGTACTGCAGTTGGTCTTACACCACATGAAATGCTCTTAGCCATGTGGTTTGCTTTTGCTGGCCTGTCCTGTCTGCTGGATACAGCTGAAGGGCCTGTTCAGCTTTCTTCTGATGGAGCCAGTGTTACTTGTCTGTAACCTAGATGAAGCCAGGTTCTCCAGTGCTGTAATAACTTAGTGTGTGTGTGTATGTGTGTGTGTGTGTTTGTCTTTTCCGCTTCAGCCATCCTGAATGAGCTGTTGCAAAGAGAGAACAGAGTCCTGCATTTCTGGACCATGAAGAAGCGCAGACTGGACCAGTGTCAGCAGTATGTGGTGTTTGAGCGCAGTGCCAAACAGGTGAGACTCCACTATACAGGACACACACCCACATGAACACACACACACACACACACACCCGACATGAACACAGGCACCTGCCCTGAACACACACACACACTCTGAACACACACACACCTGCCCTGAACACCCACACACACACCCTGAACACACACACATCCACCCTGAATACACACAAATACCTTTCCTGGACACTCCTCACACCCCACACGCTTGCTCTGAACACATCTCACACACCTTTCCTGGACACTCCTCATACACCTACACCTAACAAACCCCAATCAGAACTTCAACAGGCCCCAAACGTCTCTCTGAACATGCGAACAGACATCAGGTTTCTGAGGTGGATATGGCCTAACACCAAGCTCTGCTTCCCTGCCTTCCTTGGTTGGTATGGCAGGCATTAGACTGGATCCAGGAGGCAGGGGAGTTCTTCCTCACCAGCCACACCTGCCTAGAACCAGGAGACTCTGTGGAGAAAACTGGTGTACTACTGAAGGAGTATGAGGAGTTCTGTGTCCCTGCTAAGGTAGGGTTCACACACACAAACACACACACACACACTTTGTTCCTTCCTTCTCTCTCTCTCTCTCTCTCTCTCTCTTCCTCTGCGTCTTTTGCTATCTCCATTAGCGTGGAGCTTGAAGTGTTTAATGATCTCTGGTAATTCTGTCTCGCTCAGCAGATCAGATTTCCCATCTGCCCTGAGAGATATAGCTGTTAGTGCTGACATAGAGGCTGCGGTCTGATTAAAACCTACGCAACCCACACACACAAAAACCTGCACCAGAAATCACCCTAAAACGCGAAAAGCACTGCAACATATGAACTAAAACTGAAACGAGCACCACTTCCACTTCCAAACATGCCCCACGACGCACACACACACACACACACACACACACACACACAAACATGCAGACAAGAGGTTCTCACTCACACACGCTTGTGCCCACCGGCTGCTTCGCCCTGCAGCAAACCAAGGAAAAGGTGAAGCTGCTGATCCAGCTGGCCGACAGCTTCGTGGAGAAAGGCCACGCCCACGTGGCCGAGCTGAAGAGATGGGTGAGCACCGTGGACAAGCGGTACCGCGACTTCTCCCTGCGCATGGGACAGTACCGCTGCAGCCTGGAGGAGGTCCTGGGGGTCAGCTCTGAGGTGAGGTCGGCCCCGCCCCTGCCACGCCCCTGCCACGCCCCTCCCCAGCCCCGCCCGGCTTACTCCCCGCCCTGTTCACACCCAAAGGGAGATCTCTGCTGTGGCCCCTGGCAGTGGTTCGCTATGCTGTTCTTAGGGATCACTGGGACGGTCCAGTTTCTCTCCAGCATAGCATTCAGCACAGCTACAAACAGTGTGGACTGCAGGGTTCAGGCATGTTGGGCACCGGGGTGGAAGAACAAGGTGGACTGGGAAATGCTGACAGTGTTTCGCCTCAGAGCATAAAGACATTTGTACAGGTCAGATGTGTGTAAAGCCTAGTTATTGTACCACACATGTACCCACACATTGTACCATTGTTAGTTCAGAGTAATGACTATTCAACTTCCTCTTTTCCCTGGGTTTTCAAATGCATTTTTTAATGGACAGTGTTCAGCCTGAGACTGTAATTAAAGTCATTAAACCATTAAGGTTCGTAAAGAGGCTTTATTACAGTGAAGCACATTGACTCAAAAGGTCCACATTGGCTGTGCTGGCCCTGAGGAAGAGCTCTCACCATGCTCAGCACCACATTTCCAGTCTGACAGCCTTCAAGTCTCTTAAACAGACCAATCACAATGCAGATGGATGAATTTGCTTTGTCAATGATGGATACTTTTATAAGGCATTATTATCTTATTCAGTAGTAGTTCTGATCTCACAGTGTATGTATGTGTGTGTGTGTGTGTGTGTGTCAGGATAATAAGGACTTGGAGTTGGACATTATTCCAGCCAGCCTCACAGACCCACAGGTCAAACTCCGCGACCCCAACCATGAGGTCAACGAGGAGAAGAGGAAGTCAGCCAGGAAGAAAGAGTGAGTGGGTCATGGATCCTGAGCCAAGAGCAGCAGCCGGAGCTCCAGGGACACTTGTTCAGTTTAATGAAGCTACTGGGGTTGCCGTGGGAATATGAAAGCAACATTAATGTGAAAACCAAAAACACAGATTGAAAAGAATATAGAAACACAAAAAAATGTAAATGAAATGACTGTAAAGTCATTCAGTAGCAGTGGCGTGTAGTGACATGTTTTGACTTCTTTGTGGAAAGTAAAAATAAGATCTGTAAACTGATAAAAACCTTCAAGAGGAATGAAATTTGAGACCCATAAAAATGTATCAAAATGTCGTTTTATGACCTTATCCTCTCTCAAATGAAGCTCATTTTTATTAGAATGATTTTCACATGAATTGTTATTCAAGTAATAAAAAGTGCTGCCTAATGTGTGTGTGTGTGTGTGTGTGTACAGATTTATCATGGCAGAGTTACTGCAAACTGAAAAAGCCTATGTGAGAGACCTTCATGAGTGTTTAGAGGTGAGAAGCAACACTTTTCCCACGTTCTCCTCTTCTATGTTACTAAATGTGCTAATCACACATAATAATTCAGTGTTATATTGAAAATCACAACTCCATATAATTAATTTGTATGAAATATGTTTCATCTTGTGTATGTATGTGCTTGTGTGTGCTTTTGTGTGTATGTGTGTGTGTGTGTGTGTGTGTAGACATACCTGTGGGAGATGACCAGCGGTGTGGAGGAGATACCACCAGGAATTGCCAACAAAGAACATATCATTTTTGGAAACATTCAGGAGATTTATGACTTCCACAATAAGTATGGGCTGGTCTCCCAACACTAAAGAGTATTACATCATGTTTTCCTCACCATCATGCACACGCTATGTTGCCAAATCAGACCTTTGTTCTTGTGTTGATAAAGGATGAATCGTAGGAATATATTTTCCTTTTAAAATAAGCTTAAAATATGTAAATGCATGCAAATGGAATGCTGTATTCCTGACACAATGTGCCACTTAATTAGGCCTATGATTAAGCAAGCTTTTCATCTTTGTTTTTGTTTAGTATCTTCCTGAAAGAATTGATCAATTATGAACAGTTACCAGAGGATGTGGGTCACTGTTTTGTCACGTGGGTAAGTGTGTCACATTGGTAAGTGTGTCACATGACTAAATGTGTTACATGGGTGTGTTACATGGGAATGTGTCTACATGGATAAGTGTGCTACATGGATAAGTGTGTCACATGGGTAAGTGCCACCAAAAACAGGCCAAGTGGTGAACTTGAATAATTTTTATATTCCAATTCCATATGTACAAACTGAAATCTTAGATCTTACATATATGCCCAATCTGACTGTGGGATCAGTTATACTCCTGCATGAATTATCTGAAGGAACTCTCTCTGACCTGCAAGAGTGTGTAACTGTTTTTTACTACATATGCGGGTAAAAATGTGTAAATTAACAATATTGTTTTTTTTGTTTTGCATTTTCCAGGCGGATAAATTCCAAATTTATGTGACTTATTGTAAAAACAAGCCGGATTCCAGCCAGCTAATCCTGGAGCATGCTGGGAGTTTTTTTGATGTAAGAGCATCTCTGTTCCCAGTTACATACTTCTCTATTCTACTGTTTTACCACCTTGGCAGTCATTTCTACTTTCATTTATTCATTTAATCTATTCATTTATTTAGACAGTTCCAGTCAGAGAACATGGAAAAGGCAGGGCCTGAAGCAGAAACAAGCAATTAAAAAATCTACAAGTTTCAGCACTAGGCATATTTTAGCAATTTTAAACTGGGGCGTTGAGGAAATGTTTGCCTTACCAGCTAGGTGGCGCCAGCTAGCCATGGAACCTAAATTAAGTTACCAATTTGCCTGTTGTAGGAATTATAGGACACAGTCCTGTTTACCCAGTGAAAGTAAACAATAAGCAAAGACAGAGCAGGAGAAGGAGTGCTGACATACGTACATGACTGTGCTGCTATTGCATGGATTCTAATGCTAAGTACTGAATGCTAAGTACTGAATGCTAAATACTGAATGCTGAGTAAGAAATGCAAAGTACTGAGTATTACATATTCCATACAGGAAATTCAGCAGAGGCACGGCCTGGCAAACTCCATCTCCTCCTACCTTATCAAGCCTGTTCAGAGGATCACCAAATACCAGCTCCTTCTCAAGGTGCTGAGTGTGTGTGTGTGTGTGTTCTAGTTTCCATCCAAACAGTCTGACTTGTCCAGGTGTCCATTTTACTTCCATTTTACTTCCATTTCACGATGTTCTCCTGGATACAATTGTATGGGTCACTTTGCTTGTCACTTCTCACTTCTTCCTCCCATCTGCAATTTTGAACTTATTATAAAATAAGCTACATTAGTGGGGAGTCTAATGGAATCACAGTGTCTGGTTTTGGCAACCCTAGTGTACGTGTTTATTTGTAAGAGGGGTAAAAGAGAGATCAGCTCTCAGACAGAAATCAGACAGAATCCAAAGACTGCTGTTAATCCGGTTTCCCCAAGGAACAACCACAGCCTTTAAGAGTGCTCCTCCTTGCTCTGTCTCTGCCTCTCTCCCTCCTCACTATCTCTCTCTCTCCCTCTCTCTCCCCTTCCTCTCTGTTTATGTGACTGTTTGAGGAGATTAGCAGATTGGAGAGCTATGATAATCTCTCGGCTCCTTGCTCCTCTCTGTCATAAGCACAAGGCATTTTACCCACATATTTCCCCTTATACCAGTCTGCCCTGGTGCATCACACTCCTGATTCAGTTTCCCCTTTGCTCAGCAACCATAGCAAACATCTCAGTTTTCTCTCATTTTCACTTAAAAACCCTTATGAACATACTGTCCTTTTCCAAAAGCCACATGAGAATAAAGTAGATGTTAACTTCTGCCCAACATGAAAGCATGCCATCGTGTTCTGGTTTGGGTGGTGTGTGTCAGGGAACTCGACCTGTAGGTTTTCTCTTTGGTTGGTTAGAACGTGCTTGTCCTCTTAAAGCCATACATGATTTTTAGATCAAAATTCGATCTGTTCACGCCCCTGTGTTGCTCCTCAGGAGCTGCTGAGCTGTTGTGAGGAGGGTAAAGGGGAGATGAAGGAGGGGTTGGAGGTGATGCTGGGGGTCCCGAAGAGAGCCAACGATGCCATGCACCTCAGCATGCTGGAAGGTAGGGGCGACCTCTGGTGACCTTGTCCACACGGCACCCACAACACGCGGCAGCGAGAGCTCACCCAAAAGCTCACAGCAGAAGCCCGGAGCACCCTATGTGCTTACGTTCGGAGGATGAGCTCATAGACAGAGAGATCTGCGTGTGCTTAGCGTTTGCCTGTGGCGAATCAGTTCAGATCATCCGTCATGGAATGAATCTGCTTTGGAGTCCTGTGGAACTCTGGAACCGTTAGCTCCTGTGACCTCTCACCTCTGCCCCTGGCCTTGCCTCAGGTTTCGATGAGAACATGGACGTGCAGGGTGAGTTGATCCTACAGGACACGTTCCAGGTGTGGGACCCCAAATCACTCATCCGCAAGGGCCGCGACCGCCACCTCTTCCTCTTCGAGATCTCCCTCGTCTTCAGCAAGGAGATCAAAGATTCAGCGGGACGCACCAAATACGTCTACAAGAACAAACTACTGGTACTCTGGGTCATGTAGTATTTTTACATTACATGTAAAAGTACAATTTGGAATTACAGTGTCCACCATTGTTGTAAATACAATTTCTAGTGTGAGTCTTTGTCAGCTTGTCAGTGAGCATGATAATTTTGTGAAATTCCAAACAATCATGTTGGTAATTATTTTATGTAAAGTATTTAAAGGTGCAGTAGTCTAAACTGAAGAAGCACAACCTCTAGTGGTTAAGTCAGTGAACACAGAAACACGAATTATTTTATTTATTTTACTTTTGGATCTGCCATCCATTCCTGCTGTTCAACACAGCATACCTCGAAGATCTACGGTGGCCAGCAGAGTTCAATTATAGTTTCCTAGCATTACCAACGCTGTCGTGACTTCACTTTTAGCTTTGCATTAGACTGATTATATAACATTTCACAAAATGTTATCATATATGTTAGCTACATTACATTACATGTTTCTCACTTTACTTGGGTTTCGGGGCTTTAATATAGCCTATCAAATTGATTGCATAATCACACAACAAACTAAACGCTTAGCATAACCAGCATTTCCTTCGTTCTTGTTTATGCGTTGTTTTCTCGGTCAGAGATACAGTAGTCGCTTCGCTTGTAGTTTGTCCAGCCTCAGTATCTGTCGTTTTGAAAGATCATATTTTTATCCATTTATCCACGATTGGTAAAACTCATACAAGACAATAGAAAATTTTCACTCAGACTCGCACATAATTAAAATAACTGCACCACTAACTAGTACTGTCAGTGACTGTACTATTCCAGACTGAACAACAAGCTCAACCTAAATGTTTTATTTTTGCATAATTTACATAATATCCGTCACACCTGAAATTCCGTTTGTTTAAATATCTACATGGAATTGGAAGGATTTTTACCTTGAAAAACATAAAAGCAAAGAAACGTTGGGCTAACGGGTTCGTAGTAGTACCACTATGGCCCACTAGATGGCCACCGCCCACAGGTTAAAAACTGCTGTTCTAATAAGGATCTATACTCGATTCATTACGTAAAGTCTGTCACTCAAACAATTCAACGCATTATATAGATTGCATTTACATATCCCAAGCTAGGTGTCCAAGAGAAAATAACGCTGTAAGGCATTTGCAATGTCTTTTGTTTTAGTACATTTCTTGTCGTGATTTTTATTGGGCATCGCAGTGTGTAGTTTTTGTTTGTTTGTTTGGCCACAGTGCAAGCACCTGTTCGTCCGGATTCCGCCATGTTTTCTTACCTAAACAGATAGAGGTGGTGGTGGAGTAACGGACTGATGAGAAGTGTTTCATAAAGTGACTGACTATGATAAACAGAAAACAAGATTCCGTCCTAGAATGTAGTTTTTCAAACTACAGGTTTTCTCAGGCACCTAATGCACATGCGTTGATGCCATTGCAGAAATATTTATGTTCTACATAATTCACAGTTTGTTTGAATTAGTAAGAAAATTTGACTAATGCACCTTTAAATAACATCTTTAAGAAGAAGAAAATATGCTTGAGGGGTGTTATTGTTGAGTGCTCAGCTGTGCTTAAATGTGACTCTGCTGGAACGTTTGAACAGCATATGATGATCAAAGTTCAAGGAGATCGTTGTAGAAGTTCATGCATATTGACACACGGAAACTACAGGCACACCAAAGCAAGCTTAGAATGTGTGAATTTAGACCTGTTTGTGCAGTTCACACCTGTATATATCACAAGACGTTTATCAGAGAGCTTAAAGACAAGAAAAGCAGATGCGTGTCTGCATGTTTACGTAAGTGTGTGTCTGAGAGGAGCTTGTCCCTGTTTAACGGTATGTGTTGCTTAAGCTCTTCTGATGTCTCCTATGTCCTCTTGGTTTTCAGACATCTGAACTGGGGGTGACTGAGCACATTGAGGGAGATCCCTGTAAATTTGCACTGTGGGCGGGACGGACGCCCTCGTCCGACAACAAGACTGTCCTCAAGGTCCGTGCTATCTGCGTTTAAACAAACACGTCCACTCCCTCACCCCACCTGTGCTCAGATGGACTCACACTTTAGAACTCCCAGCGTATTAATACTATGCACACAGTAGCCTATTGCTATTGTGAAGAATCTGGTTTAAGGTTTAAATGGGGAATGCCAGGGTGTGTCTGTCTAAAAACACAGGGAGAGGATTTAAAGACTCACACAGTTCTATATTATCACCTTGGGCCCAAGGCGGATGCAAGGTGAATAGGGTGGAGGTGGATGGTTAAGGTGGAGGAGGTATAAGTGGGTGGTTAAAGTGAATGAGGTAGATGTAAGATGGTGATGGATAGGTGGGGGTGCAGATAGATGGTTTACAATATTACAGCACAGAGAAACAAGCAGACATTACAAGCTTCATGCTTGAGTAATGTATCCAGACATTATGGATGGATCACTCATCACTTTAAGCACGTCAAAGCACGTCTTGAGTTTTCAAAGCAATCAAAACAGATTCACTCTTCTATACAACAACAGCATGGCAAGGAAATAGCACCCTGTCCCTTACTCCCTGCTTCCTGTCAGTAGGACTATGGGTAATGGAGTTTTGGATTTGATTTAGGGATTTCTAACATGACTTTCTGGTGTGGTTACAATGGGCAAGTTTGTGGCTGCATCATTAAGATGCGTAGCGCCTGGATTATTTGGAAAGTCTCTGGTACAATCCGCTCCGCAGGCGTCCAGCATCGAGGCGAAGCAGGAGTGGATCAAAAACATTCGGGAGGTGATCCAGGAGAGGATCATTCACCTGAAGGGGGCGCTGAAGGAGCCCATCCCGATACCCAAAACCCCCGCTAAGCCACGCAACAACAGCAAGAGGTCAGACACCACACAGACTCCACACAGGCCATTCTGGCCATTAGACCCTGTTGGCCACAGGCGTCATAGAAACTTTCACAATCTTGGAAATTGTCTTCTGTTTTGCGTGCTTTCATTTTGTGGGCATTCATCTTGTATGTGTGTTTGTGTGTGTGTGTGTGTGTGTGTGCAGGGAAGCTGGAGAGGATATGGACAGTCAGGGAGATGGCAGTAGTCAGCCAGACACCATCTCCATTGCGTCTCGGACATCTCAGAACACAGTCGACAGTGACAAGGTAGCAAGCCGTGGGCCTTTTCTCCCTCCGAGTCCTGTTTCTATCTGTCAGCCATCTCACACTGCAGTCATGACCTGAATGGGAAATTGATCATTTTTAAAATTGTTCAGCTCAACAAACTCTTTCTTGTTCATTTTCTTTTAATTGAAAGATTTTAGGGTTAAACAAAATACTTTTGGTTGCATCTAAAATCACATATTACATACAACATTCTACAATTGTAGCATGTACTATACATAAGCCATAACATTTGTGGGGTTAAATGGTGTCAATTGGAAACTAAATGGCATTTTTGACCTTGTTTCGTATGGTAGTATCTGTTTTTGGATGCTGTGAATTATCCTGCTGACTCCACCCCTAACATGGTCATATGACAATTGATTGACAAATGATTGTGAAACAGGGTTTCCTGCCCTTTTTCTTCTGTTTTTAGCAGGGGTCTTGTCATATTGGTGTAGATATGGTAGTCAAGATGGAAGTTTATATTTACTGTGTCAGATAATCATGTCAAATTATGCAAAGTCTGTTTAGGTTGTGTTCTGGTGTATGTCCTTATAGGAACTATGAGAAGCCCTATGACATCAAAGTAAGATACATTGTTTGCATGTGTTTGACATTTGTTGTATGTATACGACGAGGTGGTGTGTCTGTGTGAGATGTGAGATATGACTTGACAAAGCTGGAACTCTCAGTGCTGAGTGGTTTTGCTCTCATGTTGTTGTACTTACCAGGGAAATGTCAGTGTTGCATATCTGGAGGAAGCAACGAAACACGCACAAATGTCTTGCAGACTTGGTGACAATAGCCATCATAGCCATTTTACCATCACAGAAGTGTGTGTGTGTGTGTTTGTGTTTGTGTGCTGGGCTAGGCCACAGAGAGTGTGTGTTCCTCCCTTCTAAGCCTCTCTGCGTGGGAGTGTTGTGCAGAAGAGCTTTCCACACCAGCTCGTGGGTAGATGTTGTTTGTTTCTGACCTGGTGAAGAATGTAATGACCACAAACGTGCAAACATGCACTAATGCGTCTGTGCACTTGTGTACGATGTCGTGAGCCTGCTTGCCGGTCAGGCCGGCGTCCCGGTCGACCGCGCCTTGTGACCGAGCGCTCCCGTAACGCCACTACGGAGAGAGAGAGGTGACAAAGGGCTTCTTGTTGTGGCCTCATTTAAGCCAATGGCGCATTTCCTTTGGACAAACACACGCGTACATTTCTGGAAAAGACAGCCGTTAATGTCAGTCTGGAAGTGAGAGGCTGCTTCTGCCAGGTTGCTGTTTGGGGTTGTTATTTTTAAGTTTGGCCACGTCGGTAGTTCCGTAGTGGACACTGTCTGGGACGTGTAAATAATGACTCCAGACTGCTCTGAGGCCCACGTCCCCGTCTGCTTGGGGACAAAGCCTCTGCTCACTGACTCCATCTGGGTGTGTGGCGCTGTCTCCCGCTGTCTCTCCCTCCCTTGCTTTCTATCTCTCTTTCTCTTTTTCTCTCTCTCTGTAGAAATGCTCTTTCTTCTTTTGGATGTCTTTAAGTCTGCCATGTTTCTCATAAAACATAACGTTGATGGTGTAGACATGGGACACAGATGCCCTGTCCATCTCCATGACGTCTCTGCAGATAACAAAGCAGTGTTTTCGTTTGAACATTTGAACATGTATAACTGAATATCCAAACAGTCAAATATACTTCAAAATAATATTAAGCCAGTAAGTTTATTGTCTCTCCCTTTGTCTCATGATTTTGTTTTTAGGGAGCGGGCTTATCTTTTTCTGTCTCCCTTTCTGTGTTTCTTGAGGACACATAGACACTGTCCAGAGTCCACTCCTCCTCCACTGTTCTGGCTGTCTTATCTCTGCCTTGTACCTAGCAGCATACATAGTGACTATACTGTTGAATATTTACTGTGGAATGAGCTTCTGCTGCACACACACACACACACACACAACAGATGGGCATTTCCCAGCTGTAGGACAGTGTGTGTGCTTGGAGTAATGGCTCCAGCCCTGACAACCCTCCCCCCGTGGTAGTGGTTCAGCCGGGCCCAGCCTGTGTGGTTCGCTCCCGTTCCCTGCCACACTTCCCCATCCCCACAGACGCCTGTCGTCCGCCCCTCCCCCGCCCACCCCGCCATCCTGGGGTCTGATGACCGCCCAGTCTGATGAACGCACCCGCCCGTGGACACACCGCACTGGAGTCCAGAAGCTGGATCCCGGCAAGTGCCCAGGGAACCAGAGTGAAGGAAATCCGGCGGCCGTGCGAACGGGCTGGACCGAACAACGCCATCCCTTCTCCTAAACGCTAGAGCTGCCCTGGCTTCTCACAGCGTGCGCGCATGGAGTGGTGAAAGGGTCTCCGGAACTTCTGCAGAGGAAGCTCTCCGCCTGGTACTGTACCCTTCAGACATGACTGCAGCTACTGATGGTGCCTGCTAGATAATGAAGCTATTCTCCCCTCCACTCCACTGTATCTGCATGTCACAAGACCATCCGCGTGCTACAGAGACAAGTGCCGCTGGGTTAAATACACACACACACACACACGTACACACCGCCGTGCGTTCACATGGGCAGCTGCCACACAGGGCTGTGATCAGGGAGGTGTATAACTAGATAGTGTACACACACAAAAGACAGCAGCACTCAGTCTACAGGTGATTCAGCCACTGGGGACGGGGATTTTAATATCTCCTGCAAGCCCGTCTGGCCTAGCCAATCAGGTCGCTGCTCAAAGAGGGGGAGAGCTCACAGAGAGAAAGTAACAGAAAGAGAAAGAGAGAGAGAGTGAGTGAGAGAGAGAGAGCGAGCGTGAGTGAGAGAGAGAGAAGGAGAGATAGAGAGAGAGACAGCAAACAGAGGGACAGGCGAGTCGCCATGCTGAAGTGGATGAGTTTTAAACTTTTCAAAGCGAGCAGTCGAGTAAGTCGAATCTTTTTTCTCACGTTTCTCACTGCTGATGATTGCAAGTGCTGAGAGCGTCTGAGCAGACAGGGCAGACAGACGGGTGTGAATGAGTAGTCTGGTCACACTGAAGGTGGCCAGGTGCGCGCCCAAGTGTGAGGGAGAACAGGGAATACTAGGTTTGTTCCAGTGTGTGTGTGTGTGTGTGTTGGGTGGGTGTTGTATTCCTAAAGAATCGATAACTTGTGTTTTAGTGTTAAACTTTTTTCAGTGTGGAAAAAAGATTTCTTGAGTTGTTCAGATCACCAAGAGATGCTGGATTAGGTTCTGGGGTCTGTCGGTGCATGTGTGTGTGTGTGTGTGCGCGTGTGTTTTTCAGTTCAGTAACAGCTGAGACTAGGGCCAGGCAATTAGAAATAGGCTATTAAAGCATGCTGTGAATGAGATGTAAAACCAAATGCTCTCAGAAATGCATTAGCACATTAACATACCTATCCCTGTCAAACATGCCTATTCCAGATTAGCATGCCTGTTCCAGACTGTCATGCCTATTCCAGACTGACATGCCTATTCCAGATTAACATGCCTATTCCAGATATCCTCCCGCTCGTCTGTATCGTGCTTTCGGTTCCTTCTCAGCAGGTTTGCTCTGTTGTTTTCATACAGGTGTTTAGCACTGAAGCATGTGCTGAACGCTGAAGTCCTCGTCTGCCCTACTCCCTCGTTTGTCCTAGCGTGGTTTTGCAACAGAAACGAGGTCACGGCAAGGGTCATGTCCTCATGGCTTTTGTGAAACTGTTGTGTGTTGGCCCGTGTCGTCTTGCTTCCCAGCCCTTAGATCAGTGCTGTGTTGTCTATTGATTCTCTAAGTAATGATACATGCTGTTGGAAGGGTCCATGGTGCCAGAGCAGAGGCTGGGTGTCAGAGGAGTGTGTGTGTGTGTGTGTGTGTGTGTGTGTGTGTGTGAAAGAGAGAGACAGAGAGGGATGGAGTGAGAGAAATGGAGGGAGAGATAGGATGAGAGTGTTAAACCTCTCTCAATGCCTCTGATCTCCATGACAAAGACTCTGCCCCACGAACGGCACAAGCCAGGTGTCCTCTGTCGCAGCCGAGCTTGCCGAGGTGGGATTTGTGCGCCTGGCGGTGGAAGTCTCCTAGCAACACGTCCTTGCTCCCCCTCAGCACAGAGACCTGATACTCCGATATGCAGACGCTTGGGCAACGTAGGGAGGCATAGAAAGAGATGGAGAGAGAGGAAGAGGGAAGCAAAGAAAGAGACAGAAAGAGAGGAAGATGGATAGATGGATAGAGGGAGGGAGAGAGATAGATTGAGAGAGAGGAAAAGGCAGAGAGAGACAGAGAGAAAGAGAGAGAAATAGAATAGAGATAGAATGATAAATAGATAGAATGGACTGTGTCTGCACTGTTACTGTAGTTTTAGGACTGTGTCTGCACTGTTACTGTAGTTTTAGGATAGTCCCTAACTACTGGGATCTAGTTACTAGTACAGTACAGTCGAGTACAGTATGTATTTGTCACTTTAACACACATGGGCATAAAGGAAATTGTTACCAGCTTTATCCATTCTTGTTTTTTTTATGTGCTTCCTGGTAAGGTGATGTATTCTCTTATCCTCTACAACTCAACAGATTGCAAGCCAGCGTGGTGCTCATGTGGGAGCTGTATTAGCTGACCTGTGTCCATGGGAAGAGGTGAAAGGTCAGATGTAAGATCAGCTGTTGGAGGCTGCAGGCTGCTGCTGACAGCTGTGTGTGGAGCAGGAGGAGCGGAGGCCTCTTGCGTCTGCAGCATGGTGAAGACGTCAGGACTAAGGGCTCAGACTTTAGCTCAGATGCTTTGGGTTTACTGTGTTTGATCCTGAGGCTCTAGGTCACTGCACAGCCCCATTGGTAGGACGTCCTCTCTCTGAGACTGAAATGTTGGGTAATACTTTTGGGTATTTAACGTCTGTAATTAAGCCAAGCTTGTTACTTCACCCTTGTGATGGGTGACAGGAAATAACAGCTTCCCTTATTAAATGATCCTTTTGGACATCACTTGCTCTTACTGTATGAAATTAGACTTGGTTCATTGCTGGTAGTCGATTTGAATCAGAAAGGTCAGGATTCCGCAGCCATCGCCAAGGCAACTGTTGAGATGGAGAGCAAGTTGCACATGCTGTGGATTTTGTCACACGTAATTCCCAGATCCGGATCCCGTCCACATCCGGGCTAGAACCGGGCTAGTGTCGCACGTCAACGGCATAATATACCTGTCCTAGGTACACACATGATGCAGGTGGCGTGGTTCCCTCTTAGCAACATTATGCCATGATTAAGTCACTTCCTGTACTATTTATTGTTGTTACATAATCAGTTCAGTCAGTGGACTCTTAAGTGTACCTGTTTATGGTCACAGTCTTATTCAGCATGAAAGTTAATAAAGCAACCAGCTTGGCACGTCACGGATGCAAGCAGCATGTTTTACTCGGCCATGTTTTATACAAACATGTTTTATATACATATTCATGTGTCATATTTTATACAAACTCAAAAGATTTTGTATTTTCTCTGTAGTTTCAGTTCTTGTGGGCTTTGTGGCGTCTGTGAGTTCAGTGTGGATTCAGCGCCAGTGCTCTGATCCTGACGGTGTCCTCACCCAACTCATTCTCCAACTCTCCCAAGAGCACTTTTCTCACATTCTCAGTGTATCTCATTAAAATTCACCTTTCAGGCTAATGAATCCTTCTCCTTCCATGAGTTTTTTGTGATTAGAGCATAGTGTTTTTCAGGGCGTTTTTCCAGTGTCCTCTCTCATACTCGTAAACACTGATAGTGTTATGTACGTGTTGAGTGTGTGTGTGAGTGAGTTCGGGTGTGGGTAGAGGAGGATGGGGAGAAGGCTCAGAAAGTGGAGTTCACTGTCTCAAGAAGTGGAGTTCACTGTCTCAGGAGGTGGAGTTCACTCTTAGATAACCACTTGCTGGCCAGCCAGCCTGTCTATATATTGTTCTCTGAGTTGCACCGAAACCAGGTTGCTGACTGTGGTTAAGCTCAGCTCAGAGGTGGTAGTCAGAGGTTCTAATAAACACTCAGCTACTCAGAAAACTCATATTAGGATGGAGCAATTATCATTCAAGTATTACCAAGAATGATTGTTGACCCTTGACATTATTTAATGCTTTGCTAAGGTATCTGCTAAACGAAGCACTAAAAGGAGATCCCACCTTTAACAAGGGCATGTTAACTTTGCCCTGTTGCAAAACTCCCAGCATGCCTTTCATGAAACATTTCTAATCACTTCTTATCTCTTGTAGCTAGGACACAGGGCAAGCCCAGTGTCGTTTTGTTCCCATGCAAATGATTGGTAATAAAGCTTCTCTTCAGGCCAAAAACAAAGGAGTTCTTGAGTTAAGACAATAAAACGTTTATGATTCTCTCTGTGTCTATGGGCTGCAGGGTTCCACAGAGGACTGCAGGTTGAGTTTGTTAGTGTGGGATGAATGCACAGGCGTTCTCACTGCAACCCGTGGTGTGTCTCGCTGCTCTAGTTTCTCAATTGCAGCTCACGGGGAGCAAGCTGGAGCAGCAGGTGGTGTTGGTGTAATTTGTTGTAGAAGGACTGCAAGTGTGGTCTCACCCAGGGTGGGTGGGCATGTACGTACACGTGTGCGCGCACAGGCATGAGTGTGTGTGTGTGTGTGTGTGTGTGTGTGTGTACGCATGTGTGTACGCGGTGTAGTCGGCACTGCCGAGTGTGGGCTCGTGCGCCCCGGTCCGTGTCGCGTGTGTGAAAGAACACCTTTAGGAGTGTGTGTGCTCCTCCTGTTCCCCAGATCATGGGGGGAGATTCTCTGGAGCTCTGGTGCGTTCTGTGTGTGTGGTTCATTCACACTCTGCAGAGGGAGTGGCTCCCCCCCCCATGTGAAATCAGCTGTTTGACAAACACACGTGCACACACACACACACACACACACACACAACACGTGCACACACACACAAACACTTGCACGAAAGAAAACAAAAGAGTTGACCTACAGGTTTCTCTCCTTTCTCACCTGCACTAAAACGACGAGCAGAAGATATTCTCAGTCATACGTTTACATAGGAACTGAGCCCACTACAGTCTACATTGAACTACAGAGGTTAAGTGAAAGGAGTAAAATATGATTTCGGCATCCAGTAGCTGAAAAGATGGAAACATGAAACCATTCCTACGCTACACCGACCCTTCCTTTTGCGACAGACCTGTATTTCTGTTTCCTTTAACTGCACTGCGATGTGAGATTGTTGGACGTATGACGATTTCCATTCCTCTCTCCCTCTGTGTTTTGTAAACATTGAATAAAAGACGCAAACAAAAGATCTCATTGTTCTGTTTCTCGCTCTCACCCCCCCAAAATCTCGCAGCTCTCGGGCGGATGTGAGCTGACGGTGGTGCTGCAGGACTTTGTGGCAGGCGGTGCGGCTGAGCTCAGCGTGCAGACGGGCCAGACGGTGGAGCTGCTGGAGGGCCTGGTGCCCAGCGGGCGCGTCTCCCAGCGCAGCAGCGGGCTGGTGTCTGGTAAGGACCCTGGGACCAGCCGTGTGTTCAGAGATAGATCTGGCACGATCTATCATCACTGGTCAGATTGGGGCCTGGTGCCCAGCGGTGGGGACCCTTAATCAGCTGGCCTTAGTCCCACACGGCAGCAGCATCAGGTGGAGATGGACTGCTTCTTCCCGGCAGGCAAAGATTCAATCTGTCAAAAGCAATGAATAGCAATGTTTGTAATCCTACCACTACTGTCCCCTAGGGGGCAACATGGTACTTTTAATTGGAGATGCCACTGGTCATAGCTGAATGAGCTGAAGAACATTTGACCTTTAGCCCGGCAGGAATGGGGCTCTCCAAGAGGCATTTGCACAGCCCAGACAGGAACATGAACATCTCATATGAGCAAAAGTCATCTGGGGTGTGAGTCACAGAAGACATGTCAGTGTCTCACACTGCCACTGTCTCTCACCCTCACCGTCTCTTTCTCGCACATTCTCTCTCTTTCTCTGTTACTCGTCTCTCTATCACTGTCTCCTTCCCTTACTCCCTCACTCATTCACTCACACACACACATTCTCTCCCTCACTCGCTCTCTCATACACACACTCCATCATTCTCTCTCTCTATCTCTCTTTCTCACCATCATTTTGTCCTTCCTGCTCCTCGTGTGTCTTCTATACTTTCACCCACTCGTGTGCTTGTAACCGTGACGCTGATGCGCATCGCTCCTCGTCGAAGGCGTCATGGACTGATCCTTCCTGGAGGAAGCGCAGGCTCGGCGAGAAGCCGCCGCACCGAGCTGTGTGGTGTTGTGATCTGCTCCGTCCGCTTTCCGCTGACCGTGCAGGGCGAATGGATGACCACCCACTCGGAGAAGCTCTAGTAGACAGAGCAGGCCCCCCCAACACGATTCCTTAACCTGGACGTTCTGATTAACCTTGATGCTTCACTGTTAATAATGATTAAAAATGGCATCTGGCATTTTAACTTTAAGGTGTTTCCATAGTAATAATCCTGGCAAATAATCATAGAAACCCTCTTGCATATTGCTATTTGACTAGCTTGGATTTTTCCTATGATGCAAATATTATGCTGAAGGTTTTCCTTATTTCGTAGCAGCCATGAGATGGTATGTGTGGAGTTCACATCACATAGACTGTTACACCGTCCATGAGGACTCTCAGGAGACGCCCCCTCTATTGTGAGCATACTCTTCCTGTCTCCGTGGGGTGGCGTTTCCTCTGTTTAGCGCGAACGGGCTTAAAACATCCGCTCGGGGCTCTTCTAACGGCATCATTCCTGACTCTCGTTTACCCCACACACACAAAGAAAACAGGTAAAACACACTTTGAGGGGAAAAAGCTGGTCGGAGGGGGGGGCACTCTGTTAGCTCGAGAAGTGTCTCCCCCCACAAATATACATCATGTCATTAAGAACATGTGTATGCTTCTTGTGGGGCTTTCAGTCCTTGCATTTAAAGACCCACAGTTAGGTAGTGTTTCCTATGCCTGGTCAGGAGGAGCTAGTTCAACTTTAATCAGTTCCTTATTTCACCCCTTCAGTAAGTGACGCTGTTTGGAAAGCCAAAGTTACAAATTTAAATAATTTCTACATGAGAAGTGAAAATGTTGCGCAAAAGCGTCTAGTCATTATTCTTCTTGTCAAATTACCGTGTGATATAGTGTTTTGAAAGTCCGGACATTACGTTGGGTAGGGCGTCCCCCTTTCTTCTCTTGTGGCCTCTGAAAGTGACCCTGGCGCTGACATTAGGTCTGACCTCATAAACCTGAACCAGCATCGGTCGCTGAGCGGAAAATTCAACACTCTGTCATTGCGAAAGGGTGCATTGACTTACACATAGTGAAAGATCTAATCACATCCTCAAATCTGTATTCCACTCACCTTTAATGGGACTTGTTCCTCTAGTTTTAATGGGACTAGTTCCTCTGGTTTTAATGGGACTAGTTTCTCTGGTTTTAATGGGACTAGTTTCTCTGCTTTTGACCTGTGTTCTGGAGCCATATAGCATGTTTATTTTTAGGGATAATCTCATTTGCATAACCACTCCTTGTTCGGGGGGGGGGGGGGGGGGTCTGGTGTCATTTACCTCCTCCGCTCCCCCTGTAGTGTTGTGGATTATGCCGAGTCTGAATCTGGCCCAATCATTGCCGCAAGTCTGAGTGTCTGGCTGTCTGGGTGAAGGAGCTAAAGTTTCCTAAGTGAAAGAATGAAATAAACTCCAAAATATTGACTATAGTGTAGACCTACTGACTGAGAAGTGGCCTATTTGTAATGTGTGTGTGTGTGTGTGTGTGTGGCTTAAATAGGCCAGAACAGGACATTTGGTGGGAGAATATCTAGGTTACATGGTGGAAGTTTGAGCCCTGCTCTGCTGGCTACTGATGGACTACAACCACCTTGTGTGATACAGTTAACCATGTCGACTCTAAGCCCTCACATGCAAATATCTTTGTCTGAGCACTGCCCTTGCTTTGCTGCTGCAAATTAGATTACAGCATCCTATTAGAAGTTTGCATATGTATATGATGGGCATTTATTATTCAGTCACATGTAATCTCCATTAGTCATGCCGTCACATCACTATATTTCTCTTCGTTTTGGTTTTACATAAACACAAGATTCATCACTTAGCTAAACTGGAAAGGGGAATGTTTTGAAAGACAGGAATTAGAATTATCTGAAGTAGCAGGAAATTCTCAACAATTTAACTTCATCGTTATTTGCATTCCGTGACTCTCTGGTGGTTGTGTATGTCCCTCTTCTGCTACAAATGTCTGACTCTGAGAGCTTGTGCAGAGAAACAGAGAGAGAGAGAGAGAGAGAAAGAGAGAGAGAGAGCAGAGTGATAGCACCACTGAGCCGCTCTGGTGACCCATGAGCAGCCGGCAACAGCTCAACTAGACTCTTTAGATCGCAAAGTCTGGCGCAATCAGTAGAGCCTTTGTCACAAGATAGAATGTAACTTGAGTCTCCAAAATCCAGTGTGGCAAGGAGGGTGTGTGCATGTGTGTGTGAGAGAGACAGAGAGTGAGAGAGAGAGTGTGTGTGTGTTCGTGTGTGTGTGTGTGTGTGTGTGTGAGAGAGAGAGAGAGACAGACAGAACGAGAGAGTGTGTGTGTGTGAGAGAGAGAGAGAGAGAGAGAGAGTGTGTGTGTGTGTGTAAGTGTGTGGGTTTGTTGCCCCTCCTATCTCTCCTCCCTGTTGTCGAAGGGTGCCTAGTGAACTTGGAGCAGTAACTCGGTGATTATGCTTCCCTCAGCACGGCGCGGGAATCTCTCTCTCTCTCGCTCCCCCTCTCTCTCTCTCTCTCTCTCTATGCCTCCGTCCTCTGCGTTCCCGGCCGAGCCGTGAGCGTTTGAGGCAGCCATGGGGAGGGGACGGTGCCGGTGCTCCTGCTGCAGTTGGACTGTAGCGAAATGGTGGTGGTGCTGCTGTTGCTGCGGCGTGTCAGGTGGGTGCGCGGAACGCCTCCTCCCGCTAGCTCTCCGGGCCGAGAGAGCACTTCTTCGGGCTTCTGAAGTGATGAGAGTTTTCTCTGGTGCAGAAGCAGGTGAACTTAGTAACCTGCTGAGCATGCGTTTTGTGTAATGGTGCTTTTTAACATGGCTTAGCAGTAAATCTAGCAGTTTTGTATCACTGTACAGTATTTTTTCTTTCTCAAAAAAAAAGCTTCAGCCAAAAGTAGTCTGAAGTAACAACATTTTGAATTATTCTTTCAAAAAAGGAGAATGTATGTTTTGTCTGTTACTTGAAGTGCTTGTACGGCTTGTGACCGGGTATTTGGAGTTGAAAGAGCTGTGTGTAAATGCAGGCATGCTTGTGTGAGAGAGTGTGTGTGTGTGTGTGTGTGTGTGTGTACTCTTGTGCTTTGCCCTAAAGTGAGCTAAAGTGCTCACTCATTAGCTATTAACTCAAGAAGTCTCTCTCGGTGGTGAGATGGCGGAGATGGCCTCACACCAGCGGCGGCGTTCCCAGCCATAACAACATAGCACTCACCTCAGATCGAATGGCAGAGCAGAGAGAATGACCAAACAGCGACAACGCGCTGGAAAAGCATTCCATAACTGACTCACTCGGTGCTAACCAAGCCGTTAGGGAACTTTCTTGAACTTTCGATTTTCTTGCGTTTATCAGACGTCGTGCCTGTTTTTCTAGTCAGGATCTTTTCGCTGCAGTTTTTCTGACTACACATTTCACAGTAGTCAGATATGTTTCTGAGGGGGCGGTTCCTGGGTATGCTAGTGCCTTGTTTCTGAGGGGGCAGTTCTTGAGCATGCTAGTCCCTGTCCACCACTGAGGTTGAGCATCACCAGCATGGCCGTTGAAGACCTGCTTCGTTTGAGTGCGTGGGCACTCTACCACACGACTCTGAGGGCAGTGGCAAAGCAGGGAGAACATGGCAACTTTTGTTTCCTTCTCTGTGCTTTCCTACATCTGATTTTTTTTTCTGTGAGCGGTTCTCCCCCTCAGCCACCCCCACACACACACACACACACACACACACTCCCCCCCTGCACTACAGGCGTCCATGCAAAATACCGCGTTTCGACACTCCCGCTTTGAGGAAAAGGAATGAGTCATGAAGATGACACACATGTTTCAATAATTTGCACCCACAGGAAGGAGTGTCATGGACAGAAGTATGTTGAGACTTTCAGGCAGTGATGGAATGTCATTATGTAGTTTCAACAGATTGCGCAGATAAACCTGTGTGTCTGATGCCCTTTCAGTGCAGGAAAAAAGTAAGACAGACTTCTTAATGGTTGGGTCCCGAGGAATGAATAGTATATGTGAGCATTTTCTTATTAGCATTTATCTAGTTTTAACTAGCGGCTCACAGGTTTCAGTGGCCATTACATATTTTCTGAATCTGTTGCATATTTTAGTAGAAAAATCAGGACTGCAGTACGCTAGCAGTTCTGGTTTAAACTGGTAATGGGAGGATTATTAATCATTTTCACTTTTTGAAGGTGTCCCATGTTTGAAAAGAGAGCTGCAGTGTCTTCATGTCAACGCACCTCCTCCTCCATCAGTAAGCTAGTGGTAAGCCTTTCAGAAGGCGTTTCGCGGTGCAGTTGCTAGGCAACAAGTGCTCCTTTGCAGAAACTATCTATGGCATTTTTACCACTTAGCTGTCCAGCTGATGAGATGGACTTCAGTAGTAGCCGTAGGCAGGGCCAATCTCATATAGTTTCTACGGGGGCAGGGCGAGAAGCCTCGATGCAGGCAGTGATGTCACAATGCAGTGAAGCCTTAAAGTGACATCAGAGCTTCCTTTCCAAGGGGAGAGGGGTGTGGCCAGAGCCAAAGCTCGATTTCTGGATGCAATGTAGTCACTAATAAATTAGAACCTTTCAGAATGCTGTTAGCAAACCAGACTGTTTATCACCTCATGTCATACCACCGTAGTTTTACTTATCACCGCGAGACTTGGTAAAGACATAAGCAAGAGTCAAGATGTACATTACCAGTCAAAAGTTTGAACACACGTACTGTTTGTTTATTTGTATTTTTTCTACATTTTAGAACAACATCAAAGCAGTGAAGTAGCATGTGTGATTACGCTGTGTAAAACGCTGTGTTTACTTTGGCTGTTGGTGTTCTTTTAACCAGCTTCATGAATCAGGCACCTATGGGTATGGGTCACTAAAGATCTGAATGAGGGAATCTGAAATGAGGCATTTAAAATGTATTTATTTATTTATTTATTTATTGTATATAGGATATAGGACTGCTGGATTATCCTCACACCATTGTTTGTTGTTCAGATACAGTGAGATTTTAGTGCTGGTTCATGGGTGTTGATCCCATTTCGTCCATCTCAGTACAGTCAGTATTTACATTGCCTAAGACAAATTACAATGTATCGGACTCAATTCAACATTGGACTCAATTCTGAAGTTTCAGCAAATTTTAGGTACACATTAAGGTTTAATATCTGAAAGTTATCAGGCAAGATAAATGTGAGGGGTTGGATTCTGAAGGGCACTGTTGTGTTTTAATTCAGTGAACTATTGTGTGTGTGTGTGTGTGTGTGTGCATGCATGTGTGTTTTAATACATAGCGTACCATAACATTTAAAGGCTACTTATGAGTCTCTCATCCCTATAAACTCACAAGACTCCATGCTGTCGTCAGCAAGTCTGTGTGTGAACATGGACTCCCTGTTCAAAAACGCACTCGTGTTTGACCACAACAGCCTGACGTCCACACACGGTCCACCACGGAGCTCTTCATGGCCAGGGGTGAGACTGCAGTGAAGCTCTGCTGGAAGAGAGTCGTTCTGTCTGATTCTGCTAGAGAGAACAGTGGAGCAGCCGAGCTGAGGGAGGTGTTTATGTACGGACTTGCGCACACACACACAGTCCGAGGTCATCCCAGTTCAGTCACTACGGGAGCTGCGGTCTTTGTTTCTTATTGAAGAAAAGCGATTTTGGTCATCATTTAGGGTGTGTGTGTGTGTGTGTTGGGAGGGGTGTTTACAGTTTCTGCAGACATCTGTGTAATCTGTGCAGGTGTACATGTGTTTTTTTTTCCACAGGGTTGAAAGTCAAGGGGATTAAAGTTCAGTCATTTGAACACAAGCAGAGTCATTAGTGTGTGGGTGTACATGTGAATGACTAGCACAGTCCAGGGAGAGATTTTCATTCATATTACTGAATAGTCTTTAATCTAATCAGTACGTTTTGATTTTATATACTAGAACAGGTAAATGATTCCATTTTAGGTCAGATTTGAGATATTTCAACCTGCACAGTGTAGACATAGTTAAATTGTCTTGTTACAGTTAAATGAGTTTGGGATGGTTTATTGAGCTTGGTACAGTTAAATGAGTGTGTTGTATTACTAATAGCTGTCCAAGATGACAAGCCCTCAGGTTAAGCTTCCAGTCTAATGAGTCACAGGCATCAGGGTAGATGAACATTTAAATGCTTTATGCAACCATGATATCAATGGATTACTCCTCCCACTGATTGCAGCTTGTTTGTGTTCATCTTCTCAAATAGGCAGAAGTGCATAATGACATGTTCACACTCTACATGGGTCTGAGTGTTGGAATTAACATGTGGATCCAATTTGACTGATATTTGTGGTTTTATGCATATAGTGACATTAAGTGCAGCCGGTACACATACAGTAGAAGTGCAGTCAGTACACATACTGTATAAGTGCAGTCAGTACACATATAAGTGCAGTCAGTACACAGCACTTTGTTCTCATTGGCTGATCTGAGTGTGTTGGTATGTTGCAGTAACAGTGTGTGCATAGCAGTCAGCTTACTCGTTTGATGTAAACATGTTTACACCTCATTAGTTTTTTGTTAGTTAAGCCTGTTGTTTTTTGCAGGCTATGAATGGCTTCTGAAACTTAAAACAGCGGTTTACAGTAATGAAAAGGCAAAATTCTGTGTACAGGCGTGATGACGATCAGCCGACTGCAGGGAGACACGTTCACTACAACTCCCATAATGCTGCTCTTCACATGGCTTGTTACATCATAGGGGGACATGCTGTCATACACGTGCAGTTTTATTACGTCCTAATCCCTCCCTGGTTGTGCCACGACTGTCTCTGACCTGTGTCTCCTCCCGTCCCCTCTGTTCCCTCCTCCAGAGAACTACAGCGTGAGCGGCCCGGAGGGGAAGTCCGACTCGGTGGCGTCTCTGCAGCCGCAGGCGTCTCTGGCCTCGGTGCGCAGCAGCTCCCCGGGGCCCAAACGCTCGGGGAACACGCTGAAGAAGTGGCTGACCAGCCCCGTGCGACGCCTCAGTCACGGCAGCAACATCAAGAAGCTGCCCAGCAAGCAGAAGCAGAAGAGGGATGGGCGCAAGAGCATCGACCTGGGCCCGCCCGAGACGCAGGATGACGGCCTGGAGGAGGTGAGGGGCAGAGGGGCACCCGGGCGGAGGGGCAAAGGGGCACGGGGCGGAGGGGCACGGGGTCAGAGGTGCAGAGGGGCACGGGGTGGAGGGGTATGGGGCATGGGTTCACTTTGAAATGCATCTGACCTTTTTCCTCACACACGTTCGTGGCTCCCGAGTTCATCTTTCCCCTTTAAAAGCAAGTGAATCTAGTCGTGCGGTGTTCAGGGATTTTTTTTTTGTTTTTGAATTGTTGTCCGGTTACTGGGTCTCAGCGCATTAGTCCTCCCCATGGCAACAGCACCTTGACAAGACTGTAAATAAGACCTCCAGAACAGTGGCCTGCATATTAGTAACGTGATCCTTGTTTGGTCCTTGTTTAGAGGTTCCCTCTCTCCCGTGTAAATGTGTGCATAAGGTTAGCACCGTGCGGGTGCCGGAGCTGTTTCTGCATCACACTTTGAGCACCATTGACTCAGCGCTGTTTGAGCAATGTTGGTGGATAAAGCCAGCGTCTTATGGTGACTTATGATCTAACCATACACAGCAGTGTAGCTCGCTAGACTGGCTACTGTCAATGACAGTTTCCTGCTTCCCCTCATGTTTGTCACGTTATCACATTCAGTACACAACACACACTACACCACTGATAACATACTGTAGTGCTCCCAGAAGCTTTTGTCCAGTGACTTGTGGATGAACTATGTAGGTCATATTACGTAAATTATATATAGATTCCTGAGAAGTGTATACATGATGACACCGTGCTTATAAGACGTTTATCCGGCAGGCGCTGGTGACCAGTTTAACTTCAGAGTGTATCGGCTCTTCCGTTCATTGAGCGTCTCCGTTCTTTTTACCCCGTCGACATTTCGTGGGCAAAAAGTGCCCTCTTTGTTGTCCGTGCAGTGTGAGTGCGTTATTGCGGCACTGGTATGGCTGCAGCAGTCGGGGCCGTCGGCCCGGGCGACGGGGGGGGTGATAGGAGAGTGGAGATTGGCCAAGCTGAGCGGGCCTGTGTGGTGGCCACTGTGACAGCACAAAGAGGCTCTGTAGGAGCAGGAGATGTAGACCCTCTGACTCCATGACCCGCATTAACCCTGACCTGCTTTCCCCTACTGAGGGCCCGGAAGCACAACCGGTAAGCGGGAGCACGTTGTGGAATCCGAACGGGGGTTTTGGTAACGTCTCGTAGTCAGCGAGCGCAGAGGCCCGACGGCATTTTCGGCTGCGTTTCGTTTGTTTGTCACGTTAGCCGTCTCTGACTTCTTGTGCCATCGCAGGTAACGGACGTCTTTGGCAGAGAGGTGCTGGCTCAGGCCTGTTTCCTAGTTCTTTCGGGACTGACTTTTGTTTGAATAAGTGCTGTTTTAATATATTGTTACTTGTGTTTTCTCGTTCACCTCCCATCCTGCAGAGGGTTAGGAAAGATGTAGTGCTCTCCAAGGCCGCGGGAATGCAGAGCGGAGGAGAGGAAGAACCAGAGGACGAGTCCCACACTCCTCTCCCTCCACCCATGGAAATTATCAAGGATCCATCCGCCCAGGAGGAGAAGGTATGCAGACTCTACCACCCAGGAATACAACCTCAGCAGACCAGAACACAGCAGTGGATGCCGGGTTCTTGACACAAGCAAGGGTTAATGTCTCATGAATAGAGTCTGTCTTTGTAGGGCACTGGTAGAACACAGATGGCGAGTGTTAATGGGATGATCTTTGAATGCAGTACCTTAGACAGTGTCACTCAGTAACGTCTCATAAAGAGACTTCATTGGTTTCTGCTTGTGCACACAATTCTGCGCACACATGCTGCTACACACACATGCTGCTACACACATGCTGCTACACACACATGCCACTTTGGTTTCGGGCTTTTTTTTTTCACGGTTTTTTTTTTGTATTCTATTTTTGTATTGCTAGAGAAATAATGACCATAACCTTAACGTCAGTCACCAAAAAACACCATTAGAAAATGGTGGAAAATAGCCCTTTGTCCTTGGTGAGCAGCTAAAGTTCCATGAAGTATCAAAGTTTTCATGCTTTTCTATCATAATGGCTCTGATTGGTCCCCACAAAGACCCACACATTCCCACACACCCACACATCTCCTTCCTGGGAGTTAGCCACAGTGTGAATCTAGTGCATACACACACACACACACACACCTCGCTAATTTTGCAATGCCTGTGACACGTTGTGGACCTCCCTAGCTTACAAACCCTTTGACGGTTCAATACAAACTTTATGCGCACTGCAGCTAAATCATTACCGAATGTGAAACACACGTACGCCCTTGGGAATGTGGCCTGTGGCTTGTTTACATGTAATTTTCCCAGGAAAATATCATTCTCCCTTGCATTGCCTGTTTGTATGTAAATGTACTATCGATGCTGGTACAGTATCGTTTGACCTTCACCACTGTGCTGCCAAGAGGGTTCTCGTGATCCACTGAACACACCTCCATTTAGTTCCGAGTCAGCTGTACCGTAAAGCAGAAATGAACCTAGTTTTATATTTGACACCTTTTAAATGTTTTTGTATGTTTTCTAGGCACCTCAGAGTTTTTACTTCAGTTACTTCAATTATTTTCTTCAAATAAAACTGCCCAAACGGTGGGGTACTGCATTCATCCGCAGTATCAGGACTACTTCCTGGACATGTTCGTGCTGACAGAGCAAATAATACTTGCTAAGTCTCTAAGCAAACAACATTTATGTAATCAATATATTTCCTGAAGAGTAAATGAGGAAGATTCTGATATAGGTCACAATAATTCTGATATCAGAATATCAGTGTGCCATATCAGTTTGTTGTTTCATTTATAGCTATAGTTGACAGCTTTTACATTGACAATTTTTTTAGTAAACAAGGGGGCATAAATTCATCATACTCTGATCATTCCATTTGTGTCATTTTTACACTACCATTCATCGGTAGTGTAAAAAACAAAGAAATGTTGGATATATCAGTACAAAAACTGGTTCACAACTTCAAGACACATCTAACAGGAATCAGACAAGATTCTGAATGAATGTCTCCTTTAATGGTCGGGAGGCGGAGCCAAGCAACAGCATGGAGCATGTGGTTGGCCCCAGGGACTGCCATGGAGAACACCGAGATAAGACACAACAGAGCAAACTGGAACAATGCGTCACAAGCTCGTCTCGTGAAATCAACGCCTTCTGTCCTCCTACCAAAGTTAACCCATTTCAGATACACTCAAGGGCTGAGCACTTCGTGGTTAACCGCCTGTCTCTCTTGTTCTCTTTACCCCTCCTTATCTCTTCCCCGGCGTCCTCCCTAACTCTTCTTTGCTCTTTCCCCCGTGCCTTGCAGTCGTCTGTGCTGCTCAACGCGCGACAGGGGTCTGCCGAGGTCCCCAGCGCCGCTGAGCTTGTCAGTGCTATAGAGAAACTGGTCAAAACCAAGATGGTAAGTGCTTGGGAAGATTGGACTGTGGACCAGTTTTAGGCAGTGGTCGCGAAAAGCCAAGTGTCTGTCCACTAACCCCCTTCTGCTTTCATCGTTCCTCGCTCCATTTGTGTTTCTTCCTCTCGCTTTCTCCGAGTCACTAACGATATAAGTCCGTAACTCCTCATGCCGTAACCTCCCATGCTTTAAGCTTCTGTGTTTCAAATGCTGTATTTATACGTCTATATGAATTTCTCTCTTCAGTAAATAATCATTTACTGGTTTTGGTATCATACTGAAGAATTAGCTAGCGACATTGATCGTACAACAGGCAAAAATCTGGCAAATGTTAGATCTTTCTTTGCTCACAGTGTGAGCAGATGAGATAAGAACGGGTTATAAACCAGTGAGTGTTCCCTCACACGTCCTCCTCTCTCCGCGGTCATGGGCGGTTGGGTGGTCTTCCTTGTTGTGGAAGTTCGGAGTCTGATGTTCGTCTTTCTGTGCCAATGTTGTAGACTCTAGAAGGAGGACCGTACCCTAGTTTTGGCCCTGCGATCCCAGTGGAGCAGATCCCCGTCCAGCCCCGGAACCCTGAGCTGGAGCAGAATGCCAAGGCACTCCGCGGACGCATGTGAGACCCGCTGATCCATGTAGCCCCCCAGTGTTCCCATCACATACCAGCAGAATCCTGTTGAGCAGTTCTCATTTGTATTCTAATGGGAATCCTTTCGCTGTCCCAGGTTCGTCCTGAACGAGCTAATACAGACAGAGAAAGACTACGTGAAGGATTTAGGCATCGTAGTAGAGGTGAGCAAGTGTTTCTGAAAGCAGGTCATGGCCGCTCGGCAGTATCAGTTTATAGGCAAGCAGGGCTTCAGTGTGGTTTTAGCAAAGAGGCTCACTAACATAAGACAATCCAAAATGCTATATTGGGCCTTTTCTGTTCTTTACAGGGTTTCATGAAGAAGATAGAGGAGAAAGGAGTCCCCGAAGATATGAAGGGAAAAGACAAAATTGTTTTTGGAAACATTCACCAAATCTATGACTGGCACAGGGAGTGAGTTCTGTTTCCCACATCTGCAACTTCACCCTCAGTTCTCGCTCTTTCTCTCGAGCTGCCGTACAGCCTTTCGTGACATGCAATCGTTTTTTTTTTTTTACAGATTCTTCGTCGGGGAACTGGAAAAATGCCTTGGAGATCATGAAAAACTGCCACAGCTTTTTATCAAGCACGTACGTGAGGCTTGTAGGAAGCTGACTAATGGTGTTAGTATCATGCTAAGTGTGTTAACTGGTGCAATGACTCTGCCATTGTGTTTGCCACACAGGAGCGAAGGCTGCACATGTATGTGGTTTACTGCCAAAACAAACCCAGGTCGGAATTCATAGTGGCCGAATATGATTCATACTTTGAGGTAAATTCCACTTCCCTTTCAGGTTTTATTTTCTGAATTGCAGAAAGATACCAAGAATTGACCATATTGTGTATATTGGATGATTAAACTGATGCTGAAGACATTACCTTTTTCTTATTATAATTTAGGCACTTCAACAAGAAATAAATTCAAGACTGAGCATAAGTGATTTTCTCATCAAGCCAATTCAGAGAATTACAAAATATCAACTCTTGTTGAAGGTAAAATGTCTGCCTCTGTATAGTAAACATGGGTTACATTGAATCTTGTTTATCAAACCTAAAGTCCCCTTGAAAGAACACGGCTTATTTGCATTGTGTTTTAACCTCAAAGGACTTCCTAAGGTACAGCAACAAGGCAGGTCTTGATTGTCAGGACATTCAGGTGAGTTGATATTATTACTAAATCACCACCAAACTGTATGTCAGCCTTTAAAGTTCCTTCACTGGAGCTGTACTGTTTATTTACATTAATGCACGCCCTGTTCCTAATTCTGGCTTATAGGAAGCAGTTGATCTAATGTCCCAAGTCCCCAAACTCTGCAATGACATGATGAACCTTGGCAGACTACAAGGCTTTGAGGTACTCAAACCACTGGACATCAACTAGTTTCTGCATGACCGGATTTTAACAAGCAGAGACGCACAACAGGCAGAATGTAGCAGTTCTTGTCCTGCGCTTTGGAAAGCTGCTTGTAGACTTGTAGCTTGCCTCTTATCAGTCATAAAGGTTCATATGGCAAACCGGTCATCTGTATAGTTATCAGTTATAGTCTGTACAGTTATCAGTTGGCTATCAGCACACAGAGAACGTTGTGCAGGAGACCTGTCATTCTGAGCATTTACACCTCAGTGCATCTCAGCAATGGAGAGATCAGTGATAAGAGCATTCCTGCCATACATGCTGCCATTGCGTGTGGATTATATCTCCTTATATTGTGTTTTAACCTTATGATGTAGATGGTGATGACGGTAATAGAACTGACTGGAATGGACATGGGGGGGGGGGGGGGGGTGGCAAGACCTGATTGATCTGTTTATATAACAGTGTTGACGCAGAACTGCTCCGTAATACTCATGTGTTGACAGCAATTGGACACACACACACACACACACACATGCACACGCGCACACAAACAGAAATGAAAAGGAACGTATTTTCTATCTTTTCTTTTCTTATGAAAACACAAAATACATGAAAGAAATACATTTCTCTATTGCATATGTTAAGGACATAGTCAATAACTCTGCCACCGGTGTGTGTGTGTGTGTGTGTGTGTGTGTGTACAGGGAAAGCTGACGAGTCAGGGTAAGCTGCTGCAACAGGAGACCTTCTTCGTGACAGAGCAGGACACGGGTGTTCTGTCTCGTAGCAAAGAGCGCAGAGTCTTCCTCTTCGAGCAGATCGTGATCTTCAGTGAACTTCTACGCAAAGGCTCCTCCACACCAGGCTATCAGTTCAAAAAAAGCATCAAAGTAAATTCAGTTTCAATGGCAAGAAAAAAGTTGAATGCCAAGGGCCTGTTTAATGTTGTGTTATTTTGATTGTGTGTGTGTGTGTGTGTGTGTGCATGTGTGCGGGCGCTCTAGGTGAGCTACCTGGCTCTGGAAGAACACGTGGATAATGACCCGTGTAAGTTTGTGCTGACGAGTCGCGGGTCGTCCGAGCGCTTCACGCTACAGGCGGCTAACACAGATATTAAGCATGTGTGGGTGCACCACATCACGGAGCTGCTGGATGCCCAGAGCAACTTCCTGTCAGGTGAGGACACTCTCACCGTAGTGCTGAGTGCAGCTCTGTGTGCTCCGCTGGGGAGGAAACCACTCTGAGACCGTCGTTTATGTGATGTTCCCCTACATTTGCATCTTTTCTTTTTTTACCGCTCCAATTTCAGGATGTATTTATGCATGAATTACAGCTGTAGGCTTATTTTGCCATTGTGTGTGTGTGTGTCTGCTTTTGTGCGTAGCTCTTCAGTCCCCCATCGAGTATCAGAAGGAGAAGGGCGGCACCCACTCGCTCACGCGCAACTCCTCCAGCGGGGGGCGCTGTGGGCAGGCCAGCAGTAGACCCAGCTCCGCGGCGCCGGGCAGCCCGGAGAAAGCCCCTCTGTCCGGCCGCGTCTCCACCCCTCTGAAGTTACCTACCTCCAACGGCAGCCCCTGCTTCGAGCCTCACAAGCACGCGGACCGACACGAGAGCGCCAAGGTGCGTGCGTCCCTCCGCCCCCCCGTTTCCACTTCCTCGTTCGCAGCAGGTCACAGCAGCCACCCCAAACACGTTTCCGTGTGTCAAAGAATAGTTCCCTCAGCCGCTGTTTCGGAAAGGAACGACTGGAGGCATTTTTCGGAGCTGGCAGGAATTTAGGGCCTGCTGCCCTCTGCACACTGTGTCATTGATCATGAAGATTAAGTTGGAATGTGGTCTGTCCTGCATTAGGCTTTACATATTGCCATCATGATGATGATCATCATCATCGGAAAACGCTCAGGTGCACAACGCGACACCCCCCCCCCAACAAATCTGACGTCAGTGGTGCTGACACAAGTAGGGAGTATAAGTGTGTCTTCTGGCCTCCTCCGCTGCAGCTCCGTAGAGGTCCTGATGGCTTCATAGCTATTTTTTTTCAAGAGGAGATCCATGTAAATATTGTGTCCCACTCAACACAAGAGCTGCTTTTAGCATGACGCGAATTTTAGCATGACCGAACCCTATTTGATAACCTTGTGGTATCATATACGATGATATCATCTGGCAATTTGAATGTACTGTTTATGGGTTGTTTAGAGTGACTGTAGATTTTTATGTGTATATCTGTGTTCTTTCTGTGATTGTTGTTGCTTTGTGTGTGTGTGTGTATGTATGTGTGTGTGTGTGTGTGTGCATGTTTGTGTTGTGTTTTCTTTTTTCTTGCAGCATGGTGGAGTTGGCTGTAATGGTATGTCATCCTCCATGATGGTGACTCAGGACTACAGTGCACTGAAGGAGAATGAGATCTGTGTCATGCAGGGCGAGATGGTGCAGGTGCTTGCAACCAATCAGCAAAACATGTACCTGGTCTACCGCCCTGCCGACAGCCAATCACCTGCTGCTGAGGGCTGGGTGCCTGGGAACATCCTCAGCCCACTCAGTAAAACGATCATAGACACTGCTGCTGACTCAAATATCAAGTAAGTGTCAATCAGCACTAACTGGAGCTCTGATTGGATGGTTAAACCAAGACTCTACCCCTTTGTGAATGCCCCTCCCATTTTGTTGGAACTAACCTGGATATGTTGGAACTTCTCCTTGGGGAGATGTTTAATTTTGTTTGTTTTTGTTTATTGTTTTTTTATGTTGTTGTTGTTGATCCAGTAAAAAGTGGTTTGATGAAAGGACTGTAGAAAAGCCTGGTTTTGCTTTAGACAGAAGACAAAAGGAGTCTTACATCAATGTGGAAACTGATATGTCTGGACTCTTATTTCTGTTTCTAACATCATGTTTTTGTTCTTTCTTTGGTTTTTGTTAATCAATTCTGAGAGATTAAAAATGATCATATAGGCTATCCGATGGACTTTGAATAGTTTCTCCTGATGGAGAAAGTTTGTTATTGTCTATGGCAATTTTGTACAGATTATGTTGTTTTAATCTTATTTTCCAAATGTTCCATTCAGTTTTGTTTGTCTGTTTTTTTCCTTAATTAAATATGTTGCCCGTTTACTGTAAATACTTTTTTGTTGTTTACTCTTTTCAGTACATTCCTGTAAAAAGTCTTTTGCACTATTTAAGAGAACTCTTATTAATGAAGTCAGGTTTGTGCAATACAATGATAGTTGCAATGTTCAACATTGTAGTTAACTAATAGTTTTAAATGTATTATTTTAAATATGTAAAATAAAATGTTGCCATGAGCATGACTTAACCAGTCATTTTATCTTGCTTTTCTTAGCGAGAAATATTAGTAAAGTGAGTTACTGCTGTCACACCACAGCAAAATGTTGTTTCACAAAAGTAACAACTCTCAATCAGCTCTCAGTCTCAAACAACAAGCAAATAAAGTGGTCTGTTGAAAATATTTTTGAACTAAGACCCTTTATAAATGATCAGTTACATGCCACACTGGCATGTGTCAGAACTATTATGCTATTTTAATTTATTATTTTATTTATGCATTTTCTTAATCTTGTAGTGTGTAGTCTCTTAATTTGTGTTTGTACTAACCCTGCTGGTCCGTGACAGTAGAGGTTTGTGTGTGACGCAGCATTTTGGCATTACTGTTGCCTGGTGAACTTCTCAGCCACGCTGATGTAAGCTCACGAGAGCTATGCTGCCTCTTCACAAACCACCGTGTCCACCGTGGTGTAAGAACACTACAGCTGATCTATGGGATCGGTGCCTGTAGGAGTACATGAATATTATGGCTTACGTTTGGCTGAAAGCCACCGATTTACCTTATTTTGTACGTGTTAATTTCCCTTCATTTGAGTTATCATCAGCAAGAAGAAGTAAGAGACATATCCGTGTGTTGTATTACTACCATTGATGCAAGCTAACACATGCTGCGATGAGCAGAAAGTGATGCGTTTCGTTTGTGGCTGATAAATGTGTCATGGTTCCCGTCTTCCTGTCAGTCCCTCAGCGAGTTCTTCAGTAGATTGAGTAGTTTTCCTGCCGCTGTGCTCTCGCTGCCAGGAAGGTTTGACTTGGTCATGTTTTAACACAACAGGAAGTCGCTCTCGTGGAACACGCTCCGTGCCCGCAAGCGCGCTGAGAAGGAGGGCGCGGGGAAAAGTGACCCAAAGGTTGAGAATGGATCACGTAAGCCTAAGGACATTCTCAGCAGCAAGGTCAATGTGAAAGTGAGTAAGAGGGTGTGTGTTTGGTGCACCGGGAAGTGCTGTGTGTGTGTGTATGTATGCACCCTCACCTGTGTGTAAAACGACAACACGAACAGACGCCCCTGACCGGATTTTGGTTTGCTCACTGACAGCATGGTGGACACTGGTGCTAGATAATATTGATCACTGGGAAAAAGGACAGTTTAAAAATATACTTAAACTAAAGGCTTTATATGGAGCATGTCTTACTATCTTGCTGAAGTCAAATAATTACATATAATTAAATCTAATTAAAATTAATTAATGCAGGCTTCGTATAAATAGGCTTTTTAATACAAAGTATTAACAAAATTGCCAATTATTTTTTAGTCAGTACTTTTCTCTCTCATACAGCCTACATTAACCAAATTAATGACTAATATATTGTGTAATTACCAGCGAAAGAGGTCTGTAACCCTTCTCCCACTGTAGCAAGCAGCCATAATTTCCATCGGACTGTGTAGAGGTGCTATGCTGTTTGCGGCTATGGAAGTCGTAGCTGTCGGCTGCCTAACGCTGGTCTCTCTCTCTCTCTCCTCGTGAACCACAGGAGTCTCACAGCTCAGAGGAATCAGAATGTGAGGATGAACTAGACCCCAAAACTAGCATGGAGGTAGAACATCGACATGCCCCTTAATGCATGCTGCCTTCAGATAGTGTGTAGCGATAGTAATGTGGTCATATTCTATTTCCATATGAGCAGAGAGTGAAACTTCAGCAGGGAAAAATCCTTGATAAGGTACAAAAGTATAAGCATATCAAGGAAAGGTATGAGCAAAATGTTATTATATGACTGAAAGGGTTGGGGAAATTGGAAATCTGGAAATTAATAATGTAAGTATTGGCCTATCACTGAATAGTGATGTCTCATGATCGCCACCTAGTGGGGTGGTAGTAGTAAAGTTCAAATGGAAATTAGTTCTAAAGTGAAGCAAACCTTTTTGAAAAAGTTCTCTCTCTCTCTCTCTTTCTCTCTCTCTCCAACACTCACACACACAATGTAACACTCCTTCCTAAAAAGAATATGTAGAATAATTGTATAGTATGTCTGTCATTCTGGAGATCTTCAGATCTCATCTTCAGGAGATGACACTATTACTCCATCATAATGCTCATTTTTCTGTTTCACAGTTAATGAATCCCAATTTTATTCAAGAAGGTAAGCTTGTGTGATGTGCTTTGTGATGTGTGATCGTGTCTGTGCTGAATATCTTTCAACACATGTCTATGTCGAAACTCTGTTTTCTTAATCTTTTTCATTATTATTATTTATTATTTACATATCAACCATGTAAAATGCCAGTGTATTTTTGTAATCTTAATGCCTTAATCATTTTTCTATGGTAGTCATCTGTAATAGTCAACGTTCAGTGACGTAGTTATAAAGCTTCTGCTGATGTGCTTGTGCTGTGAAGTGGCTCCAGAGTTCCTGATCGCGCTGGCTGATGTCACGTGTGCCCTGGGAGAAACTGTGGTCTTGTGCTGTAAAGTGTGCGCCCGCCCCAAACCCACCATCACTCTGAAGGGCCCGGACCAGAATCCACTCGTCAACAACAACCGCTTTACCATTGACATCAGGTATTCATGCAGTCACCACAAGTGGGCGCCAGTGAGGAGCTTCTGTATTAAGAACCTCACAATAAAGACTAATTCAAATAAAACAAATATTTTTTAATAAAAATCTTAAATATCTTTTAAAAAAATCTTTTAATATCAGTATGCTTTGAACATACAGTGTCAACATTATGAATTAGGGGATCCTGTTAAGCAGATCAACCAGCTGTAGGCACTCTTATTGTATTTATTCCAATAAACTTTACATTACTAAATCAGGTCAGTGGTGATTTAATCAAGATTTTATAAGACTTTTTTTCATATTCTGTCTTCTGAATTTCTTTTTAGCCTAAATGCCCAAGGAACCATACAATGTGCTGCTTGCAAACTAGAAAAACCTCTAGTATTTTTGGTTGGTTGTTGTTTTTTTAATGCTGTGGTGAGACATCTGTTGTGCCTGGTCTGTTTCCAGGGACACAGGCGATATTCTGCTGAAGATTTGTAACCTGATGCCCCAGGACACTGGCATCTACACCTGTGTAGCTGTCAACGACCACGGAACAGTCTCGTCCTCCGCGTCGATTAAAGTGCAAGGTACGGTGGGTAAAAAAAAAATAAAAATAACATGCTGGGTCATTCTCATTCTCCACCCGAACGTTCATATGGCCTTTTCACCCACCTGAACAGCGGTAGGAGTGATAGGAGGCTAATGCGTTTCCAAGAAGTGAAGTGTGTCATTCCAATATTTTCCCAGCAGGGTTCAGTAATGGTTAATAAAGGAGGATGGGTGTGGCTTATACACAGTCATATCATCTTATTGCTGCTGGTGTGATTTGGCTTTGGAAGGTGTCCCGGCAGCGCCCGTGCGGCCTGTGGCGCAGGAGGCCAGCAGCACGGCGGTGGTGGTGCACTGGGCCCCCCCAGCCAGCTCAGGGAACTGCGCCATAACCAGCTACACCGTGGAGTACAGGCAAGAAGGTAGCGTGCACATCTCCACTGCCTTCACCACGTGCATGGTTCCATACACATGCGGGCTGCTCCGGCCTCGTTCGGAAGGAGGACCAGAATGATCTTCAAGCCACGTCATGGATCAGGGGGCCGTATGCTGATAGCTTAAGTCAAGGTATTAGAGATTGTACATTGGTGAAGAGATTGCAGCTGCCTTTCAGGATGGACTCGTCAGAGTAGGGCCCCTGCTCTGTATGTGTAGTGTGCTCTGAGAGGCTTAGACTGAGAGGTGAGCACTTTCTACCTGAGTGGTCACTAAATGAAAACATGCCATTCCAGCCCTCATTATAATAGAGGCCAATGCCATACAGGGCTGTATTTTCTATAAGTAACAATTTGAGGTGCACAAATCGAGGAGTAAAATGGTTCAAGCTCATATGCACAGTGTGTAATCTGTGCTAAAATAAATTGTGCGTGTGTGTGGGGTGCGTGCGTGCGTGCATGTGTGTGCGTACCTGTGTAAACGCATGCGTGTGTGTTTGCAGACTCCCTGGTGTGGCAGCAGTCAGTAATCTCCACAGCAGATGTGTGTGTGAAGATCGAAGACCTCATTCCGGGTGGGCACTACCAGTTCCGAGTCCGCGCCAGTAACCCATGGGGCATCAGTGCGCCCAGCGAGCCCTCCAACATGGTCACGCTACCCAGCTGTGGTAGGTGCATGCGCGCTTCTCGAACGTGAGCTGATGCATTGAGCGTTTCAATATCGGGAGCATTCGCAATGTAATGTTTTCGACTCGATGTCTTTCCTCTCCACGAAACACGGCTGTATGAAGTTTCGACTTACGACGGAACGGGAATACAGTGGAAAGAGAACTTTGAGTCACTGTTTACAGAAATCTGTGAAATTGGAAGGTAAAATATAGCACCGCCCTGCTTGTGTGTGAAGTGTGAAATTGTTTTGGACGCTGTTAAGGAGCCAAACTCGACCCTTCACTCTGGCTCTCTCTCCACACGTCTCCCCGTCTCGTCCTATCTGATTTCAGGGGCCGTTTCTCTGTGGTGAGGAAGTGTCTACAGAAGGCCACTAAGAAGGAGGTTGCGGTGAAGTTTGTCAACAAGAAGATGCAGAAGAAAGAGCAGGTGGCACACGAGGCCGATCTCCTGAAACACGTGCAGAACCCTCAGCTGGTCTCGCTGGCTGACACCTACGAATCACCAATGGCCTACATTCTGGTCCTAGAGTTGTACGTTTGACGAGCCCAGAAACCTCAAAACACAATCCAGGCAGAGCACACCCTACTCACCAATAAACGTGCTTGTTCGGTACATGTATGCAGGTTGGAGGGTGGGCGTTTGCTGGATTACCTGGTGGCCCATGATGAACTGATGGAAGAGAAGGTCGCCTTCTTCATTAAAGACACGCTGGAGGCTTTACAGCACTTGCACACCTGCAAAGTGGCTCATCTGGACCTGAAGGTGAAGTTTCCAAACATTTAATTCATGTCTTTGATGAAATCTGTATGATCTTCAATCAATATGTCAATGTGTGAAAGTCTATGTGTGAAACTGTCCATTAGATTAGATTAGAACTATCTACAATAGTATATTGTGATATATAGTGAGTATAGTAATAGTATAATAATATTAGAAGCACAACAAGGAGATCACCAGTTCTTTTTTGTGTTTGTTTGTTAATTGTCTTATACGCATTTCTGTTTTATAGCCTGAAAACCTGATGGTTGATCTGCACAAGCCTGTACCATGTGTGAAGTTGATAGATTTTGGTGATGCAGTGCTGATATCGGGACATCGTTACGTTCACCTCCTCCTGGGAAACCCGGAGTTCGCTGCTCCGGAGCTGATCCAGGGAATGCCGGTGTCCATATCCACGGATGTGTGGAGCGTGGGAGTGCTGGCCTACGTCATGCTCAGCGGTGTCTCCCCGTTCCTGGACGAGAGCCTGGAGGAGACGTGCGTCAACATCTGCAAGCTGGATTTCTGCTTCCCGGACGAGTACTTCTGTGGCGTGAGCCAGGCCGCCAGGGACTTCATCACGTCCACGCTGAGCCTGGACCCCAGGAGGCGGCCGAGCTCGAGCACGTGCCTGCAGCACCCGTGGGTGAGCGCGCACAGCGCCGACTACTCCAAAACGCCACTGGACACGGCCAGGCTGGCCTGCTTCATCGACAGGCGCAAACAGCTCCACGACGTCCGGCCCGTCACCAATATTAAGGGCTTGGTCACCAGCAGTATGGGGCACACAATATGAGGGTGGGTGTTTTCTCCGAGGAAACACGCTAGGGGCGACATGCGTTGTAGAATGTCATACCAAAATGTGTTTTACTGCATACAAAAGCACGGGTTCACGTATGGTCTTTCAGATGTATAACAGGGGTTTGCCGCTCTGGCCCAGCTAGACTGTAGACCTGGGAATCTAAGGCTAGGCTTTTGCAGCGAGGTTGCCAGTGCTCCAGTCTTTTGTAGCGAAAGCTGGAAAGACTCACGATCCTGTGTTGGGAATCCCTGGTCTACTTCTGAAATGAGGTCTGTTCACTGATGTATTACAGGACTGTCCTAAAATAAGACACATCGCTGTGGGGAACCGCTCTCAAAGTTAGCAATTTAAATCTCAGAGCGTGAAGACAATTTAGTTTAACCTTTGAATGTACAGTAATAGAGAATGTGGTTTGCCATTCTGCTGTACTAATTGAAGAGAAATTTAGCACTGTTTTTTTAGAAAATGCGTTGTCTGTAGATATAGGGCAGCAGATATTTTTACAGGTTCAATATGACAGTAAAGGAAATATATAGGATATTAATGGTTTGAATTTTCTGCATGGCCAGTATGGTTCTAGATGCACTGAGTTTACACATCACACAGTTTTAAGATAAATTAAAAGTCTTTAGTTTCTGATAATAAATCATTCGGTTGTTCCAATCATATCTAAATTAATGATTTTAAAGCTTTTTGCTATGCCTTTGAACAGGAAGTGATATAATTATTGTAGAACTTAAGTATTCGTCCCTATTTGTTATATTTGAAAATAAAAGTCATTTTGATTATTTGAACACTTATGTGTCTATCCTGATCAGACATTGTTAATTCCAACCCAAATCAGTGTTAGAGAACAGGAGAACAAACCCTAAGCCTTAAATATATTTATTCCCTTTATACCATGTTTATATAATTTAATTGTGAGTTTGTATTTTTTACATTTATAGCTGTTTATATGGCTTAAGTTGTGTTTACTTTCAGATTTCCACATTTGACATTTTATGATGTTTTGTGTAGTGTTATTTAGTGTAAAAATTGGGACATTTAAGAAACAAGAACACTTCCTCTGAAGGTAACTCTAATTTTGACACAACTAAAGTATATGTACTCTCATGTCTTCAGAATGTTTAAATACAAACACCTACTTCAATGAGTCAGCATTGTTTAATGTATTTAAGTGTATATATTTACTTGACATGAACAAATAATTTGTGCTCATTCTGTATATGGTCAAAAGTACTGTTACCTTCACTGAATTCTCAGGATTGAGGATAGCCTGCTCATTATCAGATTTAAACATTGACAGTTTGGCTGCCAATCTTGAATAGGTCTTTAAAAACACATAAAATGATCATTGTGAGAGGACTTTACATGAAACAGGGAAAATCTATCAACCTAAACCTATTTATTGGCTTTGTTATATCATACCATTCTCACTTTTGTCACAGAACACAGATATGCGATATGTCTACCTTGACAGGAAGCATCATAGTAACGAATGCCATGACAGCATGATGGATACTACAGCAATGGATTCTTAATCTTAATCAGTATTTCATGTTCAATTCAAAATGAACTCGCTACATACTCTGTGGTATGATGCTTCATTGCTACACCTAACATTTGCTGGTATGTTATGTTTGCTTTGTAACACAATGGCATCAGTATTTTAATTCATCGTATTCCGCACACAGCAAAATCCTGCCTTTGTTATTTTAGTCATATTGATAGTGTTGTACATAACTCTCTGTGTGCAATTTGCATACCAAAATGTCCTTTCGTGAATCATATGGGCTGTTTGTTTGTTACTGGATGTTTAATAAACAGTGCTTGTTTTTAGATTAAAAAAAACTTTCATTTGTGTCTTTTAATAAGAATAATGTGAAATAATGAATAATTGTTGTACAGTGTTACTTGAAAGTATGTGGATCCTTTACAATTTTCTATATTTCTGCACATATATGACCTAAAACATCATCCGATTTTCACAGAAGTCCTAAAAGGAAACAAAGCAAACCCACTTAAACGAGATTTTATTAAAAAATGTATTTATTAAAGCATTTATTTCTTAAACCAAAAGTACATTGTTGGTCTCATCTGTCCACTAAGCATTGTTCCAGCAGTCTGCTGGCTGGTCTAGCCAGTCTTTAGCAGAGTTCCTTCTGGAGAGCAGTGGCTTTCTCCTCATTCACTTCATTGTCATCCTATTGTCTTCTGATGGTGAACTCATGAACTTTAACATTATTCAATGTGAGAGGCCTTTAGTTGCCGAGTTACCCTGAGTTCCTTCTTGACCTTGTGGACTAGTATCCACCTTGCTCTTGGAGTGATATTTGTTGCATTATCAATAATGCGGAGGCTGACTGGCTGATTGTGGAGTCCAAACCCTTTAGATATGATTTTGCCACTTGTGGTATGAGACTTTGGATAATGCTCGTAATTAAACCACAGGGTGCTTTGGAATTCCTTTTTTAGTAACCTGAGGACTCTTTATGATCTAAACACATTTAAGAGAATGGTTAGATCTATCTATTGACAGTAGGTTTAAATTGTCCTGTAGATGTTATATGTAGATTTTGCATTTTTTTCTCTTATGTTATTAAATTCTTTTATATCTTATCCAAATGCATCTTTATTCAATTATTATTACTATTATTATTATACTTTAGAAGAGATTGGGTCTGATATTTGGGTGGAGGTGCTTGTTCCCTGTCTATATGTCACCATTTTCCTTTATATTAGAGAGAAAAAAAGTGTTTGTCAAAATCTTAGGATTAGCTCTCAGGTTGGCGTTTCAACTGGAGTTGAAAGTGTAGAAACCACGGCGTGCAGCGCAAGAGAAGCAACGAAGAAAACAGACTACTACAGATTACTTCTACTACTACTACTACTACTAATAATAATAATAATAATGTTTATTTATACTATTACTACAAATAGTTATTTGATATCATCACTTTTGTTATACAAACTTGTTTTTTATATCTGATGATTTCTTTTGACAAAATTTGGCAGATTTTTTAAAGTAAATATTCATTATCTATCTGGCGCACAATTTCTTGTCAGTTCTCGGGCTTTACCATGTCATAGACATGCACCAGACTTATAGTGTTGAATATTATTAACAGACATTCCCCTAAAAATAGAATGTGCATGGTCATGCCAGATAAGTAACATCTCAGCTACGTTGCCAGCTGATTAACCAAATATATTTGCTAGAGTGGGTTGCGCCATATTGTTGGATAAGGCGCTTCATAACGCCGTGTTGTGTCGCGAGAAAAGCCGAGAACATAGCAACAAGACAACAAAAATAAATTCTGGACAACAATTCAGAGTGAATGATGGCGGCGTCGCTGTTACGCCGGGATAAGAAAGCTACAGCTGCTCATTTAAAGGCGGATCTCAATCGAACTGACAACAGCTCTGGTGTCCGGCAACTTCAGGAATTGCTGGACAATGTTCTTAATCCAGAGAAGCCAGCGGCAGACACTGAGGCCCTTGACTGGTGTAAATATTTGCTGGCAGGAGGGGACGGGTACGAGGACTTCTGCAAGACCGTCAGGTCCTATGATAACGCTACTCTGTGTGGTTTGGTCTGGACTGCTAATTTTGTAGCCTACCGATGTCGGACCTGTGGGATTTCGCCCTGCATGTCACTCTGTGCAGAGTGTTTTAACAACGGGGATCACGCTGGCCATGATTTTAATATGTTCAGGAGCCAGGCCGGCGGGGCCTGCGACTGTGGAGACAGTAATGTCATGCGAGAAAGTGGGTAAGTTGACGGCTTGGTTAGCTAGCGTTAGCTGTAACCGTTAGCCGAGCTGTAGCTTGCTAGCCAGCCTACATAGCTGTTTTTTCTGTGATTTAAGAAAAGGGCCTGCAATATTATCTGATGTCGTTCTGTTTGTTGGGTGATTTGGGGGGTAATTATAATGAAATGAATGTGTGTCATGAGAACTGGGATGCTTGAACAAAATAATACCCAGCTAGCTGTCCTAGAATGCTTAGCTCACTTAGCTGTGCCAGATAGCTAAGAGCTTAGCAAGGGAGCACAGCTAGCTGCTGCCTTACTGAGTATCAAAAGTCTAGTTTATTTTTAACCTACGGCGAGGGCCACTGACAGGTCTTACCTCAACTTCTGACACGAGACATTTTTACTTACACCCTGTGAATGTTAAGTATTTGCAAGATATTTCACTGGACAAATAATACATTATTGACTAGCTACATATTTTACATTGCCACTTATTTCTCACTTTTTCCAGTACCATTTTTGTTTCTTTTGTTTTTTGTTTCGTTTTCTTTGTTTATTTATTAGAGTCTTTACTGGCTCTGGTGCACTCGCACAGTACTTTGCTTTAAAACACCAGGATAAGATATTGCCGTGTTACCCTCTGGTTTGTCTGGCATAAGGATGATTTATGCGTGAATCCCAGCTGGCAGTTACTAATCCCATTGTGGTCCATGAAAGAAGACGCAGCCACTGCCGCTGGTGGCCTTTTTCCGTAGCGGTAGGGGAAGCCCTCTGCTAGTGCCATGTTCAGGGTTCTCGTAGGTTTCACTCTTTCGGTTTCATTTTTCCCTTCACGTTGAGGGATTTTACTACCACATCGGCAGATAATTGTTTCAGATATACAGTATTGATGATTCGTGCTTTAAATGTAAGAAACGTAACATTATCAGAAGGATACTGGCAGACCAGACCAGTAAAATATGAGTCATATTATTCATTAACGCACAATTATATAATTTTTTAGTTGATGAATGACACATACTGATTCCAAAATGATGGCCAAAGGGGCTATAGGTCTGCATCATATGCATCACACTCTCTTTAGAGGTGTAAAAATGTGTCTAAGTTTGAAATGATTTTCCATTCCAAGGTCAATATTCAATTGTAAAATATAATCTTTAGCCTTCTATATGTTTAAATAAGCATCAGCAACAACACTTTAAAAGCTACTTCAGAAGCCCAAGGTCATTTAAACAAGTTTAGTTTGGACTCTTTAAATGTGTATAGAATGGAGTAATTACAATGCTAATACCTTTAATATTCTGTGAATTAATGCTGAACATGAAATACTGAAAACATGGTAGGCTACTGAAAACTAGCAACAGTGATGAGAAACTACAAATCAGTCTTTGGATTTTGAGAACTGTTGTTTAATATACCAAGTGAAAATTACAATAAATGTTTTCTATCAAAGACAGATAGGGCACCTTTAAAATGGCCAAAGGTATGATGACAGTAGGCCTTGGTTTTCAGATGGAGGTCTGTTCACTTTTCATGTTTTCAGCTACATTTTGAGGCTTAATAATGTATCTTGTATCTACACTAATTTGCCACTTTTCTGCTGTCCATGCAATAACAAGCTCTGAAACATCTGTTGGTCTGCAAAGTTTGCCATCGCTGGTCAGTGTGTTACCACAGGACGGCACCCAAGTACACATTATTTGCTTGGCTAGGATAATTAACAAGGCAGTCGAGTGCAGGAGTTGCACATATCAGTGTCACATACTAGGTGTAGGTGTGTCGTGACAATGTGTAGAAGGGGAGCAGACAATGTGTTCAACAATAACGAAACACTGTTCAGAGCACTTTTAAAGCACACAGCACAAAACTGTCTTGTTAAAGTGCTCATTTCCTCATTGTAGCTAGTTTTCTGCAGTCTATGCATAGACCAGTGTTGGCATAACGATTGACATATGATATATTGTACAACCAAGGTGCCCAAGTTGAGCTTACACGATTCAGCAATCAAGCAGTTCTGCAGTGCACTGACAGAATAGCGCCTGTGTGGGTGCAGTGTCACTTAACAAGAGGACAGTTTTCATGTAGAATAAATGGCCATTGAAACAGTGCAGTATTTCCACATGGGGAGATGAACAGATGCACATCCCTCTGCTTGGCTGTCCTGTGTTGATTTGTTCAGTCCAGGGCGGTGGTTCCTAGTGCTTGGGAATTCATAGCCAATCACGGTTCTTTCAGTTAAGCTCACCAAACTCCTTAGTAATAGATGTAGATGTGGTTCCCAAGTCCCACGTTATAGTTAGTGCCACTGAATTATCCTTAAACAAACCAGTAAAGTAAAGTAATTTATACTTAATAAAATAAAGAAGGCAGACTCCAGTATTGCTTGAAGAGAATTACAGGTCCAAGTCTTTATTGTAGATCAATGTTGGTGTACAATTGAGGCACTAACTAAGTAATGTTACCAGGACTCATAGGAGCCCTACTTGTATATTTTCAGAATCACATTGCCCCTCCTGTTATTTTACATATTTGCTTTAGGTTCTACCACCTTTATGTCCAAGCATCATGACTTTGAACCCCAGTCATTCATATACACATTCATTTTATATTTATTATGTCTTTTTTTTTTAAGTTTTCCTCATCCAGAACTTTACCAAATAAGGCCTTTTGCAGTGTCCTCCTATAGTCCACAATTCATCCAGCAGTATGTAGAGGCCCTTTCACTAATTGCCTGTGTACATGTTATCTCTCAATTCTCAAGGTCTTTTCACCATGCTGTACATTATACATGTGCACTTTCAGTTTTCTGTCCTATTTCATTCATTTTTATTCTTCCTCATGGAATTGATTCACTCTCACTCGTTCTGAGGTAATGTGTTGGCATCATGTTTTTGTTTGTTTGCCAGCCTCTTTTAACAATTTTAGGATCATCTAATGCCTAATTTCCTCTTATCAGGACCACAGACTTTTCCATTGTTTTGAGTTGGGCAAGTCTCCATAAATATTTTAAGCCCAGTATCAGTAAAACTGTAATTCCACATTTTACATTTGTTTTGTTCATGTCCCAAGTAGGACACATTTATAAAAATACAATAACATTTCTATTATGCACTACATATGGTTTCACAGCAAAGTCATGAATTTCATGTGGCAGGTTTTGTAGAAGGCATCGGTTAAAAACAGGGGAGAACGTTCCATCAGTTCCTCGAGATCTACTACTCATGTCAGAGATGGTTCTTCCTCGTTTCATCATCAGCATAATACAGTACCTGAGAGATGGCTACACAGAGCCAGGTGAGGAAACCAATCTTCAATCACCTGCAGTTACAGTGAATTACCACAAGGGTAGAGCCGAGTCCTTATCTGTGGTGCCCTGCACCGTCTGGCCATTCATTCTGCACCTGTAGCCAGAATGAAACGTTGTGCAGGCAAACAGCACTGGCATGTTAGATTACAGCTCATTAACTAATTCACAAGTACATTATTATCAACTTTTGTGCACGTTTAGGCCTGTTGCACAGAAAATATACTGTCTAGATTTGTACAGTTTCAAATCCATGGAAATGATTGGAGACAAGTGCTACAGGACTTCAGTCTAATATCTCTACTGTGGAAACACACAGCTCACACCTAACCTTGTTCGTTATACTGCGTTTCCAGAGTCTGCCACAGACCGGGATCTGCAGAAGGTCCTACAGCATCTGGAACCTCAGATCTCCTTCCTAGAAGACCTCACTAAAATGGGCGGAGCCATGAGGACCGTGCTCACAAAGATTTTAACCAATCAGCAGACCTTTACAGAATTGAGCATGGGTATGTATGAGCTACAGTGAAGGTGTGCTTTCCCACTGGTATTTGAGGCCAGAGCATTATGAAAACAGAAATGTACTGTTTACTTTCAGTGTCCGTTTGTAGGATTGTATTGTATATTAGAATGTGCTTGTGTGTGTGTCTGTGTGTGTGAACTGTAAGCAATAAGCAACTGGTGAAAAACTGCAGAATAAATCTATAATGTACATGTAAAACTAATGTTTTGTATAACACTTTTTCAGTCTCTGCTGTTCTGGATAGTTTTGTCATTGCTACAGGGCTAAAAAGGCTTTCCAGTCTATGGAGAACTCTAATCTATGGCTGAAAATCATGCTGTAACCAAATACCAAATTACATACTGAAGTGTAACATTAGAACTTGTTGTTGGTAGTGGTGGTCATGACCCAGACAACTATATTTTGAATTTGTTTATTCTCCCTTCCTCCTGTCATCTACTCCTCTAGGTAGATGATATTAGTAAACAGTTCAGTTTGATAGAAATTATATGCTTGGCTAAGGGGAATACAGTCTCTCCTGAGACTGACTCACTACACATTTCTTCCCTCCTCCCACAGGTCAGGAGGAGAACATGTATGCAAAGCGAAACTATGAGAAGTACTTGTCAGCACTGAAGAACTCTGGCTTGGCGGAGGAGAAAGGGCCGGCGGGGACGGGGGCCCCGGGAGACTCGCCGGCCGGAGCTGGAGCAGGCGCTGGGTCCGGAGCGCTTGGCTTGCTGGGTAATACCTCCCACTACGTTTATGGACCTGACGGGCTGTGGTCCGTTTATCTGGGGCTGCGCAAAGTCACTGTGTTGTGAGGCTTTTCTTGTTTAACACACTTGTTGAATCTGGTGTCCCCTGTCCTGTCCTCCTCTCCTTCCTTTAATCGACCCCTTCTGTGCTCTCAGGGGCCACTGCAGCTGGCAGCCCCCATGAGGAAAACAAGGAGGTAAGACATGAAACAGACCGCAGGGTTCAAAACGCCAGAGGAAGCCACGTCTTTAAAGGCACCTCCTTAAAGCCACCTCCTTCAAGGCACCTCCTTCAAGGCACCTCACATTTTTCTCCTCTCTCCTACAGGAGGACCAGGATGGAGGCCAGGGTGTAGGTCAGAGAAAGAGGGTAAAGTTGAGCAGTAGTACAAAAGGTGAATGACTTGGAACACGCTGTTTGTAATCCCCGTTTTCCTCACGAATCTGAGAAGAGGGCCTGTGATAATCTTCAATTTCTTCTTTTTAGACCCATCCATAATGGATTCTCTGAAACACAAATGTTTTTTAGAAGAGTTGTTGTTTTGGACTATTAAATATGAGTTTCCCCAGAAGATGGTCACTTTTTTACTCAACATGTTGCCAGATCAAGACTATAAGGTATGCAGTTCATACTTCCACACTCTTGCTTAATGGCATTTGTATTGCGCTCGTGCTGAATCAGTTGTTTTTGATGTGGGTTGCCAGGTTTGCTGAGTCCCATCCCACCAACTCTTTCCTTTTCTTGCCCTTCAGATCACCTTCACTAAAACGTTTGTGCAGCACTACGCCTTCATCATGAAGACCCTGATGAAGAGCCGCGAGTCGGACACCATGTCCAACCGCATCGTGCACATCAGCGTGCAGCTCTTCAGCAACGAGGAGCTGGCGCGCCACGTGACCGAGGAGTGCCGGCTGCTGGACATCATGGTGACCGTGCTGCTGTACATGATGGAGAGCTGCCTCGTCAAGAGCGAGCTGCAAGGTGGGCGGGACCTTGGGGGGGGACCGCACTGAGGTGGGCGGGGCCATGGGGTGGGGAGGACACACCAGACAATTGGGTGGAAATTGACGACATTATAATGCACTTGGTGTTCTATGTGTCTAGAGAAAACCTTTCTAACATCTCACCATCTATGTATGTCTGGAACTGTAACCAGGGGCTTCAGTCAGCCAGTCATTGAGTTATTTTTAGCATTTGATGCGAGTGTCACTAGATCAATCGTAGAAAGCTGCCATGCAAAGCTAAGGCTGGAGAAACCAGTGGGTTTAACCCTCGAATGCAAATCTCACAGCTGCGTCTCCCGTTGCAGATGAGGAGAACAACCGTCACGTGGTGGTAAACTGCGGGGAGGCCCTGCTGAAGAACAACACGTACTGGCCGCTGGTCAGCGACTTCATCAACATCCTGTCGCACCAGAGCGTGGCCAAGCGCTTCCTGGAGGACCACTCGCTGCTCATGCTGTGGATGAGCTTTGTCTCTTTCTTTCAAGGTGGGTGTTGTCGCGGTGGTGACGAAGGTGATGGCACGATGTAGGGCTCAGGGTGCCGCGAGACCAGGAGGTTAGCCGCGAGCTAACCCGCGAGACCAGGATGCAAGACGCGAGACCAGGGTGTAAGCCGAGAGCTAAACCGCGACACCAGGACGTAAGCCGAGAGCTAACCCGCGAGACCAGGATGTAAGACGAGAGCTAAACCGCGAGACCAGGACGTAAGCCGAGAGCTAAACCGCGACACCAGGAGAGCTAAACCGCGACACCAGGACGTAAGCCGAGAGCTAAACCGCGACACCAGGACGTAAGCCGCGAGCTAAACCGCGACACCAGGACGTAAGCCGCGAGCTAAACCGTGAGACCAGGACGTAAGCCGAGAGCTAACCCGCGAGACCAGGACGTAAGCCGAGAGCTAAACCGCGAGACCAGGACGTAAGACGGGAGCTAAACCGCGAGACCAGGACGTAAGACGGGAGCTAACCCGCGAGACCAGGACGTAAGCCGAGAGCTAACCCGCGGCACCAGGACGTAAGACGCGAGCTAAACCGCGACACCAGGACGTAAGCCGAGAGCTAACCCGCGAGACCAGGACGTAAGACGGGAGCTAACCCGCGAGACCAGGACGTAAGCCGAGAGCTAACCCGCGACACCAGGATGTAAGACGCGAGCTAAACCGCGACACCAGGATGTAAGACACGAGCTGACCCGCGAGACCAGGATGTAAGCCGAGAGCTAACCCGCGAGACCAGGATGTAAGACGCGAGCTAAACCGCGACACCAGGACGTAATCCGAGAGCTGCCCGCCAGGCTGCGCTAGAACGAGGACAGTTTGTCGGTGTGACACTTTTCGCTCGCATGGTTATATTTGGCTGGTTTGTGTCTAGTGTTCACATCTGCTGCTTTGTGACATTTTATTATCTGTGTTGTTACAGCATTACAGAGGGTTTAACGTTTAACGCCTCATTCTGACTCTCTCCCCCTCCCCCGCTGCATGTTCTCTTCAGGAATGAACCTGAACAAGAGGGAGATGAACGAGCATGTGGAGTTTGAGTCGCAGACGTACTACGCCGCCTTCGCTGCCGAGCTGGAGGCCTGCGCCCAGCCCATGTGGGGGCTGCTCACACACTGCAAAGTCAAAGTAAGAGCTACACCCGCCCGCTGCTGCTCTGTCAGGCCGAAACACCTCCGCCCTTACTGGCACCAGAGATGTCCCCAACGGCACCAACTACCAACCTGCTCCAAAAGATTTCCAGATGCTGAGTCATGGAGTGGTGTAGGGAGTCGGTCATCTGTATTGTGATTTACGTTCCGTGTCTTTTGGAGTAATTGAGAGGGTGGCTTTCACGTTGACAGGAAACGCAGGAGTACACGAAGACGGTGGTGCGGTACTGCCTGGAGACTTTACAGATGTGGTTCGACGCCATCGGCTTTGTCGATGAGGTATGGTGGTTCGCCGGCGAGTCACAGTCTCGGGACACACACACACACACACGATTTCCCCATTGTCCAGTGGTATTCATCACCTTGTTTAACCTGTTTCCAACAGCCCGCCCCCAATCAAGTCACGTTTCACCTGCCCCTCCACCGCTACTACGCCATGTTCCTCAGCAAGGTAACTGAACACACACACGGCACAAAACCAGCAGGAAGAGTGGGATACTTCATGGGAAGGCTTTGTCCAAGAGGGACTTAGCAAGTTAATGTAAAGGACATCCGGTCACTCTCATGGACACGGGGCAGAAAAATTGTACTGTAATAAATCAGCTGTTTTTAACTGGGGAAGCTTTAGCGTACGTAGAGAAAGCTCGTGTGACTGGTGTTCCTGTTCGTCGCAGGCGGTGAAGTGTCAGGCGCTGGACTTAGACAGTCTGCTCCCTGACCAGGAAATGCTGATGAAGATTATGGTGCATCCACTCCAGATACAGGTAACACACACCTCGTGTCAAGATTACAGCTACAAGTACACTCACTGAGGGGGAGGGTGTCCGCGTGTATTCTCTTTGTTTTTCTCTCACACACACACACCCACACTTATTTCTCTCACACTCACACACTTATCTAACATATATCTCATGCTGAAAAGACATATAGACCTGTCTCAGCAGGAGGATTTGGTGCAGATGGCTTAGAGTTGCGGATTTCACATTGTGCTGACATTTCAGTCTGTAGTGGCTCAATCTGTCAGCAAATCAGGCATATGCAAATTCGTCTCCAAGACTAGAGCTGCGTCTGCTTCCTGTGTCATTGTAAAATGCATTCATTTTGTATTTAGTCTTCTGTTATCTTCAATGGATTGCTCATTATCATTTAGCGCATTGTAGCATATTGAAATGCATTGAAATGGGATGTTAAAGTTGATAATGTTGTATTCTATCAGACTGCAATAATTGTGTGAACTCTGCAGTAACATGAATGACAATGCATTATGTTATGTAATAAAATGATGACGTATGATTCTTTTATAAGTTTCCTGTGTGTGTGCGCCTCTCTCCATCACTCTGTGTGTTTCTGGCTGTCTGTGTGCAGGCATGTCTGTCTGAAATCCACAGTAATATGTGGGTGAGGAACGGGCTCCAGATTAAAGGGCAGGCCATGACGTACGTCCAGTCTCACTTCTGCAACTCCATGATCGACCCAGACATTTTCCTCCTCCAGGTGCGCCTCCGTTATAGCCTCAGTGACGTTCTCCTCCTGCTCCTTAGGCCTTTCACTCCCACACAGTACCTGCTCCTGCTGCCGAGCACAGTTTCTCTTGTTCTGCTTCACTTACTGTGTAATCCGTGTGGCTAATTCAAATGTAAAGGCGGCGGCGGAGCTCCTCAGGAACAGCTCACGTGTACTGTTCCCATGGAACAAGCCCTTCAGCTGATGCGCTCAGTCTTTGTTTACCTGTCCTCAGGTGTGTGCGTCACGCCTCGACCCAGACTACTTCATTTCTTCAGTATTTGAGAGGTATGGGTCCCCTTGACCACACCATGTTGACCTGTTGCCCTGGTCTCCAGAGCCATGGCTGTTTTGCTCTGTGAGCTGACCGCTTCTCTGACAGGTTTAAAGTGGTGGACCTGCTGACGATGGCCTCACAGCACCAGAACACCGTGCTGGAGGCGGAGCAGGAGCGGCCTATGCTGGAGGGGGCCCTCACCTTCCTGGTCATACTGTGCAGCCTCCGCATACACCTGGGTGGGCACCGAGCACCAGCTGTAGACCTGTCTGTCCATCCCTCTCTCTGTGACATTTTTGGCTGGAGTTTCATAGATATGCGTCTAGACTCATTCTCTCTCTCTCTCTCTCTCTCTCTCTCTCTTTCTCTCAGGTATGACTGATGATGAGATTCTGAGGGCAGAGATGGTGTCTCAGCTGTGTATGAACGACCGCACACACAGCTCCCTCTTAGATCTCATATCCTTCACCGCCTCTTCCCTAAATCAGGATGACCTCTGAGCCGTCTACCTTTACCACTCTGGATGCGCTTTTCTGTGAATTTATTTACCTCATATAAGGAGCCTATTGTCTCTGCCAGTGCCAGTTCATTCTAACCATTATGATTTTATCAGTTCCTTTATTCTTCTTACTCTCCCAGATCACCCGCTGCCACTTTAAATATTCCGATAAGTCAAAATGCTAATGCTAGCTAAAAACCGCGGTGTAATGGCGATCCTTAACGGACACTCCACATCCCGGAGAACCCCAACCCGAAGAGCGGGATCATTCCCGGCAGCTGCAGCTTCGAGGAGATGCTCTCCGCCGTGGCGGATTTTAAAGCTCCCGTGTTTGAGCCAGGAGGCTCCATGCAGCAGGGCATGTACACCCCCAAAGGTGAGCGACCTCTCCCCAGGGGTCACCTCTGCCCCTTCCTGCTCGAGATGTGAACAAGTGTTCATGGAGCCTAGATGGATAAAATTGGCTTGTGCTCCAAGCTGTCATCTTTTAGTCTGTCTTAGACTCAAGTGTGTGTGTGTGTGTGTGTGTGTGTGTGTGTGTGTGTGTGTGTGTGTGTGTGTGTGTGTGTGTGTGTGTGTGTGTGTGTGTGTGTGTGTGTGTGTGTGTGTGTGTGTGTGTGTGTGTGTGTCTTTTGTTCAAGTTCTGTATTCTAGAACTCTGTATTTCTCTTGATCAAATATTCTAATAGATAAACTGTATTTTCCAGCTTGTCCAAAGAGAACCGTAAGCAGTTGTGTGTTTTCCTGTTCTGTCTTTTTGACAGTTTGGTCTCTCCCAGAGTCTGACATGCATATCAGAGCGATAATGTTTAGGAATAATGTTATGGGAAGCAATAACAGCATGCCTTGTCATCGTTTCACTAATGACCCAAGTCGGTTGCTGCGGTTTTACTTTCTCCCACCACATGATGGCAGTCTTGATCCGCAGCCGAGTTCTGCGCATCTGTTCCGTTCTCTGCATGAAGGGTGGATCACCTTATGCCATCATACACAGGCTCCATGCTTCAACCTGGGTCACGTTCTCATTACCAAATATATGCAAGTGGTACTAGAATTGGTCGATCCATATTGCTAAACAGCACCATTCGTTTTAAAATGAAATTCTGGTCCACCGATGGTCCAACTCACCAACGATAAATTGCCGCTTGCCATTCATGTCTAGACATATTGACTTTTCCCCCCTGATCTTGCCACATGGGGGCAGACTCGTGATAAATGTCCTTCCTCCGGACTCCTCTGTAAGTGCGGATTAGGAAGTCACCGTTTCTCTTGAACTGTGTGGGATTCACGCTGTGTGATTGTGTTTGCTCTCCAGCTGAGGTGTGGGAGAAGGAGTTTGACCCCATCATGGTGATCTTGCGCACAGTTTACCGGCGAGATGTCCAGTCAGCGATGGACAGATACTCTGCGTTGTATGTCACCTTCATGTTGTCTATTGTAAACAGCTCTTACACCCACACTACTAATGAACTGCCACTGATTTTTAGAAGAACCTGTTTTACTTTTTAGTTTGTCTTTTCATGTCCTGATGAGTCGTAATGAAGGTGCTTTGAAACAGTAGGCAGTTTTGCCAGCCTAAACTCTGGATGCTCTGGGATGGGAAATACGGTACTTTGACAGGGAACCTGAAGTTCCCAGTTGCATCATGCAGTGTGTCACACAGCTTCACCTAAGGTCACTGAGAGGGGAATGTATTTTCAAGTTTACGAGTCCCGGGTTACTCCTGTTCTTTGGCCGTGTGTGTGTATTTGTTACTTGTGCACTGGCAGGGGTGCGCATTAGAACCCCTTCCAATTAGAGCCAAGGCAGGAGAGATCAATATATCAAGTCTAAAGTCTAATAGACCAGGGAAGGCCCTGCTATATTGAACTCTGCTCGGAGCTTCCTGAAGACAAATGTGAAGGGGTCCTGGTTCAGGAGATGGGGTGAGGTTAATATCCTGTCGTTCTCGGCATGATGGGAGCTTTCCAAATGCAGTGGAGAATCCTTCTCCGAGCAGCCAGCATACATTCCCCGCGCTGCAGGTCAGAAGTCAAGACTTGCCTGCTCACAGTTGGACATGGTGGAAGAGGAGGTCTCCTGTCCATCAGACCGTATTGTCTTCATCACAAACCTACTGAGACATCAACATACAGAAATTCCTTTAGTCCCTGCACACTTTGACCTGTTTATACCGACAATGTAAAAAAGTATAATTTAAGCTCCCTCTCTGTACTGTACAGTGATCGATATCATAGTACTAAGAATAGCAAAGTTTCGTTGCCCAGATTATGGCCTTATAAAGATTATCACCCTTCAGAAAGCATACTCGTGCTTTAAATATATGTTAAATGTTATTTGATGACATGTAATTCAGTTCAGGCCCCCGGGGCCTTTCTGCTGTGGGTAGCTGTGACGTGGGCCCCTGTCTGTGCTCTGTGTGCAGTCTGAAGCAGTGCGGTGTTCACGCCGGTAACCCCTGGCCCCCCTATAAGGAGCGGGCGGCCCTGCACCCCTGCTACAGAGGCCTGGTTCGCCTGCTGCACTGCAAGACCTTGCACATCGTCATCTTCACGCTGCTCTACAAGGTGCCCGTCGCGGCGCCCGCCACTCCCACACACTCCCACACACACACACACATTTGTGCTCAGTGACCGTTATTGGGTGTCGAGGACGTTACTGGAAAAACTAACTTCCCATTGTCTGTTTTCCTATAAATCATGTTTTGCCCCCCCGCTCCGGTCTGCTCGTCCAGATCTGGATGGACCACCAGAACATGTCGGAGCACGTGCTGTGTATGGTGCTGTACCTGGTGGAGCTGGGCTTGGACAACCACACGCAGGACGACAAGGACGATGAAGTGAGACTCCTCTGTCCTGGTTTGAGCTTTGGGACGTTCTTGTGCTCTGTGGCCTTTAAACTCAAGCTAAGGTTATAGAGTTCTTACAGCAGGCCAATGCAGACCTAATGCCTTCGTATGGTTTCTACATCAGTATGAGATAAGGGTACGTTTAATGTATGCAAGATAATCTCCGGGAACCTTTGACTAGAAGATGACTTGAGCATGCCTGAGTAGCTTTTCCATGCTTTTTTCTGTGCTCCCCAGAAGACACACAGATGGTCTGTCTCCAGACCTTATAAGTAGTTCCCAAAATATAAGGCATCTGCTGCCTTTGCAGTTTGGAACAGGGAGCACTGCTTCGTCCCTGACCAAGAGCTTTAGTGAGCTAGTGTCCCTATGCAGTGTACCTGAGCTAGTGTCCCTATGTAGTGTACCTGATCTAGTGTCCCTATGCAGTGTACCTGAGCTAGTGTCCCTATGCAGTGTACCTGAGCTAGTGTCCCTATGCAGTGTACCTGAGCTAGTGTCCCTATGTAGTGTACCTGATCTAGTGTCCCTATGCAGTGTACCTGAGCTAGTGTCCCTATGCAGTGTACCTGAGCTAGTGTCCCTATGTAGTGTACCTGATCTAGTGTCCCTATGCAGTGTACCTGAGCTAGTGTCCCTATGCAGTGTACCTGAGCTAGTGTCCCTATGCAGTGTACCTGAGCTAGTGTCCCTATGCAGTGTACCTGAGCTAGTGTCCCTATGCAGTGTACCTGAGCTAGTGTCCCTATGCAGTGTACCTGAGCTAGTGTCCCTACGCAGTGTACCTGAGCTAGTGTCCCTACGCAGTGTACCCGAGCTAGTGTCCCTACGCAGTGTACCCGAGCTAGTGTCCCTACGCAGTGTACCCGAGCTAGTGTCCCTACGCAGTGTACCCTGAGCTACTGTCCCTACGCAGTCTACCTGCACACACACGCCCTTCTCAGCGCCCGTGTGCTGTGCCCTTCCCCAGGAGCCGCGCATCGAGGAGCACTGCCACGACAGCTGGTTCCCCGGCACCAGCCTGCTCTCCAACCTCCACCACGTCATTAACTTCGTGCGGGTGCGCGTGCCCGAGACCGCCCCCGAGGTGGAGCGCAAGCGGGAGCGTGAGCGGGAGAGGGAGACGCCCCCGAGCACCAGCGCCGCCGCCGCCTCCAGCTTCGGGCAGGTGAGCGTGAGCCGCGCTGCTCCTGTCTCAGCCCGGGTCCTCCGGCTGATCGGCGGGCCTCGAGTTCGTAAGGACTGCCCGCGTGTACGGTGATCTCTCCAACCTGCGTTGTGTCTTGACTGCTGTCGCACGCTTTCACTCCACAGAGCTCCAGAAGGCTGTCGGGGAATTGGAGAGAGGTAGATGGGAAATGACCAACTCCGAGGGGGGGGTGGGGGGTCGTTTGGGGGAATAATCGGAAGGGTTGCAGGACGACCGGCTCGGGGTGGGGTGTTTGTTGAGAGGTGCACGGCGTTATGCTGAGTTTTGCGTGCGGTGCTGTTACGTTATGGTCCCGCTGCACCACACGCATGACAAGTGCTGCGTTTCCCCTGTTTCCGGGGATCTGTGTGCTATAAAGGCTTTACGTAGCATAATAAACATGCATACCGTAGCACTTTTCGTGTGGGGTGTGCCTTCCACGTGCGTGTCTGACTGTTGTCGTGGTCTGCATTAGTTTACGTCTTGCGCATTTGCATAAGCGTGAAGGTTGCGTGTGCCTGTGTGATCTCCCTACTGTGCCTGGAGGGCCTTCGTGATCAGGCTCCCTTGCAGTGTGGCACACTAATTAAGTCTTGGACAAACTGTTTGCTTATTTATTTAGTGCATGTGTAATTGATGGATGTGTTTCTGAGGGAGTTGTGACGGGCGTCTAAACGGCTCTGAACAGCCGTGGACGCGGACAGCCACCATCAGCACGTTTCCCTAGAAACGTGCCACTTGCTCCAAAGTTTGCTAGGCTAAATGCTGCCTGGTGAGGGACTTTACATTCGATATGATCTGTGATTTATCTTCTTTAGAACAACAAGAACACAGTCCATACAGTTACAGGCTTACCGTACAGCTAAAATAATAAATCGTGCATTCATTTAACTAAGGTGGGGTCATAAATAGACTTCAACATTTCGGCAAGGGTAGCTGTAATCCGCTGGCCAGCTAACACTAATCCGTAATGGCACAAATCTCAAAATTGTTATAACCGATAACCTTTCCGCAAATAGGAGTCTAAGCATCACATTATTCGTCCCACACTAACACCGTAGCCGTCCTCGTAGCTTAACCTGCTCTTGCATCACTGGCATTAAAAAGCCGGCTTCCGTCAAAGTAAATCCTGCCTCCTTTGATTTGATTGGCTGGCTGAAAATTGGCATTTACGAGCAGAAAATCACTGAGCACTTTCCCTAAATCTTTTCTTTTCCTTCAAACGTTCGTATAAGTAAATAGCAGTGTCTATCTACCATACTATAACATCAACGTCATCATGCCTGTACAAGGGCAACATGTGATCATACCTGGATGTTGAGGGCGGGAACAACAATCTCCTCAGAGGCTGTTGCGGTTATAACACTTAAACCATTAAAACTGCATCATGTTTGTGCCTTAAACCCTAAAACTTGCATCATATTTGGCATTTTTACCTCTGGTCCCCTCTCATTACCCTTTTCGCTGCTTTTGCTGCAAAGGATCACCACCAGCACATACATCATGCTGGTCTCCCTCTCTCTCTTTCTCTCCTCCTCCCTCTCTCCCGTTCTCAGAACCTGCGGGAGGCGCAGTTGTTCAGCCTGGTGGCGGAGCGGCGGAGGAAGTTCCAGGAGATCATCAACCGCAACAGCCGGGAGGCCAGCCAGGCCGTGCGGCCCAAGGCCTCCTCGCGCTGGCAGCCCCCGGGCTCGCCGCCCCAGCTGGTCACCGAGATCCTGGAGATCCGCGAGAGCATGCTGTCCCTGCTGGTCAAGCTGCACCAGAAGCTGTCGGCCAGGCAGAACTCGCTGGAGCCCGGCTGGCTGGACGAGGCCGACCCGGCCCGCCACGCCCACGGCGACGGCCTCACCGCCATCCAGCGCATCCTGGCCAAAGCAGCGGTGCGGAGCCGGCACAGCAGGCGCTGCCTGCAGGAGATCTGCGGCCGAGTGTGCCCGCCCGTGCCCCCCAAGAAGAACAGTCCGGGAGACAAGAAGAGCATGGATAAAGAGGAGAGGTGTGTGTGTGTGTGTGTGTGTGTGTGTGTGTGTGCGTGCGTGTGTGCTGCTTGGTCATTAGTTGCCACTCTTTGTGCTGGAGGAAAACGCACTAGGCTTTCAGTTGCTGCTGTTGCTGTAGTCTCATTGTTCCAAGGTGTGTCGTACACACATTGATTTGACTTACGCCTTCACTAGCTATTAACTCATAGACTAGACTCCTGTCTCTGTCTCGGTCTCTCCCTCTCTGTCTCTCTCTGTCTCTCTCTCTCTCTCTCTCTCTCTCTCTCTCTCTCTCTCTCTCTCTCTCTCTCTCTCTCTCCCCCTCTCACCCCCACACCCCTTCCATCCCCTTTATCTTTTCCTAAAGGTGATGGGACTGGTTATAAACCTTCCATTAGCACCTGTTATTATGGGACAAATGCCACTTGCAAGTCGAGACCAATCTCTCTCATGCACACGGACATTGTGCTTGTGTGTGTGTGTAGTTATATCGTTAGTTGCCATAGCAACATCAGGGAGGGTAGTGAGGTGGCTGGAGGACGCTGGGTATTTTCCGGTGCCACGTCCCAGCAGCGTATGTTCGTCCCTGACGCTGTCAGCGGAGGGAGCTGAAGCGTGTCGTTCCTGTCTGCATCAGTTTATGTCCTCTTATTAGCCCCCTCTTATTTTACTGCCTCCATTTGTCCCCCCTGGGCGGGGCCACAGCCAACGGCAGACACCCCCCCCTACGCCAGCCAGCAGGTGTCCGGGGATGTAGAGGACCATGACTCCGGCGTATCAGGCGCTGATGAATTTGATCTTGGGGTAAAATTCGTTATGCGTCCATACAAATCGCCGTTTGTTGTTTTCCAGCCCAACGAGGACAGTTTCTCCTGCCTCGTTAACCTAGACAGTTTAACATCTGCACTTTCCATCTAGTTGTGCCATTGGTGTCATTTGGTGGAGGCAGGGGACAATATTTGTTTACTCATTTCTCTCTCTCTCTCCCTCCCTCTCTCTCTCTCTCTCTCTCTCTCTCTCCTCTCTCCTCCCTCTCCCCCCTCTCTCAGACGCCAACGGGCCAGAGAACGGCAGCAGAAGCTCCTGGCTGAATTCGCCTCCAGACAGAAGAGCTTCATGGAGACGGCCATGGACGTCGGTAAGCAGATCACCTGCTCTGACTCCCCGTGGGGGCTTCAGTGCAGACGCGTCGCCGTCGTAGCTACTCCATGAATTAAACGCCTGTTTGGAGTTGCACGGGAACATTTGTAATGTTCGAGCAAGTATTGCTGAAGGCACCTGCTTCCACCTTATCCAGAGCGGTTTGATTTTCCGTTGCAGTAAATAGCAGATACTGCCTCTCACTCTGGTCTCAGCTGAGTAAAGGAGTCAATTATGCTGACTTAAAAATGGGCTTTGAGCAGCTTGGGGTAGTAGTGTAGCGTCGGGGAGCATAATCAGAGTGGAACGGGGCGTCCTGACCCACGCTGGCAGGGGCGCTGGCCTGCAGCTCTGGGGACATTCAGACGGGCTGTGGTTTTGATCCTGGCCGTGGACCACGACTTTCCGCAGTGTTCTGTGTTTTTCCCCCACAAAACTCTCCATGCTCTGGGGACAAACCCCACTCGGTCCTTGAAGGAAAGCGCTTCGGGGGATCCGCGCTCTGTAGCAAGGTGACACGCCGTGTGCGTGCATGCGTGTGCGCGTGCGTGTGCACACGCCCTTCTCTCTGGGGAGATTGAAGAGGCCAGAGTGCTGGCGGCGCTGTGGACCCCCAGGGGCCGAGCATGCGCTCTCTCTCTCTCTCTCTCTCGTTAAGGGATGAGTAATGTTGGCTTTCGTCCCATAGCAGAACTCGCTGTGTCTCTTTGCGGAGGACAGCCCCTCCCCCATCAGCGCACAGCCCTGGGACGCTCCGCCGGAGCCGATCGGCGCCCATCTCATGCCTGGTCTCCTTCCTCCGCCACATGTGGCTCGTTGCGGGTGCGGTGATTAACCTCATGACCTCAGTGGCGTGTCACGACAGTGGCGAAACGATATGCAGATGCCAACTTCCCCTCCGTCTGCGTGTGTGTTGGACGGCTTGTGCTGGCTGCAGCTTAGCAAAACAGCAAATGATCGCCTGCGTTATTCCTGACCTGCGTTTTCCCCCAGAAACCAAAATCAAAGGTCACAGAGTAGATCGATATTTGAACCGGGGGAACCTGCTCAAACACATGTCTGTTCAAATAACCTTTAAGTGCTCTCGGTGCTACAGTGATCCTGTTGTTTTCTCCAAGTCGATATAACCAAGAGTCAGAGTTGCCACATCCTTTCTCAGAAATCAGCATTACATTATTTAGCAACCTAACCCCCCAAGGTGCCCATTAAACAACTGTCACATTGTGACATGCAGTTAATGTTTCATTCATCGAATTGGTTCGTTTGTTTATTAATTGAACGTCTGTTGAGAGGAGTGCATAAAGCTCGGTAGGGCACATTGTCTAATTGCATCACCTGGGGCAATTAACTATTAATTGATCGTCGATATTTGTTGTTAAGAGTTGCAAACGAGTAAATTGCAGGACTCGTGTCTTTTTGGTGCACCTGCTCGTGGTCCCGTCTGTGGGCCTGCAGGGACTCAAACAAACCTTGTGTTGCTGAAAGCGCTACGTTGATGTGTGCGTGGAATGGAAAACGTCCATGGAAACCACCATGAAACTGTTTACATTTAACCTAACACATCTTATGTACCATTTCAAAAGCAAAAGCTCTCGTGGAGCCCAGCAAACCATTAGCTCTGGCTAGGAGAAATCATGAGAACAGCCGAACTAATGAAACCACAGAACTACTGTGCGTTGAACACAGATGTGAGGTGTGAAAATTGTGTAAACCTCCTGCCAAATGATGGCCTCTGGAAACGTGATCTTAATCAGTAAACATCTTAATATGCTTGAAAGTTGCATTTTTGTTCAGCAGAGTCCTTTATTGAGGAATGTTCTACCTGCGATTTCAGTACTGTGTGTGTGTGAGTGTGTGTGTCGGTGAATAATTTATTAATTGTTCATTAACGTAAGCAACTGTAGATCAAGAAAATCCCTTTAAATTTGCACCCCTAGCACCACTATTGTGGTATTTCTACAGTGCTTCAGTTTGTTAGAATTTGGTCAATTGTGAATGAAAAGTGTGTGTGTGTGTGTGTGGGGGGGGGGACCAGCAGGAGTAGCTCTGTGAGATTGCCCCAGGCCAACATTGTCACATTGATTTTCAAACAAAATGTGTTCCTTGCACCTCTCCTCCCCTACCACCTAAAGCAATAAATCAATCCAAACACACTGACATTTGCCCTATATTTACTCTAAAACTGAACATGCACTTTAACATTTAGAACTAATTTTGCAAAAGTAATTAATCTTCAGAGATGTCAGTCATTGGAAGGGTGTGTAGCTAACCATGCATGAATAGTCTGGACAGTGTTCACGGCTGTTGCGTTGGGAATGCAAACAAAATATAGAAAGTCTGTGATGCTGCCCGTTTCAGAACGGCACCCTCTGCCTGCCTGGTGTGGATGAGCCGTCAAAGCATTGCAAAGTGTTTCCACTCGTTTAAAGAACTTGTAGTCAGGAACGCTGAATATCCACGACTAAGGAAGCTAGGAGAAAGCTTCACTAACGTGTTTGGGTCCAGAGAGCAGCACCGCGCGTCTGACCCGACGAATTGTACTGAAACATTTCCTCACTGTTCCAGTGGTGCCCCTGATGCTTTCCGTTCTGGGATGAATTGAATCATTCAAAAGAGAGAAGAAAGTCGCGTTATTATATCTGACACTCATTTGTGTCTGACCTTCACAAACACCGGTGCATTTCGTAACCTCGCGCACTGTCCAAATACCAGATCCTTTCACACAACATTACCCCTAATGGTTTTGTTTTTTTACACATGGCTGGCCAAGCCTCTGCGATCTGTTAACTTAACCAAGAGAGGGCAGAAAACCAATTTGGATCCGCATTATATAGCTAATTAAGTTTAGCCAGCCTACCTCTCTCATAACTCATGTTCAATTATTTGATTCCAGCGAGCGGGGCCCCGTTCTCTCCCAGGCCGCGCTCATGCGCTCTCGACGAGTCACGATTGATCTAAATGAACTGCAGCTTTTATTCTGGAGAGCTGGAGCGATCCCGAGGCCTTTGTGGGCCCTGATGGCCATGCAGGATATCTGTAACCGCTTCAGCCGTGCCACGAGCCGTTTCTGAGGGGGGTTGGTTGGCCGGTTGCTTTACTGCTGTGGCCTTTTAGAAACCAAGGCCAGTGGGAAATGGGAATGTAATTTTAGCATGTTTAATTGACGTTTACCCATTATGGGGCGGCTTTATTTATTTTCTCTCTCCTCGTTCCTCCTGCAAAAGGCGTTGCTCATGGGGGAGCCGGCGTTTTCGATTGTGTGCTGTTTAATAGCACTTTTGGAGTATGGAACTGTGTTTTAAGTTTGAAATAAAGAACGTCGGAGTGACGGTGCTGAATGCGGTGGTGAAGGAGCAGGGCGTGACTATGAGCTCCACCGTCTGTCTGCTTGCAGAGTCCCCTGAGGTGGAGGCGGCCATGGACGTGGGCTGTGCCGAGCCGCCGGACTCCGAGGTCCTCTACGACTGCGTTATATGTGGACAGAGCGGCCCGTCCACTGAGGACAGACCTACCGGACTGGTGGTCCTGTTGCAGGCGTCCTCAGGTACTCACACGCGCACACACACACACACACACTCCACATCCTAGCAGTCATCCACCGCGTCCTCCACTACAAAAGCCTAACGCCATTAACTCCTCACCATTGTTTATTTGCGTCATTCTTAATTGCCTCTTGCTCCGGGGTGTTTGTGGCGTGCGGGTCTCCGTCAACAAGTGGTGCGTTTTACAGCCCCTCCCCCGCTTGAACCGCTCCACTCGTCACCCACGGCCTTCGCCGCCACGCCTCCCCTCCCCCGACGGCTGCCGCCATCCACGAGCCGTTCCTGCCTCGCCGTGCTTGGCCGTCATGGCAACAAATAGCTTCTTTTTATTAGTAATTGCTACGACGTATGCGTAACTCAAGGTCACACCGGCGCCCTCTGCTGTCCGTCTGGCCGGTGCAGACGATCCATCAAAGCAGAAAGGCAGAGATAAAGGAGGAAGCTTGAATGACCGTTCTGATGATGGATATGACAGCCCCATTAGCCCCTGTTAGCTTACCAGTCATCTGTTTACCATATGATCTCGCAGAACAAACGTCTGTGACGGCAGGGGAGCGTAGGCGGTGTTACAGGATGCAAACCATACAGCGAGCTCCGTGAATTGGACCCGTGGAAGTGCGTTAGCATGCCATGGTCGTTGGTGAAGGGTGTATTTCTCCGTTTGCAGTGTTGGGCCACCGTTACCGCAGCGACGAGCCGAAGCAGCTCCCCACGAGCGATGAAGAGCGCATCTTCCCCGAGGACACGTGCGGAGCGGCTAATGACGTCAGACTGGCCCTGCTGCAGCGCTACTTTAAAGATGTATGTGGCTGACATGGAAGTGCCTGGTTCTGCCCCAAGGCATTCTGTCTCTCACTCTCTTTCTCTTACTCTCTCTCTGTGTCTCGCTCTCTCTCTCACTTTTTCGCTCTCGCACCTCGTGCTTGCATAACATGACCCCCCTCCCCAACCCAGGTTGAAATTATTTTGAAGAACATGTTCAATTTGAGGTACTTGTTCAGTGCCAATCTGTTCTCTCTCTCTCTCTCTCTCTGCCTCTCTCTCTCTCTATGCCTCTCTGCATGTCTTTCTTTTCTCTCTCTCTCTCTCTCTCTCTCTCTCTCTCTCTCTCCCTCCTCCCTCTGTCTCTTCCATGCTGTCTTTTGCAGTGAGAACAGATTGTGTGCTGCTGGGCTCCTGTAGCCTCTGCTCTGCTCTGCTGTAGATGTTAAACTCATCTGGCCCGCTGTGCTCTCTGGGCAGGGCTCCCTTTGGCCGCCTGTGGCTGCAGCAGGGGCTGAGGGATAAACGTCTGTTCCCTCCCTCCCCCTCCTGTCCTCCTCCCCTCTCTCCTCCCTCCTCACCGTGCTCTTTCGCCGATGCGTGGTGACATGTCCTGGGTCCAAACCCCACACTGTTGCACTGTTGCACAGTTTTAGTTGCTATTTCAAAGCTCCGCTGTGATCAAAGTCATATTCTTCCATTCGCTCCTTCGTGCAGCTTTCCTCTGGGAAGTTCGAGATTCTTCCTTTTGAAGTATCACGACTTTCCCATCTTGCTCCTTGCGTGTGAACATCGCGGACCAATTAAAATATGATTACTGCCTGGTCCTGTCGAAACAGTACAAAAATAATACAAAACTGAAGCCATTCTTGTGTTACAGATGAGCAAAACTGAAATTGCGTGTATAATGCGCTGCTAGGGTGTGGCTGTATATGTGTATATCGGTGTGCTTTTGTATTTTTACGAACTGGTGAAGAATCCTTCAGAACATCTTCAGAATGTGCGTTGGAGATGAGTTGCTACATGGTTCCTCTTCCCCTCTCCCCGCAGAGCTCCTGTCTGCAGGCCGTCTCCATTGGCTGGGACGGAGGTGTGTATGTGCAAACGTGCGGCCACACACTGCACATAGACTGCCACAAGTCCTACATGGAGTCCCTACGGGTAAGAGAACTTAAAGTGACTTCCACGTGGTGCCCAGATCCGCCGTCATTAACGTCACCCTCGTTCCTGAGGGGAAGGCGTAACTAGCAGGCGCGCTACAGCGTGACGTGGTGTAATGAAGTAGGGCCCGAGTTAACCTGCGGCTGAGACTTTATCACTGCCACCGTGACATGTCGAAGTCACAGGTATTCAGTAGCTCTTCTGAAGCACAGCGCTGATTAAGTGGAGCTCAGCCTGCTGGCCAGAGAGTCCACGAGGCTGCATTCCAGAGTCGTGGACTCCTATACCCCACACTCGCGGGCTAATACACACCCCACACTCGCGGACTCATATACCCCACACTCGCGGGCTAATACACACCCCACACTCGCGGACTCATATACCCCACACTCGCACTCACGGGCTAATACACACCCCACACTCGCGGGCTAATACACACCCCACACTCGCGGGCTAATACACACCCCACACTCGCGGGCTAATACACACCCCACACTCGCGGGCTAATACACACCCCACACTCGCGGGCTAATACACACCCCACACTCGCGTGCTAATACACACCCCACACTCGTGGACTAATACACACCCCACACTCGTGGACTAATACACCCCACACTCGCGGACTTATGTAAAGCCTTCTGCGGTGCACTTCGGTGTGAGTGCCATCGAACACGCTCAGTATTCATTGTCACACACTGTGTCTTGTCACTTATGCTTTAAAAATCGATTTGTCATCCTCTACAACTGCCCCAGGGACGTGTGACATTGGAGTTAGCCATCACCGTCTTTACGAGCCGTTATTAGGTGTTGATCGTTTTTTTATCGGCTGAATTTTTCTTCCATCCAGAAGTGGATTACGTTGGTTTTGCTTGTGACTAGAGTGTCAGGAGGGCAGCTGCTACTGAGCTAAGCTTAGCTGGTTTTCACTTCTGAGGGCAGCTAACAGATTTCCACCTGTTGCCTGTTAAACACAGGAAACGTGTCGTGCAGTTCCACAGTTTGCTGCGTTCGGCACTCCCAACACAAACCAATCGAGCTTCAAGTCCTCTCAAAGCACGTTTCCATCTGTAATCATGGTGCTCTTTGATACGTAATCCCTACCCCCACCTCTCGCCCAATTTATTTATTTTTTTTTCTTTCTTTCTTTATTTATTTATATAGCGCTTTTTTACAACACATGTTGTCACAAAGCAGCTTTACAATCGTATGGGTCCTTTTGTTTCCTAAGCAAGGCTGTAGACTGTTGCATCGTCTATTTATGCTCAGAAGAGTTCACGAAGGCTTATGGAGCAGATCATGGATGTAGTGTTAGATCTGCTGAGTACACGAGTTCAAGGATCAAACCCGAGGCCCACAGTGTGTCCATGTCAGTAAAGTCAGAGTGAGGCTATCCAATCGGATGAAATCTGAGCCACGGTATATCCGCTGTGTTTGCCATGTACTGTCTGTACGTTAAGCGAAGACGTGTCTGTGAGCTTTGCAATGGCGAACCGCAGGAAACGGATATGAGACAGTAATGGATGACCATCGTGCTTTCAGACTGGAAAAGATTTAAGCGGGATTTTGTCATGGATGTGTCGGACAGCATAAGCAGAAGACACCATGTCCGTCGCTGAGACGTATCGACAACAGAATAGCCATGTTTATGGTCCTTAAAAAATTAAGCCTTTTAAAATGCTGGGTCAAAATTATACGGGAAGATTAGACAAATATTAACCTAAACCATAGAGCTGGAAAGAGGAAAATATGCTGCAATATTGAAAAAATATGATTTGTCTTTATTTGTCCGTTCTGTTTCTTATGGTCTCCTAAGGTGGGGGAGCTGTGTAAAAAGATCTGTAATGTAATCTGCTTCATTCATACAGTTAAAACTGCACTAGAAGAATCATTCTGATATAACGGAGCTGACGCATGACACTTTAACCTTATAGTCACGGGCTCATTTCAAATCTAATGTTCCACAGTGCAAGCGAGAGAGAGAACAATAACATGCCAGTCCTTCCCAGAGATCTGACACATCATTAGCAGTTCATCCATCAAAGTGACGCGCCTCAAATTGATATTTCGGAGGCGCACTCTCCATCATTCACTCGTTAGATAATGGGGACAATACGGCATTGCTCTGCGCTTTAATAAGTTTTAATGGGAGCAGACAGGGTGAAGACTGTCACCAGCACAGAGAAAGTGATTTATAAAGATGCCCCTGTGCAGATCCCTAGACTGACCAGAGCAGAGGAGAAGAATGAGACCAGATGAGCCTTAATGGAGAAATTGACTTTCCTTACCGAAAAATAAAGTCGTGAAACTCTTTGAATGCTAATCAATGGCCGGTTAAAATGCAGGCGGGTTTAGACCCCGCCCCTCTGCTTGGACCGCGCGGACTTGAGGTGCTCCGTTCTTCCTGGCGCCTACTCCGCGTAGTAGAGCTCGTTTTCTCTAGGTTCTCTAGGTCCCCCCCCCCCCCTTTTCTCAGAACGTCTCATTTTTTTCCTTCCCCATGTCTCAGAACGACCAGGTGCTGCAGGGCTTCTCCGTGGACAAGGGCGAGTTCACCTGTCCCCTGTGCCGGCAGTTCGCCAACAGTGTCCTGCCCTGCAAGCCGGGCGGCGCCACCCAGGTGGGCTCCTGGCACGCGGCCGGCCACAAGAGCCACGCCGTGCTGGTGAAGGAGGTGGAGGAGCTGCAGGAGCAGCTGGCCGTCTTCCCGGTGAGCAGCCCCCGCCCGCCTCTTCTCCGGCCACTCGTAACGTATAATCCCGTAAATGTTCACACGTAGAAAAGCGTGTTGAGGGGATGGAGGAGCAGCTCTTCGGCGCGGCCGAAACCTTCTTCCGTACCCTCCAATACACTCCTCGTGTGTGTCTAGCCAAGTGTCGAGGCGTTAGAGCAACAACATTGGGCCGTCAGACCAACATCGGCCTTTTTAGACGAACGTTGATTCGGTGCGTCTGCCTTTCAGACGGAGTCTAACCTGACAAAAGAGATGGAGTCTGTGATTAAGGACATTAAGAACGCCACCCAGAAAAAATACATGGATTACGGCAAGAACCCTGGCTCGCCCGATAACGACTTCCTCTTCATGTACTCGGTAGCCAGGTGAGCACATTATGGTATTTTAAAAGTTCTATAGTGTGTGTGTGTGTGTATATATATATATATATATATATATATATATATATATATTTCGTCATGTCCTTGGTGGAAGAATTGGTTTATCCACTGCCTTAGATTTATTTTAACCTGCCACTGATTTCTGCTCCAATAGTATGCCTGTGGGGGTATTTCTGAGGCACTAAAGCAAACACTTGCCCCCAGATTGCAGGGCTTCTTGCTGAACCGCTGGCTGACAGACACTCTTGTAGCCAGTCGATGTGTCTGGCACGTCACGGCCCTCTGTAGTGCGTCTCTGTTCTCCCGAGTGTAGGACTCCACCTGCGGACTGGGGTTTGGACATCGTGCTCTGTGTCTCTGATACTGGCTTACACAGAATGGACATCCAGAGCTTAATCTGGAGTCTTTTTTTGGGGTCTCTCTCGTCCCCCAGCCTAATTCAGCTGCTATCAGCATCTTTTATCTTCCCATGCTAGCTTTGCTCACTCACTCTCTCTCTCTCTCTCTCCCTTTTCTTCCCCCTTTCAGTGACTTTTTTTCTGTCTTTCAGTGCCTTGCTTCTGCTCCCCCACCCCCAAATAAGATGGAGGCTATTAGCTGGTGCATTCAAACCTGCTGTGCCTGACCCCTCCCCCTCCAGCTTGTCATCTCTCTCTCTCTTTCTCTCTCTCTCTCTCTCTCTCTCTCTCTCTTTCTCTCTTTCTCTCTCTCGTTTTTTTCTTCCCCCCTCCACAGCCGAGCAGCGCAGTAGAAAATTCGTCACATGCTTGCTCGCTTATCAGCGGGGGCCAGATGGAGCCGCCCGCCTGCATTATCTATGGGAAATTGCTTCTTCGTTCATTCTCCTCCACCTGCACCTCCCCCTCCCCTCCCCTCCTGCGTCTCCTCTCATCCAGAAAGGCTGGAGGATCTGCCCCGGCCCCGCCGGCCTGCTCCGACACACCTGCTTGCCCCGATGAGTGGAGCCTCTTATGCCCGCCAATTATACCAGCATGCTAATGTCTGAGCGAACAACCAGGTGTGGGGGATACAGGGATGGCACAGACAAAGAAACGCACTGACGGCAGTTCTCCTGCGGCTTTATGGGGCTGTTACAGACACTGACGGGTCATTTGTGTGAATGTGAAGTGTGGGCAAGACCTCGCGTCTTATTTTTTTTTATTTTTATTTTTTAGATTTTTTTGTTGTTGTTTTTGTTGACAGGGCTGCTGTTGTCTGCGTACTGTCTGTCTCTTCCTCTCACTCGCTATTTTCTGCATTTCATTTTTCTCTCCTTCTCCACCAGAACCAATCTGGAGTTGGAGCTGGTCCATCGTGGCGGCAATCTATGCAGCGGGGGAGCCAGTGCTGCAGCCAAGCGGTCCTGTCTCAGTGAGTTCCCCTCACACACACACACACACACACACACACACTCCTACCATCAAGCCATTAAGGTGTGACTGTACCTTAGGAAGAAAACATGTTAAGGTAAGAGTCTGTTAAGGGTGGGCGGTGGTTTTCCCTTCTGTTGGCTTTGGGACCAATGGAGTCCGTGCAGTGATTGGAGGCGCTGGCCCATGTAAGAGCAGCAGGCTTTAGCCTGGGTGTCGATGAGCTGCTGAATGCTAAGCTGTGGGCACAGGGGCTATTTGTTCTGGGTAGTAGAATGTGAAGGTAGCTTGGACGCTAGTGATGGTACAGTCACTTTGGTTTGTAATGGGGATTACATTAGGAGTGCTTTGGTCTGTTTGTGGATCTCTCTCTCTCTTATCTCTCCTTTCTCTCTCTCTTCTCTCGTTCTCTCTCTGTGTTTAGAATTTGTGTGCATGTGTATGGGCTAGTCTCTGGGCTCCCATGAAAAGTCCCGTCACTCTTGAAAGGAGCTGAAGAGATTTCACAGTCCACCACCTCAGCCATTTTCTGAGCGCCGTTACGTATGCAGGCATGGCCAAATTTACTCAGTCTCAGTACATTAGAGACCAGCCCACTGAGGGAACAATGGGGGGGGGGGGTCTTGGAGATCAGCCCACTGAGGGAACAGTGCGGGATGTGTCTTGGAGATCAGCTCACTGAGGGAACGGTGTGGACTGTGCATTAGAGATCAGCTCACTGAGGGAACGGTGAGGGCTGTGCATTAGAGATCAGCTCACTGAGGGAACGGTGAGGGCTGTGCATTAGAGATCAGCTCACTGAGGGAACGGTGAGGGCTGTGCAATACAGATCAGCCCCCAGGAAAGTAAATGGAGAGAACGAGAATGAGACATAAGTAGTCTGAACAGATGTGCTGGTGTGTTAGTGATGGATAGAACCTGCATCATTTTCTTCTCATTATAGATCGATCTGTCTTCCTTTATCGAACCAAAGTGCCTAATGTTCATTATAGGTGGCCTTTGTTCATTTTGGTTTTGTTCGGTGTTCACAACCCATGGTACTTCCGAGAAGATCTTCAGGTCAGTGGCAGATTGAATTAAATATGTACACCTCTAACAAATGCACATACATATACAGAGAAACACAGACATCTGTGTTTGATGAATGTGTTGAGGAGAGAGGAGTAGTAAAGTCTGAGCACCGGTGGGAGAACGAGCTAGATCGATATCGGGGAGCGAGAGAGAGAGAGAGAGAGGGAGCAAGGCGTGAGAGATCTCTATTCCTGCTGTCGGCACACTCCACCAGACGCCAGATGATGGAGTGATTTTAACCAATGAGAAGCAAGGAGACGAACGAGCGTGTATCTGACGGTGATTTAGAGGGTGCGATTAGGAGACGCTCGATGCATATTTCAGCGCTTTTAAGAGATGTGCCAAGGTTCTTTTGGGCCCGGAGCTGCGCGTCACTGGCCTATAACGCAAACTGTACTCTCCCATTTACTGTGTGCTCTGGCCTTAGGGTCGTGGTACAGCCGCTCACAGTTCAGCAGAGTCGCCTCAGCTGTTTGTTGAACCATTTCCACACCCCACATCTCACTAAATGAACAACCTGCTCGAGTAAATCAATGACACAAATGTAGAAAACTCGCGTTGCTCCTGTTCCCCTTTCCTGCCTGTAGATGGCAGTGTTGCACCACTCACGTCCCCCATGTTCGCGGAGCGAGGAGATTGGTGGTGGCCTTCGGGTTATTTTGGTGCTGGTAATGCGCTATTTGGCATCATGACCTCAAAGTCGGGGACACACAGGAGCCTCGATCATTTATTACCAAAACCAAGAGGGGATCTCTGCTCCCTAGCGCGACTTCACGGGTCCGGAAGAGAACGTAAAAGTAGAAGCACGATGGGGCAAAGTAAAGTGCGGTTTCTGTCTGCTCGGAGAAGCAGGCTAATGATTTATTTACTCCGTTTGTTTATTCTGGGGGGCCGCATGCTCGTTCCTGGAGTGATTGGGCCATTGTTCGTGTTGTGAAAAGCACAGCCCGGAGGTTTGTTTTTAGACCACAGCATGTCCGTCTGTGCTTCTGCCCGGAAGCACTGCACCCCCCATCTGCCCCCTTCGCCTGGACCATTTGTACAGTTGAGGAAAGGCTGACACAGATGGAGCCACGGCGAGCTCCTTGAGTAAAGCGCGAGTGATGTGAGGGACCTGGAAGTGCTGGAGGGATATGACTTATTTCTTTCTCCTTTTTTTTATTTTTTTGGTCCTCTCCTGGCTGAGAAATGTGCTGCGCTGAGCACCAAGATCACCTCCGGGCCCTGGGGCCCCATCAGAGGGGCCTGTTGCCCAGCAGGGCTCCTGCTTCACGGTGTAGTCACCCAAGGGCTGGTCTCCATTCCCCGGTGGACACACGGTCCGGAATGAGGTGCGGATCTGCCCGCAACGTCGGTGGCACCAGACAGCAGTGGCCGACTCGATCGGCGCTGGAGATGGCCGTCGGATTGGCTGCGTCATGCTGTTTTATCGGCTGTGAATGAACCTGCCACTCCAATTGGACGGTTTAGAGTGAAGATCCATTTGAGATAATCTTCCAGTCTGATTCCAGGACTCCTAGGGCAGCTTTAACGTAGTGGGGCGTTAAAAACGTCTTTGGACTCACTTCAGCATTCTTCAGCATTCCCTCATTTGGTGTCCACGTCCTCTGGCACTACGTCTCATTAATCATAAAACACACACGTGCACACACTTGATTTGGGCTGTGGATATGGAACAGTGGATGGGCTGGGCTTCCTGGGCTCGGGCCTGGACCTGCCGCCGGGCCTGGACCTGCCGCTGACGTGTCCTTCTCGTGTCCTTTCAGATCAGTTGTTCCATGTGTTGGCCATGCACATGCGCCTGTACAGCATCGATTCTGCTTATAATCCCTGGACCAGACTCACCCAGATCACCCAGAGCAAAGAGTCAGAGTGAGTACACACACACACACACACACACACACACACACACACGTCCTCCATTCAGTGTGCCTCTTTCACCTCCCACTAAATGGTGCCATCTCCTCTGGGCTCCAGCCCTGTCTCTTCCCACAATACAGAGCCAGGACACAGAGACCCATATGGGGTTGCCATAGATACCAATAATTTGCTGCAGCTGGCAAATTACGGGGTGCAGGTCTGCTCAGAGAGAAGAGCTCTGCCCCTACAGCTGTGTGTGTGTGTGTGTGTGTGTGTGAGCCCTGTGCCTCCAACCATCCAGCAAAAGCGGCACGTCCATCTGCATGCTGCACTCGCGTACTAGCTTCTAGCCTTTTCTGCCTTCATCACACACGCTCAAAACACTGTGTGTGTTTGTCATTAAGCTGGAGCTAATAAAAGTGTTCCAGGTCATTTGCAGGAAAATTTAGAGACGTCAGTGTGAAGATAACTGCTCCACTACCCTCCTTCACAATCCCTGACCACATCAGCCATGTGGATTTGCCCCTCACGCCTCCTGTACGCCCCCCTCCCCGATTAGCACTGTCGGACAGCTTTTGTATCTGTTGAGAGCTGTTAGCCGAGCTCTATTCAGATGGGAATCATTTAGTGTTAAAAATACCTCATTAGAGATTGTAAAGGAGATTGCTGTCATCTGCTGCCCCAGGCCATCCCACTGTACCACTTACACAGCAGCTGCAGGCAGGGTCGGCCACCCTTCTGCCCCCGCGTACGGCACACGCGCCCCTTCTACCCCCGCGTACGGCACACGCGCCCCTACTACCCCCAGCGTGACCTACGCCCCCTTCCCGTGCGCCACACGCCCCTTCTACCCCCCAGACGCCACCATGCAGCCCTTCTACCCCCAGCGTGCGGCCCAGCGCCCTTCTACCCAGCGTGCGCCCGCGCCCCTTCTACCCGTGCGTGCGCCCGCGCCCCTTCTACCCCCCGCGTACGCCACGCGCGCCCCTTCTACCCTCCGCGTATGCCACGCGCGCCCCTTCTACCCTCCGCGTATGCCACGCGCGCCCCTTCTACCCTCCGCGTATGCCCCCTTCTTCTACCCCAGCGTCGCCCACGCGCGCCCCTTCTACCCCCGGCGTGCGCCACGCGCCCCTTCTACCCCGTGCGCCCGCGCGGCGCCCCTTCTACCCTCGCGTGCGCCACACGCGCTCCTTCTACCCCAGCGTGCGCCACCGCGCTCCTTCTACCCCCAGCGCGTACGGCCCCTTCTACCCCCGCGTGCGCCACCGCGCTCCTTCTACCCAGCGTCGCCACCGCGCTCCTTCTACCCCCAGCGTGCCACACGCGCCCTTCTACCCCCCCCGTGCGCCCGGCGCTCCTTCTACCCCAGCACGGCACACGCGCTCCTTCTACCCCCGCGTGCGCCTTGGCTCCTTCTACCCCCGCGTACGCCACACGCGCTCCTTCTACCCCCCGCGTACGGCACACGCGCTCCTTCTACCCCCCGCGTACGGCACACGCGCCCCTTCTACCCCCCGCGCCACACGCGCTCCTTCTACCCCAGCGTGCTACCCCGCCCCTTCTACCTGGCGTGCGCCACGCTCCTTCTACCCAGCGTGCGCCACACGGCGCTCCTTCTACCCCAGCGTGCGACTGCAGCGCTCCTTCCCCCCCCGTGCGGCACACGGCGCCCCTTCTACCCGCGTGCGGCACGGCGCCCCTTCTGCCAGCGTTCTACCCCTTCTACCCCAGCGTGCGGCACACGCCCCTTCACCCGTGCGCGCTGCGGCGCCCCTTCGCCCGGCGTTCTACCCCCCGCGCGCTCCTTCTACGGCGGCACCGCGGCGCCCCTTCTACCCCGGCGTGCGTACGCCCCCCAGCGTCGCCCACGCGCTCCTTCTACCCCCCGCGTACGGCACACGCGCCCCTTCTACTACTTTAAACATGGCAGGAACTGAACGACTTTATTGCTTCTACATGAATGACTTAACTGAGCTTTTATATGTGTATGTATTTCACTGTAATTCATTAACCATCTGCTTAATATTCAGAAGTACATGCACACTAAAACCTGCATTTATAAATATACACTTAAAAACTGCTAGTTATCTAGCATGAAGGTCAAATCTTCAGGTTGATGTCTGTGCTAATATTCAGTTTAGCTAATACCCTGCCTTACTTTCCTCTCAGCACATTGTAGGTTTTTTTATGCCGCATTTTCTATCATTTGTAGTCCTGTGGTGTTTCTATCTTTCTTTTTCTCTCTCTCTCTCTGTCTCTCTCTCTCTCTCTCCCTCTCCCTCTCCCTTATCCAGTGAGACAGTGATGTTGAATTTCACACAGAAAACATTAAAACATGTAGTAGTAAAATGCTGTTCGATGTGTCTGACCACTGCTGAAATGTGTGTGTGTGTGTGTATATATGTGTATGAGAAAGAGACAGAGATGTCTTGGAGCAGGAATGGCTCCTTGAATATGTCTACCAGTGGAATCTTCCTCTGCATGAATGTGTACTAGCGGAAGGACATTTTACAAAGCACACATTAACAACAGAAGATAGCGCTTTAACAGGGTTGCCATATTTAATCTACCAGAAGAGCACATTGAGTTGGCATAACCATATTTCTGAAGCATTTTATCTATTCATTATCCACACAACAAATTTTTAGCATGTAATTTATTCGTTATGAATGGTGCTATTTAGGTCCCCCATAAGGGGCCGCTGTCATCAAGAAGGGTGGTGGTACTTCGATGGCGTGGTGTCTTTATGTCTGTACTTGTGTGCACCACCTTCTCTCCGCGTAGCTATGAGGACGAGGAGCGTCCCGAGGTGCCCATGCTGTTGCGAGACATCCCCTCCCTGCTCATCATCTTTGTGCTGACGATGCCTCAGCCCCTCCGCAAAGGTACCCACTGGCCCCGCCCCTCTCACACCGCATTGGTCGACTCCTCCCACACCTGCCTGCTAGTGGCTGCTCAGGCGGCCACCAGCAGCTGCCTGGCACCGTTCTCAGGAGTGCTGGGTGGCGGGAGGAAGGTGCTCACGTTTAACGCTGACCAAAGAGCAGCCGTCAAGCACCGCTGTGTCCCCTGCCGTCCACTCGCTTTATCTGTGTAGATGCACCTGGGCAGACCTCTCACACACACACATATACACACTTACAAAGTGGGGAACATCTTGCGAGGGTGGGTGTTCATGAAGAACATGAAGCCCGATGATGGCACGGATTTCTCAACAAGCCTCCAGGGACACCAGAGAGCAGCACTGGAGAACGTCAGCTGTCAAGAGAACGCTTCGCCCTCACCTCCATCTTCACTCCCTCTGCGGCGGTGGTCTGGGCGTGTGGCTACCGCACACGTGTGGGTACCGCACACTCCGTCGGTCACCCTGAGTCACCCGAAGAAGCTTGTTCTGGCCAGGGGTTTAAGCATCTCTGGTCTGAGGCCACAGAGCTACCAAAGTGAAATGCAAGTCTTCATCTTTGCCCGAAGCACGGACGTTTCTCCGTTATTCCCTTGTATGAACGGGGTCGATGTTTTCAGATGTCTGTTCGGTGAAAGCCTGTCCAATTTGCTCCTAAGTGCTCGCTCATCGAAGTGTGAAGTCACGTCCATTCTAAAACCAAACACACACACACACACACGCTTCTGCCAATGACTTCCAATTACTGCCAAATGAAAATGACAGACAGTGGTGGAGACATTTATTGGGGCAGGGGGTGGTGCTGGTTGCTGAAGGGGTTAAATGCGTACAGTGGCACTGCGGAGAAAGGCAGTCTTTTTAAGAGCCATCTTTTTCAGAGTACATCTGTGAAGCAGCACTCTACGCCCCCCACCATCCCTGCCACCTCCACCTAAACCACGCCCTCCACCAACCCTCATCCGCGTCTTGCGATTCATTCTGCATAGGTGTCCGTCCGCCATCGATCGGCAGTAGGGTAAACATTATGGCGGCGCAGGCTGAGAGATGGAGCATTGATTTCTAAGGCTGCGTGTGAATGAAGTCTTTCAGTGAACCTGCGCGTGTCGAACAAAGGCGCGAAGGCGTGACCGCGTGAAGGTGTGGCCACGTGAAGGCGTGACCGCGAGTTCGCGGTGTCTGTGCCAGTCTCAGGAGGATAACCCACTAATGGAGTTTCATTGTGCTCCTGTCCCGTGCCCTGAGACATCCAGTAGCAGCAGTTGCACAGTTTAACATGCACCCCCCCCTTCCCATCCCCCCTGCACACACACGAGCACACACACACGCAGCCTTTTGCGTTTGGGTTTTTTTTTTGGTCCTTTTATGGACCTGTCTGAGATGATGAGGTGTATATTTTTCATGGCATCATAATTCATACATCAGTTTCTGTTCTGAAACAGTGGTGCTGTGAGTAAAGCTTGAAACACGGTGGTAAAAATGTAGAATCGGGTCTTGATTGTGTGAGTTCACTTATTTTAATAAAGCACTTATGAGTGGGGACACTTCCATTAAGGTGAAATAGCCTCATCATTCTAATGTCTTTATTGTAAAGCTCTGGAATTTAAGTATTTTAAAAAGAATGTCATACCTATACACATACCTATACACATACCTATACATACCTATATACACGTCTAATACAAACAAATGCACTTTTGATTTAAAAATCAACCAGCGGTCTCGTTTGATGGATCAATGTTTGATTACTTTAATTTCATGCCTTCCTTTGTTATATGAAATATGGCCACTATTGTGTGTGTGTGTGTGTGTGTGTGTGTGTGTGTGTGTGTGTGTGTGTGTGGTTGCAGAACACTTTACTTGTGTGGTGAAGGTGCTGTACACACTGCAGTTTACTCAGGCTCTGGCAGCCTTGTCAGTCAAGTTCAGCCCAGAGGAGAGACTGGCCTGGAGCAGCACCGGAGCAGCCAAGAAGGTACAGCCAATCACAGCCCTCAGCATGTACTGCCCAACCAATCAGTTCACTCGACACGCACCAGTCGGCTTGGGCGCTGTGGTGTGATATTAAGCAGAATTTGTATAGTCCGTAGACTAATTATTAGATAAGCATGAGGTCTTGGTAAATAATTCTGAGTGACTTATGAAGGCTCAGTGGAATCCTCCACCATCATGCAGCATTACTGGGGGAGAATACGTTTATATAGCAACAGGACTGGAGACTTCAGACTGCTTTAAAATGAGGGAATGGTGCTTTATTCAGAGGAAATGGTGGCAAAGTTAACACTCCAGAAGCAAACGCCATTAAGTCAGTTTGGTTTTATAGACACTCCAGTAGATAAAACTAAAAACAACACATTGTGCACGTGTGTGTGTGTGTGTGTATGTGTGTGTGCGCACACACGCAGGGTGGATGAATGAGAGCCTCACGGCGTTTGTTACTAAGCAGTTTAAGCTCTAAACGTAACGCGTCCATCATCATTACGGAGCCGCGTCATTATCGGTGAGGATGGTGCTCTAGTTCGCTCTCTATTAAATCTCATCGGGTGTGGGGGCTGCATGGAATATAAGCGCATAAAAACAAATGTGGCTTGTGGCTGATATTCTTAGCTTAATTCCCTGTTAGCCAGATACGCCTCTGCCTCCCAGTTTGTCATTAGGGAAGAAATTCTCTCTTTTCTCTTGCTCGCTTGCTCTCACTCACACTCACACTCTCACTCTCACTCTCTCTCTCACTCTCTCTCTCTCACTCTCTCTCTCTCTCACTCTGAAAACTGAATTCCCCATTTCTGATGCGTTTACTGTTATCAGCTCAGGCCCAGGCATTGTGCCTGTGGTAAACAGAACGGCAACAAATTTTATTGATTTATATTATATATATATTTTTTTTTTTTACAAATTCTAATAAGAGAGCGTGTGAGAGATTTGAAGACATAACCCCTGTGGCCATAAAGATGACGCCAAGGCAGCAGTGAGAGTGATAAGCTCGCGTTGTTTGGAATTGTCGCGTATTATGTGCGACGGCTGCTTCATCTTTTATAAAATATTACACGAAGCCCAGAGGCCTTTGCAACCTACCCGGTAATGTCACCGTGCTTATCAGTGCACAGGCGCTCTGAGGACAGCGTGGTCTCTTCTCCTGGGCTGAGGGGAGACTCCCGCAGGTCCTGTCTTATACGTGGTCTTCCTTCTGATATCTCTCCGTGTTCGTGAAGGCTTTATCTCCTTCACTGTATTCATGTCCACGATTCTATTCTGCTTATTCAACAACACATTTGCCTCATGTGTGTAGGACTTTAATGGTCGTCTTTATCGTGAACTAGCTATTGTTACGAAAACGCTGTACAATGGAATTAAGCATTCTAACATGTCACAGTTTGTGTGTGTACGTGTGTACATGAACACACACTCATGCTGTAAAAATGAGTCACAGCATTCATGTGATCCAGCATTCTGAAGCACACCGCATGTGCCATGTGTAACATACACATATATAATATAATAGAACAGCAACCTAACAATTCAGTGCACATTAGTAACTTGTCTTTGCTCTTTGAACCCTAGAACCTACCAAACCCCGAGAGGTCCTGGGAAGCTCTCCTGGGTCATGTGATCAGCGAGCTGACCAAGGCTAAGGGGATTTATGACTGCAGCGTTGAGGACACCATGGTAAGCCTCACGCACCAGCCTGTTCATCACGACACCTACCAGAACAGAAGCTCCTTTCCACACGCCCTCAGTCTACATGTTAGGAGTTCAGGAGTTTTACTGTTAGGAGTTCAGGAGTTTTACTGGTCTGGCCTGTGAGGAGCGTGTTCCTTGTGTTCTCTGTAGAGAAGCTCTTGTGAGTGTTGGAAAACAGTTGAACAGAAATCTGTAGGAGCTCTGTGGTATCATTTCTGGGCGAAAATACCTGGGTGGGCAGGATGTAATATATCTTTACATATTTTCACCCAAGACGCTTTTACCACTGCAGTGACGGTATTACAAACAGGAATGGGTCTTTTGCTTTTTGAAATGTTAGTTCAAGTTGATATTTACAAGGGTAATTACCGAGCCTAGTGGCATTTATTACTGTTTGTCATTTAATATCGATAACGAAGTTCCATAAAAGCTTCATTGTATATCTATTCAGAAAAAAACGTATGGTAATGGTATAATGCTGCTTTCTAAAGGAGGTTTCAGGAACAGCAGGGACACCAGAGCAGCCATGGCCTCATTTCCACAAGGGCGAGTGTGTCTGCTGAGTTTGGAGGCTATTTTAGCGCAGCGCCCCATTCTGTCATTCATCCCCTCTCTCTCTGATGAATAGCACCATGGCTAACCCAGCACCACTGCTGCCGTAGCCAGGGTACAGAAAGCCAGCTCGCCTCCAGCTCCCGTACCCATCAGAGCTGGAGCAACAGGTAATGGGTATTGATGAGCTGTGGCTTTGTCCTGTGTGTCTTCCCCCCCTTTTCTCCCTGTGTCTAGTTGAGTTCGAGTGTATGGTCTCCTCAGTCGATAGAGTTTAGCCTGCAGCAGTTCTGTCTGCCCTTCCTGCGGCTGTCCTGTCTGCTGCAGCACCACCTCTACGGGGACAACCTGCCCGGCTGTCAGGTACACCCCCCGCGCCCTTGCTGGCTCCGCCCACATGTCCCCCGCGCCCTCGCTGGCTCCACCCATATGTCCCCCACGCCCTTGCTGGCTCCTCCCATACGCCCCCATGTCCTTGCTGGCTCCTCCCATATGTCTCCATGCCCTCCCTGGCCCCGCCCATATGCCTCCACACCCTCCCTGGCTCCGCCCATACACCCCCACGCCTCGACAGGAAGACATGCGCGTGATAGAAACTTAAATTGGTCCTTTGATGCATGGAAGAGCGGCGCTGGAGTGGAGGAGCCTCCCACTTGCCCTCTCAGTGCACTGACCGTCTGCCTTACTGACCATTTGCCCGTATTGCCTTTGCAGCTGGAGGAGGAGTTCTCGTTGCTGACTGGCTGTTTGGCTCTGCTGCCCGGTTTGGCCCCGCCCAGCGGGTCCGTGAGCAGCGCGGCATGCCTGGAGTCCAACATCAGCGTGTTGGATCTGCTCACGCAGTGGTGCGCCGAGCTCGTGGACCAGGCAGACACTCCGGCCCTGCAGGCCATGGTCAGCCCCGTCGCCACACACACACACACACTCCACAACTGCTAAACTTCATTTGGCCTGGTGTCATTACACGTAGAGACGCTTCCTCTCTGCCCCCTCCAACCCCCCCCCTTCTCCGCTTCCTCTTTTGATGGCTTCATCTGATTGGTTTGTTCTGCAGAGCCTGTTGGCGCACGACCCACGGTGGGCCTCCCCTCGCCTGCTGCAGCTCCCCGACAACTACAACACCATCTTCCAGTACTACCACAGGAAGGCCTGCTCGGCCTGCAGCAAGACGCCCAAGGACCCCGCGCTGTGTCTGGTGTGCGGCGCCTTCGTCTGCCTGAAGGGCCTGTGCTGTAAACAGCAGGGCCTGTGCGAGTGTGTGCTGGTGAGTGGAGCCTCCGGCCGCCCCGCCCCAACGGTGGGGGGTTGTTGGGGAGGGGTGGGTGCGGTGGGGGGGGTCGTAGGGTGTGTCCTTGGAGTGTGAGAGCTTAGCGTGGTCACCAAGCCATGGAAACTTGAGCTTTACTGTCCGGTCTTTTGCATTCGCTATGGTAATAGATCAAAGTGATGGAGGCTCTTGTGACGATACTGTAGACATAAATAAGGCCATGATGGAGAGGATGGAGATCAGAGTAATGATGAGGGAAATCGGTAAGCAGGAGTCAGGGGCTGGTTTGGCATCTCTGGGGCCCTAATCAAAGTCCTTTTTTTTTTTTTGACAGCAAAATACTGCATTTCCCCACCTGTTGTACAATCTAGTACCTGCCGTTTTACTGTAGTTTCATAGTTGCGTTCATAGTTGTGCCCTGATTACCTCACTAGCGTGTTACGGTAGTACTAACGATGAATGTAGACACTGGTAACAGCAGCGGCGTAGCAAAGAGCCACGTCTTCCTGACCACGGCTGGTGGGCATCAGAGCATCGGCCCCAGAGGACCACTCTGGATTGTACCAAGTTAGGGACCTGGGGGGGTGGATCAGCGCAGCGTGTGATGGTCTGTGCCTCTTCTGCCTCCGTTCCTCTAGCACTCTCAGCACTGTGGAGCCGCCACCGGCATCTTCCTCCTGATCAACGCCTCCGTCATCATCATCATCCGGGGGCATCGCTTCTGTCTGTGGGGCTCCGTGTATCTAGACGCTCACGGAGAGGAGGACCGGGACTTACGGTACGAGCTCGCTATCTTCCTCGCATCTTCCTCGCCCTTAATCCGGCCCCAGTCTGAAAGTAGCAGAACATATGGCTGTTCTGATAGTAAACCAACACGAGGTGCCAAAATTCCACTTGTCACTTCCGCTAAAAGTGTCAAAGGACCAAGAAGCTTTATTGTTTGTTCACATTGAAAACTACTGTGTGTGTGTGTGTGTGTGTCTGTGCGCGTGTGTGTCTGTGCGCGTGTGCGTGCATGTGTGTGCGTCTTCGTCTGCAGCCGCGGGAAGCCCCTGTTCCTGTGTGAGGAGAGGTACCGTGTGCTACAGCAGCAGTGGGTGGCACACACCTTCGACCACATCAACAAACGCTGGGGTCCCCATTACAATGGACTTTAACGCGACGCCCCCTCCGCCAGACTCCGCCCTCGACTCCAGAGGAGCTGGACGTGGCCATCGCTGCCTCCCCTCTGTCTGTTCTCGATAAATGCTATGATGTAATATAAACCAACCATGCCGTGAGTGGATTGCTGCTACAGCCTTGGTTATGTGAAGTTAAGTGTACAATCATGCCTAACAATTAACAGCGTGTGTGTGCGCGCGTGGTACGTTTTAAAGTGACTGTCGGTGTGCGGATTTCAAACGGGAGACGATCGCGGGATGTGTGTTTCGTTTAAGGACAAGCTCACGGCAAAAGCACAGACTACTGCCGAGTCCGTTTGAATGAGTGCCGTTCGAAGCATGAGTCACTCTATTGCACCCCACAAGAGAAACAAAAGAAACAAAAAAGAGCTTCAGAATTCCCAGTGCTCAGTATAGGAAATCTGGACCAGTGCTCACTCTGTCTGATGTCATGGCTCACTGTGTGGATTACCATACTGGCTAAGAGGAGCATATCACAGATTATCAACCAGGATCAGAACCCCGGGACTAATGCAGTGTGTACTGATATTTGTAAGGGGTCGATTGATGTGTATCTCCTATTTCACCTTTAGGTGCTGATGTGGGATTAGGTGGCGCAGAGGTGGATTTGGGTGGGAAAGCACTGTATCTCAAAGTCATTGCTGAACAAACAGGAATTAGAATATTCTCTACCTGTTCAGAACACCTCGTGGATGGTTTCAGAAAATCAGGCCATGGATTAGCATTTGTAGAGAGTGAAATTGTGTGCTTTAGCAGTAGATAATAAGTGGAATTATCACCTGATAGTAGTTAAGGTGAGATGGGGCTTGCCTCTGGTTTCAAGACCTAGTTGCAACCATTCTCAGGAATTATTTTTTTTTTCTTTTTTTTTTCCTGTAGCTACAGAGAAATTTTTAAATATTTAAACAAATGCTGCTATTCGTTTAAAAAAAAAAAAGAAAAAAAAAAAAGCTCATAGCATTGTAAAAAAAGATTTTTATGATTTCCTTTGGTTCTCAGAGAGCTGATGGCACTTGTTAAGGGCATTTTGACATGAGGTTGCAGAGGAGGCCCTGCCCCTCACGAAGCTTCTCTGAGCTCACTGCTATCTGTCTGTCAGAACAAGCTATTAAGTTTCCTTACTGAACATTGGCCAAACCATTCAGAAATCAGAAGCTCTGCCAAAAAATGTGTTGATTTCAAGAAACATCCCAAATAGCTGATCTAGGACTTTCAGTGCCTAATCAAAACCCTCGGCCCTTTGTGTAATAAACACCTTATCCAACCCCCCCCCCCATCTTCAAATTAGAACGCCCGCCATAGTTCGGCCCAAATAGGCTTTTCATCATGATGAATCTGCAGGGTTTTGGCACCTTGTACAACTTCATCTTTTTGGCATTTCTGCACAGGCGTAACAAGTCTTTAGTGCGTTTTGTTTTCTTTTTAAACAGGCCACAGCAATGTAATATCACAGATTTAAAGTCATTAATTTCTTTTCATTTCTCTGGACGATCCTTGAAAGTGATCTCACCTATATCGTGTCATTATGTCAGAAATGTGTGATGGTCCAACAGGAAATTCTTTCTATGTTGATCTTCCTGCTCAGTTTTGATCTCTCGCTCTGGATTCATCATGATTCTGACTTAAAAAGCTAAATCATTACATCCGTCATGTGGTGCACTGTTTCCATGGCTACTTCTACAGAGGTGTACGCGAGCTCTTCCATAGCTGTCCATATCATTACTCTGTGCTTTCAGAAGAATCTCAGAGGGCAGGTGAACATCTGTGTACATACATTTTGTACTACTGTATTACTTTTGACTATTCAGCAGCCCGTCAGCAAAGGTGGGACACAAGTAATAATTTATAAGGAAAATCATTGGATCATATATTTTCAGATCACATACATGTTTTATTTTTTTTGTTGTTTTTTTTTTTTAAATGGCAGCTTCTGAAGGAAACATCTTTTAATACTTACAGATCGCTTTGTTGTAGCTTCAAAACTCTGTCATTCTGTCACACAAGTCCAAATGGAATTAGTTCCAGACTTTAAAACGAGATTTGGGCTTTTTCACTATTTTGATTGATTCTCCACCCCATTTACATTTCCTTCTGTACTTACTGCATTGCCCAGTGTCCTCTTTCTAACCCCTCCCCTTGACACAGTTGCCAACACCAAAAAGCATGTTTTGGTTTTGTATCGATCGTTTTATTAGGTATTGACCATCAGGGCCGCATCGACGCCATGCTGGAAGGAAACGCTTTAAGCACTTAAACTCTCCGCCCTTATTTTTGCTCCCTGCTTTTTGTCTTGAGGTCCTGCATGCTGCACTTCTCTGTTTTTGTTTTTTTTTTATTTTGCTTTCACAGTCTGAACGTTGTGTAGATAGAGTTTCGCAAAGTGATGGGTATCTATTGGAAGCGAAAGCAGCAGTTTGTCCTTGGTGTGGTGTGAGATGAGTGACAGAAGCAGAAGTACAGTACATTACTGTAGGTGCTGATTCAAACTTTCTGATCTCAAAGCAGAAAGGGTGATAGACATTTAATGCAAAATGTAACATATGTGAATAAAATATAAAGATGCTCTCACGTGGTTGTGTTCATTTCTTGTAAAAAGTAATCATTTAAATAAGTCATTTTTTTACAAACAAAGAGTGATTTTTTTTTTCTATATCGTGCAGCTCACACGAGATGTATCAAACTGCTTTGTAGTCATTAAACGGACCAGATTATACACCATAGTGTGGGTCCCGCACATGGAGGTGGCCATGTTTAAATAGATTTCGTGCAGAATCTCTGAAACCTCAAGCTAACTAGGTGTCCCTCTAATGTAATGTTTCCTAATTTGAAGAATAATATTACTTCTTGTTCCTTTAATCCCTCACTGCCTACTAATTCAAAGAAGCCGCCCTTTGTTTTTAAGACTGAACGAAACATCTCCGCTTACAATCAAATTAGTACAGTCACTGATGACGTTTTTCGATGTTTATTGCGGGAGATGTTGCATCATCAAAGATTCATTATGTGTGTGTGTGTGTGTGTGTGTGTGTGTTTCTTTTTAAGTATTAGAGCTCGTAATATTTATATTTTTCGCTCGAGGGGGCACTGGACACTGCCTCATATAAAACGGCAATAACAGCAGGCTGCACTCCATCTCGTTTTTTTCCTTCACTGATGCACGGCAGAGGCCTCGAATGTAAACCCGCCGTAAACCGGTTTGTGCACCGAAAAGAAAGCGGGGTGAGGATACAGAGGAAATCGATAGGCTATATAGTTCTAACTTTTAATGTTGTGCTGTATATTTATATAGGTCCTTACTCTTCATAATTTACCGCCGTTTTTGAATTAGAAATTATCTCAAGAACAAATTCGCATTAATCCCTCGTAGTTTAGCTGATATTATTGATGCGTTTATATTTTGTCATTATCATCGCGCCTTTGAGTTTTTCCGCCCACGTGGATGCTGTACTGTAATATTGCACCTGTGTGAGTTGTCAGGTGCCCTGGGACTACAGCGCGCGTAGCCTTTCCGCTTAGGAGACACGAAGTGCTTCTCAAATTCTAGTTAATAATTCACCCAAGTCTAGGAAGCTTACAAAATCACATCGGGTATGCTCGGAATCAGATATGGCAGGTAAGTCTGTCCTCAGAATATCGTTTTGATTGATAAACATAATTCATGAACATCAAATTGCTGGTAAAATAATTAGGTCAAAAGAAAGCGGGGGTGCGTGTGCATGTACGACTGAGCATCCTGTAGTTTTACTGCTTATCGGACTGGTATGGGACACCTACGTTTGTAGGTGTATAGGTTACTGAAGACGGGAGGTCTGCCTTCCAAAGGAGTTAAAAGTGAGTCGTAGAAAGCAACAGATTTCAAATACTTGGTGAAGGTCTTTACAAAAGCCCCCTGCTTGTCTTTGCAGGAAATGTAAGTGGAAGAATTGATGTCAGAAATGGGTAAGAATTACACCATATTACAGAAGAGCACTACTAGTTGCTTATAAAGTACATACAGAACATGTTTTGATGAATTATTCCTCAGCTGTTTCTATTTTGAGAAACTTTGAAATGGAGATCTCTTTTCTAGATTATGCTTTCTTACTGTCCAAAATATTCCAGGGCATTTGTACTGAGCAAACTAATGTCATAAAAATGTTTCTGGCTATAAATTATTTTCCATTTCCATTGTGTGAGGATTGACATGGGTCTACCCATTTATGAGAAGACTAAGAGAAGGACCAGTGCCACTGTCCTGTGTGGAATATCTGTAATTAGGTCATTACGTGAGTCCTGAACCACAGAGGCTGGAAGAATAGTGAATTCAACAGTGTGATTAATCTGTGGCAGAGAACTGGCCCATAAGGACTTTGCTATTTGGTGGGGTATTTTTGTAATGTCCTGGGGATTTAGGTTCACCAGGAACCTACTAAAACGTACCTGTTTTTAATGAATACTCCATGCCAAAGGGTGACTAACAGTGAACTGGGGTGTGTGTTTTGGCTTCACTCCATGCCCAGAGGGCTGCCTAACTCTGAATGGCAGGAGAGGAAAGAATTTTACCATCTTCACGGCAGAATCTGGTGAGAGAGGAGAGTAGAGACTCACATTCTTCACTGTGCCACTGTGGAAACAGGTGTCACTCCGAGCTGAAGAATAAGCAGTTTCTCTCCACAGCACATTTACAGCTCTTATCATTCCATTACTCTGTGTTGCAAGTAGTCACATAGTGTCCATAAAGTGTGATTGTTTTTATGTTTAAGTCCTGTAGAGACAGAAATAAGCTTAATTAGATGAAGTCTTCACCTGGTGGAAGTGATGTAATTGCGTCTGCCGTACTATCTGCCGTAGTCCCTCAGTCTCCTCAGATTCACTTCACTGGTTTACATGGGAGAACTGGGTTATTTCTCCTGGGGTATCCATGCCATGAAAGTTGCTCCAGTAGCACCTGGTAAAGCAAAGTGCTAACAACACCAAGGTCATGGGTTTGATTCCCAGGCAGTATACATGCCGCCTACTGATGTCTACCAGCATGTTAGTTACTTTGGGTGAGAGTCCCTTCAAATGCTGAAAATATTAATTATTCTTTATTCACAGTCTGAGTCTGTTAGTCAGTATAATGGTCATAATCTCTCTCTGTTCACTACAGTAGTGGTATATAGCCTCTAATACTATTTATACACTTCTTACTCTATTCAGTATTTATATGGCTATATGGATTTGTTTATAGCAAGAAGTGAGCTAAGAGGCAGCCTGTGATAGTCTCGGCTAAGGTGCTTGGGAGAGTCCTAAGCTGTTCTATTCACGTAGCCATCGTCGCCAGCATAGCACACACAGAGTAGTACAAACCCAGATCTCTCTCAGTTCATCTCTTTCACTAGTGCCATCTCACTGAGAGACATGACACATTGCAGCTCATACGTTACCCTTTAGGGCTCTGGAGAATTATTTAAAATAATTAAAAAATATGATACAAAATTTGCCTTTTTGCTGAGCAATATACACACACCAGCCGCTTTATAAGAAACATACTGGTGTCCATAAGTGTACAGTTAAGGCCTCGAGTCCATCTGCTACCCTTCCGGTTTATCAGTGGTCCCTTACTGAGCACAGGACCACTGCTGGCTGCTTTGGGGTGAGGGATCACTCACCCGGCAGTGACACTGACACATGTGAAAACCCCAGCAGCACTGCTGTGCCTGATAAACCCACTCAGCAGCCCAGATAATTCCCAGTTAGCCATGGTCTTGTGGTCAGAAACTGCTCCGTGATGAAAGGGGGTCGAGGGAGGCTGACTAATCGTGCATGCTGACAGATGGGCCATTATCTACAATTATACACGTACACTATAAAATGCAACCTTAAGATATGTAGGCTATACCTAATGATGTAGCTAGTGTATAGGTTGATGGTTTATTAAATGATATATTGCTAACATTCTACATATTAACCATACATTTACATGGATGTACAGTAGGATATTTCTAAGTAATATACAACTGCCTACACATCTCTTCTTCAGAAGAGTCCAGGTAACTACAGAGTAGTGAAGTAGGCATACACAAGGTTTCCAGAGAACCAGGACGTTTTTGGAAGAAAGGAAGAAAGATATTTACAGCGCTGCTTGAAGGTTTGTGAACTACCCACTACTACTTTTCTTGAAAAAAAATTAAATAACCTTATGAAATGAGGTTTGTAAAGCAGACCTTCCAAATAAGGGACACAGAAAAAATCTATTTATTTTCAGTATTTATTCAACAAAAGTCATTTCTATCTTAAAAAAACTGAAAACCTGCCAAGTATTTTAAGTATGTGAACTCTCCTTTTGCATCCATTACTTCAACCAAATGTCTTCAATAACCTCAAATGAGTGTCTCAAATCTGCTTTTTGAGATTTTTGCTCACTCCTCCTTGCAGAACTCTGGCACTTGAGAGATGTTGTTGGGACATCTGGCATGTACTGCCCACTTCAGATCTTGCCACAGCGGTTCTATTGGATTGAGGTCCGGACTTTGAATGGGCTAATCGAACGTGCAAATAATCTCTCTTAAGCCATTCTTTGGTAGTTTTTCTTGAATGCCTTGGGTCCTTGTTGCATAATCCATTTCCGTCCTAGTTTCAACTCGCTGACTGATGGCAGGAGATTCTGGTCAAGTATTTGTTGATAGGCCTGGGAATTGATGGTTCCCTGGATAATATGTAGTCATCCAGGTCAAGAGGCAGGAAAGCAAGCCCAGACCTTCACATTTCCACCACCATACTTCACTGTTGGGAGGTGGTTCTTCTCTTTATATGCAGTGTTGACTGTTTAACAAACATGGCGTCTGTGATTGAGGCCAAATAATTCAGTTTTGGATTCATCTGTATAGAAAATGGATTTCCAGAAAGCCTCTGGTTTGTCAAAGTGCCCTTCCTACTAGCAACTCTCCCATGAATTCCATGTGTCTTTTGATGTCTTTTGATTTTTCACCTGATTGTAGACGCATGTACAATTAGCCCAGATCCTGCAAGAAAGCTCTGCAAATCTCTGAAGGTGATGTTTGGGTTGGCCTTTACCTGAATTACTATATTTCTGGTGTAAATTTTGATGGCCATCCATTTATGGGCAGAGTTGTGGTGATACAGCTGCCCTCCTTTGTAAGTGATTAGTCTTACAGTGGATAGATGGAGCTGGAATCCTTTGGAGATAGTCGTGTAGCTCTCCCAGACTGATGGGCTATCAACACCTTCTTCCTGATGTCCTGAAATGTCTACTTTCCTCTTGGCATTGTTGATCTGTGCGCTTTACATCTTGGCACACCAGTGGTTCGGTTTGTTTCCTCTCCCTTTTAATCAGTGTGGCTCAAATCTTGATGTCTCATTTGATTGGTCTACTTAAAGCATTACTTGAGCACTCACATGTGTTTCACCCAAGTCTTGTACCTAATTGACTTTACCAATGAGGCTGTGGCTAATTTACTTTTGCACATGTTCTGATTCCATGTTTCATGTAGTCTGCTGGCAACTCATACATTTCCCTGAAAACAAGTAAATGGAATTGATAAAACATAAACCTGACATTTCATATACAAAATCTGGTGATGATAAAATAAGAGATTCATTGTAAAATAACAGAAAAATCGAAACTACTCAACACACACACACACACACTGTAATGGAGTTCAGGGACGGGTGATGGGGTCAGCGCTGTGATGTGGCAGCACTGTTGTTCTCCTTCAGGTCCTTCTCCACCTGTTCTTCGTTCTCCCGTAGATATCCCCCTGGGCCTGGGGCACATGGCAACATGGCCACTGTTTACTGTTGTAGCAGCGCTCTGCTGGGTCATAGCCTGTCTCTGGTCTCCCAGTTCAAACGATACATGTGCTTAACCTGAGAAGGCTGTGGGTGAAAGTGGAATATAAATATGTCGTGTTGAAATGCCTCATTGTGTTACATTGTGGTGTGTGTCATGTAAAGTGGGATTTCAGTCACTCATTACTTGCTCTGTGTTGATGTTTCATAGATGCTGACACCACACTTATCAGCAAATTAGGATTGCTCAGAATAAATTGTGCGTGGTTTATAATCACTTGTGGGCTGTTTGAGTGCATGCATTGATATTATATCAGTGCACTTCTGTAGCCGCTTCTCCTACCTGAAACTAGGAGAAATATTTTCTTATCATTTAAGGCCTTTAACATGGCAGTTATTTTTGACAGCCATGATGATCTGTTATGCAGTCCTGGTGTTCTGTGAACGTGTGTGTGTGTGTGTGTGTGTTTGTGGTTATGTCTGTGGGTAAGTAACCCGAGTGTTCCATATCAAGCCCCTTTATGACTGGCCACATCTCACCTCTGAATATTTAAAACTGGATCAAATTGCAGATCACAACCTAATGAAGTATTCATGAAAGTTGATTAGCATGATTTAAGCTTGTACACATTTGCACCTTAGATACACACATAGTCATTTCTCAAACATACTAGGGAAGTACTTGACAGAAACGAGGTATGTGGTCATTCTTTGCCTCTATTATTATTTGTATATTTAAGGCAGATAATTTTTTTGTGATACACAGTATTTCATTTTTTTTCTCTATGGCAATATTGGCTGTATGATTTTGTTGGTATGATAGCTTAAATATTAAGTTTGGGCTTTTATTGATCTTTGGTCTCAATTGTAAAAATAATTTTGCTTATTGATCATTTATTGCTTATGGTAATGTTGTTTAGAACACGATTATATAATCATATTCCATACCTTTGACATGACTTGCTTCTCATAATTTGGAAACATGTACTCCAGGTATTTGTATTAAAACTTATAGGTTACTATTATTATCTGGAAGTAGCCTAGTTTCTGCTGCTTAAGTGTAAGCTCTCAGCATGGCATGAAATAATAACAGGGAGACTGGAATGGTGCCACGCCAAGCAGTGTTCCTTTGACCAGCATTCGCCTTTTTACAACTTACTTCGTCAAACACATTAACGTGCAGTATTCCTAAACGGGAGGAAACAACGCAAGTTATTACATCTAAAAGTGGTCCTTTGTCCGGTTACATAGTGGCGAGCGGTGTAGTCTAGGAGTGGGTGAAAGGCAATATGGAAGTATCAGGTGATGCTAGTCACTGGGTCACTCCGTTGCTTCTAGGAACACGACCCTCCTGCAGCCTCAGCGTCGTGCAGTCGTGGCTCGGTGACTGCGGTAAAATGATCTAACGCCACGCGGGCCGAAAACATGCGGCATCTTCCTACACTCCGTTTATTCGGTCTTTGTCTAAAAGTCACGTCGTTCGGTAACTGCTCACGTTTAGATTTGCGCTGTCATATATTCGAGAACTGTCTCGTCAGTGAACACGCTAACCATTCGCTAACCATTACTGTTAGTTGTCAGGTGTTTTTCGTTCCTTTTTCAGTGGCGGGATTACAGACCATCTATTCTTGTACCGGAACAAGTTTTAAGAGGTTTTGGGCGAAGGGCAGAGTCGGTGTTTTCTGTATTACCCATGGTGAACTGGTGAATTTTTCCCGCTAAAAATGGGCCCATTACAGACATCAGTCATCGGTGAGACTGCACTTAACGTGGCCCTCCCAGCAAATAAATGAGAGCTATGGAATATCCATCTGCTGCTGCAAAACCTCAGCCATCACTCACGTCCACCCTCAACCACCATTCGTAATGCTGCCTGGCTCAAAACCCTCAGTGACCGCGCATCATTTACCTTCTCCACCTCGGCCTCGTGTCCCGAATAAATGTGGCTCCAGTGCAGGGTGACGTCCGCAGGCGCGCATGGCCTACATCATATCGATCTGTGAACGTAGCTTAAAACTTCGCAGCTCTGCCCGCGGTAGCTTCAGAAATCCTATACGGAAGAGAAAGTGAAATAAAATATTAAAAAATACATTTATTTCAAGATTACAAGATAAAAAACACATTTATTATGCGAGTGTTATGTTTTTTTTCACTTGAGCCTGCCCTGTCTAGTGTCTATCAGACTAGTTGATTTGAGACGACGTTACCGAGTCCAGCGGCCCTCATTGCAGCGCCCACGGGGTCCCACACACGCGCTCTCAAGTGGCGCTTACCTTGCTTATATTACCTTGGCGACAGGACAGGTCTACTCTCCAGATGCTGCCGAGCTCTCTTGCCCTTCCATATGGGCCACTCAGCGGCTAAATCCAAGTTATTTATTTGTTAACGTTCATCAAATGGAGTAAATTATTGAGGTAAACTAATATAATTCTGTACTGGGAGCATTATTTGATATGGCATATAAACTAAGATATGCTACCCTTTACATTTTTAATAAAGATACTGCAGTAGAGTATAAAACATGCATCCCATGCTTCTACAGTACACATACTCCTTGTTATTATTAAATGATACTGTGAGATGTAGGCCGTCCGTCTATGGGATATAGACAACTGTAAATGGAACCCATGAGGTACTATGAGGAATAGTTTTACACGTCATAGATTGGCTGCGTGTAGCCAATAAGAACACAGCGCTCTTATTAAGGAGCCAAACTAAGAAGGACAAAGGCAGAGACTGTGCAAAATTAATCTCCCCTACAGCTAATAGACTTGAGCAGATCACCGACTTCTTGGTATGCGCTGACGAAAGGTGCTCCGTAATTTCATTCCTCTAGAGTGCCTGGCCTCTTGGGAGCAATGAGTCAGCCTCACGTGAGTGGTCCTATATGGCGACTTGTTTCTCAAATCCCCCCCTTTAATCTGTTGCCCACCAGACACAGAGAGGATCCCCATCAGCATCAGCAGCTACAGTCAAGCTGATTTGCCCTCTGGTTCCTGTTCTGTATGTGCATGGGCACCAGTCACGTGACGTTACTTCACAGCAAAATCTCGTGATCGTGTTAGTCAACACCAAGCATCTCATGTTTCATAACATTGCAGTTTTACTTGTGTGGACGTATTGGGTTCCCGTTTCGGACACATACAAGGCACACAAAAGCAAGATTTTCTGTCTCACGCTGTCAAACGGCCTCCCTGGGCACTCCTGTGTTGCTCTGTTAGGCATTCTGGGTTTTATCCAGATCTTACAGCTCTGATTAATGAGGTTGAAATGAGTGTGAAGCTCTGACGCTCACTGTGTTCAGGAGGTCACTGTATGGCCTGTATCCCTACAAGTCGAGCATGATGGGCCTGGAAGCGCTGGCGGACCCCTCTGATAGCTGGAACATCGTGGAGACCATCGGAAAGGGAACCTACGGCAAGGTCTACAAAGTCACCAGCAAGAAGGACGGGAGTCAGGCAGCTGTGAAAATCCTGGACCCCGTTCACGTGAGTGTCTGCTCGGGCGGCTCGCGCCTGGGAACGGCAGGACTGCCGCTGCTTTTTCCATTTGCTTCTCTCCGGATGCGGAAGCTGAGCTGAGCTATCCGTGTTCCCTGACCTAATTTTTCCTTGTGGAGCCAATTGTTAGATTCCTAAGCTTTACTTTATGTTCAACATAGAGAGACAAAGAGACCTCAATTACTGTTTTTTTAACGTCCATTTAGTGTTTAATGATTAGTTATTGTGGCGTAGCGGTGGGTGATCACGGGCTGCTTTGTGCAGCAGATGAGCTGAGACCTTCAAGGACTTGGGGCTTAAGAATTTTACAATCATGCCCCAAGTCTGCTATGGGAGCACAAAGGCAGAAAACAAATTCGAAGATACTTCGCTTCCTTTGGCTCTGTGTGGCTTATCTCCGAGTTCCAGCCAGGCTCAGAGTAAGGGGCTGTTCTTCTTTCCTTCTGCCATTTTTTGCTTACTGGGTTCATCGTCCCTGCACTGCTTACTCTCTGCCTTCATGCTGTTGTCACTCTGATGCTACTCCATCCCCCTATCTCCCTCTCCTTCTCTCCCTCCATATCCTCCTCTCTTCTTCTTTTTCTCACCTGTCTCCCTCTCTCCCCCTCTTTCTCTCTCTCTTCCCCCTCTCTCCTTTTCTCTCCCTCCCTTTCTCTCTCCATCTAGCTCTATCCCTCTCTCTCTCCCTCTCTCCCCTCTCCCTCTCTCTCTCCCTCTCTCTCTCTCTCTCTCCCTCTCTCTCTCCCCTCTCTCCCCCTCTCCCTCTCTCTCCCCCTCTGGTTTCCTCCTCCTCCCCGTATCTCTCACACCCTGCTGTTTTCCCGTGTATTATTTAGTGAGTGTATGTGGTGTGTGTCAGCACTACAGTACTTCAGCTCTGCCCAAACCCCCCTAAGCCCTTGGTGAGGTTCCCTGGGGGAAGCAGCCTCGGCTGCTCCCTGCTGTCGCTGATTACCCTAGTGACCGAGCCGCACCCACACTCACTCTCATTCAGTCTCCTTTTCACGCATACTGCACAATCAATCAGACGTGCATTCAGAGTCATATACATGAGGTTTGTGCCGTGTCATCGAAGCCACATGCACAGAGGTAGAAATGATCATTATGAGTGTAAGTAGAAGTAGGTTCCATGCTGGTATTGGTTGAGCATTCATTATGGTTGTATCAGCCCAAACAGGTCATTTCATCACACCTACACGTAACCCAGAACAGACGAGCGAACCGAACGGTCTTGTGCTTTCCCGCCTCTCCCCGCAGGACGTCGACGAGGAGATCGAGGCGGAGTACAACATCCTGCGTTCCCTGTCCAACCACCCCAACGTGGTGAAGTTCCTGGGCATGTTCTACAAGGCAGACGAGCGCGTCGGCGGGCAGCTGTGGCTCGTTCTAGAGGCGAGACTACTGCGAGTTTCCCTTCAGACGTGCTCAAAATGTCTGCAGAAGCGAAGGCCTGGGTCACCCGGGGTGACCATCTGATGTTTGATCCTCGCAGATCAGACATGATGTGATAGTGTGCAGCATCTTCAAAGGTTGCTTTTGATGGTTGATGCTGAAGAGATGAAGTATTGAAAAAGCTTTAAGCTGGGTCTTTAAGAGACAGTGGGCAGGTTATGGCCATGCTGACCATTCGCTGTCGGAGTGGACCACTGTCAACAGAGCAGTGGCGACAGCATCTTAGCAGAATGGCAGTGAGTGTCATTGCTAGAATGAGTGTATCAGGCACAGCAGTTTTGCTGGAGTCGTTTCCAGGATGGATAGCACAACGCTTGCGTGGTAACAGGTGGACTATAGCCGTTAACTGAAAGTCAGCAGAGTAGGGAGGTAAAACCCATGAGGTGTGTGTGTGTGCGGTGCTCTTTAATAACAAAATTCTTTCTCAATCTCTCTCTCTCTCTCTCTCTCTCTCGCTCTCTTATTTCTCCCTCAGTTGTGCAATGGGGGTTCGGTGACTGACCTGATAAAGGGTTTGCTGATGAGCGGGAAGCGTCTGGAGGAGCCCGTCATCTCTTACATCCTCTGCGGAGCACTGTTGGTAGGACACAACACACACACACACACACACACTCTACTAAGATAATGCTAACACCAGCATGTGGGGTGTGGTCAGGGGGCTGGCTCAGCAAACTGCCAAGAGCAGAGGGGTTCTGTTGGGACACAGTGGAGGGGTTTGGGGGGGGGGGTGTTGTGAGTTAACACTACCCAGTCAGTGGTTTCCCCAACACACCCAGAAAAGTCCTCTCGGGGCTCGTAGGGTCTGCCTAAAGTCTGTGTCCTGTAGGCTCATAAGGTGCAGATGCAGGCCTATGCATAGCTTCTGGGCGTGAAGTCAACTGATGTACCTTTTCATGCCATTTCCACTATTTTTTGGAAAAAAGCATGGTTGCTAAGCTCTGCACAAACCTGATTCTTCAAGGTGACAACCAATTAGTGAAATGCAGGGTGCTCCATAATGACACATTGACACATCACGTAAAACTGTGCCCATCTCTCTTTGCTAATGATTGCCCATTGAGCGTGCATGTGCCGTCCCCCCCGTAACTCCCTCTTCCGTACCAGGGCCTGCAGCATCTGCACAACAACAGGATCATCCATCGTGACGTCAAGGGCAACAACATCCTCCTCACTACAGATGGAGGAGTCAAGCTGGTGGATTTTGGTAATGGCTGGCTCTGTCACAGGCTCCACCCATGACCGGGGTGCAGCGCGCCGGCTTTAGCTCGTCTCTAGGAGGCGCTGCAGAGCTCCCACAGACGAGTCCAGCTTTAAGCAGCAAGGCTGGAAGCCGATGGCCAACATGAAGTTCAGCACCGTTTGTCCGTATATTACGTTCCATGTGATCGAAAACAGTGTCGGGTCTTTGAAAAATCCCCTCAGTCTTCTGATACTTGTGCCGAGTGCTTGTGCTTCCTGTGTTACTATGTGATGCGTCTACCCCCATGTGAGTTTAAGCTTTCATAGCTCATTTAACTAGCAATATTAAGTGTTTTGCCCCATAAACTGTGTGTGTGTTTGTGTGCGTGTGTTTGTGTGCGTGTGTGTGTGTGTGCGAGAGAGAGAGAGTGTGTGAGATGGGTGTGGAGTAAATGATTTTGACTTGCCTGAGGCAGCGTTGCCTCTGTGTGCGGGGTGAGAAGTGGCACCCTGCAGTGAGACAAAGCTGCTCAGTTTCATTACAAATGGTGGTGATGGTGGTGATGATGATGATGATTGCTGCTTCACTGGCCCATGGCCTGGTGCCATGTCGAATTATATGGCACCTCTTCAAAGGATCTGTGTAGCTGTCTGTGTTCTTAATCGTTTCCTAATTGTTTATTAGTAGCTGTGGCAATTTCCGATGTCATTTGGCTAGGGAGATCTCGTGCTGCCCGCCGGATGCTGTGTGCGATGGTTCATATAAATGCTAAATGGAGGTGGGGCAGAACAGAGATGATTATGTTTCTAATAGAAGCTCTGAGGCTGCTCGTGGGCTTGGTCTCTTCCAGGTGTGTCGGCTCAGCTAACAAGCGCGCGCTTACGCAGGAACACATCAGTGGGCACACCTTTCTGGATGGCTCCTGAGGTCTGCTTTTCTTTCTCCTAACCCCCCCCCTCTCTTTGAGTATTTCTCACCGCTCCCTGGATCTCTTCTGTGTGCATATAAACATATAGAGCCATGTTCCTGTACGGCTACTATACTGTCAGTCAGTTCGCTAAAGCACTTTTTCCTTCTTCCTGTCATTCATTGTCCACATTATGCAAACCTGCAGGTTATTACAGTATGCTGTACATAGCTGTGTGTGTGTGTGTGTGTTCGTTCTCTTGGGGGGGTCATGTGAAGGTTAATAGCTGAGAGCCAGGTTCCCCCCTTCTTGTGTTATTCTAAATTGAAGCGAGATGATTGGGCTAGAGGGGGTGTGCCCTTCAGGCCAATTAGAATCCATTGTGAAAGGGCTACTCTTCTATTCCATGACTGTTCATGCAAAGAGTGAGACCAACCCTGCTGTATTCTAGAGGAGGGTAGAAAAAGCCAACAAAAAACCCTACGGTTTAATGTCAGCAGTAATTAATGATGTCTCAGATGATTTTACATGGTTCATATGAACTAAAATAATGCTGGCGTGGTCAGATCTGGATTAAACCTAACATCAATGTAAATATTATAGTGTTAATTTACTATTTATTTGTATATCTAAATTATGTATTCAGAGATGGTGAAACCATAGTCTTAACAAGTGAAATATGAGTTGGGTGTTTGCAGGACTCTTATATGTCTTTCTCTCTTCCACACTTCAGGTCATAGCATGTGAGCAGCAGTTCGACTACTCCTACGATGCCCGCTGTGATGTGTGGTCTCTGGGCATCACAGCGATAGAGCTAGCCGACGGTGACCCGCCTCTAGCCGAGATGCATCCTGTAAAAGCCCTTTTTAAAATTCCACGGTGAGACACCAGAGGGCGCCATGCGCACACCCAACATAGAAAACGAATTAGCGATAGAAAGAGAAACCGACATGTAGGAAGGGAGAGTGATAAAATGATGAGGCATGAAGAGACAATATAAGTGATTGGTTGAATGCTGTGCAGAGAGAGAGGGGAAGAGAGAGGGAGAGAAAGGGAAGATAGTCTTCTCTTCCAGCTTTTCCTCTCTTACGAAGAAAAATGGAGCTGGAGAGTGAAGGACTCCAGACTCACAGTGCTGAGTGTCACTGTAATGCTCCAGTGATGTCATAAACGTTCTTTGTGTTCCATTATAAGGAAGAATGAGTTCAGAAGAAAACAAATGTCATTGTTACGCAGTGACAATAAAAAATGTATATTTCAAACAGTGACAAACAAAATGGGGCACTTACCAGCCTCAGAGAAGACCTTCCTGGGTTATTCCTGTGAGAAATATATAAACCTCAACAATGTACATTTTGCTTGACATTTTTAACCCCCACCCCCCAATCACTAAATCTCTCCTGACACGGTACTCTGATTACCGATTATTTGAGTGCTTTGATGGTGAATGCATTTGACCTTCTGTCATCAGTACAATCACACCATTATCTCCCACAATGCAGTGTGCCTGTGCCCTCTGATTGCAATTTGCATGTGTGATTAGCCTTCTCCTTTCTCATTGAGATGAGCCTGTCGCTGTGGCTGTCGGCACAATGTTATCTGTCCCCCGCCAAGCCCATGGGAGGGACGGGCTGTTAGCTGCTAGCGCTGCGGTAACGTCACGCAGGCCTTAGGAACAACCGCAAAAACATGCGCACTGCTTAGCATTACAGATTTGACAGCAGGAAAAACGGAACCTCGTGAAATGGCTGATTCTGCAGACCGCCTTGCTGCCCCGAAAAGCAATCTTAATATGGCAGCTTAGCTGATGGACTAATCACATATTCAATATTTTGGAAACGGCTGGAAACAAATCTAAATTCATGCTCATTTCTCTTTCGTAAACTACGTTTCTGTGAGTTCTAGCTATAAACAGATGATCCGATCCTTATCTTCATAGGAAGAGTGTGAGGTACCGGTTCATCATTCATCACATTTGTAAGATGTTTTTTTAATGCCTGGAATTCATAATTCGGAATGGTGCTCTTTATAGTATAATCTATTATGAAGTGATATGGTGCACGTTCTCTTTCTTTATCTCCTCTTTCTCTTAATTCGTCATGAAATGAAAATAGATATTTGGGCTGGGACTCATAAATCAATGGAATAGGTACCTTTAGCAAGGCGGAGTGTGAATAAATCTGTGCGTGTGTGTGTGCGCGCGCGCGCGGGCATGCAGTGAAGCGTGAAATGATTCTGTTAACATGTCATCTGTCTGCGGCCCCACACGCTCCCACGTCAGTCTGGCCCGCGACTCTGAGATTGGGAGTGGGTGTGTGAAAGCTTTATCCTGCTACTGGGAGACCTTCCCCTACTAATGAAGGACATCTGTGACTGTGAAACAGCTATTCACAACAAGGTTACAGTTCGGCTGAGGATGTAGATAAAATAACAGTTTGTAGATAACAAATGCCTTAGTTACTGACACTCTATTAATATCCTGTGTTCTCCTGTTGAACATGCTTTGAAATAATTTATATTCATATGATCAGTCTCCTTCTTGATCTCGGGCAGCCCTGAAGATGACTTTTTTATTATTGTGGCTCAGAGAGAAAGTGGGGTTTCAAGTTCTCCAAGATTACAATGGCACAGGTATTCTCAGCATGCTACAATGGTCTTTGTTTGGCAGAGTTTGCATGGGTGAGAGGGAGGACATTAGCAGACATGGCAGGTCACCCACCAGCACGTGCACACTCTACATACACAACTTCCACGCACAGCACTAGCTGTCGATCTTCAAAGCCCGGGTTGTTTATGATGCAAAGACTTCTGGAACTAATCCACATGTTTATCAGTTGCTTAGCCAGTGGAGTTTGCCGCTCCTGCCATAGCATGGAGGTTTGCACCCATATGCATTCGATTTGCATTGATGTGCATTCGAATTTGCCTCCCTTCTCCCCGAGCAAAGCTCCCTCGTCTTTAGCAGAAGCGTTCAGCTTTGGGGGGCGCGTCGCTCCTCTTCGCCGCGTTGACGGCTGACGTACGTGCCTCCACTCTGCACGTCTCACGCGGGAGGCTTATCGCAGTTCGAAAGACACAAAGCAGCTAAAAGACCGCAGCCACAGAGCAACTTTACCTGCAGAGTTCATTACTGCTGATGCTGTGATATTTCTGTGAGAGTTCAAATGGTGATTGCAGGAGGCTCATGTGAGTTCTCCACACCGTGGCATTAATGTCATATTGAGCCTTTGTCTGATTTGGATAAAGGGGTTTGAGGTGATGTAGAGCAGGGTTACCCTGTGCTGGTCCAAATCTACTCTGCACTGCATATGCCAGTGTTCCCTCTTCAGGATGTTGGTGCAGGCGAGGCATTAATACACAGTGCATGCGAGGCGCTAACACACAGTGTAGGTGAGGCGCTAACATACAGTGTAGGTGAAGCGCTAACACAGTGTAGGTGAGGCGCTAACACACAGTGCAGGTGAGGCATTAACACAGTGTACTGTAGGTGAGGCACTAACACACAGTGTAGGTGAGGCGCTAACACACAGTGCAGGTGAGGCGCTAACACAGTGTAGGTGAAGCGCTAACACACAGGGCAGGTGAGGCGCTAACACAGTGTAGGTGAAGTGCTAACACACAGGGCAGGTGAGGCATTAACACACAGTGTACTGTAGGTGAGGCGCTAACACACAGTGTAGGTGAGGCGCTAACACAGTGTAGGTGAAGCGCTAACACACAGGGCAGGTGAGGCGCTAACACAGTGTAGGTGAAGCGCTAACACACAGGGCAGGTGAGGCGCTAACACAGTGTAGGTGAAGCGCTAACACACAGGGCAGGTGAGGCGCTAACACAGTGTAGGTGAAGCGCTAACACACAGGGCAGGTGAGGCGCTAACACAGTGTAGGTGAAGCGCTAACACACAGTGTAGGTGAGGCGCTAACACACAGTGTAGGTGAGGCGCTAACACAGTGCAGGTGAAGCGCTAACACACAGTGCAGGCGAGGCGCTAACAGTGTAGGTGAGGCGCTAACACACAGTGTAGGTGAGGCGCTAACACAGTGCAGGTGAGGCGCTAACACAGTGCAGGCGAGGCGCTAACAGTGTAGGTGAGGCGCTAACACACAGTGTCGGTGAAGCGCTAACACACAGTGCGCATGCAGTGCAGTGAGCAGGCATGACTGGGTTTAGAGGAACAGCTGTGTGGCCTGGCAGACCAACAGAGGCCAATGTGATCCCCTAAGCCACAAAGTCATCGCATTCGGAGCTACTGAGCTCCAGACAGGGCCTGATCATAATGCACCTTGACTCTGAATGAGAGTTCGGTAAAGGACTGTGATTAAGAGGAACTGAACAAAAGGAGGAGCTTTGAGGGGAAGATTCAAAGATGATAGACTCTAGTTATGATCACAAGGAAGAGATCATTGTGGAGGAACACAAGTGGCCGGTAGCTGACCGTGGTCCTGACCATGATCCTGCGGCTCCTGAGCCCCGACGAATCAGCGGCGCTGGGCCCGTTTTGGACTGGCGGGCTGCTTCGGGTTGTCTTTCCTCAGAAGTGATTGCAGCGAAGCAGCCACGCTTGCTTGGTGGCTCAGAGAAACGACGGAGCCTTTTATTTGTGGCACATTACCATCGACCGCGCGTCTGCCAGCCCATCCGTCACACGCAGGGCTGAGACGGCATTCCACTTTCTGCTTGAGTCATGTCCAGAGGTCTGTGGGGGTTGATCTCATTCCCACACCGCCGCAGTACGTTTGCGCAGACTTCCTAAGCTAGGTGAGCTAAACGTGAACCGCGCTAACTTGTTTAAGATCCTTGATCATTCCCATGATAAGCCCCTAAGGAGCAGACAGCCTGACAGTTCTTTTGCAAGTTTGAAAGTGTTTTGGTGGCTTCGTCGTGTAAATGTTTGTAAATGCATGTATTTTTGTTTTTGTGCATGCATCAACCTTAAGGTCACGGACTTCCGGAGAGACTGTGGGTGGGTGTGTGCGCGCACACGCGCGTGTGTGGGCCTCTTTGTGATGGATGAGGTGAATTTTCAGTAGGCAGAGAGTAGGGGAAGTCTCTATCTGTGTGTCTTTTGCCTTTCTGAGGCCTGCAGAGGACATTTATAAAGCACCCATCATCATGTAAAATGAGTCACTGCTTATGTTAGCAGTAAAGGGACACAAGCCGTTAACACAGAGACACACCCACACACACTTTGCACTTGCAGTGAGCGTAATGGCTTTCATGTTTGTTTTATCTCTGTATTATCTTTGTGTATATGTTTTATCTAAATGAATTATCATTATATATTTAGTGTGTGTGTGTGTGAGTGTGTGCACATGAGTGCATGTGTATTGTGCATGAGTGTGCAGTGTGCATGTGTGTTTTTGAACCATCTCCAGCTTGTCATCCCCCGTGTAACGAACCGATGTTCCAAAGCCCCCCACCCCCTCTCCATTGCTGACGGCGTCTCCACTCGCCACTCTGCCAGCCGATTAGCGTCTTTGTGCCTGGCTTAAAATAAACTGCCCCTGTTTACATGCTGCCGTGGTGCCCTGGCAAACACGCATCAAAGGGGGAGGAGCAATGGCTAAAGCTTGGTGCGCGCAGCTGGCCCGCTGGGCGGGGCCACGAGACGCAGCGGGAGGGGCCACATGCCACAGTGGGCGGGGTCGTGGTCCATGGTGGGTGGGGTCACGAGCCACACCGCCTTCATTTTGTTATGTATAAGCTGTTGGCGGCAGCATGGCAACATCAAGGCGAGGACGTAGCTGCGGGGTCGCATTATAGTTAGCACTGGAGTCAGTTATTCTCCTTTGATCTGCTCTTCAGAGAGGACTGTCTGTCTGAATTTCTATCAAAGAACGGAATGACTTAGAGCAGCCGGCAACGACAGATTACCGGCGAGAGAAGGGGAAAGGGGGGAAAAGGAGAGAAAACAGTGCTCAACGGGGTTTCGTTTATGTGCCTGGCTGCTTTGTTCTCGCTGATAGTTTATGATGAAAGAGTGCGGGAGAGAGGATGCGTTTTAAAGTAGCATGTCTGTCCTTAAACCTGTAATGCACCTTGGTCTCTGGATGAGACTTCAGTCGGCAGTAAAGCACAGCGATTAAGACTTGCTGAATAAAGGGAGGAAGGCTGAGGAGGAGGTTGGAGGAAGGGATTTGATCTGTCGGGCAATTAAGCAATTAAATGATGAAATAGAATCTGGTAGTATGTCATGGAAGGCAGTTCTCTCTCAGCCAAAAGTTCTTCCTAGTACCAGGCACATAGCAAATAATGACCCTGCAGTCATAGACTTCCTCTGGCATTTCCTCAGAGCAGATGCTTGGGGACAACAGCAAACCGGCCTGGCCGTAATGCTGAGTGGGGCGGGGCTGGGGGAGGGGGAACAGGGTGGTGGGAGGGGCTAACGGAGGGGGGCGGGGGAAATGGCTATATACATTTAAGGTTATTAAAGCTGTGTGGTCACATTTTGCAAACAATGGAAAAAATTATCGCAGTTTGACTAGGCTCAAATTCTTGTTATTTTTTTTCGAGTGTTTTTCGTAATATCAGCTAGATCCCACCTTTGTTTCGCAATTCTGTTCACTTACAGAACTTCTGTATTGTTGCTTCATTTGTGTGTGCATGTGTGTGTGTGTGTGTGTGTTTGCTTTTTATGCAGAAACCCATCCCCTACACTTCGTCATCCGGATCAGTGGTGCAGAAGCTTCAGTCACTTTATTGCTCAGTGAGTCTACGGTCTTCTCTCTGAGATGGTTACAGTCATTCCAGCAGGAAAGCAGAGTTTTGCTCAGAAGGTCTCTCACAACTTCATTCACTCCTCTTCATTAGGAGGACTGTAATGTCGTTTTAATGGTTGCATCGCTTCTGTTTTAAGGATGTATTTGCTCTTTTATTCATCTCTATTTATAATAGTCAATTAATGCATAAATCACAAATGATCATAAACAGTGTTTTGACATAACAACGTTAACTTGATATTCGCACTGTTTGCAAAAATATATTATCTTGCTCAAGTACCGGATATTTTTCCTCTATCTAAATAACAGACATGCACTTCTGACTCTGATGGGACGGGAACTGTGGATGTGAATGAAAGGGTTTTGTCCTTTCTTACAAGAGGAGTCATCGGGCCCAACTTTACTGAATGTACGATGTGTTGTTGGCGACGGCTTTGCGGAGCGGTATAATTCTCGGTGACGTCTCCATGCGTTGTTAATGTTTCTGGGCGCCGGTAAAGCAGTGTTATAATGTATATTTTACTGCATTGTGGCATGAGGAATGATGATATTCCTGTGTGCGCAAAACATGCAGTGACAGCTTACGCCCACAGTGGCCCCAGCAAATATACAGTCTAATTCCACTCCCTGTTTGCCACTGGGGAGAAATGGTAAATAAAAAAGGAAATTCAATAACTCTGTGATTACATATGCTTGCCCTATCTCTCTCTGCCCCTCCCTCCCTCTCTCTCTCCCTCCCTCTCTCACTACCTCTCTCTTCCCTCTCGGTCTGTTGTGAGTGTGTGTATGTGTGTGTGTGTGTGTGTGTGTGTGTGTGTGAGAGACAGAGAGAGAGTGTGTGAGTGTGCACACGGGACAAAGCAATCGAAAGACCTCAATAATTATGCCATTATTGGGACTGGAAACGCTCATGTGCACAGTAGGACAAACCTGCTAGGACAAAGCTGGGAGCTTGTTGGGAGGTTGCTGGGAGGTTGCTGGGAGGTTGCTGGGAGGCTGCGGGGAGGTTGCGGGGAGGCTGCTGGGAGGATGCTGGGAGGCTGCTGGGAGATTGCAGGGAGGCCTCTCTTCCAGCCAGCTCCATGGCTTTAAAGCAGAGCTCGTGCCATATAAATGACTTGCAGTGGAGGTCCTTTCCTCTCTACCACATATCGGGCAAAGCTGCCAGGTTTATGACCCTGAATGGAGGAGTCACTGCGGCTAGAGCCTGTGAATATGTGCTGAATATGTGCTGAGCTTAGAAAGGGCTTTTCACATTGTTCGATTTCTGGTGCAGATGGGAGATATGTGTGCAGGATCTCCCTGGATTGGTAATGGATTTAATGCCATAAGGTCTGAGCAAATCCCGTTTACGAACGGAGCAAGAGTCTTCAACAATGGCCCCAAAAGCATTTTGTCATAAAATCACTTTGAGTTCACACTGCTAGCTGGTTGCTTGTTTTGGTTTCTAGATTAAATGTGTTTTCTTCAATATCTAGAAAGAAAATGGAAAACAAATTACTGAAGATAACTGAAAAATGGGGTTTTGTGAACCATTAGAACAGAAATAATCCATCTCAAGAATTCCATGTGTATGTGTGTGTGTATGAGAGAGAGAGAGAGTGTTTGTGTGTATATGTGTAAGATAGAGATATAGAGAGAGTGTGTGTGTGTGTGTATGAGAGAGAGTGTTTGTGTGTATATGTGTAAGAGAGATAGAGAGTGTGTGTGTGTGTGTGTGTGTATGTATGAGAGAGAGAGAGTGTGTGTATATGTGTAAGAGAGCGATAGAGAGAGTGTGTGTGTGTGTATGAGAGAGAGAGAGTGTTTGTGTGTAAGAGAGAGATAGAGAGAGAGTGTGTGAGTGTTTATGTGTAAGATAGAGATAGAGAGAGAGTGTGTGTGTGTCTGTGTGTGTGTGTGTGTGTATGAGAGAGGTACTTTACTCAGAGACCTTGCCTGTGTGTAACAGTGGTGCTTTATTCAGAGAGGACCAGATAATGTTATCAGGTGTTGCACCCAGTTATCAGGTGTTGTGCAGTGGGCGCCTCCCTCCCCTAATTGTATGAGAACACATTGTTGTTCACAGCTAATAAATGCCCTAGCAGTGTGCGTAATTGCACAGCGAAATAGCGTCCCCTCTCCTATCTGCACCCCCCACCCCCTCCCCGTTAGCACCCCAGCCGTACACCGTGCTAATGGTGGACTCTTTGGTGTAATGTTCCGACTCTAATGGCCTCTAGAATGGCTGTCTGCACACCAGCGCAAGTGATGAGCAGACAGCGGAATGGCAGCGCCGATCCAACCGCCTTGATTTAGGGACTTGTTGTTTCCTGTTTCGCTTGTATTTCTGGAAACGCGTGGCCGATGGCGGCGGCGGAGAACTCTGGGGCGACGGTACGTTGGGTGGATGGAGAGAACACGTTGGCTTCGCTGAACGGTTGTTGCCTCCATCTGTCAGTGTCTTTTATCATGCACAAATACGCCTGCCCTGTTTGACGTTGGTATGAAGCAACTGGTCAACTCCAGACCATGAAGCACCATCACTCCACAAGTTGTGTTTGAGCACATGCAGAGGTGTGATGTGTGTATGCCGGACGCACGTAGTTACACCTGCTGAAATATACATGTTCGAAGCTGCGTGTGTGAGGTGACATTTGTGTAGGTGATCATGTCACGCTGTGGAGAGAGACAAAGAGGGAGAGAGGGGGAGAGAGAGGGAGAGAGGAGGATTATCTGGTGCAGCAGAGATGTATGAGCACTCATTGTCTGGCTGGTCAGAAAGTCAACAGCCCACACTGCAGGCTGCTTTAAAACCAAATCTGGAGAGAGAGGACCAGACTCTTTCCTCAGAGATGGAGAGCGTGCGTGTGTCTCGGTTTGTCCTGTGAACCATTAGGCTGCTCCAGACTGGAGGGGGGCGGCACAGGGAGGATGTTCAGGTGACTTTCAACATCCCTAAAAATGTGCTTTTTAACTACGAGCTCCCGGGAAGCAGAACAACGTGTCCCTGTTCCTCAGTGCTCGAAACTCTGCGTCTTTCCTCTCGCTTCCACGGTCCAGTTCTTTGCTGTGATCTCTCTTCTGCCTCTGTGTCTCTCTCGTTGCACAGGTGCTTGATAAAAGACTTCGAGGCCCGTCCGTCGGTGACCCACCTGCTGGAGCACCCCTTCATCAAACAGGCTCACGGCAAAGACTCAGCCCTGCGACGGCAGCTCGCCGCGCTCATAAAGGATCAGCAGAGCGTCGCCGGCAGGACCAGGATCAAGTACGTGCCACCTGCCCCCACCGTTCAGTCCTCCGCCGCCATGTTTCCCTTCGTCACACAGAGAGGTTTTTGGCATCATGGGTTAAAAGTTTGGCCTTAAACCGCTCCACTAAGCTTTTTTGACAATGTTGTGAATTGTGGGAAGAGAATTAATTTTTTTTTGACAGAAATGCTTCTTCTGAGGTAAAAAGATGAGTAGTAGTGGCTATAACGGTCAATAGCTACGTAACAGTTTAGCAGTTGAGTCAGTGAGTCAGTCAGGTGACAGCAGTTAGGAACGTGCGTTAGCTTCTTATGTGTAACTATTTGAATTAAATGCAGGACATCATAAGTTTTAAAACAAAAGCAAAACTCTAATTTGTTATTTGTCTATATTTCATATGTGGATTTCAGTCATCTAAAATACATTTTCTCAATTTTTAATATTACATCAGGTGAGGAAAATGAAATATTACCTTTAAATAAATGGTAAAACCGTTCTCCGACCGTGGACTCTGACTTGGGGATCCTACTGAACTGCTTTGGGCTTTTGGACACCAACCCTCTCATAGACGAATTAATGGTCTATTAAAGTGCTTTGGTTGATGAACAGTCGAGTTGATGTGTTGCTCGTGTCCTTGACATTAGTATCACATCACTTTGAAAAACACACAGGAACACACAGCAATACACAGGCCTTCTGAAGTCCCAGGGGTGGCGTGTCCTACTGTGCATGCCTTCAGCAGTAATTTTCATGGTCAGGTTAAAGAGTCGAGCTCTTAAACAGTCTCTTAAATCAGACCAGCCAGGTATATCTTCCCCAGTTAGCTGTGGAGAGGTGTCGCTTCCCAGGCCTTCTTATTTTATAGCTGATAAATGCTCTGCTGTGGTTTATGTGCTTGACATCGCCATACAGCATTGTTTCTGCCTCTCTGATGCTGCCGTTCAGAGCTGTGCTTGCCCTGACTCATGCTGTACTGCTTGTCACCAGCAGGGGGCAGAAAGCTATCTCTTTGAGGTTGGTTGCCCGTGCTGAGCCAGTCTAGGCTGCCTGTGCTCTTGTGCAGCGAGTGTGAGGATATGATCTGATGGGGAAGCGTTACAGTGAGACTGATGCAATGTGAGTGATTTTGGACACTAGCTTACATTAATGAGACTAACTGTTATCACCAGCTCGAGCTTAAATAAGACTTGTAAACATCAAACTCTCTCCCATTCTGACAGAAAAGAAACTTTCCCTTCAGTAAGTTTAGAACTTATTTATTTCTGAAGTTTAATATGCAGCAGCTCATGCTAATACAAACTGTTTAACAGACTGTGTTTATGTTTGGGTGCTGAGTCTTTAGTGTAGGTCAGATAAATAAGATGGAACTCCAGTGTTCCAGGAACCATTCCTGGCCTACTAAATTGCACTGAACAGATTAACATATACCAGACACCCAGGGCAATGCACAGACTCCTGTTCAAAATAGCAAGACGGTGTCCTCTTTGAGGGAGTTCTTGAATCTGCCTTCATTCTCGGAGTTGCTTTATTTTGTTTCTTGTTTTGTTAAAATGAGCAATAAATTACTTTGTAATGGCTACAGGCGTGGGAGAGAGGGCATGAGGGGAAAGGAGGGGAGAGAGAGAGAGAGGGAGGGGATAGAGAGAGTGTGAGGAGAGAGAGAGAGAGCGAAGGGAGAGAGTGTGAGGAGAAAGAGGCAGTCTGTGGGTAAATTTAACAAGATTATCGGCTTGTGATGGAATAGTGTCTGCTCTCCTAGTTTAGCCACACAGGTCAGAGGTCTGAATGGGGATCCTCTGGCTCAGTGCAGAGTGGTCAGAGGCCGCTGGCTGTGATGATGAAGGCCCATAGCTTGGCTGGAGCTGAGGGCACTGGCCTGTATCACTGGACACATTATGTATGTGTGTGAGGCCTGCTCAGAGCTGAGCATTGCCAATAGAGTTAGAGGGGCATCACATACGAGAGGACTGTGACTGATCTGATCAACATATTCTGTTTGTTTGTATTTCAGTAATGCATATTTTGATAACACTGAAATATTGATTTAGATTATTTTATCGCAATAACCTGTACACTTAAAAAGGTGTGTATGTGATTTGCAGTCAGTCAGTCCCTTTTCTCTTAAACATGAATGGACACTGTACTTCTAATAAGGTTGATATGGTATAGTATCTATCTCTCTCTCTCTCTGTCAGTACCTCTCTCCCCCCCTCTCCTTGTCTCTCTCCCTCTCTTCTGACCATAGTCTAACATGTCCTCACACTGTGCTAGCTCAGGCCCTGGGGGCTTTGTGCTGTGCTGTGAATGGACCAGCTGCTCCCATGCTAACCTTCTGCTCCATAGGTCATAACACACAATACAGGAGCAAACTCTTATCAAGTGCTGCAACTACCTACTATAATGGACTACAAATCCCAGAGGACAAACCCCCGCCAGAGTCCACCACTTAGCTCAGCATGCCGCAGGCATGGATGTGTTGGTGTATGAATGTGTAGCATTCTCCTACAGTGGAAACTCTTTATACTTGACAATGCATTTTTATCTTTTACAGACACGAGAGGATAAATACTCGGAAAACGCTGCTTATTGACAGTTGCCCTAATGACGACCTGGTGAACCTGGAGGTTTTGGATGAGGTTAGATTAACTTTACACTGAACTTTACACCCAAGTCCTCTAACACAAATGTATTGAGCGCAAAAAAGTACTGAAATGCACTTTCTTGCATGAGGTCTGTCATTTGTAATAGGTACATGTTTTATACAGGAAACTATAATCACGCATCTTCAGAAGCGCTTTGAACAGCTGCAGATATACACCTATGTTGGAGACATCCTCATCGCCCTCAACCCCTTCCAGAACCTGAACATTTACTCACCACAGGTCAGTGTCCTCAGACACAGCATGGTAATGACAGACAACATGGCTTCCCATCGGTTCTGTTAATTCCTTTCTTCGGTCACCAAGATTAGACATATAGTTATAGGAATTCATGGTAAAAACTGACCTCATCTCAAGTAGTTTTTGTTTTTAACATTAAACATATCAGTATTATTAATCATTGCGTCACTCTCTGGGTTTTTAGACCATTCCACAACATACCTATTAATTTTGCAGTTACTGCACAATACCCATTGGTTCCCAGCACTAAACAGGCCTTAAGATGAATGAATTTCAGATGTTAAGGTGTCTGTGAGACCATTATGGTCTGAGCCATATGTTCTACACATTAAAGATCAGTTTCTCTCCAGTTCTCCTATCTATATCATGGCGCAAAACGTTCCGACAATCCTCCTCATATCTTCGCAACTGCGGATGCAGCCTACCAGGGCATGGTGACCTTCTGCAAGGACCAGGTATCACCTCGAAGAGATCTTCTGCGTGATTTTTCAGGTTCTCACTGGCTCCTTGGAGGCCTTGGGTTAAGTGCCTGCCGTTGATGGGAGACAGCAGTCAGCGTGTCAGCTTGTCTTTCTGTGGTTTCAGTGCATAATCATCAGTGGGGAGAGTGGAGCAGGCAAGACGGAAAGTGCCCACCTCATTGTCCAACATCTCACCTTTTTGGGGAAGGTACAGTAGGACTTACTGGAGTGTAACTTTGTGACATATTTCTGAACTAAACACATGTGACGCAGTGTTACATGGAGAGTTTGATCAAGGTTACAATGTTTCCTGCTGTGCTATGCTAGTGCTAGCTTAATCTTTCCAGGCAAACAACCGTACACTTCGAGAGAAGATCCTGCAAGTGAACCCACTGGTGGAGGCATTTGGTAATGCATGCACAGCCATTAACGATAACTCCAGTCGTTTCGGGAAGTACCTGGAGATGAAGTTCACGTCTACCGGTGCCGTTATGGGTGCTAAGATCTCTGAGTACCTTCTGGAAAAATCAAGAGTCATCAAACAGGCTATGTGAGAATCATGCTAACTGCTGCACTCATATCCAGAGCTAACACTAAACCATGTGAGAATCCTGCTAAACTGCCTCACTCATGCCCAGAGCTAACGCTAAATCATGTGAGAATCATGCTAACCGCTGCACTCATGCCCAGGGCTAATGCTAAACCATGTGAGAATCATGCTAATTGCCACACTTGTTCCCTGAGCTAATGCTAATTCTAATTCTAACAGCAATAGGTTGCATCATGATTAGACATTGCTAGCTTGTTTGCTGGCGGAATTTGTCATTGAGATGTCATGTGAGGCCAAGTTAACAACATCTTTCTGTGTTCTGTATTCTGCTTTTGTCCTTTTGTCAGAGGGGAGAAAAACTTCCACATCTTTTATTATATATACGCTGGGCTTTATCACCAAAAGAACCTCAAGACATACAGACTCCCTGAGAAAACAGCTCCCAGGTACGAAACTGAAAGAGCAGTTCACCGTTTTACATTGTCCCTAGTGTTCCGTGACTTCTCACCTGAAGTGTCATTTTTTGTGTTTTCAGGTACATTGAGAGTGCAAATGGCGATGCGATGCAGGACATTGTGTCCAGTAAACTCTACACAGACCAGTTTGATGCCATTCAGCACTGCTTCCGCATTATAGGTTTTTCAGAAGAGGTATAGTATATTGGTTATATATATCAATATATACAGTTGAAGTCAAAGTCATATGTTGCCACAAAGCAGCTTTACAAATGCATGGGCCCAAATCCCTAATGAGCAAGCTAGGGACGACAGTGGCAAGGAAAAATTCCCTAGGCGGGGATTAGGAAGAAACCTTGGGAGGACTAAGACAAGATGTATAATTGTATTTTACCCAGGTGAAGAAGTCATTCCCCACATACAGTATTTGGCTGACATTTATCTGGTGTAACTGATATATTTATCAGTATGACAGGACTACAGTCCCACCGGTACCCCACTGCTCTCTTGGGAATTGAACCCATGACCTTACTGCTACTAGCACTTTGTTCTACATACTGTACTAGGTGAGAAAGAGGAGCAGGTTATCCTCAGCCTCCTGCAACATCCGGTTAAGGCTACATGCAGAGCTGGTCAGAGTTAATGAGACATTTCAGTGATACTTGCTATTTGTTTGAACCGAGGCCCTTTTCGAGCTCTTTCATTTCAGCACTTGTCAGTGATGACTTCAAACTGTCTGGTTATCATTTATCATTTCATTGTCATTTATTTCAAATCCTTTTTTGCAGGAGGTGAATTCCGTTTACAAAATCCTGGCAGCTATTTTAAACATCGGCAATATCGAGTTTACCTCCATCACCTCTCAGCACCAAACAGATAAGAGTGAAGTGCCTAACTCTGAGGCCTTAGAGAATGGTGAGAGCTCTGAAGAACATGTACAAATACAACTAAGGTGGATCATAAAGATTGAATATGGGTGTCCAGGACTACCCAGATAGCGTAGCTGTTCTAGTTTCAGTTTATGCCAATTTTGCCAATGTGCTGATCTGCTTCCTCGCTCCTTGGCCCATGTAGCCGCCGCCCTGCTGTGTATCGGGCCAGAGGAGCTCCAGGAGGCTTTGACCTCCCACTGCGTGGTGACACGCGGTGAGACCATCATCCGCACTAACACGGTGGACAAGGCCATGGACGTGAGGGACGCCATGTCCAAGGCCCTCTATGGCCGTCTCTTCAGCTGGATAGTGAACCGCATCAACGCCCTGCTGCAGCCAGACGCCGACGTCTGGTACGTGGATCTCACGGCTGCAGCATGGCCAGACGTCACGGGTGCAGTCTCGGGCGTGGCTGCCTTTAGCTCAGTTACTTCTTGAGACGATCCAGGACCGTGTGAGTTCACTGGGGAATTGGCCCTCAGACTGAAAAACCTCCAAGCTACTGAAACAATATTCCAAGGTCATCCCATGGTCCAATCATGTTGGAACTGGAGTGGAGTAGTATGGACTCCTCTTGAACAAATGGATAAGGGAAAAGCGAGAGAGTATAGTGAGAGTATAGTGAGAGTACTACAGCTGTGAAAAGACACGAGTATTCACCAGGATGTCTTTTGTAAATAACCAGTAGTTCAGATATAGCCAAAACAGTTTCAAATCATACATTGTTAACACTGTATTGCATATATGTTCATAGTGCTGGCTCTTAATATCTAATGCAGAAATCTAATATAATACAATGTTTGTCATTTGAATGCATGATACAGTAAATGATCCATGAAGCATTCATACATTCAAATTTGCTTAATCAGGGTCACAGGGGGTTTGGAGCCTATCCTGGCAGTACAGGGCACAAGGTGGGAAGCAAACAATCAATTCCACAAAAACCATTAACCCTTAAAAATATGCAAATATTTTTCCTGGGCAACTTCCATATTTAACAGTGTGACTACACGAGACACTGCTAGGTCAATTATATGCAAAATTGGACACGCTTATTCTTTGCCAGAAGCTGGACATTCAGACGTGTGGCTAATGCCAAGCGTGTCCTCTCGTTGCATTTGCCTTACGCTGCTATGTGGCTCTTCACATCTTCGCCAGCGTGTATTGTGTATGCTCAGCCTCTGCACTTTAAAGGTGACCTCCAACTCAGCCAGTCTGCTTCGCCGTTCCTGACGATTAACATTCGCTAGGGCGAGACGAGAGGAGCTCAGTGAGGGGAAGAAAAAAAAAAGTAGTTGCTATAAATTTTTGATACGGAGTTGCATTGAGAGAAAAAAAAATATCCAGATGATTAAAAAGACTTCAGAGAAAGAAAGTAAAAGCTGGCTCATTGATCCCAGAGAATCCTTTCAGATGGTAACATTTGGAGTTGTCATCGGCTCTGATGCCTTTCCAGTCCACTGCGCTACAGCCAAACACGGACGATTTTTTAACACCAATCATCTCTGTTTTCAACTTTATTGTCACTAATAACCTGTTAACTGTGATGGGAGATGACCTTGGAAAACTGACGGAATAGCTTGTAGTCAGTGTGTGTGTATGAGTGTGTTTCAGTATAAGGGCCATACCCCTAAACCCAAATGATACGCTCTCCTGTCCCCAAACCTTTGTTTTTGCTATTGTGGAGAGGATGTAAATGGTTGTGGTTTGAGGAACGGCAATGCCTGTAACGGCACCTGGCCTCTCTCCGTCTGTGAAGCGCGGAGGAGAGCGGCGTGCACGTGGGCATCCTGGACATCTTCGGCTTCGAGAACTTCAGGCAGAACTCGTTCGAGCAGCTGTGCATCAACATCGCCAATGAGCAGATCCAGTTCTACTTCAACCAGCACATCTTCACCCTCGAACAGGTGAGGTTCAGCACATCTTCACCCTCGAACAGGTGAGGTTCAGAAAACCCTTGAGCAGACCTGATGCTCATTTTTAGTCTCATTTGTCTCATCTGGGCTCATCTGTGCTGTATTCCTTGAGGTAGTACACACATACATGCTACACCTTTGGGATATGTGTAGGCTGAGCTTAGAAAAGATGAGGCCAGGATCGTACAGCTTTCAGGGTCTTTATAAAGTTCTCAAACTGTGGGTGTATGAGTATGTGTATGGGTAGTGTATGGCAGTATGGGTGAGGAGTCTGGTGCAGTGTGGAGTAGGGCAGCAGTAATGAAGCTGTGTAGCTGAGGAGAGATGTAGTCTCCTCCACCCGTCACTGTCTTGTTTAGTTTACTTAGCAGGAACATCTCTCGCCCCCATTTCACTGCTAGACTCTTCCATCACCACAGCAGGATCATGAGCTCACTCACACTCTCACTCACTCACTCACTCATTCACACTCTCACTCACTCACTCATTCACTCACACTCTCACTCGCTCACTCACTCATTCACTCACACTCTGTCTAACTCACTCATTCACTCACTCACTCACACTCTGTCTAACTCACTCATTCACTCACTCACACTCACTCACTCACTCGCTCAGTCTCTCTCAGTCACTCACTGTGTCTCTCACTCTCTCTCACTTTCTCTCTCACTCACTCTCTTTCTCTCTCTCATCTATGCTTTATTGGCATGACAGGGAAAAGTCTGGGAAAGTGCTACACTCTTAAGCTAGTTTGAGCAGTAATTAATAATACAACGCATAGATCCAAAACTTCACAGTAACTAAAATAAAAGTAAGAAACTATCAAAAATAGTGTAAATGTGTGAGTGTGGGGGGGTGTTTGGATTTACAAATGTCTTCTCCTACAAACGGGTGATACCGTTTGGGGTCCTTGTGACTAATTTTGGCAGGTCTGTGTCTGCGATGTGATTGTGTTTTGTGCATGAAAAGACACAACACTCCTCAGTCTCCTGACTGACCTCTGGCCTCTCTTGATCACTGATCATTGGCTCTGTACATTGTTAAAACAGACCTCTGTTGTCTTTGATATTTTGCTCATTTATACCAAAAATTATATGATATTTATCGTATTAATAACAGTTTAAATTGGGTTTGTTGTTTCATTTTCCCAGTAGTGAGTACATTTATTTGTTGTCTGTCTCTTTCAGTGTAGAGGATTGAGCAGGGTGCTGAACCTTGGTAAAGATGGTGACAGATATTTGTACCATCTGCCAAATAAGATTTTTTTGCAGTCTGGGTTTGTTTTGGAAGTCCTTTGTTTTGTTGTTATTGATGTTGATCATATATTGTGAAAGGGCCTTTTCTTATAGTCATATGAGAAACTAAATGTCTAATGACTTTGTTGCTGTGTTGCTGTATGTATAGCTCTCTTATAAAATGAAATTTAACTCATTCCAAATGTAAAAATTAAATACGTATCATTTTCTGTGGCAAATAAGAAATTGAAATAAAAAACTAGCACATAAGCAACTGCATTTGAACCCCCGAACCAATAGAGTGCAGTAATTCAGTTAGTGGTTGCTAATGTCATATTTATTGAGTGCCATTTGTTTGTGCTTATTATGGTGTCCATTAGGGAGGAGTGTGTGTGTGTGTGCGGGTGTGTGTGTGTGTGTGCGTGTGCGTGTGTGTGTGTCTTTTCAGATGGATGGGTTTGTAGAAACATTTGCCTGGCAGGCTGACTGCATAATTTTCCCTCATCACTAACAGCAGCTTTAGTGAGCTTCATTATAGAGCTGAATGGGAATGAGATTGAACACACACAGCTCCTCCTCAATGGTGAACACACACAGCTCCTCCTCAGTGGTGAACACACACAGCTCCTCCTCAATGGTGAACACACACAGCTCCTCCTCAGTGGTGAACACACACAGCTCCTCCTCAATGGTGAACACACACAGCTCCTCCTCAATGGTGAACATACACAGCTCCTCCTCAATGGTGAACACACACAGCTCCTCCTCAATGGTGAACACACACAGCTCCTCCTCAATGGTGAACACACACAGCTCCTCCTCAGTGGCGAACACACACAGCTCCTCCTCAATGGCGAACACACACAGCTCCTCCTCAATGGCGAACACACACAGCTCCTCCTCAATGGTGAACACACAACTCCTCCTCAATGGTGAACATACACAACTCCTCCTCAATGGTGAACATACACAGCTCCTCCTCAATGGTGAACACTCAGAGCTGCTGTTTGACGGCTCTGATTAAACTAAGCCGGGACTACAGCTAGCCGTGATGGTTCACCTTCTGAACTGGAAAATGTTTTTGCTTGCATAATGCAGATATAATGGCAGGTGGGCCATTATGAGTGTACTCTATTGAAAACAAGATATTATTTTTTTGTCTTTTTCTAATAGAAATGTAGCGCTGTAGTTCTGAGTTCCATGCCTGTTCATGGAGGCTATTTCAGTGTTGTGTTTCACTGTGAAATTGGCAACTTTCATCAACAAATAAAATGGACACAGTGAAGTCTGACATCCGACTATATGTGTGTGTGTGTGTGCGTGTGTGTATGCACACACGTGTCTGTCTGACTGAGTGTGTGTGTGTCTCTCTCTGTGTCTGCCCGTCTGCGTGCCTGTCTGTCCGTGCGGGTGTGTGTTCAGATGGAGTATCAGAGTGAGGGTGTAGATGCCAGTCTGGTGGAGTACGAGGACAACAGGCCCATCCTGGACATGTTCCTGCAGAAGCCCATGGGTCTGCTGTCCCTGCTGGACGAGGAGAGCCGCTTCCCCCAGGCCACGGACCAGACGCTTGTTGGTAACCCACCACGGCTGCCCTGGCCCGCCTCTCACTCGTTATGCTGACACCGTCAACACAGGAAGCATTTACAAAACAGACAATCATTTCCTGGGTTATTTTCTCCTCTTGCATCTAGACAAGTTTGAGGACAACCTGCGGTACAAGTACTTCTGGAGACCAAAGCGAGTGGAGTTATGCTTTGGAATTCAGCATTATGCCGGACAGGTATGGCTCTGATTGGCTGTTCGGTTTACCTTATGTTACTGTGATCACTTGACTGCATTCTTCACTCAGACTTCTAAGATAACCGTTGATCATCTAGCATAGCGTTCCTTGACTCCTTACCTCAAATCCATTTTCTGATCCCACATTGGTAATAACTGGTGGTAATTGAACAATTAATGTCACTTTATGGTAATGCCAAACTTTGATTTAAAAATCTTCCATGACCTTAATTAACTAGCGATTACAAAATCCAAGACCAGATTTTGAATTCAAGGTCCAGACTTGAAGGCCTTACTCTAGCATGTTCTAGATTATGTCTCTTTTATTCTACATCAGTTTTTGTTGTTGTTTTTTGGAAGGTGTTGTACAATGTGGATGGGTTTCTGGAGAAGAACAGAGACACTCTCCCTGCGGACATCGTCGTGGTCTTAAGGACATCTGAGAACAAACTCCTGCAGCAGCTTTTCAGCAGTCCCCTCACCAAAACAGGTCAGGGTTGACTTCGCTCTGGTGTCAGCAAAGGCAGAAGTCAGTTCCTGGTCAGAAGTATCTCCAAGAGGTCAGAGGTCATGCCGAGGCTCTCAGATGGTGGTTAGCTCTTAGGTGACATCTCCAACAATTATCATGAGCATTAAGTCAGAATGGTGTTCATATACTCACCAGAGCCAACGATTCCTACCTTCCTGACACCTCTCAGGGATCACAGATGACAGCGGTCACTTCTGGGTCAGCATTACTCTGAAAGGGTCACACATCTGGAAAGGGTTGTAAAAGCCATCATTTGGTTGTGAGAATGTTTGTGGCTTGAGGATTTAGGACGAAGATTGGTCGTCGGTGCGTGTAATTACTCACACGTTGAGCTGAATGAATGTTGCAGTAACAAGGGGTCAGTCATAGGGCAAGACTTTAAATAGAGGGTCACACCACTGACAGGTCACACCACTGACAGTGTGGAAGTGTGAATGTTTTGGTACAGGCTGTTAAGGCCAGTGCCCCCCCCCCTTTTCTCTCTCTCTCCCTCCCACTTTCTTTTTCCCTCTTTTATTACGTTTCAACAAAAATCCCCCCCCCAACCCCACTTATCCCAGTGCGTGGCAGTTTCCCCGGGGTGGAGTGCAGGGGAGGGGAGTAAGTGAGAACAGAAGAATAGACGGATCTGTTTTGATTTCCGCTAAGCTGTCCCTCGCGCCTTCCCGCTATCGGTCCCGACTGGCGGCGCGGCGTTCGGGATATCCACCGGCGATAAGGTCCCGCAAAACCCAACGGATGAGGCGCCGCTGTTTGCGGGTTGGGGCGCTGAGCCCCTCCCCCTCCCATCACTGTGCCACCAGCGAGGGTCTTAAGAGAGGGGAGCTCCGGGCGAGACCTCAGCCTCTAGACTTAACGAGATCGAGGGGTGAGTGGGTAATTATGAGCCGTGTGTTTCGCGCCACTCACTAGGCGTGTTGGTATTCCACTCACTTCTCTTCACGTGCTCACAGTCACGTTTTTTTTAAGCGCAGTGATAAAAGCAGTTAGATGGGCAGGCGGGTGTGACTGAAAGAGACGTAAAAGTTAGGCCTTTATTGGAATACTGGGGCGCGGTTATAGTCTTAACGTGTAGGAGGAATGTTATCTGTATATGTGTGTGTCCATGTGTATGCCAGTGTGTGAGAGTGTATATTCGTTTGTGTGTCTGTAGTTCGTCTGCAAAGCTGGAAAACAGCCCCCCCCGTCCCTCTCTTCCTGAAGCCGTGCGTAGGTGTCTGTTGTCAGTCCTGATGCTGTGCATTCTCCACCCGTCCCCTCGGACTCTGCACCTGTAATCTGAGAGCTCCCCCAGGGCTCCATCGCCCGGGCGACCGGATGGCGTCCGTTCCGCTGGCCGCTCCTCCCCGCACGCCCGCCCCTCACCTGTCCTCCTCCATGACGGCAGCAGCCTGCGTCTACGTTCAGAGATAAAGCACAGGGAAAAGGGATTTCGTTTTAAGTGACAAATACCAGCAAGATGGAAATTTTGATCTTCGGGCTAAAACATGAGGAGAATTTCATTTGCATATATGTTTTTTCCTCCATCTCACAGATTTCCCTGTTATCTAGAAACGTGCGGTAATCTGCAGGATCTGATAACAATCTTTTTGTCCGTGGTAACGTTCGCTCAAAGATGTCAGTGGGGTAGATCTTACCACTAGGGGGCAGCCTTGATGACTCAACAACAACAGCTAGGCTGCTTTTGTGTCAGGTCTGGGAAATTATTCAAGGCATAAACTGTACCTTAAATGCCCATAGTAAATATATCAACTACATTAAACATAATATAATAATAATAATAATAATAATAATAATAATAATACAGTGTTTGGGGCCTCAAAGATTATTAATTATAATGATTTACACTAATAATAAAAATGCTACTGATATAATAATAATAATAGTAATGCACCCATAAGGTAGCTGATTCAGTTGCATTAGGGCTCTTCGTTTAAAGCCCTGGTTTCCTCTGTGTGCCTGGAGTGATCCAGGAGCCTCTCATATTCAGGATTAGAGAGAAACAGGCTTCAGGTTTAGCTGCCTAACAGTAGTTACAGAGATGAGCGTGTGCATCCCTGACCTGGAAGGATGCCAGCCCCCCCAAAAATCCTCATTCACTGCAATCTCTCACTCTACCCCTCATGTTGCATGCTAACAGTATTCACTTGCCGAGAGACGTGGTCAGCATGCATTAGGCCTCCGATTACTAAACAAGCCCCAAACTGCAGCAGTAATTACAGTCAGTGATAATTTCCCATATCTACCGCTGGAGTTCCACAGCACACACCAACGCAGGCCCTGCTGAAACACACTACGTTTGGCTCATGAAGGATAAAAGCTGATCAGTTAAGTCTGTTGCCTTAGAGCATCTTGGCAAAACTGGCACCGCCATCTCGTATTGCAACGGAAAACCTGCGATATTGGAACCAGACTTTGCGTAGAGGCAGGAAACCCGCTGCAGGCTTCTAGAACTAAAAAAAATAAGCTCCTGTTTATGGTGGTCGCCGGCCCTTCCTCGCCCACGGAGGCCATCTTTGGGCGTCGGGGCTGCCCGCCCGCACAGCACAGCTTTGTCGGAGGAAATGGCTTATATCTGCATGGACAAATTTCCCCTGAACCTGAGCCCATGGCTGGGTAAGGCGTCTGGGAGTATTTGTGTTGGCCCTGCTCTAAAAGGCTCCACGGGGCCTCTCCTCTCCGTGTGCACACTCAGGCTGTATGGATACGCTGCTTGGTCTGTCTTTTGTGCGTGGTGTTCAACAGCTGTGCATTAGAACAGGAGCATGTGTTCTGGGGGGTTGGAAAGAAAGTATAATCTGTCGTTTTTGCAGGGACAGTAACGCTGTGTGAAGCGTTGTTACACTGTTAAATATTTCAGATCTGGATGAGTATGGACAGAACATATAAGGCACATTGAGACATCCTAAGCCTTACTTAGCCCTGATTTCTGCCTATATTGATATTTGGCTTTGTATGTGTGAGATGAGTTTACCACTCATGGCTGCATGGTTCAGTACACAGTGAAATGGCTGCTTGCTTGTGGTTCATCTGCGCACAGTTTAACCTTCTGTACTGCCTTTTCAGGCATGTCCTGAGACTTTGGTTAAATTCAGTAAAACATCTACAGCATTCTAGTCCTTTCAGCTCCTGGGTACGGTCAGTGTGGAGCCTCCTGCACTCCCGATGGCAGATGATGAACCCCAGGTCCTAGTGGACGCCCACCTGTACCATCATCCCCGCATCGTTCCGCCTGGATCCTGCAATCGCAGTGGAAACGTTTAAGCCCGGTCCCGCTTTAAGGGCAGGTCAGACGCACCAACCTGCTGTGTTCGAGCAGCAGCAGCGCCTCCGTCAGATCCTAGAGTGCCTCCTGACGGGGGGGGTCTGGAGGGGAGGCGGTGGGGGCAGCGTCTGGTGTCAGACACCCAAAGCCCATCACACCGCAAGTCCAAAAGGCGGGTCTAGCCCAGCGGAGAAACATGACACTAGGACCTCCCCGAGGACGAAGTCGCAGCCCGGCACCAAGTGCTCGATGGAGGACACGGGTGGTGTGGGGTTGAGGGGTGGGGGTGGCGGTGGGAGGAACAATCTCATTTGCCTGGGCTTCTGAGTCGAGATTCGAGAATGGATCTTATTTATTAAAAAAAAGGGGGGGGGATGCACGCAAGCGTCGGTACGACAGAGCGCGCACGACAGAGAGCGTGTCGCGGCGCGCGCAAGAGAGAGAGAGAAGGGCGCGATGTCTCGCAGGCCTGCGCTGCAGTCGGCTTGTATTGGCTGCCGTCTCACGACTTTGATTGTCCCCTGTGCAGACGGCTGTCTCCTGGGCCCGGGCACTACAAGGCGAGCGCAGCCTCTGATGAAAGAGAGCGGCGAGGTGTCATATTGAAGCAGGGATTGCTTTTTTAATCCGGGGCACACTGACTATTCTTGTCAATAGAAACCCGATACATGTGCCAACTTGAGGGTATTTTTTTTTTCTGCAGGAATCTTGCTGGGCTTAATTTTCAAAGTGAATGCACAGATGCCAGGGAAGGGCTTTTTTCTCTCTCTCTCTCTCTCTCTCCCTCTCTTTCTCTCTGTCTTTCTCTCTCTCTCTCTCCCTCTCTCACTCCCTCGTTCTCTGCTGGTAGTTTTGCCAGAAGCAGCGCACGTGAAGCTGAGATGATGGGTGTCATCCTGTTTCACAGAGTCGCGTCTCAGCAGACAGACTGACCCGATGGCGATGGCGCATGTGCACATGTCTGTGCTCCCAAACCTGTCTGGCAGAAGCATACCGCCTTCACAACTGCCTCTGTTTACAAAGAATCTTCCCTTCCAGTGAGTGCAGCAGAGAGAAAGGCTGTGTTTAGGGGTTACGCCTGTGCTTCGGTCATGCGTCATGTCATCTTTGACTAGGACAAACACAATTGTACAGATACAAGAGGTGAATGAATGAATGCAAGACAGTAAAGTACATACATAGGGACATGCAGGTGTGCTATCAGTTTTCTTGCTGCATCGGATACCTTTCTTCTGCCAATCATGGTGTGTGTGAGTGTGTGTGTGTGTGTGTGTGTGTGTGTGTGTGTGTGTGTGTGAGAGAGAGAGAGGTGTGAAAATTCACTGACATATTACATGCTTGTACCAGTCTCACTAACTCATTATGGCTGATATGTGCAATAATGTGGAGAGAGAGAGAGAGAGAAAGAGATGGGTTTGGGTGGAGGTAGAGAGAGAGATGGGCTTGGGTGGAGGTAGAGAGAGAGAGACGTTGATGGAGTTGATGGGAGATGATGATGCTGATGCAGCTGATGAGAGAGCAGAAAGGAGAGGGGAGCTAGAGAGAGGGAGCATGACAGAGACAGAGAATGAGAGAATGACAGAGAGAGAGAGAGAGAGAGAGAGAGAGAGAACTCATCACACCCACCATATAAGCGCCAGTCTAGTGCTACTGTGCTTACACTCAGCCTGACCTAACACTAACACCGATGTGCCAGATAATCTAGGTAAGATCACCCTGTTCCATCATATCCTGTAGGAAAGTTATAATAATGTACAATGAATAATTGTCTGAACATCTTTGAATCTGGCTGATATTGACTGGCTTTGTAAATGTTTTGGATGTTAGTGAGGGGTCATGCGTGTGCGTGTGTGTGTGTGTCTGTGTGTGTGTTCAGAGATGTTCAAAAGTCACAAAATACAAATCTAAGCCAAGTCTTAAGTCAATACAACATATATAAGTGTATGATAAAAAATACACAGCTATAGAAATATATTTTCCCTCATGTTAAACATTAACTGTGTGCAAAACACAACTGTAATTTTTTACTCAAATGTTTCCTTTTCTTTGTTTAAATTCTGTTTTTTAAAGTGAACAACAACTGCTAGCTTACATAATATGCTAGCTTAGCCATAAGTAGGCATGTAAGTAAGCTCAGTGTGTACTGTTATTACATTTGCAGAAGATTAAATTTGAGAGGATCGTTGCACTGAGTCTGGCCTGGTGGGCTCATGACTGAACATCTCAACTGGTGCTGAATATCTCAACTGGTGCACTTGTGCAGGAACTGCCAGCACTTTCACGACCAGCTGATTGAGACGAGGAGAGTCTTTTGCTTCTCCAAAAATTCTAAACAGTTTGTTTCTTCTGCCTCAGATGCCGCTGACGTGTAGGAAATCGGTTCTGATCAGACACTCATTCGCGTTCTCGTATTTTTCTTTCTGCCTGTAACTGAAGGGCATAGCTACAGCCGTCTGCTCACCCTCTCCACTGCTGCTCCTTGAAAGCGGGGCTGGTCCCATCTCTGCTGCTGCAAGGACTGAAAAAAAGAAAATACTATTATCTATACAGCTATATACAAATAAATAAAATCATGACAAACTGTCACAGCACAGACACACACACATTTATGTTTATTTGCGCCCTTTGCATTTTGACAGTTTGTCATTGATTGTTTTTGCAGTCATCTTCCCTACCCAGTACTCTCTTCATGTATTCACGATATCGTCAAGTGCTTCACGACCCAGATAGAACGGGGAGAAATATGGGTCCACAAAGGCAGGCAGTATGTACGCTGTGTCTCCTAAAGGCAGCTCTCCACTATGTCTACCCGAATCGTCCATTCTCATATTTACAAAACTGGAAACGTTGCTGTAGTGACGCTCTTAAAGCTTTCACAAATCCACCGGGACACTGAAGTTTTTAGTTATCCAAATAAGTAAATCGGACAAGCCGTGATGTTGAATTCCACCTGACAGATGCAGCTGAGGGAAGACTACTGTATGGTTAGCACCATAATCTTCCTCAAACGCTTCCTTTAGGCTACAAGAGGAGTGAAGAAGACAAAATCTACGGACTCTTCCCAGCGGACTGTTCGGTATGCTGGTTTCTGTTAGTCCATCACGAACCACCAGCTGTAAAGTACATGCAAAGCACCGAAGACGCTGTTTTCTGTAGTTAGACTGAACCGACGCCAGAAGCGTTTGGTGATCCGTTGCCTCCCACGTGCTGGGCTTTCCTCTCTCCTCTTCCTCACTCTCAGCTGAGGCTTCTGATGGGAAACACACCGCAAAAGGCCCTTTTCATGTTGGAAGCGCGATCACAGAGAATGTAATCAAGTTTATGCTTTATGTCAAAGTTATCGCAGATCTGTTCAAACTCGTCACTGATTCGTTCTCCAGTGCGGGCCCCAGTAAAATCGGTCGTAACGGAACAGACTGCAGTCTGGCGCTTGTCTTTGCCAACTCCTTGAATCGGGCGCTCATACCTACAAATCCAGACGTGTTTTTCTCAGTCCTCATGTCCGCTGTCACTGATACAGGTTGTGCCTTCTCTGAACTCGACTCGATGATGGTCTCTTCGCTTAACACCACAGCGCTAACATAACTCCTCACCGGGCTCCAGCTTACTGGAGAGTATTTGTCCTCCACAACAGATACAAAATGCCTAAAATTGGAAGTTCCATTCAGGGACAAGGGAAGGTTACAAGAAATTATAAGATGCTTTATGATTGCCTCAGTAATGACTTTCTGTCTGGGATGATTCTTGCTATATACAGTTTATATAGAGTGTGTGTGTGTATATATGTGTATGTGTGTGTGTGTGTGTATGTTTTATGACATGCCACTGCTGTGAGCATTGTGACCCATAGAGCAATTGGTGGAAAGATTGCACAGGCACACACACACACACACACGTTGTTGTAGGATTGCTCTGATTATCCTGCTGGTTTTCTCAGGTATAGCTATTCAGTCCCTCCTGTGGTGGCCAATACAACAGTGTCCTCTGTTCAGAGGGTCAGTGTAAGAGCTAGCTCACCTGGCACTAAAGCCTTCTAATTCACCAGCATCACACAGCCTTGGCAGTGACACGGTGTCTGTGAGTAGGAGAGAGGGAGGGAGGGAGAGAGAGAGAGAGAGAGTGCATGCTGCATATAACGATAACGAGAAGATAATCATGTATTTGTATTTTGTATGAGGTGTGTGACCTTATAAGCCAACATCTGCTAGACTGAACTAGAGTCAGCGCAGAAGTTTCCCTGCCCCAGATTCCTCTGTACACACACACACACACACACACACACACACACACTGTAGCACTGCTTTCCATTTCTGTGGTGGTATTTTTCTAAAGGTGTGCGGCACATCTGTGCAGCCATTGTTTATTCATGCAGCGGAGCCTTTGAAATGTGCTAAAATGCTTCCTACTCATTACAGAGCTCCTGCCACCCGTGGATTAGCACTTTGATGTCACCAATCCTCTTTCAAAGGCGGCTTTCAGTGCCATTAATCAGAGTTTAGCCTCTGAAGGCACAGCCAGAGAAAACATTTGGACATCTTGTGCAGAAACTTTTTAAAACGCACAGACTGCGCTGCACATGCTCGAGTGGTACTGCGTGTCCTGTAGAGCGGCGCTCACGGCGTGTGGGGGTGGGGTGTGGGGGTGTGGGGGAGCGTGGGGAGCAATCGGGGCTCACATGTTCGCATGTGTGCACGACTGTGTCTGTGTGTACTTGTGTGTTTGTGTACCTCAGTGTCTGTGGGTGTACCTGTGTGTCTATGTACTTGTGTGTCTGTGTACTTGTGTGTCTGTGGATATACCTGTGTGTTTGTGTACTTGAGTGTCTGTATACCTGAGTGTCTGTGTGTCTATGTACCTGAGAGTCAGTGGATATACCTGTGTGTCTGTGTGTATGCCTGTCTTTGGGTGTGTGTCTATATACCTTTGTGCCTTTGTGTATCCCTGTTTTTCTGTATACCAGTGTGTTTGTGGGTATGCCTGTGTGTCTGTATACCAGTGTGTTTGTGGGTATGCCTGTGTGTCTGTATACCAGTGTGCTTGTGGGTATGCCTGTGTGTCTGTATACCAGTGTGTTTGTGGGTATGCCTGTGTGTCTGTATACCAGTGTGCTTGTGGGTATGCCTGTGTGTCTGTATACCAGTGTGTTTGTGGGTATGCCTGTGTGTCTGTATACCAGTGTGTTTGTGGGTATGCCTGTGTGTCTGCATACCAGTGTGTTTGTGGGTATGCCTGTGTGTCTGTATACCAGTGTGTTTGTGGGTATGCCTGTGTGTCTGCATACCAGTGTGTTTGTGGGTATGCCTGTGTGTTTGTGTGTCAAGACAAGACAAGATTGTTATTGTCATTTCTTTCTTTTCACTGTGTCCCATCACACACTGTATACCATATACACAGTGAAATGAAACATTCCTCCAGAACCAGAGTGATACATAATACAGTAGGGCTACACAAGACTATATACATAATACAGTAGGGCTACACAGGACTATATACATAAAATACAGTAGGGCTACACAGGACTATATACATAAGACAGTGGGGCTACACAGGACTATATACATAATACAGTAGGGCTACACAGGACTATATACATAATACAGTAGGGCTACACAGGACTATATACATAATACAGTAGGGCTACACAGGACTATATACATAATACAGTAGGGCTACACAGGACTATATAGTGGGGCAACTCAGGACTATATACATAAGACAGTATGGCTACACAGTGGGGCTACACAGGACTATATATATAATACAGTATGGCTACTCAGGACATATAGTAGGGGACTATATACATAAGACAGTGGGGCTACACAGGACTATATACATAATACAGGACTAAGACTATATACATAAGACAGTAGGGCTACACAGGACTGTATACATAATAAGATACAGTAGGACTATATACATAAGACTACACAGGACTATATACATAATACAGTAGGGCTACACAGGACTATATACATAATACAGTAGGGCTACACAGGACTATATACATAAGACAGTGGGGCTACACAGGACTATATACATAATACAGTAGGGCTACACAGGACTATATACATAATACAGTAGGACTACACAAGACTATATACATAATACAGTAGGGCTACACAGGACTATATACATAAGACAGTAGGGCTACACAGGACTATATACATAAGACAGTAGGGCTACACAGGACTATATACATAAGACAGTGGGGCTACACAGGACTATATACATAATACAGTAGGGCTACACAGGACTATATACATAAGACAGTAGTGTCTACACAGGACTATATACATAAGACAGTAGGGCTACATGGGACTATATACACAGGACTATATACATAAGACAGTAGGGCTACACAGGACTATATACATAAGACAGTAGGGCTACACAGGACTATATACATAAGACAGTAGGGCTACACAGGACTATATACATAAGACAGTAGTGTCTACACAGGACTATATACATAATACAGTAGGGCTACACAGGACTATATACATAAGACAGTGGGGCTACACAGGACTATATACTGTATGACTATATATCTGTGTCGGTATGCCTGTATGTCTGTATATCGGTGTATCTGATGCCTGTATATCTGTTTGTCCGTATGTCTGTATATCTGTACATCTGTATGTCTGTTTATCTGGTGCCTGTATATCTGTATGTCTGTACATCTGTATATGTGTGTCTGTATGCCTGTATATCTGTACGTGTGTATATCTGTACGTGTGTATATCTGTATGCCTGTATATCTGTACGTGTGTATATCTGTATGTGTGTATATCTGTATGCCTGTATATCTGTACGTGCGTATATCTGTACGTGTGTATATCTGTATGCCTGTATATCTGTACGTGTGTATATCTGTACGTGTGTATATCTGTATGCCTGTATATCTGTATGTGTGTATATCTGTATGCCTGTATATCTGTACGTGTGTATATCTGTACGTGTGTATATCTGTACGTGTGTATATCTGTATGCCTGTATATCTGTATGTGTGTATATCTGTACGTGTGTATATCTGTATGCCTGTATATCTGTACGTGTGTATATCTGTACGTGTGTATATCTGTATGCCTGTATATCTGTACGCGTGTATATCTGTATGCCTGTATATCTGTACGTGTGTATATCTGTACGTGTGTATATCTGTATGCCTGTATATCTGTATATCTCTGTGGCTGTTGTGGAATTTTCTGCTGTAGGTCACATTAGTCCACATTAGCTCCTGCCATTCACACGTTGCCCTTAACACGCTGCCTTTCCTGTTGCTCCATGTGCTGTTGTAAACTGCTGCTTCATAATTGTGTCATTCTAAGTGTGTAACCAGTAACTTGTTTCCCAGGTAACCTGGCAACCTCCCGGGCCAGAGTGACGGCAGCCTCACGATCTCTCCCTCCGCCGCTGGGCTCTGGCCGTAGTAAGGTGGGCACTCGCCAGCTTAAATGACTTTTTCTTTTTTCAGACAACATTCCCAACTAAAGCCTTCATGATCTCAACTCTATGAAACTCTTCGCTTGTATCTGTTTACTCTGCCTCAGTGTTTCCAAGTGAGTTTCTCTCTCTCTCTCTCTCTCTCTCTCCTAAAATCCTTCTAAATTCTAAATCTACCATCTAAATTCACACAAAATACCAGTGACTCAGTCTTCCTGCAGAGTAGCTGCTATGACTGATAGAAATCACAGCTAATAATATCCACACAGCTTCATGCACAGTATTATTTTACACTAACAGGTGGCTGTTAAACGGTCCAAATGATTCCGCGGCCGTAGATTTCGCTCATGTCTGTATTACATGTTAACTCATGCCTGCAGAAATCAGAACCGCGTCGTTTACCTTTGAAGCTGCGTTGATAAGCGATAAGAGCTTGTGTGACGCTTCCCACATTTGTTAGAACACGTCCGCGGCACAGAACGGGGATGCCTTTCCAAAACGGCTTCTCTGTCAGACGTGATGCGTCACGGACGACTTGAAGTGCGACCCGGACAGGAAGGTTGACGGTTTTCTCTCCCATTTCTCACGCCAATGCAGTGGAATCCCCCAGTGAGCCTACCATGCCCAGATGAAATGGAGTATTAAGATATGCACTTTACTGTATAGGCTCACAATAAATGATTTATCACGTCATTAAATGTGATGAGCGCAGGAAGAAGAGATGGCCGTGGAGCAGATCGCGTCGTGCGCCCTTGTTAGGAGTGGCAGTTCATTTGGGGATGACCAGACTGGTTACGGGAGGGACCCTAGAGCGTTAATGCCGTCGTGGAAGCCTCATACCCGTCATGGCTGGGAGATGTTGTTTTTAAGGGTTTATTGTCTCTCAAAGCACAGACGATGAAATGAGCCATTATCCTAATCCCAGTTTAACGGAGATATTGTCACGTTCTTGTGCATTCTTCCGTCCCAGAGGGGGTAGAGGTTTAGCCCTGTGTTCAGCATATCCATATAAAGGGTTCTGATGTTGGACTCTGAATGTAGTGAGAATGTATGAGAATGAGAACATCTTTTACAACCTGTTTGAATTATTCCTGTCAGTGCAATATCTGTACTATAAAAAAAGACCAGTTAAAGTCAAGTTTGTGAGACTAAATTGTTCATTTTCATACTTCTTTCTGTAGGTACTTTTCATAAATAAAAAAGGAAATATGTGTTAATGTTTTTTCTAAAAAATGTGAGATCAGTCATAATGTTAGAGAAGAGGGTATGTCTGCATTAGTGCGTAACCGACGCAGGCTAAGATTAAGAGTGATGATGATGATGATGATTTCAGGTGGATACCATGGAGATGATGCGACACCCAGAGGAGACCACCAACATGCGGAGGCAGACTGTGGCGTCTTACTTCCGCGTGAGCATCCGCCATTTTGAGGCTCGTGTGCCATTCACATCATTACCCACCAGCTGTATTACCCACCAGCTATATTACCCACTAGCTGTATTACCCACCAGCTGTATTACCCACTAGCTGTATTACCCACCAGCTGTATTACCCACCAGCTGTATTACCCACCAGCTGTATTACCCACTAGCTGTATTACCCACCAGCTGTATTACCCACCAGCTGTATTACCCACCAGCTATATTACCCACTAGCTGTATTACCCACCAGCTGTATTACCCACTAGCTGTATTACCCACCAGCTGTATTACCCACCAGCTGTATTACCCACTAGCTGTATTACCCACCAGCTGTATTACCCACCAGCTATATTACCTACTAGCTGTATTACCCACCAGCTGTATTACCCACCAGCTGTATTACCCACCAGCTATATTACCCACTAGCTGTATTACCCACCAGCTGTATTACCCACTAGCTGTATTACCCACCAGCTGTATTACCCACCAGCTATATTACCCACTAGCTGTATTACCCACCAGCTATATTACCCACTAGCTGCATTACCCACTAGCTGTATTACCCACCAGCTGTATTACCCACTAGCTGTATTACCCACTAGCTGCATTACCCACTAGCTGTATTACCCACCAGCTGTATTACCCACCAGCTGTATTACCCACTAGCTGTATTACCCACCAGCTGTATTACCCACTAGCTGTATTACCCACTAGCTGTATTACCCACTAACTGTATTACCCACTAGCTGCATTACCCACCAGCTGTATTACCCACTAGCTGTATTACCCACCAGCTGTATTACCCACTAGCTGTATTACCCACCAGCTGTATTACCCACTAGCTGTATTACCCACCAGCTGTATTACCCACCAGCTGTATTACCCACTAGCTGTATTACCCACCAGCTGTATTACCCACCAGCTGTATTACCCACTAGCTGTATTACCCACCAGCTGTATTACCCACTATTACCCAGCTGTATTACCCACCAGCTGTATTACCCACCAGCTGTATTACCCACCAGCTGTATTACCCACTAGCTGTATTACCCACCAGCTGTATTACCCACCAGCTGTATTACCCACCAGCTGTATTACCCACCAGCTGTATTACCCACCAGCTGTATTACCCACCAGCTGTATTACCCACTAGCTGCATTACCCACTAGCTGTATTACCCACCAGCTGTATTACCCACCAGCTGTATTACCCACTAGCTGTATTACCCACCAGCTGTATTACCCACCAGCTGCATTACCCACCAGCTGCATTACCCACCAGCTGTATTACCCACTAGCTGTATTACCCACCAGCTGTATTACCCACTAGCTGTATTACCCACCAGCTGTATTACCCACCAGCTGTATTACCCACCGGCTGTATTACCCACCAGCTGCATTACCCACCAGCTGTATTACCCACCAGCTGTATTACCCACTAGCTGTATTACCCACTAGCTGCATTACCCACCAGCTGTATTACCCACCAGCTGTATTACCCACTAGCTGTATTACCTATCATTAGCACCTCCGGGGCCATATGAGCTCTGGTAGCTGTGTGTACGTGTGCGCGTGTGTGTGTGTGTGTGTGTGTGTGTGGTGTGATTGGCCTATGCTTGTGCTTTGCCAGTACTCTCTGATGGACCTCCTGTCTAAGATGGTGGTGGGCAGGCCGCACTTTGTGCGGTGCATTAAGCCCAACGACGGGCGCGAGGCACTGCGCTTCTCCGAGGAGCGGGTGTTGACGCAGCTACGCTACACGGGTATCCTGGAGACCGTCGCCATCCGCCGGCAGGGCTACTCACACCGCATCGCCTATGACGAGTTCGTCAGCAGGTAAGGGATCGGGCGGGCGAGAGGGCGAGAGGGCAGTAGGTGGGCAAGCGGGCGGGCCAGGGGGCGAGTGATCGTGCATGCGAGGTGGTGGAGCAACGGCGTGCGTGTGGAACCCAGCACGCTTTAAAACCTGGGAGCCTTCACAGAACACAGCACACGACAAATAGCGTGGCTCACTAATTAAACGGAGCAGGTGGAACAGAGACACACTGATGGGGAGCAGTAACTTACACGCTGAGAGGAGGAGGGCGAGATTCAGAGGGAAGTGCTTAGCGGAGGAGCTGCGGTGGAGACTCAGCAGGATGCAGATGAGACTAGCTAATGGATTACTGGCCCAGTTCCTGATTCTGATGGCTTCTACTTTACTCTTGAGACTGGGACCGGGACCGTCGGGCCATCACAAAGCCGCCCCTCTGACCGCCAACTCCGTCCTGGCGCTGTACCTGATCGGTTACGCCGTTAAAAGTGGCCGGGTCTCCAGGCGTGACTCCTCCTGAGAGATGCTAAAACACTGTACTCTCCTCTTCGCCCTCTTCTGCGCTTTTCCGTAAAGGTTGGCGAGTTTATATTTTGGGTTGATTTAATTGAGTTGTAGTAATGAGGGAGGATTATTTCAACGATAATTGAATGTCAACCTCCTGACAATAGAAATGTGGCAAAAAAAAATACATTGTGTTAATTAAAAATTACTGGAGTACTTTGAAGGAATGGGCCGAATTTTACAGAAGACGTGTTTCATTTGAGGAACTCTCTCTGCCTATCTATCTCTCTCTATCTATCTGTCTCTCTCTCTCTGTCTCTCTATTTAACTCTCCCTTGCTCCCTTTTTCCATTTACTTTCTCTCTCGTTCTAAAGAGTGGATTGACATGTATGTCTAGACCAGTCGACTGTCCTGATTATCTCATTCTTCCCTCCTGCCGTCGTCTAGACCAGACGACTGTCCTGATTATCTCATTCTCTCATTCTTCCTGCCTGCCGTCGTGTAGACCAGATGACTGTCCTGATTCTCTCATTCTTCCCTCCTGGCTTTGGCTAGCCTGGACCTCTGCACTTTGTGACCACTGGATCCATATTTAGTGAGTTTAGAAATGCCCCTCCCATCGTTGTGGACGAACAGACCCGCTGTTCTACACCACTGCAGAACTGGCTTAAATTTGTATGAACTCATCAAAGCATTGTCAGAAGTCGCTGGGGATTCTGCTTTGTATCCTTCATCAAAGAGGCGGCAGGTATCAGCTCGAATTAATACGAAAGGGGGTTGGTAGTGGTGAATCTTTGTCCTCGTGGAAACACCATAGTCGTTATCTTCCCCCGTGTTGTCAGCGAGCTCCCGGAATCACCTGGGGGTGGTTGGGGTCTCCGGACGAGCATCTGCGGGGCACCGTGATCGCACAGCAGAGCGGGAGATGTCTCCAGGTTCTGAGGCGCTGTACTAAGAACCGATTCGATTATGAATTTACGCCACTTCAATCAAAGTTACAAGGGTTCTTTTTGGGTTACGTTTGTGTGCAGGTCTATGTGCCTTAAACCATTAAATTCCTAAGCGAGTCCTATTTGAGATTCAACATATATCTCTTCATAAGATTTGACTGTATTTTTCTCATGCACCGCGTCACCGCGATGCCGTCTGCCGTCTTTCCAGCTGTAATGCCAGTGTGGGTTGCCAGCTCTCTGCTTTACCCTCCTGCTCAGGTACTACTACCTGGCCTTCCGCGCCCACCGCGTTCCGGACAGCAGCAGAGAAAACACCATCGCCATCCTGCGCAGAGCCAAGCTGGACAGCTGGGTCCTGGGAGAGACCAAGGTACTGACGCATGGCACTTCAGAGAGGAGCCGCTCTGATGAAATACCTGTTCCACTGCCCGGCCTCCTGTTCGTCCCCCACCCCCCACCTCCATCACCTCCACCTCCTCCACCCCCATCCACTGCATACAAAACAAACCCAAACTCTTTGATTTTCTCACTCTGCCTCTCATTCCTACTGCTTTTCATTTTCTCCTCATCTCTTGCTCCTCTCTCTCTCTCTCCTTCTCTCTCTCCTCTCTCCATCTCTCTCTCAATCACTCCCTCTCTGTCTAAGGAGTTAAACCCCTACGCAGAGAGGTTGTTATCTATGAGTCTAATTGACCAGATGGTCGGCATCTGCACCTTTGAGAGAAAAAAAAAATGAAATAAGAAGTTCAAAGAGTGTGGTTCCCCTAGAAACCACTTGACTGCAATCATTGTGTATTTCTCAAAGGTGAGCGGAGGTACATGGACGTGTCGTTTGCATCTGTCTTCATGTGGGTGTGTGTGTGTGCGCTTGCTTGCGTGTGCGCGGGAACATGCATGTGGGTGTGCGCACGTGTGCTTGTGAGACAGGTGTTCCTGAAGTACTACCATGTGGAGCAGCTGAATCTGTTGGTGCTAGAGGTGAAGGCTCGGGTGGTGGTTATCCAGGCCTACACCAGAGGCTGGCTGGGGGCACGCAGGTACCGCAGAGAGAGGGAGAAGCGCCACAATGGCGCCATTATCATCCAGTCAGGTAGAGCACAGCTACGGCGGGTGGAGCTGAGGCCGCCACCTCTGCCGCTCTCGCCTTCACATATCGAATTACAAAGACCCGAAAAAACTGTGACTGATGCGATTGTTTTAGGACTGACACTAACAGCTGTTTAATGTGGAAATGCTGTCTATTGTTATTACATATACTTTTGTCTTTGTTTTGTTCTCTTATTCTTTCTATCTCATTCTCGCTGTCTCTCTGTCGCTCTCGTTATCTCTCTCCTCACGTCTCTCTAGCGTGGAGGGGTTATGTGGCCCGTCAGAACCTGAAGCAGGTCAAGCGAGAGCGGGAGAGGGCAGCCGTGTGCATCCAGTCAGGTACAGGTCTCCGCCCCCGACACGCCCCTGCACCTCCAGGCCCCGCCCACCAGCTTCCCTGCTTTCCTTGTGTGACGACAGCTGACGCGTGTTCAGTTTCTTACCCGTCTATCCAGAATCTTTAACAGTGCGGCTTTTTCACTAAATATTTTTTTTCCCCACAAATAGGCCCATGACACTGAGATAATGAATTAATAATGCAGAGGAAGCCAGGGAAAGTTTGAAAGTTTGGCCCATGCCATGGTGTCCGTGTCTCAGTAGAACAGTGCATACTGAGATCCTTTCTTCCCTTTCATCTCTTTCCCAGCATAGACAGTGAAGGGGGGGGGGGGGGGTGTTGGGGGGTTTTAGCCCCTTCTGTTTCTTTGCCACTTCCTCTCTCAAATTCCCTGCCTATTACAGCTCCCACATACCAGAAACAAGATGCCTTTTTATACTGTCAACCTTTTCATCTGAAATGTAAATGAATTCTTACTCACTGTGGCCTGACAGAGATCAAAGCGGACATATTAACCTTCCCAGCCCCCCTAGCCCCCAGACCCCCCCTCCCCCGCTCCTGCCACCCCCTCCTTTGAGGATGTGGGCTGTGAAAGTGGGAGGGAGAGGGGGTAGCAGGGTACCAGGGGGAGGCAGGAGAGAGGGAGGGAGGGGGAGGGAGGGAGGGATGACATTGTTCTGCCCTCCTCTTTTTTGGGACAGGCACCCTTTCTCTCTCTATATATATATATCATGTGTGTGTGTGTGTGTGAGAGAGAGAGTGTGTGTGTGTGTGTGTGTGTGTGTGTGTGTGTGTGAGACTGTGTGAGTATGTGACAGTGTGTGGGTATGTGGGTGAGTGTGAGAGTGTGTGTGGGTATGTGTGTGTGTGTGTGTGTGTGTGTGTGTGTGTGTGTGTGTGTGTGTGTGTGTGTGTGTGTGTGTGTGTGTGTGTGTGTGTGTGTGTGTGTGTGTGTGTGTGTGTGTGTGTGTGTGTGTGTGTGTGTGTGTGTGTGTGTGAGTGTGTGTGGGTGTGGGTGTGTGTGTGAATGTGTGCCACTATCTCTTTCTTTCACTCTCTGATCTCCACGTGTCCACAATTTAAATCGCTTGTAAACAGCCCAGATTAACAAATATGAAAAAACATAGTCCTCCATCTGTGTGTGTGTGTGTGTGTGTGTGTGTGTAAGCCAAAGGTAAACTATTTGTATTTGTGTATTAGATGTGTGTGTGTGTGTGTGTTTGTGTAAGCCGAAGGTAAACTATTTGTATTTGTGTATTAGATGTGGGTGTGTGTATATGTGTGTGTGTGTGTAAGGCAAGGGTAAACTATTTGTATTTCTGTATTAGATGTGTGTGTGTGTGTGTGTCAGAGTGTGTGTGTGTGTGTGTGTGTCTTCATGGGTAGTACTGGCAGGATTCTATGATAAATGTTGGGCCTGGACCTCCCACTATGGCACTGCAGTACTCATTGTTGTGTGTCTTTGAGGTGAGCTGTGCATGTTAAAATACGAGTGGACCTCTTACAAGCAGGGCGGGAATAGCACAGGCTGCAGTAGCATTAACCAGGAAACGCCTCGACACTCGCACTCCAACACTCCAACACTCCAGCACTCCAACACTCAAACACTCCAGCACTCAAACACTCCAGCACTCAAACACTCCAGCACTCCAGCACTCCAACAGTCCAACACTCCAGCACTCCAACACTCCAGCACTCTAACACTCTAACACTCCAACACTCCAGCACACTCTCCCCGTCTCTGTCACTCTCCTCACTTTGTATGAGAATCTTTTTAACAATTTGTGTGATTTTTTTCTGAAAAAACTAAAAAGTAAAAAAGTTTTTGTGTGCGCGTGTGTGCGCGTGTGTGCGCGTGTGCGTGTGTGTGTGTGTGATAGCTTACAGGGGACACAAAGTACGCAGAGAAGTCAGACAAAGACATCAGCACTCTTCCTCCTCAACCTCCTCATCACTAAGGTATGTCTGTGTCTGTTACTCTAGAACTGTAATACGTCAGTGTCTGACCTTGCGTGTGTGTGTGTGTATACGTGTGAGTGTGTGTGTGTGAGTGTGTGTGAGTGTGCTGACTTGGACACTGATGTTTAAAGTATGTATGAAGTATGACTCTACACAGGATATTTGTTTGTGTGTTGTCATGTATGTGTGTTTTTTCTGCTGTCTACTGTTTACGAGTCTATATATAAAGACATGAAAGCACTGTTCAGGTCTATGTGTGTGTGTGTGTGTGTGTGTGTGTGTGTGTGTGTGTCTTTCTGCATGTATACGTGCTCATGTGTGTATTTGGCTAGGCTGTAGTTAAAAACATGAAAGTCCTTGCAGGTCAGTCTTTGTGTGCCTGTGGTGTTTTCCTGCTGAGCCTCTCACTGCACTATTTACATTTACTCTCTCTCTCTCTCTCTCTCTCTCTCTCTCTCTCTCTCTCTCTGTCTCACGCACACACACACACACACACACAGAACAGGATTTGGCATATTATTTACACATGGGTTTGAGCAGTTTGCTGGCATAATTTCTCTTTCTTTCTTCATTACATCCTTCCTTTACACCCAACTCTCCCTCTCTCCCTCCCTCTAATAAGTGTAGTAAATATCCTTCTAGCACGATAGGGTGAAACTCCCACCGCAAAGCAGAAAGTAGGCTCTGTAGCAGTGGCAGCCAGATGCATGGAAGGGTGTGTGTGTGTGTGATGTGTGTGTGCATGCACATTTGTGCATCTTTGTGTGTGAGGGAGATATGTTTTCATTTCAACTACTTTTTCAAATCAATATAAATAAATGAAGAACTACATATTCAATGCAATACTTCACAAACTCTCAAGTGTAATCTGACATTATCAGACAGAGCAACTCTCCCTCCACCACAGTGCAGAACACATCTTCATTACACCATCCAACACCATCCATGTTGTTCTCTCCATCAGCGTTCTTAACTTTAAACATTTAGCGCTCGTGCTACAAAGATTTGACACCTTATAATATTCACCTTCTGATAAGAACATTTATTGAATATTCAGAATGGGTTGACCATGCAGAATATTTTCATGTTAAAGATGGAGTGTTAAAAAGGCTTACTCTAGTTACTCTATGGTGCTGCTTCACCAGGTTGTATCAGCTTCACTGCAGACATCATGGAGACATGTTGTGAAATATTCGGATGTATGACATTATTGCACAGTCCCAGAGAGGCCCGCAGAGACCTCGAAAACAACTGTGCATTAAGCAATAACTTAATCTTCTTTTGATGACTCATTTCTCTTGATCCAAACATTTCTCTATA